>CM022303.1:321591670-322327895 GCA_011799875.1 Thinopyrum elongatum | reverse complement strand
ATCTGCACGGTCTGAACTGATCTCTCTTCGGGATACCGTGGAGGAAACAATTCGGGAGATATATACTCTGCTAACTAGTAGAGTGATCGTCTCCTTGACAGGCAGAAAGTGTGCAGACGTTTGGAGAGTGGTCGACGACGCACAAAAAATAGCATCTTGGGACCCTTCTGTGACCTGGGAATCCTGTAATGAAATCCATTTGCACTTTGTCCCCATTTCCATAGAGGAATAGGGAGCGGTTGCAGAATTCCAGCAGGCTTCTGATGTTCTGCTTTAACGCGACGACACCAATCACATTCAGCAAATAACGAGCCAATGTCCTGCTTCATTCTAGCAGACCACCAGTATCTTTGACGGAGATCACGATACATTTTGGTGGCTACCCGGATGAATAGACAGTGGGGATCATGGGCCTCCTTCATGACTTTGTCAGTCTAAGCTCGAAGCGAGGACGACAATGCGGTCTCTGAAATACAAGGTTCCATCTTCAGACAGCGAGAATCCTGTACTTTTCAAGGGAAGATCTTTCTTCATCAAATCAACTTCAGCATCTTTAGCTTGCGCATTCTTAACAGCTTTCTCAAGATCTGGTTGTATCACAAGGTTATTAGTAGGACCCTGTGGAACAATACGTAGATTCAGCTTGACAATTCTTCAAAAAGACGAGGTTGATCTCGCCTTAACATGAGGTGTCGCAATAAGACTTGCGGCTTAAGGATCAGCCATCACGTTAGCCTTGCCAGGGGTATAAGAAATACCCAAGCTCATCAGTCCGCAATGGTCTCCATCCATCTTTGCTGACGGAGGTTTAGAGATGGCTGAGTGAACAAGTACTTCAGACTTTTATGATCCGTGTATATCTCGCAACGATTACCGAGGAGGGTAATGTCGCCACAACTGCAATGCATAGGATCACAGCAGCTGTTCTAGATCATGTACCGGATATTCTCTTCATGTGGTCGGGGCAACTGACGAGAGCCATAGGCAATCACTTTACGCTTTGCATAGGATACAGCCTAATCCTTCACGGGGGGATGCGTCACAATAGATACACGAAGTCTTTGCGAGAATCTGGAGAGCAAGAACTGGAGCAGAAGTTAGCTGTCCTTGAGTGTTTGAAAACTTTCCTGACACATTTTTCTGCCACACAAACTTAAACGCCCTTGTGAAGCAGATCAGTCAAAGGCTTAGCATTTGAGAAATTCTCGACAAAACGACGGCAAAGCTTGCGAGGCCGAGAAAACTTCTTATTGCTTGACGTTCTTCGGAGGAGTCCAGTCCAGAATAGCCTGAACTCGTTTGGTTAACGGCATGCGCAATGCCATCCTTGGAAATCACATGGCCGAGGTATGCCACTTCAGACAACCAGAATTCACATTTAGAATATTTGGCATACAGTTGGTGTTCTCGAAGTCTTTCCAGTACCAGACGGAGGTGTTCGGCATGTTCTTCTTTATTCTTCGAATAAACCAGAATATCATCTAGATATACCACGACGAACTTGTCGAGGTAATCCATGAAGATATAATTCATCAATCGGGAGAATGTGGCTGGAGCTTTGTAGCCAGAATACAGTTTACATGGTACTCTAAGACCATAGCGAGTAACAAATGCAGTTTCGGATATCCCTCTTCACGAACACGGATCTGATGGTAACCAACTCTCAATCAAGTTTAGAGAATACTGATGATCCAGTAAGTTGATCATACAAATCATTGATCCGAGGAAGCGATATTTTATTCTGAATGGTGGCTTGGTTAATGGGCCGATAATCCTGAACCAATCGGTTAGTTCCATCCTTCTTCTTAACGAAGAGTGAAGGTGCTCCCCAAGCAGAGGAACTGGGGCGGATGAAACCTTTCTTAAGTGACGTGTCGATTTCTTCCTTAAGCTCAAGAAGATGATGCGGAGGCATCTTATAAGGACGCTTCGCAATAGGAGTAGTGCCTGGTTTCAAGTCAATGACAAACTCAACAGCTCTAGCAGGGGGTATTCCTGGAAGTTCTTCTGGAAAGACGTCTTGAAAATCACGAACAACTGGAACGTCCTCGATGCCTTCAAGAGGTGAGGCATTCAATGCATTCAGAACATAAATCTGGCTCTTAGCATCCTGAGCTATTCGGGCTGAGTATTTGACTGTCTGGCCAGAAGGGTGAGTGAGCTGGACTTTCTTAGTGGCACAGTCAATCAAAGCATTGTGGGCGGTCAACCAGTCCATACCGAGAATGATGTCTATGTCGGAAGGTCCAAGAGCAATACGGGAAGCAGAGAACATCAACCCTTCAATTTTGATCTGATTGTTGTGACTTACCATCTTGGTTTGCCACCTGGAACGGGGAGTGATAATCTCTAATGGTGTGGGGAATAACTCTAGAGGTAGCTCATGCCGCTGAGAAAATTTTTGAGACACAAAGGAATGTGATGCTCCTGAGTCGAAAAGGACAGAAGCTGCAACTGAATTAACTGACAGAGTTCCCATCACGATTTTTGGAGACTCACGAGCTTCTCCCATTTTGACGTGAGTGACCTGGCCTCGGTCCATAGCAGACATCCTGGCCTTACGATTTCTGCATCGATGGGTTCGATGGCCCTTCGTACGACCATCAGGAGGACATGATGCATCCTGAGGAGAAGCCATAACATTAGGCGGTCCATCATGAACCGTTAGTTGTCTCGGCGGTGAAGGCAGGCGAGGTGCAACATATGATGGCCTTGGTGTTGGAGCAGGTCGGTGGTAAACATTGTGGGGAATCCAGACTCGACATTTCTGAACAGGCTGACCCGAGGATGAGCCAGCTTCATGAGTGCGCTTGAGCGACTCCTGGCATTCAGTCAGAGCTGTTTCAATTCGGAAAGATTTGCTGACAAGCGTTGCGAAGTCTGTGCAATCAAGGACTGCAAGTGCGAGTTTTATGTCAGTACGGAGTCCTTCACGGAATTTCTCCTGCTTGCGGGCGTCAGTGTCAATGTCATCCTCAGCATAGCGGGATAACTCGAGAAATTTCCTCTGATATTCATCCACAGTCATTGTGCCCTGTGTGAGTTTGCGAAACTGCTGCTTCTTCTGATCTATCAGACCTTGAGGAATGTACCGTGCACGAAAAGCTGACTGAAATTCCTGCCAAGTGGTTACTGTTTCTGCAGGCAACATACCCTTGTGGCTTTCCCACCATTGGGCAGCTGGACCCTTTAAGTGGAATGTCGCAAAGGTGACATAACTGGCAGGGGCAACATTAGCTGACTCCATCTCAAACAGGATGTCACGAAGCCAATCATCAGCATCCATAGGATTGGTGGAGTTGCGGAAAACGGATGGATTGAGGCGCACAAATTCTGGCAGAGTTATTGGAGCAGACTGTTGCTGAGCATTCTGAGTTGGAAACTGAGCCAACACTCCGGTCATAAACTGACGGTTGAGTTCAAACTGCTGCATCATTGCGGCAATATAGGGTGGAGGTGGAGGATTGTCAGCCATCCTGCCAAATCAACAGGGGCAGTTTAGCAAGTAAAACTGCATATGTATGGAATTATTCATGAAGTAACACGCACGACAGAAGGAAGTGCAATAGATACTTCATCATAGTCACACCAGACATTCAAATCCACACATAGTCTCGATTACGAACCGGCATTACGACAGCTGAAAAGAGAAGGCTAGACAACTAGGCGGCGCGCAGGCACGCGATATAGAAGTACACAACGAGACATAGCAAAGGCTACATCAACGTCGGAGAAAACTGATGGAGCGAGGAATCTGCAAGTGACAACACAGGGTGCCCTCGATAAAAGGATCCTGTAAGCAGAACCTGGCCCAAAATCTTGAAGCAAGGGGGGATATTTTCAGAACTCCGGGTGGATGTGATCACGAGAGCTTAATGTTGGAGTTAGTAAAATCATATAACCCGAATAGAAGAGAGGTCAGAGTCCCAGAGTAAAGGTCGAGGAGTAAAAGATCCTAATACCACCCAATTGGCGACGTGGGCCCGTAAGCCACACAGCCAAGTTAGTAAAATAGTTTTCCGGTTTCTAGACTCAACTTCGGCCAAGGAGTTGGAAAGGGGGTTCCTACAGGTAGTCGGCTCTGATACCAACTTGTGACGCCCCCGGCCCGATCGTGCGCTAATCATACACGCAAATGCACACGATCAAGCCTAAGGACTCACGGGAAGATATCACAACACAACTCTAAAACATAAATAAAGTCATACAAGCTTTATATTACAAGCCAGGGGCCTCGAGGGCTCGAATACATAAGCTCGCATACAAGCGTCAGCGGAAGCATCAGATATCTGAGTACAGATATAAAAGAGAAACAGAAAGGCCTTTAGGAAGGCGGGGCAAAATAAAACACTACGATCGAAAGGCGCAGGCCTCCTGCCTGGGACCCTCCGAACCTACTCCTGGTCGACAGCCAACTCGTAGCAGAAGCCATCCTCGGGGTAGTAGTAGTATCCGAACGTCGGCGGGTATCTGTCTCAGCGTCTCCGCCCCCCCCCCCCCCCCTCCCCCCCCCCCCCCCCCCCCCCCCCCCCCCCCCAATCTGGCCACGACGAACTGATATGGGGGAAAAAGAAAGAAAAGCAAACCGTGAGACTCTGAATTACTCAGCAAGCAAGGATCTACACTACATATGCAACATTATCAAAGGGAGGCTGTATATGTGGCTGGACTGCAGAAATGCCAGAATAAGAGGAAGGCCTAGTCCTATCGAAGACTAGCATCTTCAGCGGTCTTGCAGCAATAGAAGAGAGTAGAACAATACCATATAATGTAGCAGTAATAATATCACCCTCACCCAGAGATCCTTTCTCGACTCCCTGCGAGAAAGCAATCCCAGAGCCATAAATCATCACCCTCGCCCAGAGATCCCTTCCGACTCCCTGCGAGAAGCAATCCCAGAGCCATACAGTATCCAGGTCTCGTCACAGGTATCCAGTTCTAGTTGTATCGATCGGGATACAACTCCGAGTGTCCTTTACCGTAGGACCGGCTACTCGATAGAAATGTTCTTTCCCTGCAGGGGTGCACCAACTTACCCATCACGCTCGCTTAACTCCGGCCGGACACACTTTCCTGGGTCATGCCGGCCTCGGCCAAACAACACATCGCAACCCTACCTCACGGCTCAGCAGAGAGGTCCCCGTCGGTCTACATCCTAAGCGCTCAGAGGTCTTGGCCATCGCCCTGTGCACACTCCGAGTCGTTGCGTGCAGGGGGAAGCCAGGCACCAGGGGGCGCGCGTCCGTCCCGGCCGCAATGCTGAACTGGACCGTCTGACAACTTTCGGCTGATGCTACGATGCAGAACGCCCATACTATGCCCACGTGATGGTTAGTGCTATCAGACCAGAGGCCTCTCGGATCAAATATCCAAATCGTAAGTGGCCTAGGGGCTTGCGGAAAACGAGCAGAGACTCACGAAGATGTGACCCCTCGCCCACGTCCTCGAGGACTTGCTGCAAGGGCTAAGAATGCCCGGCCGCGCCTCGTATTCATCACTCGGGCACCATCCAGGTCAACCCGTCTCACAAAAGACTGTCGGGAACTCAGGTCCACCTCTACTGGGCGGTACCGCCTGTCCCTTCAGTCCTGTAGTAAAAGTAACTTCCTCGGGTCCCCCTTCGGGGCCGACCCGTCTCTATCAAGGTTCAGCAGTAAAGTCACAGGTCTTCAATCCCGTTGATCGGGTCTTCTGATAATCCAGCGGGGCAACAAGGATCAAAGTGGGGTCCTCTAGTGGGTCTCTACCCATCCTATACTAAGCAGTTTAGGATAAGCAGGTAAGTATCAATGGCAGGTTACAATAAACAGGCTATGCATCAGAATAGGAGCAAACAGTAACAGTAGCAAATTCTAATGCAAGCATGAGAATATAGAATGGGCGATATCGGGATGATCAAAGGGGGGCTTGCCTGGTTGCTCGGCGGCAAGGGCAAGGTCTTCGGTACTGGAACCAATCACCGGAGCTGCGTCGGCACCGGGCTCTATCGAGAGAGAAGAGGGGGAGGAAACAGTATAAATATAAAGCAAACAAGAGCAACACAAAGTACGACATGACAATGTGCAGTGCCGGGTGTGTCCTAACATATGGTTGCACGTCACTGAGGAAGGAGGAATCCATCCGGGAATGTTTTCCCGGTTCCGGACATTTGTCAAACAGATGACCGGAGAGGAACGGTTGTATGTTCGGATAGTTAGAGACGTGTGGCGGACGAACGGACCGCGTATTCAGATTCATCTCGTCGTCCTGAGTAACTTTCATGTACAAAGTTTTTCGACCTGAGCTATGGATTAATTTATATGATTTATTAAAGTTTTATAGCATTTTAGGAATTATTTAAAACGTTGACTAACTCAAATGGTCCAGTCAGCGCTGACTAGGTCAAAGTTGACCAGTCAACTGGGTCAAGGGGACCCACATGTCATAGTCATAATTTAACTAAAACAGGGTTAGTTAGCTTAACTAGATGATTAGGTTAACTAGGTTTAATTAGTTTAGCAAAGCAGAATTAATTAACTTAATTAATCCACTAATTAATTATTTATTTATATTATTTTAAACTATTTTTTTTAAATAGGGGCACTGGGCCCCACTGGTCAGGCAGTGGCCGGACATGTCCGGGGCCACTGCCATGGCCACTGGACAATGTCCAGCAGGGGAGGGGCAGCGCCCGCGGCGCCAGAGGCCAGGCGGCTCCCGTAGGGCGGGCGAGGCCGTGAGGGGGAGGGCCGGCCAGGCCGCCGGTGGTCGCGGCCGGCGCCGGAGTTGCCGGGCCGGAGGCAGGGGCGGAGCGGTGGCGGGCACGAGCAGGGCAGGCGAGGCGGGGGTGAGCGCGTGCGCGGGCCAGAGGAGGCAAGCAGGCACCGCGGCCGGGCGGCGGCCAGAGCACGCCGAGGCGCGCCCGAGCGCGCGCGCGCGGCGGGGCAGCGGAGAGCGACGAGCGGGCAACGGGGGGAAGAGCGGGGCGGCGAGCGGCTCACATGGGGCTGAAGAGGGGGCGACGGCGGTGGTGGTTGGGGAGGCCGTTGAGGCGGCGGGCGGCAGGGCCGGCCGACGGTGCGGGCGCGGGGCGCCGGAGGTGGCGTCGGGCGGCGGGGTCGGGAACGGCTCCTGCTGGGGGCGGTCCGGTGGAGAAGAAGGACGAGGACGGGCGCCGGCGTCGGGGAGCGGGGCGGCCGGTCGCCGTGTGTCGCCGGGCGACGGTGGAACGGCGGCGCGCGGCCTCCTCCCGTCCCGATCCAATCGGGACAGAGGATATGGGGGGGAGTGGGGAGGGTGGGGGGTGGGGCTAGGGTTCGGTCGTGGGGGGGGGGATATGGGATGGGGTGGGCCGGCCAGGGAGGCCGTGGCCAGTTGGCCGCCGGGGGGGGGGAAGGGGGAGGGGTGTGGTTTGCTCCTTTTTTTTTTTTCTATTTTGCTTTTCTTTTTATCTTTTCTTTTTATTTAACCACACTCCTGTTTAGCAAATAGTTAGGGCTCTATATGATTTTGTAAACTTAGGAATTACTCCAACAAATACTAGGCAATACCTACCACTACCAAAAATTGGTTTGGAGAAAATAGGAGCTCCCACAATTTTTATAATAATTAATATGCATTAATCCTTACTGTTTTAATTATGTTAGAGCCACCTAATTAATTTATTAATCGTTGGTTTCAATTTTAGAATAGTCTCTGCAATATTTGCCACTTAATGAACAATTTAGTTTTCATGTTGGTCAACTTTTATATTTCACTTTCATTTAAATTTGAATTTTGACTTAGGAGTTGAAAAGCATTATGATGCAAATGATGATCATGCACTGTTAATCATGCTGACTTGGCATTGTCAAAATGGGATTACTGTGGCTAAACACTGGGGGTGTTACAGCATGGCACATTGTTCGCTTCCTCCAAACAGGAGAATTTCCCAAAGAACAAGAAGAAGCTGAAAGAGTAGCCCGGAGGGCCAGTATGTATCAGTTCATTGACGACACGCTATACAGAAGAAGGCCCAATGGTGTGAAATTGAAGTGCATTTGCCGGGAAGAAGGAAAGGAACTGCTAGCAGAAAAACACAAGGGTATGTGTGGCTCCCACATCGGATCAAGGGCCTTGGTTGGGAAAGCTTTCTGGCAAGGTTTCTACTGGCCCACTGCCCTCCAAGATGCAATTGAGCTAGTCACCAAGTGTGAAGCCTGCCAGTTCCACTCCAAGAATATCCATCAGCCTGCTCAAGCTCTCCAAACAATCCCTTTGTCATGGCCATTTTCGGTCTGGGGGCTCGACATCCTGGGTCCCTTCCCCCGTGCTACCGGGGGCTTTGAATTCTTGTTCATCGCAATCGACAAGTTTACAAAGTGGCCGGAGGTGGAGCCCGTGAGAAAGGTGACCGCGCAGTCAGGTATCAAGTTCTTAAAATGATTGGTGTGCCGCTTCGGGGTACCTACCCAAATCATCACCGATAATGGCACCCAATTCACAAGCCGCGCCTTCATGCAATACGTTCATGCCCTCGAAAGCAAGATTTCATTTGCCTCTGTGGCCCATCCCAGAAGCAATGGACAAGCTGAGAGGGCGAACGCTGAAATGCTGCGAGGTCTCAAGACAAGAACTTTTGATAGATTGCAGAAGTGCGGCAGGCGATGGATCGACGAGCTGCCGATGGTTCTTTGGTCCCTCCGTACAACACCAAATCGAGCTACCGGGCAGACTCCCTTCTCCCTAGTCTATGGGGCAGAAGCAGTTGTCCCCATGGAACTCATATACGGGTCTCCTCGAGTGCTTGCCTATGATGAAGTAGCGTAGGAACAGCACTGGCGTGACGACGCTGTGCTACTTGAGGAGAACCGTCTCTGGGCTGCTACACGTGCTGCACGCTACCAGCAAGCCCTGCGTCTCTATCACAGCTGCAGGGTTCATGCCCGGAGTTTTGAGGAAGGCGACCTTGTCCTTAGGCACGTTCAGTCCGCCAAGGGTGCAAACAAGTTGACGCCGAAGTGGGAAGGCCCTTATCGGGTAGTACGAGTCACCAGACCTGGCACGGTCCGTCTGGAGACCGGAGATGGCATTTAATTGCAAAACTCATGGAATATTGAGCATCTCCGTAAGTTCTACCCGTAAGGCGCGACTGCCGGGCCCTGCCCGGCAGCCACCCTTTTGTACAAGCTTTGCCGAAGTTGCATGTAACCCTTTGTACAAAGCCAGGTGCAGACCCTAAGCAACAGAGAAATAAATGAAGCGCTGGGGGGCCCCCAAAACTTGCATGCATGCATAAGCATAGCATGATCATGTAGAAGAGGGCGCATGTGGCATTGTTTTCATCTGCATTAAGTTGCAGGATTCTTGCCGTGGACTTGGTCCCGAAGAAAAGGAATGAAGACGAGCCCACGTGATGATCCCCGGCAAGCCAAACAGATAAGTTCCTTCTTATCCATGTTTGTTCTGTAATTTGCAAACTTGTGCATATGAAAACCCCGCCACCTTCGAAACATAGGTGCTCCTACCTATTGACTTGAATGCTGCTTCGGTCAGGGTGGTCGCAGTGGCCTTTGACGAAAAGGGCTCAACGGGGGGCTGGCCCCTTTTTTATGGTTGTGCACGGTAGGCCTAGCCCTGCGGCAACAAACTAAGGGTGCCGGCAGGATAGCTTGCCGGAGAAACTTGTTTACTTAAATGTATAGAGGCATTTCACCTCTGCATGGAGATGGTACATGCACAAGTGCCCGACAAAGTTGTCTTTTTCATTAATATGCTGATAATCAAGTACAGATCTTACAGAACACAAACATGGATAAAGAAATTTACATTATTTAGACTAAAGTTTGGCCCATGCCTACACATTTTAAACTGAAAAAAGATAAGTGCCCCATGATGCCTTTGCTTCGTCCCTCTCCTCCTCAGAATCACAGGGGAAGGCAAAGAAGACAGGGGTAAGGCCTGGCGGGGAGGAAGACATCGGAGGGCAGGTGCAGATGGTGGCGCTGCCAAAGCCTAGCCGGTGATGACGGTGTTGCCGGCAATCACGCCGCGTCGGAGCAGTCATCCTCACTCTTGACACGTTGTGGGTTATCGCCTCCCTCCTCATCGCTGTCGCTTGAAGGGGCGCGCCTCCCGTCACACGAGCCCCCGCCACGGTGACCGGGGCCAGCGCCAAACGCCTCGACAGATCCCACAGAGAGCATGGTCGTCTCCATCGACCCGAAGCTAGAAAAATTCCGTCCCCTGAAGAAGCATGCACGGGCACAAGGAACCTGCCCGTGCACAAGATAAGCAGCACCCAGGAAGAGGAGATCTGCCGTAACCAATGGCAAATCACTTCCGCGGTCTCCCTTCAACATCACAAACAAAGGGAGGGTAGGCCGCGTTCGACTACCACACTTGGTGTCTATTACGGACTTCAGCGTGGTGTCGCCAACGTGCCCCCTTTCTAAGTTTGGGACCACGGACGGCCCGGTGGTGAGCACGCAGGGGCCGCTATCCCCGGCGCCACCGCCGCGCCGCCGCACACCCACCTCAGGCCTTCTCCACCCACACTATGCATCGGGCTGCCACTCCAAGCCGGACGCTTTGTGCAGGGATGGGGAGGGGACTCTATCTCGACAAAGACGCGACCGCACCCATCTTCCCCTCCCCTCGCCATAACGAAGGCAGGACGCCAGGAGACGGGGGTTGGGAAGAAGGGGTGCTTAGATGAGCACCTCCGCTCCTCCTCGCCCCTTTTTATAGGCGAGCTGGGGGCTGGGGGGCTGATCCCTCAGCAATTACTCGCCGCCCCGCTCCACCAACCCAAGAAGGCCAGGCCTCTGCCATGACGCTCTCTCCTGCACCGCGCGCCTTCATTACCTACCCCACTCAATGCATGCAGCATACGTGGCTAAGAATAAGGGCGTGGTGGGAGGAGTGAATTGGCAGTTACTCGCCCATGCATTAAAGTCATCCACGGGCCATTACAAGGATGACCCCATAACGATTGGCGTTACGCGACACGCGGGCAAACCGGAAACTGTACCAAGCTCAGATTAATGAAGAAGCAAAGAAGATCTCAAGGGGTGAGCTACTACGGCCTCCCCGCCTGTGTACTGAATAGGGCCTACCCCGACAACGCTCGGCAGCGCATTCAGGCCAGGCCCGGGGGCTCCTGTCGGTGCAACAAACCCCAGGTATGTTGCCCAGACTATACACAGGCTCAAGAATGAGATTGCAGCACCCATGACAAGACCGCAATGGGAAAACCTCCCCTGCCGGGCAGGCGAGCCTGGCGGGGACGAGGTTGCCCCGAAAACAAGTCTCAAGATTGCCCTGGCAGGCTTGCCGGGGATGCTGAGGGCGGATTACCCCGCCAAGGCTCCACCGCCCCACCTCACAGCAACGCAAGTCACCGATCGGTGCGGCGTCGAGCCCCCAAGATGCTAAGTGGCCGTTATTTGGCACGTGGCAACCATCCCCAGAGGAAATCACCTCCAAATGACACTCATCTAGCGACGTGTCACGCAGGCAGGCGAGAAGGTGGCAAAACAACACGCCAAGGCTTGCCGGGCTAGGCTACGATGTGACACTAAGCGGCGCATTTTATGCGCTCTGTCCAGTCTGCAGAGTTAGTTATGATGGCACTGTTTGCTATCTAATCAGTACACAATGACTGATTTGCCATTATGGTGACCCCTTGATCTATAAAAGGAGGGCCATGGCAACCTTAGAAAGGATTTGGACCCCTGTACACTCACACGCGCGTAGCTGCTCTCGCCCCGAGGTGACCTTGCCGGGCTAGAGCGCTGCGTCTCCACCACGGTCCTCTCATCAATCCACCAAAGCAGGAGTAGGGTTTTATGCCTTGTGGCGGCCCGAACCTGGGTAAAAACTGCCCGTGTGATCGCTGCCGCGCTGCCCCGCGCCCTCCGCTCTTTGTGCAATGCGTCCTTCCCCCCTGCCGAACCACAAGGGGCCGATGTCCCCATAGGTGGCCGTGTTTTCCCACGACACTTAGAGTGCCTGCTAGTCCAATACACAGAGTCATGGCTAGTTTATGCTACGCACACAATCGTTAATTGGTGGTTTAAATATGCGCAAGGGGTATGCAATGTATTATCATGTAGAGATATCTCAAATTAGCCGTGTCAACTTGCAGATGGGATGCCACAATGAAAAAGTACAAGATGTATGTGGCAATTTCATGGAACATCGCAAAAAAAGGAGAGGCAGCGGTAAGCCTATACGGTGTGCTATGGTAGGTCACTCCATCGCAATCATCGTGACATGTTATTTGTATGTTAGTGTTGTTGGCCAGGGTTCTTAGGGACAGTTATTTTGAGTTATCCTAAGAAAATAAACACCTTTGAATATAAGCTCCAGATAATAAGCCAACCAGTTCTTTTCATTGCCTGCCTTTTCTGCTTATCTGTGGTATGATCAGTGAAAAGTCTAGATTGCATTATATTTTGTCATTTTCCTGCCCATATGAAAATTAATTTGACTTGCAAACATCACAAATTGAACCCAATGTAGTAATTAATATGATAGGAATACAGACCATCAATATTTGTTCAAAATACAAATACAAAGATACCATCTACTTGGCACAATCTAATTTGGTCAATGTCTTCCATAGAGAGCCCATTGCCTAATTTAAATGAAGAACGCATTGCCTAAATTTAAATGAAGAACCATTATTATCAAAATTCAATGGTCCAAGTGGCTGGTTATTATCATATAGCAGCACCGCCTGAAAGCATCATATAGTAGCAGCAGCTCATAGCAACTCATCATACAGCAGCAGCAGCTAGCAATTCATCATATACCAGCAACAGCTCATAGCAATTCATCATATAGCAGCAGCAGGAGCAGCTCATAGCAATTCATCATATAGCAGCAGCAAGAGCAGCTTATAGCAACTCATCATATAGCAGTAGCAGCAGCTCATAGCAATTCATCATATAGCAGTAGCAGCTCATAGCAATTCATCATATAGCAGCAGCAGGAGCAGCTCATAGCAATGCATAATATAGCAGCATCAGCTCATAGCAATTCATCGTAGAGCGGATCAGAACGGAAATTTGGCAAAAAATCAGAGGAGATCCTCACCTTGTTGGATGAGCTCATCCTTCAACAGCACCTCAAGGCCCCGGCCTGGGAGGAGGGGAGGGGGAACGAGGTGCCTTCTGCCGGAGTGGGGCATCGACCGTAGTTGTGCGGCGACCGCCGGAGTAGTGCGTTGGATGGACCATAGCGGAGCAGCTGCTGGAGACCATGAGAATGAGGGGCGGCGCTAGAGGGAGGAGCAGCCGGGGATATTTGGCCCTACCCGCAGGCCATGTAGCCTAGCTGGACAGAGCATCGTCGAGGAGCAGGCCAGATGGGACCAGTGGCGGTGGCTCGCTGGAGGAACCCTAGTGCTGCAGGCAGGGGATTGAGGTAGAGGGAAAGGGGAGAGGAGATGCAAGCGGGCAGGGCAATGAACGCTTGCGTGGAGTGTAATATAGGCAGACAACAGAGTCATTTCGCTATTCCCCTTCCCTTCAATTTTTAGTGAGCTTCTACCCGAAGCACCCCCCCCCCAAAGCGAAATAAGTTAAGCCCAAGCCCATAACTCAAAAACGAGTTCTTTACATCTTTTATGGCTTATTTTGACAATAAACTCTAAAAACACGGAATAGAACTGGTCCTTAACCTGCAATTCAATTGTTCGTGCAATGATAAATCACTCCTGCCTGCTATAGTGTACATTTAGGCATCATACATGGCATAACCTAATACATGTGCATTTCATTATAGAATCTGAAATATGCAATGTTTATGTTAGTTCATACGTTGCACATGATGTTTAAATGCCCCTTAAATCTGGTCAGTCAAGTGATGGTCTTTAAGCCTCCTTCTATGCTTCTTTTCTTGATATGTAATTCAGTGTTATGCAAGATTTGCTCACACATCTGTTCAATTGCTTGTTTGTATCGGCCAGCCATTCTAGGACTGTTTGCTTTGATTACTTGCTGTTCTTGACTTAACAGAGCTTGTCAACGATTTAAACACTAAGGGCTGCTATAGTGGGGGCTTGTATAACTCATAGGTGACATAAAGGTTTGGCTGTACACTAAAGTAAGCTCTCCAAGAGTACCTGGAGGTCCAGTTCAAAGGTATGCCTAGTTTTTACACAGCGCACACATAGTAAATGCTCATTTCATTGTGTGCAAGAGATGTGGCATGTTTCATTATGTGGTGTTGTTTTGTTATAAACTCATCCTTTGGTGTTGTTCATAGACTGGAAAGTATGCATATTTATGTTCCAAGGAGACCAGTAACTAGTTTGTGTCACCTTGCAGAGGGGGTGCAATAAAGATAAGATTGAGGATTTCCAAGTACAAGATGTTAGGAAGGAGCCTTGCAAGAGAAGGAGGAGCAGCGTTGAGCCTGTTCAACCAGTTATGGTAAGTCACTGTATTACAATTACCAGGACATCCTATTTGTCTGACATTGTGCTTGCGTAGGGTTCTTCACCTATAACCCAGTCATTGGGCCATTGATTAAAACTCCCTCTGATCACTACTATATGATGTTCTAACTTTTTTGTAAATCAGATGTATGTAAACACATTTTAATGTGTCTGTTCACTCATTACGGATGTAGTCTACTTTTAAATATCTAAAACATCTTATAGTAGTGAACAGTGTGAAACTGCTTCCTGCTATGGTAGAGTTGTCGATGTCATAACCAAATGCATATTCACATCATTAGCCTCCCTGTCATTACTAGGATCTTGATTACATACTAGTCGAGATACTTCATAGGGGGCAAACAATATTACATTACTTGTTCCTTTATATAGTAAATGTAGCTAGGCCATGGATGTTATTGAGGCGTGCATGTATGCATGCTGCCAACTCAACAGTTCAATTGCTTGTTTGTTTCAAGCATAGTTAAATTGCTCTTTTCAATTGCTTTATTGGTCCTCAGTTAATGAGATGCCCAAACAATGATGCCTGATGTAGGGTACTTGTATAACTGTTAGTTGACATAATTAAAGGCCTTACCATTTAATTATTCTGGCGAAGTGTGCCTGAAGCTTTGAAGTCTATTAACCAACTATTACTACATGAGGCTCACGATCTATTTATACGAGGCTAATGAGTGCATAGTTTTGCTTGCTATAGTAGGTTTGTATGGATCCCTTTGCTGTTCATTATGCTCCCTAAGACTCTTCTGGAACATGGCACACAATGTTTCATCTAGTTAATTGAGCTACAGAATGGCCAACTGCTTGCTTACTTATACGCAAGATATATATATATATATATATATATATATATATATATATATATATATATAAATGTTCAGTAGTTGCGTGTGGTCTAAATTTGTAACATGTCAGTGTTTTGGATTTGGCCCCAACATCCAGCTCCTCTCATGAGCTAACAGAGATTTCTGTATGCGGGCTGCACAGACTACCATTTTTATGATTTTTAAAATATCACCTGCTTATGCTTCATGACGTGTAACATTATTGTTAGTCCTGTTTTACCATGTACAAGATAGTCTGTCTTGCTCACTTCACTATTGTAACTATATTTTTGCCTTAGTCATGTGTACTTACAGAAACATTTCAGGATGAAGTGACATCAACACAAAGATCTCAGAGCAGTGCGGCATGGCCGTTACCAAATGATTATGGATTGGAATTGGAATGTGTTGATGTTCTCGAGCATCAACTAGAAGTGGCAAGACAATGTATATATGATTCTCAACATGTAAACAAAATGTTGAGGCTGGAGTTGCAGGTATTAGATGCAGGAGTCAAAAAAATGAAACAAGACACTGAGGTAACCACAAAGGAATTGGAGATTTGCAGACTGAAGTTTGTGCTATTTGAATCCAGCCAATCCTATTTTTTGAAGAGATTATAGTTCAAATGGTAAGTTCTGTTGATGCGCGTCCATGGTGTATGAGCTTTATTTGCCAAGTGTATGTAATTTGCTGTTTGTGTACGCTTTAATATCACTGGTGCCGAACTATAATGCCCAGTAGATATAATCTGCTGTAAATTCTTTATTGTATAGTGTAGGATTACTCTTCGTTTCTATGCCTTAGTCTCTTTATTGTATAGTGTATGTTTTTTAGAGGCGATAGTATAGAGTAGGATAATTCTTTGTATATGCTATATCGTTGAAACGGGGGCCAACATGCCAAAATATTACCTGGACACCATCCGAACGAACACACATGTGTAGTCAAAGCGGGCCTTAATTGGGCTGGTCAACTAATATTTAGTGGATCCCAATCGCTGTGGCCCACCGTAACAACCTTAGCAGGCCGTTAACAGGCCGAAAGCTCGGTAGGGCCATATAAATGGAAACGGTCTGCGGGCCTCTAGCAGGTCGAAATAAATATCAATTTTGTCTCGGCCCTTTTACTTGACGGGCCAGTAAGAGGCCGAAAGTGTTTTGGGTCAAAAGAGGCCCAATTTACGAACTAGGCTTTTAACAGGCTGAAAGTCCCGTCGGGCTGAAATTGTGCCCTGCTTAAAATGGGCCGCTAATGGACCAAAATTCAGGTGGCACCGACAAAGGCCCAACTGTTGTGCGGGCTGTTAACAGGCTGAAAGACAAAATGGGCTAGAAGTTGGCCCATATACAGAATGGGCCGACGAAAGGTCGAAAGTCACAACGGGCTAGAAGTTGGCCCAACTACAGAATGGGCCGAGAAAAGGCTGAAAGACGTACGGGCGGCATATTGGTCCATATCTATAATGGGCTGCTAACAGGCTGAAAGAAGGTCGGGCCGTAATTGAGCCCAAAGACGTAGCGGGCCGTTAACGGGCTGGAACTGACGATGGGCAGGAAATTGTCAAATCTAAAATGGGCCTTTGATGGGCCGATTCTGTGTAACTCGTATGGGCCATGGTTGTGAATGGGCCTGACGCAAGTAGGCCGCTATTGGGCCGGCCCGCTTATTCTGACAAGCCCGGCCTTTTAACCTAAATGGGCCACTGTTGGGCTGAGCCATGTGTCGAATTATCATAGGCGCGTCCCGTCCATTGGCTGGATGACATCTGTCCCAAGGCTGAGCGGACACGTGGATCCTCCGGCGAATCAGAATTTTACACATGCAAAATCCCCATTGGTTCGGGCTGTTAACGGGTTATCGGATCAAAACCGGAACCCGATAGGTTAACGGCGAACCGTTACGGTGGATGCCACGTGTCGGTTACCTTTGACGAAAGCACTTCCATGACGCGCCATTTATCGTCATGGAAGTGGACACTTCCGTGATGATAATTTTGGTATTGTCATGGAACACTTCTACGACAGCACAAGTATGACTATCTTGATTCTGTCATAAAATCGTCATGGATGTACATGCATGACAGAAACATGACCCACTGTGGCAAACATGTATCATCACGGAAGTGGCTTTCTTTTTTGTAGTGAGATGATTGCCCCGACGGCGTTCCGGCAACACCGGGAGAGGGGGGAGAGAGCCCCCCTCCTTCTTCTTCTTCTTCCTTGGTCTCCCCCTAGATGGCAGGAGAGTTTCCCCTCTGGTCCATGGCCGCCATGGTCCCCGGAGGGAAGGAGCCCCTCCGAGATTGGATCTCTCTCTGTTCTTTTCTGTTTGGCGTTCCTGTTTTCTGGCCCTTCATCGTTTCTTAAATTCTCGAAGATCCATAACTCCGATTGGGCTGAAATTTTGAGGAGATTTTCTTCCAGATATAATCTCTCATTCGACGAAAGAAGGGAACCAACCGCCTTATAGGGGCGCCACAAGCCTGCCCGACACGCCCTACCCCCCAGGGCGCGCCTGCTACTTCTTGAGCTTGCATTGATTTTTCCCTTCAAGAGGAAAGGGTGATGCAGCAAAGTAGAGATAAGTATTTCCCTCAGTTAAGAACCAAGGTTTCAATCCAGTAGGAGGCACAAGCAAGTCTCCAGTCTATGCACCTGCACAAACTAACAAACACTTGCACACAACGCGAAAAAGGGGTTGTCAATCCCTTGACGGTCACGCACAAGAGTGAGATCTACTAGAGATGTGTATAAAAGATAAATAAAAGAGCAAACTAAAGTAAATATAAATAAATTGCAGCAAGGTATTTTTTGGTTTTTTGGTTTATAGATCTGAAAATAGATGATGGAAAATAGACCCGGGGGCCATAGGTTTCACTAGAGGCTTCTCTCTTGAAAGAAAGCATACGGTGGGTAAACAAATTACTGTTGAGCAATTGATAGAAAAGTGCCTAGTTATGACAATATCTAAGACAATGATCATGAATATAGGCATCATGTCCGTGACAAGTAGACCGAAACAATTCTTCATCTACTAATATTACTCCACACATCGACCGACTCCTGCCTGCATCTAGAGTATTAAGTTCATAAGAACAGAGCAACACTTTAAGTAAGATGACATGATGTAGAGGGATAAACTCAAGCAATATGACATAAACCCCATCTTTTTATCCTTGATGGCAACAATACAATACTTGCCCCGCTACCCCTTCTGTCGCTGGGTGAGGACACCGCAAGATTGAACCCAAAACTAAGCACATCTCCCATTGCAACAAAAACCAATCTAGTTGGCCAAACCAAACCGATAGTTCGAAGAGAAATACAAAGACATCTTAATCATGCATAAAAGAGTTCAGAGAAGACTCAAATAATATTCATAGATAATCTTATCATAAATCCACAATTCATCGGATCTCAACAAACACACCGCAAAATAAGATTACATCGGATAGAACTTTAGGAACATCAAGGAGAACATGGTATTGAAGATCAAAGAGAGAGAAGAAGCCATCTAGCTACTAGCTATGGACCCGTAGGTCTGTAGTAAACTACTCACGCATCATCGGAAGGGCAGCAAGGTTGATGTAGAGGCCCTCCGTGATCGAATCCCCCTCCTGCGGGGTGCCGAAAAAGGCCCCAAGATGGGATCTCACGGGAGCAGAGGCTTGCAGCGGCGGAAAAGTATTTTGGTGGACGCTTCTAATGTTTGGGGAATATTTCTGAATTTATAGAGGTGGAAATAGGGTTGGAGGACACCCGAGGGGCCCACAAGCCCTCAGGGGGCGCCCCCCTTGGGGCACGCCCTAGAGGCTTGTGGGCTCCTCGGGACTCTTCTGGCCCTCTCTCCAAGTTACGTAGGTGTCTTCTGGTCCAAGAAAAATCATCGTAAAGTTTTATTCCGTTCGGACTGCATTTGATATTCCTTTTCTGTAAAAGTCAAAAAAAAGGAAAAACAGAAACTGGCACTGGGCTCTAGGTTAATAGGTTAGTCCCAAAAATAATATAAAATAGCATATTAATGCATATAAAACATCCAAAACAGATAATATAATAGCATGGAACAATCAAAAATTATAGATACATTGGAGACGTATCAAGCATCCCCAAGCTTAATTCCTGCTCGTCCTCGAGTAGGTAAATGATAAAAACAGAATTTTTGATGTAAAAAGCTACCTAACATATTTATCAATGCAATCTTCTTTATTGTGTCAAGAATGTTCAGATCCATAAGATTCAAAACAAAATTTTAATATTGTCATAAAAACAATAATACTTCAAGCATACTAATAAAGCAATCATGTCTTCTCAAAATAACATGGCCAAAGAAAGTTATCCCTACAAAATCATATAGTCTGGCTATGCTCCATCTTCATCACACAAAGTATTTCATCATGCACAACCCCGATGACAAGCCAAGCAATTGTTTCATACTTTTGGTGTTCTCAAACCTTTTCAACTTTCACGCAATACATGAGCGTGAGTCATGGATATAGCACTATAGGTGGAATAGAATATGGTGGTTGTGGAGAAGACAAAAAGAAGGAGAAAGTCTCACATCAACTAGGAAAATTAATGGGCTATGGAGATGCCCATCAATTGATATCGATGCAAGTGAGTAGGGATTGCCATGCAGCGGATGCACTAGAGCTATAAGTGTATGAAAGCTCAAAAAGAAACTAAGTGGGTGTGCATCCAACTTGCTTGCTCACGAAGACCTAGGGCAATTTGAGGAAGCCCATCATTGGAATATACAAGCCAAGTTCTATAATGAAAAATTTCCACTAGTATATGAAAATGACAAAATAGGAGACTCTCTATCATGAAGATCATGGTGCTACTTCGAAGCACAAGTGTGGAAAAAGTATAGTAACATTGTCCCTTCTCTCTTTTCTCTCATTTTATATATATATATATTTTTTGGCCTTCTTTGGCCTCTTTTTTTATTTGGGCTTCTTTGGCCTCTTTTATTTTTTTATAAAGTCCAGAGACTCATCCCAACTTGTGAGGGAATCATAGCTTCCATCATCCTTTCCTCACATGGGACAATGCTCTAATAATGATGATCATCACACTTTTATTTACTTACAACTCAAGAATTACAACTTGATACTAGAACAAAATATGACTCTATATGAATGCCTGTGGCGGTGTACCCGGATGTGCAATGATCAAGAGTGACATGTATAAGAAATATGAACGGTGGCCAAGCCACAAATACTATGCCAACTACATGATCATGCAAAGAAATATGACAATGATGGTGTGTGTCATAATAAAACGGAACGGTGGAAGTTGCATGGCAATATATCTCGGAATAGCTATGGAAATGCCATAATAGGTAGGTATGGTGGCTGTTTTGAGGAAGGGTATATGGTGGGTGTAATGCACCGGTGAAAGTTGCGCGGTACTAGAGAGGCTAGCAATGGTGGAAGGGTGAGAGTGCGTATAATCCATGGACTCAACATTAGTCATAAAGAACTCACATACTTATTGCAAAAATTTATTAGACATAGAAACAAAGTACTACACGCATGCTCCTAGGGCGATAGATTGGTAGGAAAAGACCATCGCTCGTCCCCGACCGCCACTCATAAGGAAGACAATCAAAAAATAAATCATGCTCCGACTTCATCACATAACGGTTCACCATACGTGCATGCTACGGGAATCACAAACTTTAACACAAGTATTTCTACCAATCCATAATTACTCACTAGCATGACTCTAATATCATCATCTTCATATCTCAAAACAAATGCAAGGAATCAAACTTCTCATCTTATTCAATGCTCTTTTTATATGAAAGTTTTTATTATATCCCTCTAGGATGCCCATCATATTAGGACTAAATTCATAACCTAAGCAAATTACCATGCTGTTTAAGACTCTCAAAATAATATAAGTGAAGCATGATAGTTCATCAATTTCTATAAAATAAAGCCACCGCCGTGCTAAAAAAAGATATAAGTGAAGCACTAGAGCAAACTGCCTAGCTCAAAAGATATAAGTGAAGCACATAGAGTATTCAAATAAATTCACGACTAATGTGTGTCCCTCTCAAAAGGTGTGTACAGCAAGGTTGATTGTGGCAAACTAAAAATCAAATACTCATATCATACAAGACGCTCCAAGAAAAACACATATCATGTGGTGAATAAAAATATAGCCTCTAGTAAATTTACCAATGGATTGAAGACGAAAGAGGGGATGCCATCCAGGGCATCCCCATGCTTAGATGCTTGGTTGTCCTTGAATATTACCTTGGGGTGCCTTGGAAATCCCCAAGCTTATGCTCTTGGCACTCCTTATTCCATAGTCCATCAAATCTTTACCCAAAACTTGAAAACTTCACAACACAAAACTCAACAGAAAACTCATAAGATCCGTTAGTATAATAAAATAAATCACCACTTTAGGTACTGTTGTGAACTCATTCTAAATATATATTGGTGTTATATCTACTGTATTCCAACTTCTCCATGGTTCATACCCCCCCCCCCGATACTACCCATAGATTCATCAAAATAAGCAAACAACACATAAAAAACAGAATCTATCAAAAACAGAACAGTCTGTAGTAACCAGAATATTAATCATACTTATGTAACTCCAAAAATTCTGAAAAATTAGGAAAACATAGGAAATTAATATATAAATCTTGTGTAGAACATTCAGAATTTTTCCACGCTCCAGTGAATTTAAACAATTCTGTTACTGGACACAAAAGTTTCTGTTTTTCAGCAAAACCAAATCAACGATATACCAAAGCATCCCAAAGGTCTTGCTTGGCTTAAACACTAATTAAAAGACCAAAACACAATTACTACAGAGGTAATAATGTGTATTCTCATAAATACATAAAAGAAAAATATTGGGTTATCTCCCAACAAACGCTTTTCTTTAAAGCCTTTTAGCTAGGCGTTGATAATTTTAATGATGCTCACATGAAAGACAAAAAATTGAAGCACAAAGAGAGCATCATATAGCATGTGAAAAACAAGTTTAAGTCTAACATACTTCCTATGCATAGGCATTTTATAGGGAAAAGATTTATCAAGACATGCAAAAACTAGCATATGCAAGGAAGAAGAAAGAAACAATAGCAATCTCAACATAACGAGAGGTAATTTAGTGACATGAAAATTTCTACAACCATATTTTCCTCTCTCATAATAATTACATGTAGGATCATAATCAAATTCAACAATATAACTATCATATAAAATTTTCTCTTCATGATCCACAGGCATGCAAAGTTGACACTCTTCTAAAATAGTGGGATTATCATCAAATAAAGTCATGACCTCTCCAAGCCCACTTTTATCAAAAAATTCATAAGATTGATCATTCTCCAAAGTAGTGGGATAATTATTACCTAGAGTTGACACTCTTCCAAACCCACTTTTAATATTATTGCAAACACTATTATCAATATCATATTCGTCATGAGGCTTAAATAAATTTTCAAGAACATAAGAAGAATCACCCCAATCATGATCATTGCAATAAGTAATGGACATAGCAAAATTAGCATCCCCAAGCTTGGGGTTTTGTATATTATTAGCATGATTGACATTAATAGAATTAATAACACCATTGCAATCATTCTTTTCATCCAAGGAGCTATCGTGAATCACTTCATAAATTTCATCACAATTTTCAGATTCACGAATTTCAAGCAAAACTTCATAAAGATAATCTAGTGCACGCAACTCACTAGCAATTGGTTCATCATAATTGGATCTCTTAAAAAGATTAGCAAGTGGATGAGGATCCATAAAATTTTTGCTTTCTGATTTTCAATAAATACACAATTATTCCAAGCGAATAAGCAAACAAACCAAGTAAGACATAAAAGGCAAATGAAAAGAAGGCAAATATTTTTGTGTTTTTCTGAAAACGTTTTAGAAGTGGGGGAGAGGAAAACGAGAGACAAATGGCAAATAATGTAAGTGCAAGAGATGAGAGTTTGTGATGGGTACTTGGTAGGCTTGATGTAGAACCTCCCCAGCAACGGCGCCAGAAATTCTTCCTGCTACTTCTTGAGCTTGCGTTGATTTTTTCCTTGAAGAGGAAAGGGTGATGCAGCAAAGTAGAGGTAAGTATTTCCCTCAGTTAAGAACCAAGGTTTCAATCCAGTAGGAGGCACAAGCAAGTCTCCAATCTATGCACCTGCATAAACTAACAAACACTTGCACACAACGCGAAAAAGGGGTTGTCAATCCCTTCACGGTCACGCACAAGAGTGAGATCTAATAGAGATGGGTATAAAAGATAAATAAAAGATCAAACTAAAGTAAACATAAATAAATTGCAGCAAGGTATTTTTGGGTTTTTTGGTTTATAGATCTGAAAATATATGATGGAAAATAGACCCGGGGGCCATAGGTTTCACTAGAGGCTTCTCTCTTGAAAGAAAGCATACGGTGGGTAAACAAATTACTGTTGAGCAATTGATAGAAAAGTGCCTAGTTATGACAATATCTAAGGCAATGATCATGAATATAGGCATCATGTCCGTGACAAGTAGACCGAAACAATTCTGCATCTACTAATATTACTCCACACATCGACCGACTCCTGCCTGCATCTAGAGTATTAAGTTCATAAGAACAGAGCAACACTTTAAGTAAGATGACATGATGTAGAGGGATAAACTCAAGCAATATGACATAAACCCCATCTTTTTATCCTTGATGGCAACAATACAATACTTGCCTCGCTACCCCTTCTGTCACTGGGTGAGGACACCGCAAGATTGAACCCAAAACTAAGCACCTCTCCCATTGCAACAAAAACCAATCTAGTTGGCCAAACCAAACCGATAGTTCAAAGAGAAATACAAAGATATCTTAATCATGCATAAAAGAGTTCAGAGAAGACTCAAATAATATTCATAGATAATCTGATCATAAATCCACAATTCATCAGATCTCAACAAACACACGGCAAAATAAGATTACATCGGCTAGAACTCTAGGAACATCGAGGAGAACATGGTATTGAAGATCAAAGAGAGAGAAGAAGCCATCTAGCTACTAGCTATGGACCCGTAGGTCTGTGGTAAACTACTCACGCATCATCGGAAGGGCAGCAAGGTTGATGTAGAGGCCCTCCATGATCGAATCCCCCTCCTGTGGGGTGCCAAAAAAGGCCCCAAGATGGGATCTCATGGGAACAGAGGCTTGCAGCGGCGGAAAAGTATTTTGGTGGATGCTTCTAATGTTTGGGGAATATTTTTGAATTTATAGAGGTGGAAATAGGGTTGGAGGACACCCGAGGGGCCCACAAGCCCTCAGGGGGCGCCCCCCTGGGGCGCGCCCTAGAGGCTTGTGGCCTCCTCGGGACTCTTTTGGCCCTCTCTGCAAGTTACGTAGGTGCCTTCTGGTCCAAGAAAAATCATCGTAAAATTTTATTCTGTTTGGACTCCGTTTGATATTCCTTTTCTGTAAAAGTCAAAAACAAGGAAAAAAACAGAAACTGGCACTGGGCTCTAGGTTAATAGGTTAGTCCCAAAAATAATATAAAATAGCATATTAATGCTTATAAAACATCCAAAACAGATAATATAATAGCATGGAACAATAAAAAATTATAGATACATTGGAGACGTATCAGCGCCCCATGGGCTTGTGGGCCCCTCGAGCATCGTCTCGCGTTGATTCTTTTTCCCAAAAATCACATATATTCCAAAATAAACCTCCATAAGTTTTTATTGTGTTTGGAGTTCATTTGATATGGGTATTCTGTGAAATAAAAACATGCAACAAACATGAACTGGCACTGGGCACTAGATCAATATGTTAGTCTCAAAAATAATATAAAATGTTGCCAAAAGTATGTGATTGTTGTAGAATATTGGCATGAAACAATGAAAAATTATAGATACCACGGAGACGTATCAGCATCCCCAAGCTTAATTCCTGCTCGTCCTTGAGTAGGTAAATGATAAAAAGATAATTTTTGATGTGGAATGCTACCTATCATAATCTTGATCATATAATCTAGTCATGGCATGAATATTAAGACACGAGTGATTCAAAGCAATAGTCTATAATTTGATATAAAGACATCAATACTCAGGCATCCCAACAAACAATCATGCCTTTCAGAATAAAAATGCTAAAGAATGTTATCCCTACAAAATCATCTTCTTAACACAAAGTATTTATCATGTACAACCCCGATGACAAGCCGAGCAATTGGTTTCATAATTTTTAATGCGCTTCAACTTTTTCAACCCCCACGCAATACATGAGCGCAAGTCATGGATATAGCACTATGGGTGGAATAGAATGCGGTGGTAGAGATTAATAAGGAGAAGTCAAAAAGGAAGAAAGTCTCACATCGACGCGGCTAATCAACGGGCTATGTAGATGCCCATCAATTGATGTCAATGCAAGGAGTAGGGATTGCCATACAACAGATGCACTAAGAGCTATAAGTGTATGAAAGCTCAAACTGAAAACTAAGTGGGTATGCATCCAACTTGCTTGCTCATGAAGACCTCGGGCATTTAAGGAAGCCCATCATCGAAATATACAAGCCAAGTTCTATAATGAAAAATTCCCACTAGTATATGAAAGTGAGAACATAAGAGACTCTCTATATGAAAAACATGGTGCTACTCTAAAGCACAAGTGTGGAAAAGGATAGTAACATTGCCCCTTCTCTCTTTTTCTCTCATTTTTTTTTCTTTTCTCTTTTTTTTGTGGGCTCTTTTTGGCCTCTTTTTATTGGTGGGTGATACATCTCCATCGTATCTACTTTTCCAAACACTTTTGCTCTTGTTTTGGACTCTAATTTGCATGATTTGAATGGAACTAACCCGGACTGACGCTGTTTTCAGCAGAATTGCCATGGTGTTGTTTTTGTGCAGAAATAAAAGTACTCGGATTGAGCTGAAAGCTTACGGAGAATTATTTCAGAATATATAAAAAATATTGGCGGAAGAAAATACCAGAGGGGAGCCACTAGGGCACCACAAGCCCAGGGGGCACGCCACCCCCCCAAGGGCACGCCCTACAGGCTTGTGGGCCCCTGGCAGCTTCTGCAACCCTATCTCCAACTCCATAAATACCTATTTGTGAAGAAAAAAAATCAGAGAGAGGGAATCATCGCATTTCATGATACGGAGCCGCCGCCACCTCCTGTTCTTCATTGGGAGGACAGATCTGGATTCCGTTCTGGGCTCCGGGGAGGGGGATTCGTCGCCATCGTCATCACCAACCCTTCTTCATCACCAATTTCATGATGCTCACCACCGGGTGTGAGTAATTCCTTCGTAGGCTTGCTGGATGGTGATGGGTTGGATGAGATTTATCATGTAATCGAGTTAGTTTTGTTAGGGCTTGATCCCTAGTATCCACTATGTTCTGAGATTGATGTTGCTATGACTTTGCTATGCTTAATGCTTGTCACTAGGGCCCATGTGCCATGATTTCAGATCTGAACCCTTTATGTTTGCGCGAATATATTTGTGTTCTTGATCCTACCATGCAAGTTATATGCACCTATTACGTGTTATGATCCGCATACCCCAAGGTGACAATAATTGGGATTCTTTTCGGTGATTACCGTAATTTGAGGAGTTCATGTATTCACTATGTGTTAATGCTTTGTTCTGGTTCTCTATTAAAAGGGGGCCTTAATATCCCTTAGTTTCCTTATGGACCCCGCTGCCACGGGAGGGTAGGACAAAAGATGTCACGCAAGTTCTTTTCCATAAGCACGTATGACTATTTACGGAATACATGCCTACATTACATTGATGAATTGGAGCTAGTTCGGTGTCGCCCTAGCTTATAACTGTTACATGATGAATATCATCCAACATAATCATCCATCACTGATCCAATGCCTACGAGTTTTTCACATATTGCTTTTGCTAAGTTATTACTGTTGCTACTAATATTACAATTGCTACAAAACCATTGCTGCTACTGTTATCGTTACTGTTACTATTGTTACTATTGGTATCAAACTATCATACTGCTGTGCTACTGATCACTCTGCTACAGATATCTAGTTCTCCAAGTGTGGTTGAATCGACAACTCAACTGCTAATACTTGCAAATATTCTTTGGCTCCCCTTGTGTCGAATCAATAAATTTGGGTTGAATACTCTACCCTTGAAAATTGTTGCGATCCCCTATACCTGTGGGTTATCAAGACCTTTTTCTGGCGCCGTTGCCGGGGAGCATAGCTTTATTTGTTGAGTCACTTGGAATTTATATCTGTAGATCACTATGAAGAATCTTAAGGATGATAGAACCCAGATTGTTCCCTCTAAGACGAGGGGAGATTAGGAACTGCCATCTAGCTCTGCACTTGATTCACCTTCTGTTTTAAGTAAGCTTGCAACAACACCACCTGCTATTAATTCTGATATGTCGCAAGTAATTGATGATGCTACTTTTGCTATGAATGATGCTTATGATGGTGCTAGTACTATGCTTGATGATATTGTGCCACTAGGTGAATTTCTTGATGAACAACTTGCTAGAGCGAAAGAAATTGAGAATGTTGAAACCAATGAAATTACTGAAACTGATGAAATTATTGAAACTGAAAATTATGATTCACCTATTAGTCCTAGTTCTCCTAGATATGAATTGTCTGAGATACATGAAGGTTATGTTATGGATGGAGAAATAGCTAAGGACTTTCTTGCTTGTAATGATAGAGATGATCTTAAGAAATTACTATGTAAGTTGGAAGAAAAATCTCTAAATGCTAGAATGAAATGTGATCCCAAGTTTTCTATTTCACCTATCTTTGTTAGTGATAAGGATTATGAATTCTCTATCGATCCAGAGTTAATTACTTTGGTTGAATCTGATACTTTCCATGGCTATGAAACTGAAACCGTTGTGGCATATCTCACTAAATTAAATGATATAGCCACCCTTTTTGCTCATGAGGAAAAAATTCGCTATTACTATATTCTTAAGTTATTTCCTTTCTCACTAAAGGGTCATGCTAAGACATGGTTTAATACTCTTGCTCCTGGTTGTGTGCGTAGTCCCAGGATATGATTTATTATTTCTCTGAAAAATATTTTCCTACTCATAAAAAACAAGCTGCCTTACAGGAAATATTTAATTTTTTGCAAATCAAAGAAGAGAGCCTCCCACAATCTTGGGGGAGGTTTCTTCAATTACTCAATGTTTTGCCTGATCATCCTCTTAAGAAAAATGAAATACTTGATATCTTTTATAATGGACTAGCCGATGCTTCTAGGGACTACCTAGATAGTTGTGCTGGTTGTGTTTTCAAGGAACGAACTATTGAATAAGCTGAAGAATTATTGATGACCCACAAGTATAGGGGATCTATCCTAGTCCTTTCGATAAGTAAGAGTGTCGAACCCAATGAGCAGCAGAAGGAAATGACAAGCGGTTTTCAGCAAGGTATTCTCTGCAAGCACTGAAATTATCAGTAACAGATAGTTTTGTGATAAGATAATTTGTAACGGGTAACAAGTAACAAGTGTAACAAAGGTGCAGCAAGGTGGCCCAATCTTTTTTGTAGCTAAGGATAAGCCTGGACAAACTCTTATATAAAGCAAAGCGCTCCCGAGGACACGTGGGAATTACTGTCAAGTTAGTTTTCATCATGCTCATATGATTCGCGTTCGTTACTTTGATAATTTGATATGTGGGTGGACCGGTGCTTGGGTGCTATCCTTACTTGTACAAGCCTCCCACTTATGATTAACCACTCTCGCAAGCATCCGCAACTACGAAAGAAGAATTTAGATAAATCTAACCATAGAATGAAACATGTGGATCCAAATCAGCCCCTTACGAAGCAACGCATAACCTAGGGTTTAAGCTTCTGTCACTCTAGCAACCCATCATCTACTTATTACTTCCCAATGCCTTCCCCTAGGCCCAAATCATGGTGAAGTGTCATGTAGTCGACGTTCACATAACACCACTAGAGGAAAGACAACATACATCTCATCAAAATATCGAACGAATACCAAACTCACATGATTACTTATAACAAGACTTCTCCCATGTCCTTGGGAACAAACATAACAACTCACAAAGCATATTCATGTTCATAATCAGAGGGGTATTGAATATCATTAAGCATCTAAACATATGATCTTCCACCAAATAAACCAACTAGCATCAACTACAAGGAGTAATCAACACTACTAGCAACCCACAGGTACCAATCTGAGGTTTTGAGACAAAGATTAAATACAAGAGATGAACTAGGGTTTGAGAGGAGATGGTGTTGGTGAAGATGTTGATGGATATTGACCCCCTCTTGATGAGAGGATTGTTGGTGATGACGATGGCTTCGATTTCCCCCTCCCGAAGGGAAGTTTCCCCGGCATAACAGCTCCGCCGGAGCCCTAGATTACTTCTGCCCAGGTTCCGCCTCCAGACGGCGGTGCTTCATCCCGAAAGCTTCCTTATGATTTTTTTCAGGTAAAAACCCTTCATATAGCAGAAGATGGACACTGGAGACCTGCCAGGGGGCCCATAAGCACTAGGGCGCGCCCAGGGGGGTAGGGCGCGCCCCCAGGCTTGTGGCCACCTGGTGGGTCCCCCTCTGGTATTTCTTCGCCCAATATTTTTTATATATTCCAAAATAATTCTCCGTAAATTTTCAGGACTTTTGGAGTTGTGTAGAATAGGACTCTCAGCTTTGCTCCTTTCCGATCCAGAATTCCAGCTACCGGCATTCTCCCTCTTTGTGTAAACCTTGTAAAATAAGAGAGAAAATGCATAAGTATTGTACCATAATGTGTAATAACAGCCCATAATGCAATAAATATCAACATAAAAGCATGATGCAAAATGGACGTATCAACTCCCCCAAGCTTAGACCTCGCTTGTCCTCAAGTGGAAACCGAAATCGATAATCATGTCCACATGTTTAGAGATAGAGGTGTCGATAAAATAAAGTACGGACATTAGGGCATCATGATCATCTTTAGAATAGCAACATATATTGTCATATAATTTCTTATGCTAAAGTAAGAATTCGTTCACAAGGTAAAGTATGAATGAAAAAACTTTATTGAAAACCAACAAACTATGATCTTGGTCATTGAAACAATTGCAATTTATCATAACATCGAAAAGAGTCAATGTAAGAGCTTTTGTTTAGCAAGTTTCACATATTCAACTATCATTTAGTCTTTCACAATTGCTAACACTCACGCGATACTTATGAGATCAAAGTTTCAATCGGATACAGAGAAAGATAGGGGCTTATAACTTTTCCTCCCAACCTTTTATCTCAAGGGTAACGTCAACGATAATAGTTTATGAATATCTACATCCGAGTGGATATATATATCTGGATCTTCCCCCAACATAAACTGCTTGCCAAAAAGAAAAAGTATACAAAGAAGAGGTGATGATCACCATGACTCTTGTATAAGGGTAGGAGGTAAATAAAAGATAGGCCCTTCGCAGAGGGAAGCAGAGGTTGTCATGCGCTTTTATGGTTGGATGCACAAAATCTTAATGCAAAAGAACATCACTTTATATTGTCGCTTGTGATAAAGAACTTTATTATGTAGTCCGTCACTTTTATTTCTTCCATATCACAAGTTCGTATAAAGCTTATTTTCCTCACACTAAATGATGATACATATTTAGAGAGCAATTTTTATTGCTTGCACTGATGACAACTTACTTGAAGGATCTTACTCAATCCATAGGTAGGTATGGTGGACTCTCATGGCAAAACTGGGTTGAGGGATTTTGGATGCACAAGTAGTATCTCTACTTGGTGCAAAATATTTGGCGAGCATAGGAGGAGAAGCAAGCTCAACATGTTGGAGAATCCATGACAATATAACTTCTATTCGGATATAAAGAAACATAACCCATTACGTTGTCTTCCTTGTCCAACATCAACCTTTTAGCATAAAATATTTTAAAGAGTGCTCACAATCATAAAAGATGTCCAAGATAGTATATTTATATGTGAGACCTCTCTTTCTTTATTACTTCTTATTAATTGCAACAATGACCAAAACTATGTTTGTCAACTCCCAACAAATTTCATGCGACATACTTCTTATATGTGAAGTCATCACTTCCCATAAGATCATTATATAATATTTTTATTTCTTTTATTCTTTATTTCTTTTACTCAAGATCATAGCAAGAAAGCAAAGCCCTCAACTCGAAACTAATCTTTATTATATAACTCTCGGACTCGATTACATAGAGGAAACACAAAGCAAAACTCAAAGCTAGATCATACTAAAACTTTATTCTACTAAACCAAGATATAACCAAAAGGATTGAACTATGAAAAACGATAAAGGTAAAGACGTGATGGTGATACGATACCAGGGCACCTCCCCCAAGCTTGGCAGTTGCCAAGGGGAGTGCCCATACCCATGTACTTAGGTCTCTTTCTTTGGAGGTGGTGATGGCGGAGTTGATGTATTCTTCTTCTCCAGCTTGCGTCTGAGGCTAAAATTTTCCTCCCTTAGATCATCGTTCTCGAGTTCGAGTCTCAATATCTTTTTGCATAATGCCACCTTGCTGTCCTGCAGAAATTGTGGTGGGATAGATTGGACCTTAGGAAGTCTTGACTTCTTGAATTCCACGTGCATATCGCCAGGTTGAGGTAGTGGATTTTCGTCTTCGTCGGAGCTATCGTTCCTTGTTCTCTCCATGTCGGAGTCTTTCTCCTCCTCCGTAGTCCAGCTGTAATGCTCCACCTCCCCATAGGCCTTTGGGTTTGCGATGTAATCAGCGACATAGCTCTCTCCCTCCGAATCTTGAGATGACATATTTTCAGACCTGCCAGGAAAACAACACGAAACAAGAACAGAGGATTTTGTCGTGGTACGGTGGTCAAAGCCTTGGGGAGATTATATAATGATTTTTTACTGACCGAAAGGAGTGTACTACAATAAAACAGAGTCCGGAGGGCACACGAGGTGGCCACAAGCCTGGGAGGCGCGCCCAGGGGGTAGGGCACGCCCCAAGGCTTGTCGCCTCCTCGTGCACTTTTCGGACTACTTTTTATTTTCCTAATTTTTCAAATATTCCAAAACGGAGTAAAATTGCTTTGGGAAAAGTTTTGGAGTCGGTTTACTTACCATATCACATACCTATTCTTTTTTGGAGGTCTGGAGCGTTCTGGTAGATATCCCTTATGTACTCCTCTGGTGTTATGTTATTAATAATATCGGTTTCAACATTTATGGGAGTACCTGAGATATAATGTTTGATTCTTTGCCCTTTTACCACCTTCGGGTTGTTGCCCTCGGCGTTGTTGATCTTGATGGCACCGGAATGATAAACTTCCTTGATAACGTAAGGCCCTTCCCATTTAGAGAGAAGCTTTCCTGCAAAAAATCTTAAACGAGAATTGTATAGCAAGACATGGTCACCTACATTAAATTCACTCTTTTGTATCCTTTTATCATGCCATATTTTAACTTTCTCTTTAAACAGTTTGGCATTCTCATAGGCTTGGGTTCTCCATTCATCAAGTGAGCTAATGTCAAATAACCTCTTCTCACCGGCAAGTTTGAAATCATAGTTAAGCTCTTTAATTGCCCAATAAGCTTTATGTTCTAATTCAAGAGGTAAGTGACATACTTTTCCATAAACTATTTTATATGGAGACATACCCATAGGGTTTTTATAAGCAGTTCTATAAGCCTATAGTGCATCATCAAGTTTCTTAGACCAATTCTTTCTGGATCTATTAAAAGTCTTTTGCAAGATCAACTTTCTTTCTTGGTTACTTAATTCTACTTGACCACTAGATTGAGGGTGATATGGAGATGCAATTCTATGGTTAACATCATATTTAGCAAGCAATTTACGGAAGGCACCATGAATAAAGTGTGAACCACCATCAGTCATTAAATATCTAGGGACTCCAAACCTCGGGAAAATAACTTCTTTAAGCATTTTAATGGAGGTGTTATGATCAGCACTACTAGTTGGAATAGCTTCTACCCACTTAGTAACATAATCAACAGCAACCAAAATATGTGTATACCCATTAGAGGAAGGAAAAGGTCCCATATAATCAAATCCCCAAACATCAAATGGTTCAATAAAAGGTGAATAATTCATAGGCATTTCCTGACGTCTACTAATATTACCAATTCTTTGACATTCATCACAAGACAAGACAAACTTACGAGCATCCTTAAGAAGAGTAGGACAATAAAAACCAGATTGTAATACCTTATGTGTAGTTCTATCACCAGCATGGTGCCCTCCATAGGCCTCGGAGTGACACTTGTGTAGGATCTGTTCCTGTTCATGCTCAGGTACACAACGTCTAATAACACCATCTACTCCTTCTTTATAAAGGTGTGGGTCATCCCGGAAGTAATGTCTTAATTCATAGAAAAAGTTTTTCTTTTGTTGGTATGTGAAACTAGGTGGTATAAATTTAGCAACAATATAATTAGCATAATTAGCATACCATGGAGTACTACGAGAAGCATTTATGACAGCTAATTGTTCATCAGGAAAGCCATCATCAATAGGTAGTGGGTCATCAAGAATATTTTCTAACCTAGACAAGTTGTCTGCTACGGGGTTCTCAGCTCCCTTTCTATCAATAATATGTAAATCAAATTCTTGTAGCAAGAGAACCCATCTAATAAGTCTAGGTTTAGCATCTTTCTTTTCCATAAGGTATTTAATAGCAACATGATCAGTGTGAACAGTTACTTCGAAATCAACAATATAAGATCTGAACTTGTCACAAGCAAATACAACCGCTAAAAAATCTTTTTCAGTAGTAGCATAATTTCTTTGAGCACTATTTAGAGTTTTACTAGCATAATGGATAACATTTAATTTCTTATCAACTCTTTGTCCTAGAATAGCACCAATAGCATAATCACTAGCATCACACATAATTTCAAAGGGTAGGTTCCAATCAGGTGGTTGAACAATAGGTGCAAAAATCAAGGCTTTCTTAAGTATTTCAAATGCTTCTACACAATCCTCATCAAAAACAAATGGAACATCTTTTTGCAAGAGATTAGTAAGAGGCCTAGAAATTTTAGAGAAGTCTTTAATAAACCTCCTATAGAAACCAGCATGGCCAAGGAAACTTTATACCTTTGATATCTTTAGGACACGGCATTTTTTCAATAGCATCAACTTTAGCTTTATCAACTTCAATACCTCTTTCGGAGATTTTATGCCCCAAGACAATACCTTCATTAACCATAAAGTGGCACTTCTCCCAATTCAAGACAAGATTAGTTTCTTCACATCTCTGAAAACTCGATTGAGGTTGCTTAAGCAATCATCAAAAGAAGTTCCGTAAACGGAGAAATCATCCATGAAAACCTCAACAATCTTTTCACAAAAGTCAGAGAATATAGCAGTCATACATCTTTGAAAGGTAGCAGGTGCATTACATAAACCAAAAGGCATATGTCTATAAGCAAAGGTACCGAAAGGACAAGTAAAAGTAGTTTTTTCTTGATCCTCTTGTGACACAGGTATTTGGGAAAAGCCAGAATAACCATCTAGAAAGCAAAAGTGTGTATGTTTTGATAGTATTTCTAGCATTTGATCAATAAAAGGTAGAGGATAATGATCTTTCCTAGTAGCTTTATTTAACTTTCTAAAATCAATAACCATTCTATAACCTGTGACAATTCTTTGTGCAATCAATTCATTTTTATCATTAGGAACAACGGTAATGCCTCCCTTCTTAGGGACACAATGAACAGGACTTACCCATCTAATATCAGTAATAGGATAATTATACCTGCTTCCAGAAGCTTTAGTATTTCATTTCTTACCACTTCCTTCATCTTAGGATTCAACCGTCGCTGGTGATCAACTACTGGTTTAGCATCAGGTTCCATATTAATTTTGTGCTGACATAGAGTGGGACTAATGCCCTTAAGATCAACCAGAGTATATCCAATAGTTGCACGGTGCTTCTTCAGAGTTTTTAATAAAAAAATTCCTCATGCTCTGAAAGGTTAGCACTAATAATAACAGGATATATCTTTTTCTCATCGAGATAAGCATATTTCAAAGTATCAGGTAATTGTTTAAGATCGAACACAGGATCACTCTTGGGTGGTAGAGGATCTCCAAGAGTCTCAACAGGCAAATTGTGTTTCAAAATAGGCATTTGTTTAAACAAAATCTCGTCTAATTCCTTTCTTTCATTCATGAACATATCATTTTCATGGTCTAGCAAATATTGTTCTAAAGGATCAGTAGGAGGCACGGCAATAGAAGCAAGACCAATAATTTCATCTTTATTAGGCAATTCTTTATCATGGGGTCGTCTACGAATTTTGGAGAAATTAAACTCATGATACACATCCCCAAAACTCACACTAACAGTTTCTTTCTAACAATCTATTTTAGCATTAATAGTGTTCAAGAAAGGTCTACCAAATATAATGGGACAAAAATCATCTTGTGGGGAACCAAGAACTAGAAAATCAGTAGGGTATTTTATTTTCCCACACAAGACTTCAACATCCCTAACAATCCCAATTGGTGATATAGTATCTCTATTGGCAAGCTTAATAGTGACATCTATATCTTCTATTTCAGCAGGTGCAATATCATTCATAATTTCTTGATATAAAGTAAAGGGAATTGCACTCACACTAGCACCCAAATCACATAGGCCATGGTAACAATGATCTCCTATTTTAACAGAAACAACAGGCATGCCAACAACAGGTCTATGTTTATCTTTATTATCGGGTCTAGCAATTCTAGCAGCTTCATCACAGAAGTAAATAACATGCCCATCAATATTATCGACCAAGAGATCTTTAACCATAGCAATACTAGGTTCAACTTTAATTTGTTCAGGGGGTGTAGGTGTTCTAGTATAACTCTTACAAACCACAGCTGAAGCTTTAGCATGTTCCTTTATCCTAACAGGGAAGGGTGGTTTCTCAATGTAAACAGTAGGAATAACAGGATCAACATTATAAGTAATAGTTTCTTCTTCAGCTTTAATGGGTTCTACTATTTTTACTTCAATGGAAGGATGGTATTTAAACCACTTCTCCTTAGGGAGATCAACATGAGTAGCAAATGATTCACAGAAATAAGCTACTATCTCAGAGTCTAGTCCATATTTAGTGCTAAATTCACGAAAAGCATCGGTATCCATAAAAGATTTAACACAATCAAACTTAAGTTTATACCTGACTCCTTACCTTTGTCGAGCTCACAATCTTCAGAGTTGCGTTTAATTCTTTCCAAGAGATCCCATTTGAATTCAGTAGTCTTCTTCATAAAAGAACCAGAACAAGAAGTATCGAGCATGGATTGACCATTACGAGAAAGCCGAGCATAAAAGTTTTGAATAATAATTTCTCCTGAGAGCTCATGATTGGGGCATGAATATAACATTACTTAAGCCTCCCCCAAGCTTGAGCAATACTTTCTCCTTCTGGAGGCCAAAAATTATATATATAATTCTGATCACGATGAACCAGATGCATAGGATAAAACTTCTGATGAAATTCCAATTTCAATCGGTTGTAATTCCAAGTCCCAATATCATCGCATAGCATATACCATGTCAATGCCTTCTCCTTCAAAGATAAAGGTAAGACCTTCTTCTTGACTTCATCCTCGGGCAAACCTGCAAGCTTAAATAATCCACAAACTTGATCCACATAGATTAGATGCATATCAGGATGTAGTGTTCCATCTCCTGCATAAGAATTAGCTAGCAGTTTCTCTATCATACCCAAAGAAATTTCATAATAAATATATTAAGTAGGTTCAGTAGGTTCAGGAGCAACTCTTTGTTCTTCCGGTCGGGGTGAAGATACCCCGAACAAACCCCTCAAAGGATAATTTTCCATAGTGACAAGTGATAGTAAATTTCAGCACGTAATATAAATGTTTCCTTACCAAAGGCGCTTCACTCCCCGGCAACGGCGCCAGAAAAGAGTCTTGATGACCCACAAGTATAGGGGATCTATCGTAGTCCTTTCGATAAGTAAGAGTGTCGAACCCAACGAGGAGTAGAAGAAAATGACAAGCGGTTTTCAGCAAGGTATTCTCTGCAAGCACTGAAATAATCGGTAACAGCTAGTTTTGTGATAATATAATTTGTAACGGGTAACAAGTAACGAGTGTAACAAAGGTGCGGCAAGGTGGCCCAATCCTTTTTGTAGCAAAGGATAAGCCTGGACGAACTCTTATATAAAGCAAATCACTCCCGAGGACACATGGGAATTACTGTCAAGTTAGTTTTCATCATGCTGATATGATTCGCGTTCGTTACTTTGATAATTTGATATGTGGGTGGACCGGTGCTTGGGTGCTGTCCTTACTTGGACAAGCCTCCCACTTATGATTAACCACTCTCGCAAGCATCCGCAACTACGAAAGAAGAATTAAGATAAATCTAACCATAGCATGAAACATATGGATCCAAATCAGCCCCTTACGAAGCAACGCATAAACTAGGGTTTAAGCTTCTGTCACTCTAGCAACCCATCATCTACTTATTACTTCCCAATGCCTTCCCCTAGGCCCAAATCATGTTGAAGTGTCATGTAGTCGATGTTCACATAACACCACTAGAGGAAAGACAACATACATCTCATCAAAATATCGAACGAATACCAAATTCACATGATTACTTATAACAAGACTTCTCCCATGTCCTCAGGAACAAACATAACTACTCACAAAGCATATTCATGTTCATAATCAGAGGGGTATTGAATATCATTAAGCATCTGAACATATGATCTTCCACCGAATAAACCAACTAGCATCAACTACAAGGAGTAATCAACACTACTAGCAACCCATAGGTACCAATCTGAGGTTTTGAGACAAAGATTGAATACGAGAGATGAACTAGGATTTGAGAGGATATGGTGCTGGTGAGGATGTTGATGGAGATTGCCCATCTCTCGATGAGAGGATCGTTGGTGATGACGATGGCTTCGATTTCCCCCTCCCGGAGGGAAGTTTCCCCAGCAGAACAGCTCCGCCGGAGCCCTAGATTGCTTCTGCCCATGTTCCGCCTCGAGACGGCAACGCTTCGTCCCGAAAGCTTCCTTATGATTTTTTCAGGTAAAAACCCTTCATATAGCAGAAGATGGACACCGAAGACCTGCCAGGGGGCCCACAAGCCCTAGGGGCGTGCCTAGGGGGGTAGGGCACGCCCCCAGGCTTGTGGCCACCTGGTGGGTCCCCCTCTGGTATTTCTTCGCCCAATATTTTTTATATATTCCAAAATAATTCTCCGTAAATTTTCAGGACTTTTGGAGTTGTGCAGAATAGGCCTCTCAGATTTGCTCCTTTCCGGTCTAGAATTCCAGTTGTCGGCATTCTCCCTCTTTGTGTAAACCTTGCAAAATAAGAGAGAAAAGGCATAAGTATTGTACCATAATGTGTAATAACAGCCCATAATGCAATAAATATCAACATAAAAGCATGATGCAAAATGGACGTATCAATTATTGAATAACATATTGAAGAATGATAATGATTGGACACTTCCTGAACCACCGCCTAAACCGACTCCGAAGAAGAGGGGTATTCTATTTCTCAGTCCTGAAGATATGCAAGAGGCAAAGAAATCTATGAAAGAAAATAGTATTAAAGCTGAAGATGTTAAGAATTTACCACCTATTGAAGAAATACATGGACTTGACACCCCGATACAAATAGTAGAGGTAAACTCTCTTATCAAATTTGATGAAGGTGATATTCCTTATAATAAATCCCCTAGTCAAAGCTTGTATGAATTTGACAACTACATTATGAAGCAAGATCACTTTAATGCTTATGTTATGAAACAGTTGAAACGTAATGCCCACACGATTGATTACTTGATTGACTTGTTGTTTAGAATTGCAAATGATGTTAAAGGTGTAGGTAAACATGCTTCTATGGTCAAGACTCAGTTAGAACAAGTAGCTAAGTCACAAAAGGATTTTCTTAATGAAATGAATAGTAATATGAATGATCATGCTGTTAGAGTAATGACTAGAGGAGGTAGAATGACTCAGGAGCCGCTATGTCCTGAAGGTCACCCTAAAAGAATTGAACAAGACTCTCAAAGAATTAAGGTTGATGCACCTAGTCCATCTAAAAAGAAAAAGAAAAATGATAGGACTTTGCATGCTTCTAGTGAACCTGAGGTAGAAAAACCTTCTAAGAATAGTAATGATGTTTCTCTTTCTGATGCTGAAACACAATCTGGTAATGAACATTCACCAAGTGATAATGATAATGATAATGATGATGTTCATGTAGATACTCAACCAGGCAATGATAAAGAACTTGATAATGATGTTGAAATAGAACCTACTGTTGATCTTGATAACCCACCTCCTAAAAATAAATGTTATGATAAAAGAGATTTCATTGCTAGAAAACATGGTAAGGAAAGAGAACCATGGGTTCAGAAACCCATGCCTTTCCAAACTAAACCATCTAGAATAAGGATGAAAAAGAATTTGAAAGCTTTGCTGAAATGCTTAGGCCAGTCTTTTTCCGTACTCATTTGACTGATATTTTAAAGATGGCCCCTTATGCTAAGTATATGAAAGATATTGTCACTAATAAAAGAAAGATACCTAAAGCTGAAATTTCCACCATGCTTGCAAACTATTATTTTAATGATGGTGTACCTAAGAAACTAGGAGATCTAGGAATACCCACTATACCATGCTCCATTAAAAGAAACTATGTTAAAACTGCTTTGTGTGATTTGGGAGCCGGTGCTAGCGTTATGCCTTTCTCTTTCTATAGAAGAATTGATTTGAATAAACTCACACCTACTGAAATATCATTGCAAATGGCTGATAAATCTACTGCTATACCTATCGGTATTTGTGAGGATGTGCCCGTTGTAGTTGCAAATGTTACTATCTTGACAGACTTTGTTATACTTGACATGCCCGAGGACGACAATATGTCTATTATACTTGGTAGACCCTTCTTGAATACTGCAGGGGCTGTTATTGATTGCAACAAAAGCAAGGTCACTTTTCATATTAATGGTAATGAGCATACGGTACACTTTCCGAAGAAGCAATTTCAAGTGAATGGTATTAATGTTATTGAAAAAGCTCCAACGATTATTATTGGAAGTTTTGAACTCCCTCTCCCTACTGTCAAGAAGAAATATGAAACTCTTATTATTGGGGAGATGCATATCCCCGTTGAGGTAACCTAGTGTTATACAAAGATTCTTTGGTTTCACGTCATTCGAAAACGGTTCGTTAATAAGCCTCCCACAAGCTTGGGGGAGGCTTCTCCAATTACTTAATGGTTTGCCTGATCATCCTCTTAAGAAAAATGAAATACTTGATATCTTCTATAATGGACTAACCGATGCTTCTAGGGACTTCTTAGATAGTTGTGTTGGTTGTGTTTTCAGGGAATGAACTGTTGAACAAGTTGAGGAATTATTGAATAACATATTGAAGAATTATGATGATTGGACTCTTCCTGAACCACCGCCTAAACCCACTCCGAAGAAGAGGGGTGTCTTATTTCTCAGTCCTGAAGATATGCAAGAAGCAAAGAAATGTATGAAGGAAAAAGGTATTAAAGCTGAAGATGTTAAGAATTTACCACCTATTGAAGAGATACATGGTCTCGACACACCACCACAGGTGGTAGAGGTAAATTCTCTTATAAAGTTTGATGAAGGTGATATTCCTTATAATAAATCTCCTAGTCAATGCTTGTATGAATTTGACAACTATATTATTAAGCAAGATCATTTCAATGCAAATGCTATGAAACAGTTGAAACGAAAATGCCTACATGAAAGATCGCTTGAGTGACTTATTGTTTAGAATTGCTGATGATGTTAAAGGTGTAGGTAAACATGCTTCTATGGTTCAAACCCAGTTAGAACAAGTTGCAAAATCCCAAAGTGAATTGCTCAATGAAATCAATAATAATATGAATGATCATGTTGTTAGAGTAATGACTAGAGGAGGTAGAATGACTCAGGAGCCCCTTTATCCTGAAGGTCACCCTAAAAGAATTGAACAAGACTCCCAAAGAATTAATGTAGATGCACCCAATCCTTCTAAAAAGAAAAAGAAAAAGAAAAATGATAGGACTTTGCATACTTCTAGTGAACCTGAGGTAGACAAAGTTTTAAAGAGGTTTAAAATAGAGACTGCAAAGAAAGGATTTCTCCCAATCTCACATGGCATAACACTTAGCAGAAATCAATGTCCCAAGACAGTTGATGAGCGAGTGCAAATGAATGGAGTATGATATGCCTCTGCTATTGGTTCCATCATGTATGCTATAATATGTACAATACTAGATGTTTCTTATGCATTAAGTGTTAGTAGCAGATACCAGAGTGATCCACGAGTGGCTCACTGGACATCAGTTAAGAATATTCTTAAGTACCTCAGAAGAACAAAGGACATGCTCCTTGTTTATGGAGGGGGTGAAGAACTCGTTGTAAACGTTTACACCGATGCTAGCTTCATGACTGATATAGATGACTATAAATCTCAATTAGGTTATGTTTTCACACTTAATGGTGGTGCAGTTGTTTGGAAGAGTTTCAAACAAAACAATGTTGCGGATTCTACGACAGAAGCATAGTATATTGCGGCTTCAGAAGCATCGAAGGAGGCGTTCTGGATCAAGAAGTCTCTTGAAGAAATTGTTGTTATCCCAAGTGTGATGAATCCTATGGCTCTTTATTGTGATACTAGTGGAGTCGTTGCTCAAGCAAAGGAACCAAGATTACACATGAAGACCAGACACATTGAACGCAAGTATCACATTGTCTGACAATATGTTGAGAAGGGCTATGTGAAGATTCTCAAGATTCACACGAATATGAATGTGTCAGACCCGATGACGAAGGCTCTACCACGAGCAAAGCATGAGCAACACCGGATGGCCATAGGTGTTAAAGAGACTATGTAAACTAGATTATTGACACTAGTGCAAGTGGGAGACTATTGGAAATATGCCCTAGAGGCAATAATATTTGTATTATTATATTTCCATATCCATAATTATAGAGTTTATATTCTATGGCATAACTGCTCCGATCCTGGAATATGCGATTTAGTGGAAAACTCATATGCACGTGTGGAATGATAAACGGTAAAATAAAAGGTTCCTAGTCTTGCCTCTAGGACTAGCTCAAGTGTTGTTGGTGATCACATTTTTCGGGTCTTAGGATATCGTTAAGTGTAACGATGATCGTAAAACAACATTGAGACTATGACGTTGGAACAGTCATGTTGAATTGACCCAATCTTATCTGTTATGAATTGAGTTAATATCATATGTAATCAATTGTAATAACAGAGAGTGTTAGCATTTGAAATTGCTCCTTAGACCATACGGTGGGCTTTAGGGTTGCTCAAACGTCACATGTAACACGGTGATCATAATGACAATTTACAGGTTCATCAAAAAGTTTGACAAGGGACTAGATAGCTCGAGAGTGGGATTTGCTCCTTCGACTATGGAGAGAAATTCTTAGGGTCCTCTTGGTGTGATGACATCAATCATCGTCTGGCAAAACATAGGTGACTATGTTAGAGGGATGCCGGAACAAAATAACGAGAAAGAAGAACAAAATCGGTAACGAGGATTTCGGTATAGTGAGCATGGTGATGACTCGGGAGGATACCAATGCATCCCCAGTTTTGTGAAGCATCGCAAAGCAAAGGGAACATCACATAATAACCAAAGGTTCACTCGAATATCATTCATGTGCTCATAGGGATCGATATGGACGTCCACGGTCCCGCTGTCGGTCATTGAACGAACGGTTCTGTTCATGTCTATGAGTTACCAGACCTACGAGGTCACAAGCTTAAGGCAATCATGATCTGCTGAGTGTTAGTAGGACGGGAGTGATGAGAATATATTTGTGGAATTGTTTCATTAATATTCGGAATAGTTCCGAGAGGATCCGGAAGTGTTTCGGGGGTCACCGGAAGGGTGATACGTCTCCAACATATCTATAATTTTTGATTGTTCCATGTTGTAATATTATCAATCTTGGATGTTTTATATTCATTTTTATAGCAATTTATATCATTTTTGGGACTAACCTATTGACATTGTGCCCAGTGCCAGTTGCTGTTCTTTTTGCTTGTTTTTTACTTTGCAGAATATCAGTACCAAACGAAGTCCAAATGCCACGAAACTTTTTGGTGATTTTTTCTGGACAGAAGACAACTTGGGAGCCAAGGAAGTGCCCGAGGGGAGGCCCGTGAGGCCCACAAGGCACCAGGGCACGCTAGAGGCCCCTGGCGCGCCCTGGTAGGTAGTGGGGCCCACATGCCCCCTCTCCACCGCCTATCAGCTCTATAAATACTCTAAAATCCCAAAAACCCTAGGGGAGCAGAGAGATCAGAGTTTCCACCGTCGCAAGTTCCAGAACCACGAGATCCAATCTAGAGGCCTTTTCCGACACCTTACCAGAGGGGTCAACAATCACGGAGGGGTTCTTCATCAACACCCTTTCCCCTCTGATGATGCGTGAGTAGTTTACCATAGACCTACGTATCCGTAGGCAGTAGCTAGATGGCTTCTTCTCTCTTTTTGATTCTCAATGCAATGTTCTTGGAGATCTATTTGATGTAACTCATTTTTACGATGTGTTTGTTGCGATCCGATGAATTGCGAGTTTATGATCAGATCTATCTATGAATATTATTTGAGTCTTCTTTGATCTCTTATATGCATGATTATTATAGCCTCGTATTTCTTCTCCGAAACTTTGGTTTGGTTTGGCCAACTAGATTGATTTTTCTTGCAATGGGAAGAGGTGCTTTGTGATGGGTTCGATCTTGCGGTGCTCAATCTCAGTGACAGAAGAAGACACGACACGCATGTATCGTTGCCATTAAGGATAAAAATATGGGGTCTATTCCTACATGAATAGATCTTGTCTACATCATGTCATCGTTCTTATTGCATTACTCTGTTTCTCCATGAACTTAATACACTAGATGCATGCTAGATAGCGGTCAATGTGTGGAGTAATAGTAGTAGATGCAGGCAGGAGTCGGTCTACTAATCTTGGACGTGATGCCTATATACATGATCATTGCCTTGGTTATCGTCATAATTATTTGCTCTTCTATCAATTGCCCAACAGTAATTTATTTACCCACCGTATGCTATTTTCTTGAGAGAAGCCTCTAGTGAAATCTATGGCCCCCGTGTCTATTTCCTATCATATTGTTTTCAGATCTATTAATCCAAAAATACCTTGCTCCACTTTTTCTTTACTTCTTTTATTTTGTGTTTTTGTTAGATCTTTTTATCCAATCTTATACAATTTAATCTATCTCAATACCGAGGAGGGATTGACAACCCCTCTAACGCGTTGGGTTGCAAGTTTTTGTTATTTGTGTGAAGGTACAGCTTACATAGTTTGGGTGGATCCTCCTACTGGATTGATATCTTGGTTTCATAACTGAGGGAAAACACATACCGTTGTTGTGTGATAACCCACAAATATAGGGGATCGCAACAGTTTTCGAGGGTAGAGTATTCAACCCAAATTTATTGATTCAACACAAGGGGAGCCAAAGAATATTCATGAGCATTAGCAGTTGAGTTGTCAATTCAACCACAACTGAAAGACTTAATATCTATAGCAAAGTATTTAGTAGCAAAGTAGTATGATAGTAACGGTAATAGTAGCAAAAGTAATAGTAGTAGTTTTGCAGTGATTGTAACAGCAGCAGCAACGAAAGTAACTTAGCAAAGACCAATATGTGAAAAGCTCGTAGGCATTGGATCAGCGATGGATAATTGTGTTGGATAATATTCATCATGTAGCAGTCATAACCTAGGGCGACATAGAACTAGCTCCAATTCATCAATGTAATGTAGGCATGTATTCCGTATATAGTCATACGTGCTTATGGAAAAGAACTTGCATGACATCTTTTGTCCTACCCTCCCGTGGCAACGGTGTCCATAAGGAAACTAAGGGATATTAAGCCTCCTTTTAATAGAGAACCGGAACAAAGCATTAGCACTTAGTGAATACATGAACTCCTCAAACTACGGTAATCACTAGAAAGAATCCCAATTATTGTCACCTTGGGGTATGCGGATCATAACATGTAATAGGTGTCTACAACTTGGAAGATAGGATCAAGAACACAAATATATTCATGAAAGCATAATAGTTTCAGATCTGAAATCATGGCACTCAGGCCCTAGTGACAAGCATTAAGCATAGCAAAGTCATAGCAACATCAATCTCAGAACATAGTGGATACTAGGGATCAAACCCTACCAAAACTAACTCGATTACATGATAAATCCTATCCAACCCATCACCGTCCAACAAGCCTACGATGGAATTACTCACTCCCGGCGGTGAGCATCATGAAATTGGTGATGGAGGAAGGTTCATGGTGATGATGGCGATGGATTCCACCTTTTGGAGCCCCGAACGGACTCCAGATCAGCCCTTCCGATGAACAACAGGAGGTGGCGGCGGCTCCGTATCGTAAAACGCGATGAATCCTTCTCTCTGATTTTTTTCTCAGTGAATAGGAATATACGGAGTTGGAGTTAGGGTTGTAGACGGTCCAGGGGTCCCACAAGCCTGCAGGGCGAGCCCTGGGGGGGGGGGGGGGTAGGCACGCCCTCAGGGCTTGTGGCCCCTGGGTGGCCCCCCTCTGGTATCTTTTTCCACCAGTATTTTTTATATATTCTAGAAATATTCTCCGTAAATTTTCAGGTCAATCCGAGAACTTTGATTTCTGCACAAAAATAACACCATGGCAATTCTGCTGAAAACAGCGTCAGTCCGAGTTAGTTCCATTCAATTCATGCAAATTAGAGGCCAAAACAAGGGCAAAAGAGTTTGGAAAAGTAGATACGATGGAGACGTATCAACTCCCCCAAGCTTAATTAACCCATTGCTTGTCCTCAAGCAATTCAGTTGACAAACTGAAGAGACAAAGAAGAACTTTTACAAACTCTATTTGATCTTGTTGTTGCAAATATGTCTGACCAATGTTCAGGTTTTCAGCAAAGATTATGAACTAACCATATTCACAATAACATTTAGGTCCCACATTTACTCATATCAATGACACAATCAACTAGCGAGCAATAATAAGATATCTCGGATGACAACACTTTTTTCAAAACAATCATGATATAATATGACAAAATGGTATCTCGCTAGCCCTTTCTGAGATTGCAAAACATAAATGCAGAGCACCCCTGAAGATCAAGGACTGACTAGACATTATAATTCATGGCAAAAGAGATCCAGTCACACTCATACTCAACATCAATTAATAACAAAGCATACAAATGACAGTGGTGCTCTCTAACTGGTGCCTTTTATAAGAGGATGATGACTCAACAATAAAAGTAAATAGATAGGCCCTTCGCAGAGGGAAATAGTGATTTGAAGAGGTGCCAGAGCTCGAAGCTTTTAAAACAGAGATGAATATAATTTTGAGCGGTATGCTTTCATTGTCAACATAACAACCAAGAGATCTCACTATCTTCCATGCTAGACACATTATAGGCGGTTCCCAAACAGAATGGTAAAGTTTTACTCCCCCTCCACCAACAAGCACACTCCACGGCTAGCCGAATCCACGGGTACCGTCCATACCAACAACAGTCCTGGGGGAGTTTTGTTTCATTATTATATTTTGATTTTGATTTTGATCATGGAACTGGGCATCCCAATTACCAGCCACTTTCTCGTGAATGACAAGCGAATGAACACTCATCGTGAGAATAACCCACCTAGCATGGAATATACTGACAGCCCCCAGTCGCTACATGAGCGATTCGGGCATACAAAACAGATTATTATTTGAAGGTTTAGAGTTTGGCACCTGCAAATTTACTTGGAACGGCAGGTAAATACCGCATATAGGTAGGTATGGTGGACTCATATGGAACAACTTTGGGTTTAAGGAAGTGGATGCACAAGCAGTATTCCCGCTTAGTACAAGTGAAGGCTAGCAAAAAGATTGAGGAGTGACCAACTAGAGAGCGACAACGGTCATAAACATGCATTGAGATTAATCAACATTGAATGCAAGCATGAGTAGGATATAAATCACCATGAACATAAATATCGTGGAGGCTATGTTGTTTTTTATTTCAACTACATGTGTGAACATGTGCCAAGTCAAGCCACTTGAATCATTCAAAGGAGGATACCATCCTATCATACTACATCATAACCATTTTAAATGCATGTTGACACACAAGACAAACCATTATCCACTCCTAGCTAATTAAGCATTGCATGAGTAACTATAATCTCTAATTGTCATTGCAAACATGTTTCATTCATAATAGACTGAATTAGGAATGATGAGCTAATCATATTTACAAAAACAAAATAGGTCGCGTTCATACTAGCTTTTCTTCATCTCAATCATTTCATCATATATCGTCATTATTGCCTTTCACTTGCATGACCGAACGATGTGAATAATAATAAGAGTGCAGGTGCATTGGACTAAGCTGGAATCTGTAAACATTCATTCAAAGGAGAAGACAAGGTAATATGGGCTCTTTGTTAGATCAACAATAATGCATATGGGAGCCACTCAACATTTTCATCGTGGTCTTCTCCTTACGACCCAAAGAAAAAAAATCAAAGAAACACACTGAAATATTTTTGGAGTTTTTGTTTTTCTAAAGCAAGTAAAACGAAAACGAGAAAAACTATTTACATGGGAAAGCTCCCAACAAGTAAAAGAAGAAGGAGAAATCTTTTTGGGTTTTCTTTTAATACTACAACTAATTAAACTAGAAAGAAAAACTAAAAAGAAGCGAGAAATATTTTTGGGTTTTATCAAAGTTTTTCAAACACACAAGAAGTAAGCAAGAAAAATAAACTAACATGGATAATACAATGAAAAAGGATGAACACCGACAACTGGAATGAATGTGTGATGCATGAATGTAATGTCGGTGAGAAATACGTACTCCCCCAAGCTTAGGCTTTTGGCCTAAGTTGGTCTAGGGCCACGGCTCGAAGTAACCCTCTCCTGGATACTGCGGAGGGTCCTGAGGGTTCCACTGGTTGGCGAGCTCCTGTGGCTCCCGCTGATAAACAGGCTCCTGATATGGCTCAGGAACCGGTGCTGGCTCAGGCACTGGGGGTTGTGTTAAGCTCCAGTACGCATAAATATCATCGGGCATAATAATGTACCTGCCTAGATGAATATTGAACAAAGAAGGTGCAGGCAAGGTAATAATCACACACGTACCCTGGCTGAATACGAGGTTGTACTGGAGTCGCTTTTGCTTATCATTGTTAATAAAATCGTGTGCTACTGATAACCCACAAGTATAGGGGATCGCAACAGTTTTCGAGGGTAGAGTATTCAACCCAAATTTATTGATTCGACACAAGGGGAGCCAAAGAATATTCACGATTATTAGCAGTTGAGTTGTCAATTCAACCACACCTGAAAGACTTAGTATCTGCAGCAAAGTGTTTAGTAGCAGAGTAATATAGTAACAGTAGCAGTTTTGTAGTGATTGTAACAGCAGTAGCAACGAAAGTAACTTAGCAGAGATCAATATGTGAAAAGCTCGTAGGCATTGGATCGGCAATGATAATTGTGTTGGATAATATTCATCATGTAGCATTCATAACCTAGGGTGACGCAGAACTAGCTCCAATTCATCAATGTAATGTAGGCATGTATTCCGTATATAGTCATACGTGCTTATGGAAAAGAACTTGCATGACATCTTTTGTCCTACCCTCCCGTGGCAGCGGGGTGCTAATGTAAACTAAGGGATATTAAGGCCTCCTTTTAATAGAGAACCGGACCAAAGAATTAGCACTTAGTGAATACATGAACTCCTCAAACTACGGTAATCACCGGAAAGAATCCCAATTATTGTCACCTTGGGGTATGCGAATCATAACTCGTAATAGGTGTCTACAACTTGCAATATAGGATCAAGAACTCACATATATTCATGAAAACATAATAGGTTCAGATCTGAAATCATGGCACTCGGGCCCTAGTGACAAGCATTAAGCATAGCAAAGTCATAGCAACATCAATCTTAGAACATAGTGGATACTAGGGATCAAACCCTAACAAAACTAACTCAATTACATGATAAATCATATCCAACCCATCACCGTCCAGCAAGCCTACGATGGAATTACTCACTCCCGGCGGTGAGCATCATGAAATTGGTGATGTAGGAAGGTCGACGATGATGATGGCGATGAATCCCCCTCTCCGGAGCCCCGAACGGACTCCAGATCAGCTCTCCCGATGAAGAACAGGAGGCGGCGGCTCCGTATCATAAAACGCGATGAATCCTTCTCTCTGATTTTTTCTCCCCGAATAGGTACTTATAGAGTTGGACTTAGGGTCGGAGGAGGTCCAGGGGGCCCACAAGCCTGCTAGGCGCGCCCTGGTGGGGGCGCGCCCCCAGGGCTTGTGGCCTCTAGGTGGACCCCCTCTGGTTACTTCTTGCGCCAGTATTATTTATATATTCCACAAAAATTCTCCGTAAATTTTCAGGTCAATCCGATAACTTTGATTTCGGCACAAAAATAACACCATGGCAATTCTGCTGAAAACAACATCAGTCCGGGTTAGTTCCATTCAAATCATGCAAATTAGAGTCCAAAACAAGGGCAAAAGAGTTTGGAAAAGTAGATACGATGGAGACGTATCAACTCCCCCAAGCTTAATTAACCCATTGCTTGTCCTCAAGCAATTCAGTTGACAAACTGAAAGTAACAAAGAAAAACATTTACAAACTCTGTTTGATCTTGTTGTTGCAAATATGTATAGTCAATATTCAGGTTTTCAGCAAAGATTATGAACTGACCATATTCATAATAACATTTAGGCCTCACATTTACTCATATCAATGGCATAATCAACTAGCGAGCAATAATAGGATATCTCGAAAGACAACACTTTTTTCAAAACAATCATGATATAATATGACAAAATGGTATCTCGCTAGCCCTTTCTGAGATTGCAAAACATAAATGCAGAGCACCCCTGAAGATCAAGGACTGACTAGACATTATAATTCATGGCAAAAGAGATCCAGTCACACTCATACTCAACATCAATTAATAACAAAGCATACAAATGACAGTGGTGCTCTCTAACTGGTGCCTTTTATAAGAGGATGATGACTCAACAATAAAAGTAAATAGATAGGCCCTTCGCAGAGGGAAATAGTGATTTGATGAGGTGCCAGAGCTCGAAGCTTTTAAAACAGAGATGAATATAATTTTGAGCGGTATGCTTTCATTGTCAACATAACAACCAAGAGATCTCACTATCTTCCATGCTAGACACATTATAGGCGGTTCCCAAACAGAATGGTAAAGTTTTACTCCCCCTCCACCAACAAGCACACTCCACGGCTAGCCGAATCCACGGGTACCGTCCATACCAACAACAGTCCTGGGGGAGTTTTGTTTCATTATTATATTTTGATTTTGATTTTGATCATGGAACTGGGCATCCCAATTACCAGCCACTTTCTCGTGAATGACAAGCGAATAAACACTCATCGTGAGAATAACCCACCTAGCATGGAAGATACTGACAGCCCCCAGTCGCTACATGAGCGATTCGGGCATACAAAACAGATTATTATTTGAAGGTTTAGAGTTTGGCACCTGCAAATTTACTTGGAACGGCAGGTAAATACCGCATATAGGTAGGTATGGTGGACTCATATGGAACAACTTTGGGTTTAAGGAAGTGGATGCACAAGCAGTATTCCCGCTTAGTACAAGTGAAGGCTAGCAAAAGATTGAGGAGCCACCAACTAGAGAGCGACAACGGTCATAAACATGCATTGAGATTAATCAACATTGAATGCAAGCATGAGTAGGATATAAATCACCATGAACATAAATATCATGGAGGCTATGTTGTTTTTTATTCAACTACATGCGTGAACATGTGCCAAGTCAAGCCACTTAAATCATTCAAAGGAGGATACCATCCTATCATACTACATCACAACCATTTTAAATGCATGTTGGCACACAAGATAAACCATTATCCACTCCTAGCTAATTAAGCATGGCATGAGTAACTATAATCTCTAATTGTCATTGCAAACATGTTTCATTCATAATAAGCTGAATCAGGAACGATGAGCTAATCATATTTACAGAAACAAAATAGGTCGAATTCGTACCAGCTTTTCCTCATCTCAATCATTTCATCATATATCGTCATTATTGCCTTTCACTTGCATGACCAAACGGTGTGAATAATAATAAGAGTGCACGTGCATTGGACTAAGCTGGAATCTGCAAACATTTATTCAGAGGAGAAGACAAGGTAATATGGGCTCTATGTTAGATCAACAATAATGCATATGAGAGCCAGTCAACATTTTCATCATGGTCTTCTCCTTACGACCCAAAGAAAAAGAAAAGAATTTCAAAGAAACACACTGAAGTTTTTTTGGAGTTTTTGTTTTTCTGAAGAAAGTAAAACGAAAACGAGAAAAACTATTTACACGGGAAAGCTCCCAACAAGCAAAAGAAGAACGAGAAATCTTTTTGGGTTTTCTTTTAATACTACAACTAAATAAACTAGAAAGAAAAACTAAAAAGAAGCGAGAACTAATTTTTTTTGGATTTTCTAAAAGTTTTTCAAACTCACAAGAAGTAAGAAAAAATAAACTAACATGGTTAATACAATGAAAAAGTATGAACACCGACAACTGGAATGAGTGTGTGAACATGAATGTAATGTCGGTGAGAAATACGTACTCCCCCAAGCTTAGGCTTTTGGCCCAAGTTGGTCTAGGGCCATGGCTCGAAACAACCCTCTCCTCGATACTGCGGAGGGTCCTGAGGGTTCCACTGGTTAGCGAGCTCCTGTGGCTCCCACTGATAAACAGGCTCCTGATACGGATCAGGAATTGGTGCTGGCTCAGGTGCTGGAGGTTGTGTCAGCCTCCAGTACATGTAAATGTCCTCGGGCATAATGGTGTACCTGCCTGGACGAATATCAAACAAAGAAGGTGCAGGCAAAGTAATAATCTCACAAGTACCCTCACTAAATACTAGGTTGTAGAGGAGCCGCTTGTCATTGTCTTTTTTAATAAAATCATGTGCTACCATACTAGCATAGTTTAAATATTTAGTGGGTAACAACATCTCCTCCTCATCATCATGCCTAATGGGTATCTCAAAAGGTTTAGCAATGCGAGAGGCATAGACACCTCCAAAAATAGTGCCCTTCGAACGGTTTGTGTTTAACCGCCGAGCAACAATGGCGCCTAGACTAAAAGTTCTCTCAACATATAAAGTATGGCGCAAAATGGAAAGGTCAGGGGCACTAAGGCCCCCGCCCTCCCATCGACCAATCAAACATCTCTCGGCAAATAATGAATAATAACGTAAAACAGGAAAATGTAAACTAGCCACTCTCGCCTCTGACACTCCTCTCTCTTCCCCCACAGTAACATCAACAATGAAATCCTCCACATCCCTAGGACATGGCTCACTGATGCCGCCCTCATAAGGTATTTTGCAAACATCGCAAAAATCATAAAGCGTCATTCGTTTTGGCACATCATACAAGTGAAATTCTACCATGGGAGGATCCTTCCTAGAATGAAAGTGAAAATTGGTCACACTCATCTTGGAGGAAGGCGGTGATGCCGGCATTCTCCGTTTTGGCACGAATGTATTAGTGAGTAGGAGGTATTGGTCACACTTATCTTGGAGGAAGGCGGCGATGCCGGCATTCTCCGCAAAATAATAGAAGTCATCATAAATTCCTGCCTCCCTCAAGAATGCACCACTTGGCCATTCACACTGTCGAACCTTCGCCGCACGCGGAAGATTGTACTTGGGATTCTTCAAAGGTTTCATGAAATCGAAATCGATTCTTTTTTAGATATCTGGATAGATGGATGGATCTATCTTTCTATTCAGATATCTTTTGCAATCAGCCCCAAATCCTTCATCGTTTTCATTTCCCTCAAAGTTGCGTCTCAAAGAATCCCTTAACCACCTCCTCATGGTTTCTCTTTCCTCTGAAATTTTCTGAAATTTTTAGTGACTCAAAATAAAAGTGAACCAAACTCAACAAAACTAATAGCAACTACTCCCACAAGTGTCTAGAGGCTATATCATGCAACACAACTACTTTGGACCATATAAATTTGACATGTAAGCTCAATAACAGGGTCACCACATCAGCAAAAATTTGTAATAAATAAAGCACTATAGCAAAAACTAATTGGACCAACGGAGGAGTCACATACCGAAGAACAATCTCCCGAAACAGTTTCGGAAACGGAGTTCCGAGCAAGGAGATCGAAAATGGCAGCAAAATTAGCAAGAACACGGGTTTGAGCAATGGTGTGATTTTTTCTGGAGGAAGACGAAGTGGATGGGTGCTGGAATAAGTGAGGGGGCCCCACGTGGGACCCACAAGCCTGCTAGGCGTGCCCTGGGGGGTGGGCGCGCCCTGTGGGCTTGTGGCCCACTGGTGCACCCCCCTGAGGTGTGTTCAGTGCCCAAAATTCTTAAATACTACAGAAAAAACCATACTAAATTTTCAGGGCATTTGGAGAACTTTTATTTTCTGGGCATTTTTTATTGCACGGATAATTCAGAAAACAGAAAAATAATAGTATTTTTGCTTTATTTATTCTAAATAACAGAAAGTAAAAAGTGGGTACAGAGAGTTGTGTTTACTAAATTCATCCATCTCATGCCCGTCAAAAGGAATCCATTAACAAGGTTGATCAAGTCTTATTAACAAACTTCTTCCGAATGACATGAAACTGGAGAATCTTCGTATAACACTAGGTTACCTCAACGGGGATATGCATGTCCCCAACAATAAGAATATCATATTTCTTTTTGACAGTAGGAAGAGGGAATTCAAAACCTCCAATAGTAATTGTTGAAATTTTTCCAATAGAGTTGATACTATTCACTCGAGGTTGTTTCTTTGGAAAGTGTACCGTGTGCTCATTACCATTAACATGAAAAGTGACATTGCCTTTATTGCAATCAATAATAGCCCCTGCAATATTCAAAAAGGGTCTACCAAGGATGATCGACATACTGTCGTCCTCGGGTATATCAAGAATAACAAAGTCCGTTAAAATAGTAACATTTGCAACTACGATAGGTACGTCCTCACAAATACCGATGGGTATAGCAGTTGATTTATCGGCCATTTGCAAAGAGATTTCAGTAGGTGTCAACTTACTCAATTCAAGTCTATGATATAAAGAGAAAGGCATACCTCTAACACCGGCTCCCAAATCACATAAAGAAGTTTTAACATAGTTTCCTTTAATGGAGCATGGTATAGTTGGTATTCCTAGATCTCCTAGTTTCTTTGGTATTCCACCCTTAAATGTGTAATTAGCAAGCATGGTGGAAATTTCAGCTTCCGGTATCTTTCTTTTATTAGTAACAATATCTTTCATATACTTAGCATAAGGAGACATTTTCAGAATATCAGTCAAACGCATACGCAAAAAGACAGGTGTAAGCATTTCAACAAAGTGCTCAAAGTCCTCATTATCCTTTTTCTTGGATGGTTTAGGAGGGAAGGGCATGGGTTTATGAACCCATGGTTCTCTTTCTTTACCATGTTTCCTAGCAATGAAGTCTCTCTTATCATATCTTTTATTCTTAGGTTGTGGGTTATCAAGATCAACAGCAGGTTCTATCTCCACATCATTATCATTACTAGGTTGAGCATCAACATGAACATCATCCTTATGATTATTACTAGGTTCATGTTCATCACCTGATTGTGTTTCTGTGGCGCCCCCGGCTCAATCATACACTAATCATACACGCAAACGTGTACGATCAAGCACAGGGACTCACGGGAAGATATCACAACACAACTCTAAACACAAATAAACGGAGATCCACAATATTACAGACCGGGGATCCGAAGATCCGAATACATAAGTCAGCCATATAAATATTATCTGAGTACAGACATAGTTAGACAAGTTTTGCCTTAAGAAGGCTAGCACAAACAATGACACTAGATCGAAAGGCGTTGGCCTCCTGCCTGGGAGCCTCCGATCCTACTCCTGGCCGGCTGGCTCGATCAAGAAATACGTGCCCTCTGGACCCTCCTGGTAGTAAGCTACTGAGGTGGCATCTAGCTCCGGGGCTCCATCGTTTGATGTATCATCAAAGTGGGATATGGGGAAAAGAGAAAGTAAAGCAACCGTGAGTACTCATCCGAAGTACTCAGCAAGCAAGGATCTATACTACATATGCAACATTATCAATGGAGAAAGGCTGTATATGTGGACTGGGCTGCAGAAATGCCAGAATAGAGAGAAGGCCTAGTCCTATCGAAGACTAGCATCTTCAAACATCTTCACGAAGCCATCATCTTGGAGCAGTAGAAGAGAGTAGAATAGCATTTTATTTAACAAACATGTTGAAGCATAGCCTAGAGATCCTTCCTCGACTCCCAGCGAGAAAGCGATCCCGAAGCTTCAATTAAGTAACAAGTATCCAGTTCAAGTAGTAGATCGGGATACACAAACTGAGCGTCCTTTACCGTAGGACCGGCTATCGATAGATCATTCATCCCTGCAGGGGTGCACTACCATTACCCAACACGCTCGATCAACTCTGGCCGGACACACTTGCTGGGTAATGCCCGGCCTCGGTAGATCAACACGAAGCAGCGCCCTACCTAGGCTCGGCAGAGAGGTCAGCACGCCGGACTAACCTATGCACCCAGAGGTCTTGGGCCATCGCCCTGGGCACCCTGCGCGTTGCGTGGCTGGCCGGGGTGCAGGCGCGACACTGAACTCGTCAGTGAAGTATCCAGCCCAATCCCGACGATCAGCCCGCACGGTGAATCATGATGTCAGACGAGCTTTCGGGAGAAACGTACATCGCAGAGGGCCCCATAACCATTATCTCGCGTGGTGGTAGTGCGTATAGGGCACGTCGACCCACTCAGATCACAAACCCAAATCCAATAGGCTCATTTAGTATCATGCGGAGACAACCAGAGTCTCTGATGCTCCGCCACAATATCACACTCGAGTGCCCTTCCGGCACACTCGACATCATAGATCCCCAGCGGGTACCCACCAGGGTAGACCCGCCTGTAGCAAAGGTCAAAGTAACCATGTGGTCATAACATCAAGGGGGAAACCCGAGGAATCACCCTCGGCGGATTCCACTCGACGAAATCATCAGGGTGAATGTATGAGGCATCACCCTCGAGGTTCACACTGAGGGGTCGCACGACAGAGTCGTATCGGAAGTGGAGAAGGAGGAATCACCCTCGATGACCACGACTGAACAGCTACACTGCAGAGTATTCATCAAGAGTGCGTTACGAGGTATCACCCTCGGCACTCGATAGTTACTATGCAGAGTCGTACAACTAAGGGGGGTGTGAAGTGAGGTGTCGGTCTCTGGTCGACGATCGCGTTGATCGAGTCGTTGATGATCAAGCAGGGGCAACAAGGGAAAGGTGGTGGGGTCACTGATGGTTCACTACCAACCTATACTAAACAGTTTATCATAGGCAGGTAAGGTAACAATGAACAGGTTACAAAAGCAGGCTATGCATCAGAATAGGAGCATACATTAACAGTAGCAAAATCTAATGCAAGCAGGAGAAATGGAATGGGCGATATCTGGATGCTCAAGGGGGGGGGGCTTGCCTGGTTGCTCTGGCAAGAGAGAGGGATCGTCAACGGGCTGCTCGTCGGTAGTGTAGTCGTACCCAGGTGCAGCGTCGTCGGTCTCGGCGTCTATCGAGAGAGAAGGGGGAGAGAAACAATAAATTCACGGCAATAATGCAAACAATATGTATGATATGCCTAAATGATATGCCGGGGTGTTCTACTGCCTAACTAAATGATTTAGTTAATTTAGGAATTTATCCGGAATTATTTAATTAAAGTTGGGCACTATACATTTATCAAAATCGGTCTAAAAGTTCAATGTTCATATAGCTAGGGGAATCTGACAGGAATACGGAGGGCGTATTCGGGTTCGTATCGGAATTCTGAGCAAGTTTCATGTATAAAGTATTTTCATCGGAGTTACGGATTATTTAATATGATTTTATAAAGTTTTAATTAATTTCTGGAATTTAATTATTTATTTAAATTAAACATTATCCGAAACAGTAATTAATGACGTCAGCATGACATCATGCTGACATCAGTAGTCAATAGTGCAGTTGACTAGGTCAACCTGACACGTGGGTCCCACCTGTCAGTGTCAGTTTAGTCTAATTAGGGTTTAGCTAATTAAACACTGTTTAATTAAACTAACTAATTAATTAGTTTAACTTAATCAGGATTAATTAATTCACTAATTAATTAATTAATTATTAATTTCATTAATTCATTTTATTTTCATTTCTATATTATTTTATTTTATTTTATTTCGTTTCTGGGCCGTGGGGCCCCTGTGTCATAGACACATGGGGCGGGGCCCAACCGTCAGTGGCCCATGCCGCCACACGGGGCGGGCATGGGCGCAGCCCGAGCGGGCGCGTCCCCGGGGGCGCGGGGCACGCCCGGCGCACGCCAGCGCCGGCGGCCAAGGATAAGGGAGGCGGTGGGGCGAAGGGTGCGGGCGAGCGCGGAGCTCCAGGGGCGCGGGCGCGCATGGAGCTGGCGAGCCCGGGCGCGATGCGGTGGACGCAGAGGCGGGGCCGCGGTGTGAGGGTCGGGCGCGGTGAACAGAACAGCGCGGGAGGCGGGGTGGCGCGACGCGGCGGCTCCGACGAGCGGTAGCGAGGGAGGCGAGGTCCAGCAGGGCAGCAGCTGCAGCAGCGAGGGGCATGGGGGCGCGGTGAGGCGCAGTAGCAGCAGTTGCAGCAGAGCACCGGGGGGGAGGAGAAGCGCGGGGCGAGGGGAACCGGAGCGGGGCGAGCAGGGGAAGCCCTGCAGTGGCGGGAGCGGCGAGGAGCAGGGGCCGGGCGCGGTGAGCGTGGCCAGGGCGTGGCGGCGCGCGCGGGGTGCGTGGTGTGCGTGGCGAGTTGCGGGAGCAGAGAGGGGGGGGAGGCCCGGGGCCTCACCGACGTTGTAGATGACCGGGCAGCGAGGCGTGATGGAGCGGCTTGGGGAGGAGGTCGGAGACGTCCGGCGAGGCGGCGGTGGTTGGCGACGGCGGGGTCCGGTGCCCCGATCTCGATCGGGATCGAGGGAGGGGGGAGGGGAGTGAGCGAGGGGGTGAGTGGGGGTTAGGGTTTCGGTGGCCTCCTGGGGGAGGCCATATAGGGGGGCGGGGTGGGCCGGCCGGCTGGAGTATGGCCCAGTTGGGCCGGGGGGGGGGGTTTCTCTGTTTATTTTTTTTGTCTTGTTTTCTTTTTATCTTTATCTTTTATTTATTCCTATCTCCTGTTTTGTAATTAGTTAGACCACAATATGATTTTTGTAAAACATGGCAATTGTTCCATTAATTACTAGGCATTATCTGCTACTACCAAAAATTGGTTTGGAGGCAATTGGAGTTCACACAAATTTTATAATAAATAAAATGCATTAAACCCTGCTGTTTTATTAATGTTAGTGCCACCTAATTAATTTATTAATTGTTGGTTACAATTTTAGATTAGCCTCTATAATATTTGCTATTTATTGAACATTTTAGTTTCTATGCTGGACAACTTTTATTTTCCACTTTCATTTAAATTTGAATTCTGACTAAGGAGTTGAAATGCAATATGATGCTAATGATGATCATGCACTGTTAAACTTGCTGACTTGTCATTATCAAAAGTGATTACTGTGGCTAATGGCATGGGGTGTTACAATTCTCCTCATCTATCAAGAATTCTCGTCCCGAGAATTAAGAGGAAGACTGGAAGAAAGCGGGGTATTCTTCGCGAAGACGATCCTCGCGTTCCCAAGTGGCTTCATCTTCAGAATGATTCGACCACTGAACTTTGAGGAATTTGATTGACTTTTGATGAGTCCAACGTTCAGCTTCATCAAGAACACGGATGGGATATTCTGGATAAGACAGATCTTCCCGTAATTCAAGAATTTCGTGATCCACAGCTCGAATAGGATCCTTGAAGCAGCGACGAAGTTGGGATACATGAAAGACATCATGCACTTGTGAAAGATTTGGCGGCAATTGCAATTGATATGCCACTTCTCCTCGACGGGCAAGAATACGGAACGGGCCAATGTAGCGTGGAGCTAACTTGCCTTTGATTCCGAACCTATGAGTGCCTTTCAACGGAGTGATGCGGAGGTAAGCTTGCTCGCCAGGTTGATAGACTATTTCCTGGTGCTTTCGGTCATAGTTGCTCTTCTGACGAGACTGAGCAGTTTTCAAATGTTCACGGACAATGCAGACTTGTTCTTCATCTTGCTGAATAATGTCCGGTCCGACGAGTGAGCGTTCCCCAGTTTCTGACCAATTCAGAGGGGTTCGACACTTACGTCCGTAAAGAACTTCAAACGGTGCCATCTTCAGACTAGCTTGATAGCTATTATTGTAAGAAAATTCGGCATACGGCAGAGATTCCTCCCATTTCTTACCGAAGGAGATGACGCATGCTCGAAGCATATCTTCGAGCACTTGATTAACTCGTTCAACTTGACCCTGTGACTGAGGGTGAAAGGCGGTGCTGAAAGACAGATGAGTTCACATAGCTTCTTGGAAACTATTCCAGAATCGGGAGGTGAAGAGGCTGCCACGATCAGAACTGATCTCCAACGGAACACCGTGGAGTGACACAATTCGGGAAACATACAAGTCTGCTAACTGGCTAGCAGTGATTGTCTCCTTAACTGGTAGAAAGTGAGCAACCTTGGAGAATCGGTCAATGATGACAAAAATAGCATCATGATCCTTCTGAGATCTGGGAAAACCAGTAATGAAATCCATTTGGACCTTGTCCCATTTCCATTCAGGAATTTCAAGGGGTTGCTGAGTTCCAGCAGGCCTTTGATGTTCTGCTTTAATGCGGTGACAAACGTCACACTCAGAAACATAACGAGCAATATCTCGGTTCATATTAGGCCACCAGTATCTCTGACAAATGTCACGGTACATCTTTGTGCTACCAGGGTGAATAGACAGAGGAGTGTCATGAGCTTCCTTCATAATGTGTTCCCTCTCATCCTTGAACTTGGGTACAAAGAGACGGTGTTGGAAGAATAGGATCCCATCATCATCAAGATGGAATTCCGATGGCTTTCCTTTTTCGAGGTATCGCTTGATCCTTTCTACTTCAGAGTCATAACGTTGCATAGTCTTGATGTTGTGTTCTAAATCTGGTTCAACAACCAGGGTATTGAGATAATCTTGTGGAACAATATGTAGGTTCAATTTGCGAAGCTCTTCATGGAGAAGAGGTTGTGTTTCCTGAACCGTAAGATTGTTGCAATATGCCTTACGACTCAAAGCATCGGCCATTACATTAGCCTTGCCAGGGGTATATGAGATATTCATATCATAATCGGCAATTGTTTCAAGCCATCTTTGTTGATGAAGGTTCAGATCTGGTTGAGTATATAAATACTTCAAACTTTGGTGATCCGTGTATATCTCGCAACGATTACCGAGAAGGTAATGTCGCCATAGCTTCAGGGCATAAATAACCGCAGAAAGTTCGAGATCGTGCACTGGGTAATTTTCTTCGTGAGGACGCAATTGTCGGGAGGCATAAGCAATCACTTTGCGTTCTTGCATTAGGACACAGCCTAATCCTTGACGAGATGCATCACAGTATATCACGAAATCCTTTTGGGAATCCGGGGGTGCTAATACTGGGGCAGATGTTAATTTATCTTTTAGTGTCTGAAAGCTTTCTTGACATTTTTCTGTCCACTCAAATTTGACACCTTTGTGAAGCAGATTCGTCAATGGTTTTGCAATCTTGGAAAAGTTCTCAACGAATCGACGGCAATAACTTGCAAGTCCAAGAAAACTTCTAACTTGCTTAACATTCTTCGGGGGAGTCCAGTCAAGAATAGCCTGAACTCGTTCGGGGTTAACAGCAATTCCATCCTTGGAAATCACATGACCAAGGTAAGTTACTTCAGAAAGCCAAAATTTGCATTTGGAATACTTGGCATACAACTGGTGTTCTCGGAGCCTTTCTAGTACCAGACGGAGGTGTTCAACATGTTCTTCTTTATTCTTAGAATATATAAGGATATCATCCAAATAAACCACGACGAATTTGTCGAGGTAATCCATGAATATATAATTCATCAGATGGGAGAAAGTTGCTGGAGCATTCGTTAGGCCAAATGACATGACGGTGTATTCGTAGGAGCCATAACGAGTGACGAATGCAGTCTTGGGAATATCCTCTTCACGGACACGGATCTGGTGATAACCCAACCTCAAGTCGAGTTTAGAGAACACCGATGATCCAGCAAGTTGATCATAAAGATCATTGATCCGGGGCAGTGGGTATTTATTCTGTATTGTGGCTTGGTTAATGGGCCGATAATCCTGAACCAAACGGTTAGTTCCATCCTTCTTCTCAACGAAGAGTGAAGGTGCTCCCCAAGCAGAGGAACTGGGGCGGATGAAACCACTCTTAAGTGACTTGTCGATTTCTTCCTTAAGCTCAAGTAGGTGGTGCAGAGGCATCTTATAAGGACGCTTGGCAATAGGGACAGTGCCAGGCTTCAAGTCAATGACAAACTCGACAGCTCTAGCCGGGGGTATTCCTGGAAGTTCTTCTGGAAAGACGTCCGAAAAATCTCGAACGACAGGAACGTTCTCGATCCCTTCCAGAGGTGAGGCATTCAAAGAATTCAGAGCATATATCTGAGCTTCAGCATCTCGAGTAATTCGGGCGGTGTAGTTCACTATCTCATCGGTGGGGTGAAGAAGTTGTACAACTTTTGTGGCACAATTGATAGAAGCAAAGTGAGCTTTCAACCAATCCATTCCGAGTATGAGGTCTATGGTGGAAGACTTCAGGATAATAGGTGAGGCAAGGAATTCCAACCCTTTAATTTTGACGGTAACGTTAGGTGCTATCACGACAGCATGACAATGACCTCCGGGAGTTTTAACGACTAACGGAGTATGCATTTTCTCATATCGAATGCCATGCATGAATGCAAATTTTCCAGAGAGGAACGAATGTGATGCTCCTGAATCAAATAAAATAGAAGCAGGTACTGAGTTAATGAGAAGGGTACCCATCACAGTAGCAGGTTGATCCTGGACTTCTTCAATGTCAATGTTGTAAGCGTGTCCACGACCATGTGCAGCAGACCCAGTATTATAGTTGCGGGTCTGGTTGTTGCCACGACCATTGCCACGGCCAGCACAAGGAAAAGCTAACTGATTCTGAGTCTGGCAGCAGTCTTTAGCCTGGTGACCTGGTTTGCGGCACTTGAAGCACAAACCATCTTCAGGACGAAGAGGAGCATTGTTTTGAATAACTTGAGCCTTTGGCTGCCTTGGTGGTGGAGGAGGCAGACGTGGTGCAGCATAGTTGTTCTTTGGCGCAGAGGTATTGGGACGGAACGCATTGTTGGGAATCCAAACTCGACCCTTCTGTGCTGAGCCCGAAGATGAGCCAGCATCACGATAGCGCTTCTGCGAGTCCTTGTGTTCCATCTGAGCGGTCTCAACAAGAATAGCCTTGTTCACTAGAGTTGAAAAGTCGTTGAAGTCTTGAGCAGCAAGTGCAAGCTTGAGGTCGGGGTGTAGTCCATTATGGAACTTCTCCTGTCTACGGGCATCTGTGGCGATGTCTTCTTCAGCATAGCGGGAGAGGTCCAGAAATTCCCGCTGATAAGCTTCGACAGTCTTGTTGCCTTGAGTGAGGTTGCGGAACTGGGTCTCATGCGTTCCATAATTGCCTAATTAAAACTTTATAAAATCATATTAAATAATCCGTAACTCCGATGAAAATACTTTATACATGAAACTTGCTCAGAATTCCGATACGAACCCGAATACACCCTTCGTATTCCTGTCAGATGCCCCTAGCTATATGAACATTGAACTTTTAGACCGATTTTGATAAATGTATAGTGCCCAACTTTAATTAAATAATTCCGGATAAATTCCTAAATTAACTAAATCATTTAGTTAGGCAGTAGAACACCCCGGCATATCATTTAGGCATATCATACATATTGTTTGCATTATTGCCGTGAATTTATTGTTTCTCTCCCCCCTTCTCTCTCGATAGACGCCGAGACCGACGACGCTGCACCTGGGTACGACTACACTACCGACGAGCAGCCCGTTGACGATCCCTCTCTCTTGCCAGAGCAACCAGGCAAGCCCCCCCCCCCCTTGAGCATCCAGATATCGCCCATTCCATTTCTCCTGCTTGCATTAGATTTTGCTACTGTTAATGTATGCTCCTATTCTGATGCATAGCCTGCTTTTGTAACCTGTTCATTGTTACCTTACCTGCCTATGATAAACTGTTTAGTATAGGTTGGTAGTGAACCATCAGTGACCCCACCACCTTTCCCTTGTTGCCCCTGCTTGATCATCAACGACTCGATCAACGCGATCGTCGACCAGAGACCGACACCTCACTTCACACCCCCCCCTTAGTTGTACGACTCTGCATAGTAACTATCGAGTGCCGAGGGTGATACCTCGTAACGCACTCCTGATGAATACTCTGCAGTGTAGCTGTTCGGTCGTGGTCATCGAGGGTGATTCCTCCTTCTCCACTTCCGATACGACTCTGTCGTGCGACCCCTCAGTGTGAACCTCGAGGGTGATGCCTCATACGTTCACCCTGATGATTTCGTCGAGTGGAATCCGTCGAGGGTGATTCCTCGGGTTTCCCCCTTGATGTTATGACCACACGGTTACTTTGACCTTTGCTATAGGCGGGTCTACCCTGGTGGGTACCCGCTGGGGATCTATGATGTCGAGTGTGCCGGAAGGGCACTCGAGTGTGATATTGTGGCGGAGCATCAGAGACTCTGGTTGTCTCCGCGTGATACTAAATGAGCCTACTGGACTTGGGTTTGTGATCTGAGTGGGTCGACGTGCCCTATACGCACTACCACCACGCGGGATAATGGTTATGGGGTCCTCTGCGATGTACGTTTCTCCCGAAAGCTCGTCTGACGTCACGATTCACCGTGTGGGCTGATCGCCGGGACTGGGCTGGATACTTCACTGACGAGTTCAGTGTCGCGCCTGCACCCCGGCCAGCCACGCAACGCGCAGGGTGCCCAGGGCGATGGCCTAAGACCTCTGGGTGCATAGGTTAGTCCGGCGTGCTGACCTCTCTGCCGAGCCTAGGTAGGGCGCTGCTTCGTGTTGATCTACCGAGGCCGGGCATTACACAGCAAGTGTGTCCGGCCAGAGTTGATCGAGCGTGTTGGGTAACGGTAGTGCACCCCTGCAGGGATGAATGATCTATCGATAGCCGGTCCTACGATAAAGGACGCTCAGTTTGTGTATCCCGATCTACTACTTGAACTGGATACTTGTTACTTAATTGAAGCTTCGGGATCGCTTTCTCGCTGGGAGTCGAGGAAGGATCTCTAGGCTATGCTTCAACATGTTTGTTAAATAAAATGCTATTCTACTCTCTTCTACTGCTCCAAGATGATGGCTTCGTGAAGATGTTTGAAGATGCTAGTCTTCGATAGGACTTGGCCTTCTCTCTATTCTGGCATTTCTGCAGCCCAGTCCACATATACAGCCTTTCTCCATTGATACTGTTGCATATGTAGTATAGATCCTTGCTTGCTGAGTACTTCGGATGAGTACTCATGGTTGCTTTACTTTCTCTTTTCCCCATATCCCACTTTGATGATACATCAGACGATGGAGCCTCGGAGCCAGATGCCACCTCAGTAGCTTACTACCAGGAGGGTCCAGAGGGCACGTATTACTGGATCAAGCCAGCCGACCAGGAGTAGGATCGGAGGCTCCCAGGCAGGAGGCCAACGCCTTTCGATCTAGTGTCGTTGTTTGTGCTAGCCTTCTTAAGGCAAAACTTGTCTAACTATGTCTGTACTCAGATAATATTTCTATGACTGACTTATGTATTCGGACCTTCGGATCCCCGGTCTGTAATATTGTGGCTCTCCGTTTATTTGTGTTTAGAGTTGTGTTGTGATATCTTCCCGTGAGTCCCTGTGCTTGATCGTACATGTTTGCGTGTATGATTAGTGTACGATTGAGCCGGGGGCGCCACAAGTTGGTATCAGAGCCGACTGCCTGTAGGAAGCCCCCTTCCAATTCCTTGGCCAAAGTTGAGTCTGGACATCGAAAAACTACTTTACTAACATGGCTGTGTGGCTTACGGGCCCACGTCTCCAACTGGGTGGTATTAGGATCTTTTATTCCTCGTCTATACTCTGGGACTCTGATCTCTCTTCTATTCGGGTTAAATAAATTTTACTAACACCGACACTTAGGATCTCGTAAATTCCGTCTACCCGGAGAGCTGTATATCTGTGCGATTTCCCTGTCATTGATCTGATTAGTCTGATAATCATTTTCCTTTCCATCGTTTTGTTAACCTTTCTCTCCGAGTTGTATTATACTCCGAGTTGTCATTCAATAAGAATGGGTTCTGCATCAGAGTGCACATGGAGCACAGGATCCTTCCGCGACGAACATTCGTCGTCCGCTCTTGCAGTTACCCCGTTTTAGTGGTTTCCCCCGACGTTGATGTTGCCTTTGCTATGTCTCGTTGTGTACTTCCTTACCGCGTGCCTGCGCGCCGCCTAGTATGTCTAGTTCTAAATTTGCGCCGTTATGCTGTCCGCATGTACCCGACTCTGTGTATGGATCTGTATGTCTTAATCGACTACTGTTATGTATCTCTTACACTACTTAATTGTTGTCGAGTTACATCATGCTTGTCGCTAAACACTCGCCATTGCTTTTACTAAACTACCCCCTGTTGATACTTAGCAGGATGGTTAGACCAGGTGGTCATGGTCGTGGTACCCCTGAACGCCCACCACCGCCAGACTATATGGCAGCTATGATGCAACAGTTTGAGCTTAACCGCCAGTTTATGACTAGAATTATGGCTCAGTTTCCACATCAGAACAACCAGAACCAGAACCCAGCTTCAATAACTTTGACAGAGTTTATGTGACTCAACCCCACTCAGTTCTGCAACTCTGACAAGCCACTGGATGCTGATGACTGGCTCCGCGACATCACTCACGAGATGGAGTCTGCTAATGTCGCCCCTGCCAACTTCGTCAACTTCGCGGCCTTTTTCTTAAAGGGCCCCGCTGCTCAATGGTGGGACACACACAAGCGTACACTGCCTGTTGGAACAGTCATCACCTGGTATGAGTTCCAGGCTGCTTTCCGTACGTGTTACATCCCTCAGGTTTCTAGAATTTAATTATTTATTTAAATTAAACATTATCTGAAACAGTAATTGATGACGTCAGCATGACATCATGCTGACGTCAGCAGTCAACAGTGCAGTTGACTAGGTCAACCTGACACGTGGGTCCCACCTGTCAGTGTCAGTTTAGTCTAATTAGGGTTTAGCTAATTAAACACTGTTTAATTAAACTAACTAATTAATTAGTTTAACTTAATTAGGATTAATTAAATTAATTAATTCACTAATTAATTAATTATTAATTTTATTAATTAATTTTATTTTCATTTCTATATTATTATTTTTTATTTCAACCACACCTGAAAGACTTAATACCTGCAGCAAAGTGTTTAGTAGCAAAGTAATATGGAAGCAACGGTAACAGTGGCAAAAGTAACAGTAGCAGTTTTGTAGTGATTGTAACAGCAGTAGCAACGAAAGTAACTTAGCAAAGATCAATATGTGAAAAGCTCGTAGGCATTGGATCGGCAATGATAATTGTGTTGGATAATATTCATCATGTAGCAGTCATAACCTAGGGTGACACAGAACTAGCTCTAATTCATCAATGTAATGTAGGCATGTATTCCGTATATAGTCATACGTGCTTATGGAAAAGAACTTGCATGACATCTTTTGTCCTACCCTCCCGTGGCAGCGGGGTCCTAATGGAAACTAAGGGATATTAAGGCCTCCTTTTAATAGAGAACCGGGCCAAAGCATTAGCACTTTGTGAATACATGAACTCCTCAAACTACGGTAATCACCGGAAAGAATCCCAATTATTGTCACCTTGGGGTATGCGGATCATAACTCGTAATAGGTGTCTACAACTTGCAAGATAGGATCAAGAACTCACATATATTCATGAAAACATAATAGGTTCAGATCTGAAATCATGGCACTCGGGCCCTAGTGACAAGCATTATGCATAGCAAAGTCATAGCAACATCAATCTCAGAACATAATGGATACTAGGGATCAAACCCTAACAAAACTAACTCGATTACATGATAAATCCTATCCAACCCTGCATCCAGCAAGCCTATGATGGAATTACGCACTCCCGGCAGTGAGCATCATGAAATTGGTGATGGAGGAATGTTGATGATGATGATGGCGATGAATCCCCCTCTCCGGAGCCCCAAACGGACTCCAGATCAGCCCTCCCGATGAAGAACAGGAGGCGGCGACTCTGTATCATAAAACACGATGAATCCTTCTCACTGATTCCCCCCCGAATAGGTACTTATAGAGCTGGAGTTAGGGTCGGAGGAGGTCCAGGGGGCCCACAAGCCTGATAGGCGCGCCCTTGGGGGGCCCCAGGGCTTGTGGCCTCTGGGTGGACCCCCTCTGGTTACTTCTTGCGCCAGTATTATTTATATATTCCACAAAAATTCTCCGTAAATTTTTTGGTCAATCCAAGAACTTTGATTTCTGCACAAAAATAACACCATGGCAATTCTGCTGAAAACAACGTCAGTCCGGGTTAGTTCCATTCAAATCATGCAAATTAGAGTCCAAAACAAGGGCAAAAGAGTTTGGAAAAGTAGATACGATGGAGATGTATCAGCTACCATGCTAGCATAACCTAAATATTTAGTGGGTAGCAACATCTCCTCCTTCTCATCATGCCTAATAGGTATCTCAAAATATTTAACAAGGCGGGAGGCATAGACACCTCCAAAAATACTACACTTCGAACGGTTTGTGTGTAACCGCCGAGCAACTATAGCGCCCAAACTAAAGGTTCTATCAGCATATAAAGCATGGCGCAAAATAGCAAGGTCAGGTGAACTGAGAGTTCCACTCTCCCCACGACCAGTCGGACATCTCCCAGCAAATAATGCATAGTAACCTAAAACGAAAAAATGTAAACTAGCTACTCTAGCTTCTATCACCCCTCTCTCTTCCCCCACAGTAGTGTCAGCGATGAAATCTGCCATGTCTCTAGGATGTGGCTCACTGATGCGGCCATCATAAGGTATTTTGCAAAAAATGCAAAAATCATATAGTGTCATTTCCTTAGGCTCATCATACAAGTGAAATTCTACCATGGGAGGTTTCGTCCTAGAATGAAAGCAAAAAATTTGCACGAAGGTATTAGTGAGTAGGAGGTATTGATCGCACTTATCTTGGAGGAAGGGGACAATGTCAGCATTCTCCGCCAAATAATAGAAGTCATCATAAATTACCGCCTCCTTAAAAAATGTATCACTTGGCCATTCACACGGCCGAACCTCTGCCACACGCGGAAGATTGTACTTGGGCTTCTCTACCGGAGTTTCCTCCGAAGTTTCCCCTGCATTACGGCTTGACGAGACTCTTAACCACCTCCTCATGGTTTTTCTTTCCTCTGAAATTTTCTGAAATTTTTAGTGACTCAAAATAGAAGTGAACCAAACTCAACAAAACTAATAGCAACTACTCCTACAAGTGTCTAGAGGCTATATCATGCAACAAAACTACTTTGGACCATATAAATTTGACATGCAAGCTTAAAAACAAGGTCACCACAACAGCAAAAATTTGTAATATATAAAGCACTATAGCAAAAACTAATTGGACCAACGGAGGAGTCACATACCGATGAACAATCCCCCAAAACTGTTTCGGAAACGGAGTTCCGAGCAAGGAGATCGAAAATGGCAGCAAGAGGAGCAAGAACATGGGTTTGAGCAATGGTGTGATTTTTTCTGGAGGAAGACGAAGTGGATGGGTGGCTGGAATAAGTGAGGGGGCCTACATGGGCCCTACAAGCCTCCTAGGCGCGCCCAGGGGGGTGGGCGCGCCCTGTGAGCTTGTGGCTCACAGGTGCACCCCCTGGGGTGTGTTCAATGCCAATTTTTTTCAAATATTGTATAAAAAATCATACTAAATTTTCAGGGTATTTGGAGAACTTTTATTTTCTGGTCATTTTTTATTGCATGGATAATTCAGAAAACAGTAAAATAATAGCATTTCTACTTTATTAATTCTAAATAATCAGAAAGTAAAAAGTGGGTACAGAAAGTTGTATTTACTAAATTCATCCATCTCATGCCCGTCAAAAGGAATCCATTAACAAGGTTGATCAAGTCTTATTAACAAACTTCTTCTGAATGACATGAAACCGGAGAATCTTCGTATAACACTAGGTTACCTCAACGGGGATATGCATGTCCCCAATAATAAGAATATCATATTTCTTTTTAACAGTAGGAATTTCAAAACCTCCAATAGTAATTGCTGAAATTTTCCCAATAGAATTGGTACTATTCACTTAAGGTTGTTTCTTCGGAAAGTGTACCGTATGCTCATTACCATTAACATGAAAAGTGACATTGCCCTTATTGCAATCAATAACAGCCCCTGTAGTATTCAAGAAGGGTCTACCAAGGATGATCGACATACTGTCGTCCTCGGGTATATCAAGAATAAAAAAGTCCATAAGATAGTGACATTTGCAACTACGACAGGCACATCCTCAAAAATACCGATGAGTATAGCAGTTGATTTATCAGCCATTTGCAAAGAAATTTCAGTTGGTGTAAACTTATTCAAATCAAGTCTACGATATAAAGAGAAGGGCATAACACTAACACTGGCTCCTAGATCACATAAAGTAGTTTTAACATAGTTTCTTTTAATGGAGCATGGTATAGTTGGTATTCCTGGATCTCCTAATTTCTTTGGTATTCCACCTTTAAATGTATAATTAGCAAGTGCGGTGGAAATTTTAGCTTTTGGTATCCTTCTTTTATTTGTGACAATATCTTTCATATACTTAGCATAAGGAGACATTTTCAGAATATCAGTCAAACGCATGCGCAAAAAGACAGGTCTAAGCATTTCAACAAAGCGCTCAAATTTTTCATCATCCTTATTCGAAGCTTTATGAGGAAAAGGCAGGGGTTTCTGAACCCATGGCTCTCTTTCTTTACCATGTTTTCTAGCAATGAAGTCTCTCTTATCATATCTTTTATTCTTAGGTTGTGGGTTATCAAGATCAATAACAGGTTCTATCTCCACATCATTATCATTACTAGGTAGAGCATCAACACGATCATCATCATTATCATTACTATTAGATTGAGCATCAACATGATCATCATCATTATCATTACTATCAGGTTCATGTTCATCACCAGATTGTGTCTCGACATCAGAAATAGAAATATCATTTGGATTCTTAGGTGTGTTTATAATAGGTTCACTAGAAGCATGCAAAGTCCTATCAGCATTCTTTTTCTTTTTAGAGGGACTAGGTGCATCAGTATTAATTCTTTGAGAATCTTGCTCAATTCTCTTAGGATGGCCCTCAGGATACAAAGGTTCCTGAGTCATTTTACCACCTCTAGTCATAACTCTAACAACATGATCATTCATCTTACTATTCATTTCATTAAGCAAATCATTTTGTGCCTTAAGAACTTGTTCTACTTGAGTTTTTACCATGGAAGCATGTTTACTAACAACCTTGAGATCATTAATAGTTCTAAACATATAGTCACTCAAGCGTTCAATCATATAAGCATTTCTTTTCAATTGTCTACTAACATATGCATTGAAGTTTTCTTGTTTAACAATAAAGTTATCAAATTCATCCAAGCATTCACTAGCAGATTTATTATAAGGGATATCACCTTCATCAAATCTATAGAGAGAATTTACCTCTACTACCTGTGTCGGGGTATCAAAATAATGTATTTCTTCAATAGGTGGTAAATTCTTAACATCTTCAGTTTTAATACCTTTTTCTTTCATAGATTTCTTTGCCTCTTGCATATCTTCAAGACTAAGAAATAGAATACCTCTCTTCTTCGGAGTTGGCTTAGGCGATGGTTCGGGAAGATTCCAATCATTGTCATTAATCAATATATTATTCAATAGTACTTCAGCTTGTTCAACAGTTCATTCCCTGAAAACACAACCAACACAACTATCTAGGTGGTCCCTAGAAGCATTAGTTAGTCCATTATAAAAGATATCAAGTATTTCATTTGTCTTGAGAGGATGATCAGGCAAAGCACTAAGTAATTGGAGAAGCCTCCCCAAGCTTGTGGGAGACTCTCTTCTTCAATTTGCACAAAGTTAAATATTTCCTGTAAATAAGCTTGTTTCTTATGAGCAGGAAAATATTTTTCAGAAAAGTAATATATCATATCCTGGGGACTACGCACACAACCAGGAGTAAGAGAATTAAACCATATCTTAGCATCACCCTTTATTGAGAAAGGAAACAACTTAAGAATATAGTAATAGCGATTTTTTTCCTCATGAGCAAATAGGGTGGCTATGTCATTCAGTTTAGTAAGATGTGCCACAACAGTTTCAGTTTCATAACCGTGGAAAGGATCAGATTCAACCAAAGTAATTAACTCAGGATCGACAGAGAATTCATAATCCTTATCAGTAACAAAGATAGGTGAAGTAGCAAACTTAGGATCATATTGCATTCTAGCATTCAAAGATTTTTCTTTCAACTTGACTAGTAATTTCTTAAGATCCTCTCTATCTTTACAAGCAAGAAAGTCCCTAGCTACCTCTCCATCTATAACATAACCCTCAGGTATAACAGGCAATTCATATCTAGGAGTGCTAGGTCTAATGGGTGTTTCAAAGTTTTCAGTTTCAATAATTTCATCAGTTTCAGCATTCTCAATATTTTTAGCTCTAGCAAGTTGTTCATCAAGAAATTCACCCAGTGGCATAGTTTTATCAAAAGTAGTAGCATCATCAATTACTTGCGACATATCAGGATTAGTAGCATGTGGTGATGTCGCAAGCTTACTCAAAACAGAAGGTGAATCAAGTGTAGAGCTAGATGGCAGTTCCTTACCTCCCGTCGTCCTAGAGGAACAATCTTGGTTCTGGTATCTTTCAGATTCTTCGTAGTGACCAACAGATATAAATCCCAAGTAACTCAACAAATATAGCTATGCTCCCCGGCAACGGCGCCAGAAAAAGGTCCTGATAACCCACAAGTATAGGGGATAGCAACAATTTTTGAGGGTAGAGTATTCAATCCAAATTTATTGATTCGACACAAAGGGAGCCAAAGAATATTCACAAGTATTAGCACTTGAGTTGTCAATTCAACGACACCTGAAAGACTTAATATCTGCAGCAAAGTATTTAGTAGCAAAGTAGTATGATCGTAACGGTAACAGTAGCAGTTTTGTAGTGATTGTAACAGCAGCAACAACGAAAGTAACTTAGCAAAGATCAATATGTGAAAAGCTCGTAGGCATTGGATCAACGATGGATAATTGTGTTGGATAATATTCATCATGTAGCAGTCATAACCTAGGGCGACACAGAACTAGCTCCAATTCATCAATGTAATGTAGGCATGTATTCCGTATATAGTCATACGTGCTTATGGAAAAGAACTTGCATGACATCTTTTGTCCTACCCTGCCGTGGCAGCGGGGTCCATAAGGAAACTAAGGGATATTAAGGCTTCCTTTTAATAGAGAACCGGAACAAAGCATTAGCACTTAGTGAATACATGAACTCCTCAAACTACGGTAATCACCGGAAAGAATCCCAATTATTGTCACCTTGGGGTATGCGTATCATAACACGTAATAGGTGTCTACAACTTGCAAGATAGGATCAAGAACACAAATATATTCATGAAAACATAATAGGTTCAGATCTGAAATCATGGCACTCGGGCCCTAGTGACAAGCATTAAGCATAGCAAAGTCATAGCAACATCAATCTCAGAACATAGTGGATACTAGGGATCAAACCCTAACAAAACTAACTCGATTACATGATAAATCTCATCCAACCCATCACCGTCCAGCAAGCCTACGATGGAATTACTCACTCCCGGCGGTGAGCATCATGAAATTGGTGATGGAGGGAGGTTGATAATGATGATGGCGATGGATTCCACTCTCCGGAGCCCCGAACGGACTCCAGATCAGCCCTCCCAATGAAGAACAGAAGGTGGCGGCGGCTTCGTATCGTAAAACGCGATGAATTCTTCTCTCTGATTTTTTTTCTCCGTGAATAGGAATATATGGAGTTGGAGTTAGGGTTGTAGACGGTCCAGGGGGCCCACAAGCCTGCAGGGTGCGCCCTGGGGGGTTGGCACGCCCTCAGGGCTTGTGGCCCCTGGGTGGCCCCCCTCTGGTATCTTTTTCCGCCAGTATTTTTTATATATTCCAAAAATATTCTCCGTAAATTTTCAGGTCAATCCGAGAACTTTGATTTCTGCACAAAAATAACACCATGGAAATTCTGCTGAAAACAGCGTCAGTCCGGGTTAGTTCTATTCAAATCATGCAAATTAGAGTCCAAAACAAGGGCAAAAGAGTTTGAAAAAGTAGATACGATGGAGACGTATCACTTTGCTGCATCACCCTTTACGCCTGGAGGGAAAAACCAATGCACTAGCGGGAAGCAAGCTTTCTGGCACCGTTGCCGGGGAGGATCAAGTCCAGATCTATCAGGTACACAATCACAAATTTCATCACCTTGCAATTTAATTTATTTTCCATTTGCCTCTCGTTTTCATCTCCCCCACTTCTAAAACATTTTTAAAAAAACACAAAAATATTTGCCTTTTTATTCGCCTTCTTTTTCATTTGCCTTTTTCTCGTCAGATCTCTTGTTTGCTTGCAATCTTGTTTGCGTAGTCATGATGTCTCAAGAAAACACCAAGTTGTGTGATTTTTTCAATACTAATAATAATGATTTTATTAGTACTCCGATTGCTCCTCCCGCCGCTAGTGCGGAGTCTTATGATATTAATGCCGCTTTGTTGAATCTTGTTATGAAAGAGCAATTTTTTGGTACTCCTAATGAGGATGCCGCGTCCCATCAAAACACTTTCGTAGAATTGTGTGATATGAAAAAGAAAAAAGATGTGGACAATGATATTGTGAAGTTGAAATTATTTCCTTTCTCTTTGATGGACCGCGCAAAAATTTGCTTTTCATCTTTGCCTCGCAATAGTATCGATTCTTGGGATAAGTGCAAAGATGCTTTTATTACTAAGTATTTTCAGCCCGCAAAAATTATTTCCCAAATCATGAATTTTAAGCAACTTGAGCATGAACATGTTGCACAATCTTGGGAAAGAATGAAATTAATGCTAAGAAATTGTCCTACTCATGGTTTAAATCTATGGATGATTATACAATTTTTTTATGCGGGGTTGAATTTTGTTTCTAGAAATCTTTTAGATTCCGCCGCGGGAGGTACTTTTATGGAGATTACTTTGGGTGAAGCTACTAAATTGCTTGACAATATTATGGCAAATTATTCACAATGGCATACTGAAAGAGCACCTACTAGTAAAAAAGTCAATTCGGTTGAAAAAATTAGCACTTTGAATGAAAAATTTGATGCACTTATGAAATTGGTTGCTAATAAAAATGCTCCTATTGATCTTAATGATGTGCCTTTGTCTACTTTGATTGAGCAAAATAATGATTTCTAGATGTGAATTTTGTCTCGCCAAACAATTTTAATAATAATACTTATAGAGGTAATTTTAATCCTAGGCCTTTTCCTGGAAATTCCTCTAATAATTATGGCAATTCCTATGGCAACTCTTCTTATAATAATAGGATACCCTCTAATCTTGAGAGTAATATCAAAGAATTTATTAATGTGCAAAAAGTTTTCAACACTACGATAGAAGAAAAGTTGAGTAAGATTGATGATATGTCTAGAAGCATTGATAGAATTTCTCATGATGTAGAAAATCTCAAGGCTAAATTTTTTACACCGAAGGGTGATGTTAATGAATCAATTAAAGCTTTATATATCTCTATGGATGAAAGTAAGAAAAGAACCGCTATGCTTAGAGCTAAAAGAGAATTTTTAGAAAGAGCGTTTTCTACTGATTGCTTTCTTAGTAATGATAAAGATGTTAAGATGATTGGTGTTTCTTCTATTGATTCCTTGTTTAGTAATGTTAAAATTTATGATAAGAGGACTGGAGAAGAGTCAACTTTAGCTAGAATGCGTCCTCATAATTCGGAGAGTGAAAATCTTGTTGAAAAAATTGACAAAAGTGGGTTTGGAGAGGTCAAAACTTTAACTAGTGATGTGCCCACTGTTTTGGATTACAAAGACTTTAATTATGATAGTTGCTCTTTGATAGAGTGTATTTATTTGTTACAATCCATGATAAATTCACCCAATGCCTATGAACAAAATAAAGCTTTTACTAAACATATTGTGGATGCCATGCTAAAAGCTTTAGAAGAAAAATTGGAGTTAGAGATTTCAATTCCTAGAAAATTATATGATGATTGGGAACCTACCATTAAAGTCAAGATCAAAAATTATGAGTGCAATGCCTTATGTGATTCAGGTGCTAGTGTTTTCACAATTCCGAAATCTCTATGTGATGTGCTTGGTTTTACCAATATTGAAGAATGCTCTCTTAATTTGCACTTGGCGGATTCTACTATTAAAAAGCCTTTGGGAAGAATTAATGATGTTATTATTCTTGAAAATATGAACTATGTGCCCATAGACTTTATTGTGCTTGATATTAATTGCAATCCATCTTGTCCTATAATACTTGGTAGACCATTTTTGCGAACTATAGGTGCCGTGATTGATATGAAAGAAGGGAATATTAAATTTCAGTTTCCTCTAAAGAAGGGTATGGAACACTTCCCTAGAACTAAAATTAGACCACCATATGAGTCAATCATGAGGGCAACCTATGGGACAAGAACCAAAGATGACAATACTTGAATCTATGCAGTATGCCTAGCTAGGGGCATAAAACAATAGCGCTTGTTGGGAAGCAACCCAATGAATAAAAATTATTTTCACTTTTTCTTTCTGTTATTGAGTATTTACACAATTATGCTACTTTTAAGATTGTGTTTTTTATGTTTTAATTAGTGTTTGTGCTAAGTAAAGCCTTTAGGATCATATTGGGTGATAGTTGATTTGATCTTGTTGGAAAATAGAAACTTTTGTGTCCAGTATAAGAATTGTTAAAATTCATAGAAGCAACGAAAGCTTATGAATTTTTTACACAAGATTAATATACAAATCGCCTACGTTGTCCTATTTTTTCAGAATTTTTGGAGTTACAGAAGTATGAGTAAAATTCATGTCTTTACAGACTGTTCTGTTTTTAACAGATTCTGTTTTCGTTGCATTGTGTGCTTATTTTGATGAATCTATGGATTGTATCGGGAGGGTATAAGCCATGGTAAAGTTAGAATACAGTAGGTATAATGTAATAACAAAATATGAATGGGTTTGCAACAGTACTTAAAGTAAGGATTGGTTTTCTTATACTAACGGATCTCACGAAGGTTTTTGTTGAGTTTTGTGTGATTGAAGTTTTCAAGTTTTGGGTGAGATCACGATGGATGAAGGAATAAGGAGTGTCAAGAGTCTAAGCTTGGGGATGCTACATGGCACCCCAAGGTAATATTCAAGAAGTACCAAGCAACTAAGTTTGGGGATGCCCCGGAAGGCATCCCCTCTTTCTTCTAACGACCATCTGTAATTTTACTTGGAGCTATATTTTTATTCGTCACATATCATGAGTTTTGCTTGGAGCGTCTTGTATTATATGAGTATTTACTTTTTTTGCCTTTTAATTTTCACAATAATCCTTGCTGGACAAACCTATTTGAGAGAGCCATAATTATGCTATGATTTGCTCTATGTGCTTCGCTTAAATCTTTTGAGCTATGGAATTGCTCTAGTACTTCACTTATATATTTTTGAGCATGGTGGTGCTTTAATTTTAAAGAAATAGCCTCTCATTGCTTCACTTATATTATTTTGAGAGATGAAAATTATTTTGAAGAAATATTTGTGCTCATGTTCTTCACTTATATTTGTTTGAGCTTATTAAAAGCAACATATGAAATTAGTCCCAAAGTGATAGATATTCAAGAAGGATATAATAAAAACTTTCATAAAGGTCATTGGATATTAAAAACTCGATTCCTTGCAATAGTTTTGAGATGATGATAATAATATGTGAGTCATGTTAATGAGTAATTATGCCGTAGTAAGAATATTGGTGTTAAGGTTTGTGATTCCCTATGCAAGCACGAAAGTCAATAGTTATGCAATAAATTTACATCCTACTTATGGTGCATTATTCAGTGTTACTTATGTTTAATGCTCTTTTATGATAGTTTTCGTTTCTTGGTTGGTCGCTTCTCAATCTATTTGCTAGCATTCATTTGTACTAAGTGGGAATACTACTTGTGCATCCAAATTCTTAAACTCAAAGTTGTGCCAAATGAGTCTACCATACCTACCTATATGCGGTATTTCCATGCCGTTCCAAGAAAATTTGTATGTGCCAACTCTAATGTTCAAAATAAATTTCCCTTTTGTGTGCCCGTACCGCTCATGAAGCGGCAGGGGGTGGCCAATATTTTCCATGCTAGATATTTTATTCTCAAGATGAGTGTTTATTCACTTGTCATTGCACGAGAGTGTGGCAAAGGTAATAGGGATGCCCAGTCCTGAAATGTAAACAAATTTTATTTATGTTGTTCAATAATAAATTCCTTGGAAAGTGTTGGTATGGAAGGCACCCGTGGATACGGCTAGCCATGGATTGTGAAAGAATGGTGGAAAAAGGAATAAACTTTATTTTCTGTTTGGGAACTGCCTATGATCTATCTACCATGGAAAGTATTGAGAATTCTCGGTCATTTTCGTTGAAGGGAAAAGCATGCCACCCAAAATAATTTTATCTCTCAATTTAAGCTTTGAGCTCTGGCACCTCTACAAATCTCTTCTTCCCTCTGCGAAGGGCCTATCTATTTACTTTATGCAATTTTTTTGAGTCTCCATCTTCTCTTATAAAACACCAACTAGGGAACACCATTATCATGCTTGTGCATTGGGCATAGTTAATATTTGAGTATGTTTCATGAATGGATCAATGATTGAGCATAATGGACTAGGGATAACTTTCTTTAGCATTGATATTTTGAATGACATGGTTGCTTGTTGATATGCTTGAGTATTGATGTCTTCATGTCAAATATAGACTATTGCTTAGAATCATCTAAAAGTCCAAATGTCCATGCTACAAAGAAAAGTTTATGATATGAACATGTTAGGCAACATTCCACATCAAAAATTCTGTTTTTTATCATTTACCTACTCGAGGACGAGCAGGAATTAAGCTTGGGGATGCTGATACGTCTCCAACATATCTATAATTTTTTACTGTTCCATGCTGTTATATTATCAATCTTGGATGTTTTATATTCATTTTATAGCAACTTTATATCATTTTTTTGGGACTAACCTATTGACATAGTGCCCAGTGTCAGTTGTTGTTTTTTTGCTTGTTTTTTACTTCACAGAATATCAGTACCAAACAAAGTCCAAATGCCACGAAACTTTTTGGTGATTTTTTTCTGGACAGAAGACAACTTGGGAGCCAAGGAAGTGCCCGAGGGGAGGCCCATGGGGCCCACAGGGCACTAGGGCGCGCCAGAGGCCCCTAGCGCGCCCTGGTGGGTAGTGGGGCCCACAGGCCCCCTCTCCACTGCATATCAGCTCTATAAATACTCTAAAATCCTCAAAACCCTAGGGGAGCAGAGAGATCAGAGTTTCCACCGCCGCAAGTTCCAGAACCATGAGATCCAATCTAGAGGCCTTTTCCGGCACCTTGCCAGAGGGGTCAACGATCACGGATGGGTCCTTCATCAACACCTTGCCCCTCCGATGATGCATGAGTAGTTTACCACAGACCTACGGGTCCGTAGCTAGTAGCTAGATGGCTTCTTCTCTCTCTTTGATCTTCAATACAATGTTCTCCTCGATATTCTTGGAGATCTATTTGATGTAACTCTTTTTTGCGGTGTGTTTGTTGAGGTCCGATGAATTGCGAGTTTATGATCAGATCTATCTATGAATATTTTTTAGTCTTCTTTGATCTCTTATATGCATGATTATTATAGCTTCGTATTTCTTCTCCGAAACTTTGGTTTGGTTTGGCCAACTAGATTGATTTTTCTTGCAAAGGGAAGAGGTGCTTTGTAATGGGTTCGATCTTGCGGTACTCAATCTCAGTGACAGAAGGAGACATGACACGCATGTATCATTGCCATTAAGGATAAAAAGGCGGGGTCTATTCCTACATGAATAGATCTTGTCTATATCATGTCATCATTCTTATTGCATTACTCTGTTTCTCCATGAACGTAATACACTAGATGTATGCTGGATAACAGTCGATGTGTGGAGTAATAGTAGCAGATGCAGGCAGGAGTCAGTCTACTAATCTTGGACGTGATGCCTATATACATGATCATTGCCTTGGATATCGTCATAATTATTTGCTCTTCTATCAATTTCCCAACAGTAATTTGTTTACCCACCGTATACTATTTTCTTGAGAGAAGCCTCTAGTGAAATCTATGGCCCCCGGGTCTATTTCCTATTATATTGTTTTCAGATCTATTAATCCAAAAATCCAAAAATACCTTACTGTACTTTTTCTTTACTTCTTTTATTTTGTGTTTTTGTTAGATCCATTTATCCAATCTTATGCAATTTAATCTATCTCAATACCGAGGAGGGATTGACAACCCCTCTAACGCGTTGGTTGTAAATTTTTATTATTTGTGTGAAGGTACTGCGTACATAGTTTGGGTGGATCCTCCTACTGGATCGATATCTTGGTTTCATAACTGAGGGAAAACACTTACTGTTGTTATGCTGCATCACCCTTTACGCCTGGAGGGAAAAACCAACGCACTAGCGGGAAGCAAAGGGTTACGACTTGGTAATACCGGGTATTACCGATAAATATATATAGGTGAAAAATGTTTCCGGGGATGTTAAATTATATATAATGGTCCTAAATATTTAGAACAATTATATATTTAATTTAATATCAACGTGCCTAAAAAGGCCAAGAGGTGGATCTTGGGCCACAAGGGCCCAAGAGGGGAGGCGACCCTTCCTAGAAGGAAGGAGGCCGAACTGGGGGGGAGGGACTCCTCCCCCCTGGCCGGCGCACAAGAGGGAAACTTTCGCCCTTGGTGGCAACCCTCCCTCTCCCCTCTATCATATATATACATGAGGATATGTTCTCTTTTGTTCATACAAGTTTTGGAGCCTCCTCTAATTCTTCTAGTTCTAATTTTAATTGGTCTTAGTTGACTAATTAGAGTTAGACTAATCCTTTTGCCCTCATAATTACAAGCCCAGTGTGGTTATAATCTCCTCCCTGCAATTCTCCGGCGACGATTAGCTTTGGACAGCCAAGCGCTCCCGGATCGTGAAGGCTGCACGCTTGCAACCAAGTAGAGAGGCTGTGCTTTCGGTCTTCGGTTCGAGGGGCTATTCGTTGGTGGTACGAGGGATCGATCGTTCATCGACGGTTCGAGGGACTCCAAGTACGATCTACACCGGCACGTTTTTCTTCCGTTGCAACTCAGTGACGGTAACGATCGTGATCCGAACCTATTATGCATTGTCATATTGATCTTAGGTGTGCGTAGGCGCGATTTTTTTTACTACGTTTCCCGACATCGCCATGGGTTGTGTGAAGTGGCCCATTTGCCGTCATGATGAGAGGCCCCTAGCCGGGACATTGTCACCATTACCTCTATTAATAGCCCCGTCTCGCCTATTGCGCTCTCCGAAACGGGATGGCCCAACACTGTAATCATCCAATGGTTTTGGCAAGGTTTTGACTGGTTTTAGAACCTTCTATGTGGTTCTTTCCTTTTTCTTTTCTTTATATGTTTTAATCGATTTTTTTTTCATTGTTTACCTTCTCAAAGCACATAAATTTCTCATATACACATGTAACATTTTCTGATACACGTTGAATATTTTTTGAATACATCTTTGGATATTGTTTTTGAATAAATGTTAAACATGTTTAAATATACATTCAACATTATATAAAAGGTAGGAAACATTTTTTTACATTATATTACATTTGTTTTAAATTTCATACACATATTTTTGAAATGTGTGAACATTTTTTAACTGTTACTACCTTTTATTGAATGGTATGAAACATCTTTTAAACTTACAAGAGCATAAAATTTACTTTGTGTAATTTTTTTCCAAAAAATATCACGAATATTGTTTTAAACACGGGATCAGTTTTTGAATGCCATTAACATTTCATTTGAGTGTTTTTGTAAATTGCACGAACAATTTTTACACCGTTTTAGCATTTTTTGAGTGTGGGGTGAACATTCTAAAAAGAATTATATAAATTACTTTCTGGTGTATATGTATTTAAAATATTTTGTAATAATATATTAAAATAAAAAAAGAAAAACTAGTGTACATACGTACATGTCTACATATGTGCCCATGTGTGCTGCATGGATATAGGCCTGTCTCATTATGTACGGCGAGGGGGGGGGGGGGGGGGGGGGGGGGGGGGGGGGGGACGGGGGGGGGGGGGGGGGGGGGTGGGGGGGGGGGCCGAGGGGGTCTGTCATCGAACGAAGCTAAGACCTAACACTATCAAATGTTATGTTATGTTTCGCTTACAGCGAGACTAACACCCGTCTCGCCTGAAGCTTTCCTGCAGCACGCATGTGTATGGGCTGGCCCAACAACATGTTACTCGCTTCTTTGTTCGTCGGTCGGTTTGCTGATGTGTTCATTCATTTTTCTTGTTTCTTTTGTTTTTTGTTTGCTTTTCTTCTTCGGGTTGTTTTCATTGTTGTACTTCATTTTTTGTTTGTTTTTATTTGGTTTCTCTTTGTTTCTTTCATGGGTTTCATCGGTTTTTCTACTCTTTCTCATTTTCTTTCGTTTTTTTCCATTCTTGGTTGACCAATTTTCTTTAGGTTTCTTTGTTTCTTTATCGGTTCACTGTGTTTCATGCTTTTGCACATGTTTCTTTGGTTTTCTTTTTTTTCTTTTTCTTTGGCTTCTCTGTTATTTTTCGGTTTCTGTTGGCTTTTTTTGTTTTTCTGTGTTTCTTTTGGTTTTCATTCTACATTTTTCTATGCATCAAGAACATTTTTCTAATACACTTTAACATTTTTCAAATACAAGTTTAACATTTCTTGAATACACGGTCAATATTGTTTCTATACATATTTTAAACATTTTTTAAATGCTTGATAACATTTTCAAATACAAGATTATCATTTTTGAATACATGATAATATTTTTTTCTATACACATTTTAACATTTTTAAGTGCTTGATTAACATACCACACAAGAAAACAAATGCTTGAATTTCAAATACAAGATTAATATTATTCTAATACATGGTCAATATTTTTTCTATACACATTTAACATTTTTAGAATAGTCGATTAACATTTTTTAAAATGCAAGTTTTTAATACATGTTCAACTTTTTTTATAGATATTTAATATTTTTCAAATACTTGATAAAAAATCAACTAGTTTTTAAACATTTTTTAATGCTTGATTAACATTATATATATATATATATATATGATCTATTTTTTCATATGTATTATATTTCTGTATACATGAAAAATATTTTCTCTATACACTTTTAAATTTTTTGGAATATTTTGTTAACAATTTGTTCAAATATTTTTATGTAAATTAAAAAATTAAACCGATAACAAAAACCCAAAACGTGAAAACAAAAAACAAAAAAACGTGGCTGTGGCCTTCGGTGCGCCTGGACCGGCCCATCTCGCGCATCCCTTCAGGCGAGGCTTCCCTCTGTTCCGCCTGAAGCGAGACATCGAGGCGCCCGCCCAATGCCGCGAATGTTATGTGGGCATTTTTGGTCGCTACAGCCGAACCAAGCCCAATAGTCTCTCTTGTCCCGAGTCCTTCGCGTGAGCCGCTGAACCCGAACCGAACCATTTTGACTCTCTAAACCCTACGCCACCCTTCGCCGCCGCATCCGGCCACCCTTCGCCGCCGCATCCGGCCATGGGTAGCAGGCTGGGCCGCCGCGTGCTCCACTTCGCCAACCTCCCCATCAAGCTCATGCTCCCCCCGGCCCCCCTATCCTCCGTCCAGGAGTTCGCTGTCAGGACTGTCCCCTCCGCCTCCAAGGTCGACATCCGCCGCTACCTCGAGTCCGTCTACGGCTTCTCCATCGCCGAAGTCCGCACCCTCAACATGGAGGGCAAGAAGCACCGCCGGGGGCCCTTCCTCGCCGCCAAGCCAGACTACAAGAAGGCCTACGTCACTCTTCAGGCCCCGCTCTCCGTTTCCCCCGACATCTTCCCCATCGGCGCGATCCTCGGGGAGAGGGAGCGGAAGGCCAGCGCAGCCGCGGCGAGGAGGAAGGTTGTGGAAGGGGCAGAGGTCGAGGGGGAGAGGGAGGGGAAGGGGAAACATTGGATGGAGGACGAGAGGGAGGGCTTCTCCAGGGCCGGATGCGGCAAGATCGTGTATGGGAACCCTGGGAGGCTGGGGAACAAGAGGAGGGGACGTGCCAGGGCAAATGAGCAAGCTGACGAAAAGGGGGGAAACTTCCCGTGGAACGGGATGGGGCTGGCTACCGAGAAACCTGCTAGGTGAGGACTCTGGATCTCTCTATCTTTCTTGATCAAGTCATTATGCACTGCTCGTTTCAATAAGACAATACTATTATTCTGTCAATGCGAAAGAGGAGAATTTCTAGGCTTCTCTACCGTCAGAGAACAATTCTGGCCTTTGTTAGTCTAGAGGAAATCAAGATGGTAATGGTAGAGGCAGTGCCAAATGCCTGTGCACTTACTATGTTGCGATCATATTGAGTTATGCACTCGGATGGTATTCTGCAGGTGCTGTTTTAGTCACACATTTTGGATGGCCCATGTGTATGCTGGAAAGAATGGATTTCTTTTTTCCGGAACACGCAAGAGCTTTGCATGTTATTTCCTCTGTAAACTAATACTCCCTCCGTCCCAAAATAAGTGTCTCGACTTTGTACTAACTTTAGTACAAAGTTGTACTAATTTCAAGACGCTTATTTTGGGACGGAGGGAGTAGCTTACAGAGGGAGTATTTGCTTAAGGAGAAAAGCAGTACAAAGCAAACTTTTACAGGGAGCAAAGCTCAACCCACCACCACCACACACACTGCCTACGTTTCAGTCTCACCCGCTGGCTGACCACCCCTAGTCCTATGCTTCCAAGCGAGCTTCCACATCCTCCATTCCGCCAGGATCTTAGAAACCACCACAGCCTCCACCGAGAGCACGTTGTCGAATGTACGGCTGTTATGCTCCTTCCATATAGAGAACATCACCAGGTTAATTAACGCGTTCAGCTCTGTTCTTAGCTTGCGAGGGGTTGACTTATGAACCAGCTCCCACCACTCGACCACGTTGAGTCCAGCTATGGGATAGGGAAGGAAAGGCTAAGTTCCTATGCCACCAAATGCCATATCGTCCTGGAAAAAGGGCATTGCATAAGCTGGTGATTGATGGACTCGTCTTGTTGAACGCAGAGGGTGCACACCTGTTGGTGAGGAAGTTCCTTAGCCTGCAGCCGATGTGCCGTCCAATACCTGTTGTGTAGCACAAGCCATCCGAAGAACTTGAGCCTCAGCTGCGCTGCAGAAGACCACAACTGCTTGGCAGTAGGCAACCTTGTTTTTCGTATGAAGAAAGCATTGCAGGCAGTTCTTGCAGTGTAGATACCTGAGCTTGTCCAAATCCATCGAAACATGTCTGGAACGTTGGAGAGCGTGTTGTGAAGGCACTCAATCCGTTCCCACATAACACAGAACTAGAAGATCTTGGCCGTAGAGAAATCCCCTTTGAAGTTCATGGTCCAATCGTTCCGAGTCAGGCGTCGTGGCAAAGATTTGTCGCTTGTTCATTGGAACCGAGTCAAAAAGTGCCGGCGCTAGGTCGTTGGGGTGAGGTGTTGTCCATCCAACGATCGAACCAAAATAGGGCAGTCCGACCGTCGCCCAACGTGCATATTGTGGAAGCGTGGAATAAGCTGTCAGCTTTTGGAGAGATCGAGGTGTTAAGCCCTTGCCATGGCCGATGACTGTCCACCCTTGCCATCCATAGCCATCTCACTCTAAGGGGCCGCATTTAGTAGCTTCAAGTTGTGGATCTCTATGCTGCCAAATTTCATAGGCCGACAGACCATATCCCATGCCACCTTGCAGTCACCCGCCTTTGCTTCGTTCATGCCTTTCCACAAGAAATCCCGGCAACCTTTCTCTATACTCTTAATGACCCAAGGTGGCAAGTTGAAGGAGAGCATGTGATGAACCGAAGATGCCGTCAGCACCACCTTGATCATGACAATTCATCCTTAGAAGAGGAGGCCACCCTTCCAGGCTGGCAAGTGGTTAGCCACCCCTTCCACCAGCAGTTGTAGATGCCCTTCGTCAACGCTCCCGTGCGAAGAGGGAGTCCCAGATATGTGCATGGGAAGGTGCCCAAAGGACAGGGGAGATCAACTAAGAAAACTTGGTCCACCTCTTGACCACAACGAATCATGGTAATGGAGCTCTTGGTGAGATTGGCGCAAAGGCCCGAAGCTTTCCCAAATAGATCCAACGTTGCGGCCGCCGTCCTGAGCTCCGATTGGAGTGACCTGACAAACATGAATGAGCGAACAGCGAGATCCTATGATTGATCCCATGCGCAATGAGTGAAAACAACAACCCAGCGTTTTCCACAATCTCACAAGTGCGCTTAGGATGTCCATGACGATAATGAACAACATTGGGGATATGGGATGCCCCTGCCGGAGCCTTCTAGCGTGCCAAATCATGCTTGTAGGGCAGCCGTTCACCAGCACTTGAGTGGAAGACGAGGAGAGGATGCTAGAAATCCATTGTCACCATCTCGGTCCAAACCCTCTCCTCACTAGCACCTCCATGAGAAAAGGCCATGCCACGGAGTCGAAGGCCTTGGCCACATCAAGCTTTAGGAATAGAGACGCAACTTTCTTCCGATGCAACGATTTGACAGCCCTCTAAACCAGCACAAAGTTATCTTGGATGCATCTTCCACCAATGAAAGCACTTTGGTTGCAAGAGATTAGCTACTCATCATTGGCGCCAACTTGTTCGCGAGGGCTTTGATGATGATTTTCGCTGGGCTATGAATGAGGCTGATGGGTCGAATGTCAACTATGTCAGTTGCATCATTGCGCTTGAGAAGGGGAGTGATGAAGGCATGGTTGAGTAAAGTGGGATTTCCTACTGTCGCCCTACAGAATTGGTGCACTGTCGCCATGAAATCATGCTTAATAAGCTACCAACAACATTGTAAATTATTGTAAAATTGGGCCGTGAATCCATCAGGGCTCGACACTTTATCAGGTGGTAATGCCTTGATTGTATTCCAAATATCCTCCACTGTAGGATCAACTTCCAGCTCTGCCAAATCAACAATCAGCAAGTCCAGGGCAAGCAAATTAACTGTCGCAACTCGATGAACAGGCTATCCCAGAATGCCACAAAAGTGATCAAAGGCCATGGATTAAGATTGCTTACTTCTCTTGACGATGACGAGTCCTATAGGCAAGAGGCATGCGGACCATCATCATGGTCAGCGCCGATGTCTACGCTGACATCGACTACTGTGACGATCGCCTGGTGCTGGAGGCCATCCTCTGGGCCGTATGTTCGCCACACTCGCTGTGAAGGAGACGACAAAGGACTCGTAGGACTCCCATCAAGATGATTCGTCTAGGGGTCGATCGTGTTTGCCAGGCAAAGGCGTAGTCATTGCGCCAGAATTCGGTCGATGACATCCGCTTCAAGGATGGTGAGATCTTCAATGATTTCGCCCTATGGCTCAATGGTATGATGACCAATCTAGCAGTACTTGGTGATGAGCTGCAGGAAGAAACCTCGGAGAAATTTCTCTAGGTTATCTTGCCGCACTACTTGCATGTCGTCCTTTACATAGATCCCTATGCACCACTCTCTTTGCTCTCCATCGAGGAGCTAACGAGATGGTTCAACCCGGTAGAGGTACGACACGGGTTGGATGTAGCCAGGGTGGCAACTGCCTACTGCTAGCTGAGGAGTAATGGGTTGTGCGACAGTAGAGGTACAACCAAGGCAGGCCCTCTGGCAGCAGCAACACCTCAGGCAACAACATCTCTTGTCGTGGCGGTGGTGGAGGGTGCTCCTGCGCTAGATGCGACGGCAGATGCAAAATCCAAGGTCAATCGAGAAGCGGTGACTGCGAAAAGTGCCGCTATTGTGGAAAGCTAGGCCACTGGCCCGTGATTGCCGCAAGAAGTAGGAGGCTCACCTGGTGCAGGCCGACGAGGAGTCAATGCTGTTTCTGATGCAGGTGTGCACAACACACCTTGCCACAACAGGAGAAAGTCCTCCATTGTAGCGGAATCGCCCCAAAGCATCGCCAGGACAACGTCCCTAGCAGCAGTCATCGTGGTAGGAAATCTTGCCATGGCATGACTTTTGCCCCGAAAGGCTGCCATGGTAGCGATCGTGCCCAATGTTGCCATTGTAGCTGCCACGACAAAGTACGAGCGTGTCTTTCTCAATGAAGAGTGAGCTATCAAACTTCGGCATGCCCTGGTGACGTTGATGTGCCCTGGTACCTCGACACCGGTGTGTCAAACCATATGACTGGCAACGCGTCTATCTTCGTAGGACCACATGAAATGGTATGGTGATGGGCACGGAGAAGTTCGGCAACGACTCTGTGGTGGAGATATGTGGACGAGGCATGATCTTGTTCGCTGTGATGGGTAGCCACCATCGTGGATTAAATACCGTGTATTGAATTTCCTGTCTGAAGAGCAACATTGTCAGCATTGGGCAGCTCGATGAGATTGGATACTCGATGCATGTGGAGCATGACGACATGGCGGTGCGCGATCGGCAAAAGAACCTCCTCGCAAGGTAAAGCGTCCCCTCAGCACATGTACACCATTCGTCTGAGGATATTGAAGTCGGTGTGCCTCGATGCGAGAGCGACGACGAGGGGTGGTACTAGCACGAGAGTTCTATATACTTGCACTTCTAGGGACTCAAGAGGATGGTACACCTGTTTGACCAATGGTCGGCCTCCTCATGTTTGAACACGCAAAGTAGACATGTGACGCCTGCTTGGTCGGAAAGCAGCAACGGTCCCCATTCCTGCAACAAGCCAAGTTCTGGGTTGCAGAGCCCCTGGAGCTTGTCCATGGCGACATCTGCAAACTGATCTCACCAGCGATGCCCGATGAGAAATGCTACCTCCTCCTGATGGACGACTACAACTGTCATACTTGGTTGGTGCTGCGTCGCACCAAGGATGAGGCTGCCAACGCCAGCCGCCGTTACGTGTCCGCTATTTAGACAGAGTCGTGGCACACGATACACACTTCTCAGATGGATCACGCGAGGAGTTCACGTGAACCACATTTGCCGAGTGCTGCGCGGGCCATGGCGTCCGGTGGCACCTCATAGTGCCATTCACGCCGCAACAGAAAGGCGTCATCAAGCGTCAGAACCATACTATCATGGGCATGAGGAGGAGCATGCTCAAAGCGAAGGTAGTGTGCCAAGGCCATGAGGTCATGCATGAGGAGTTTGTCCCGAAAAACGGCATTCTAGGATTGGCATGGACGCAAGCCGTACATGCGTTTTCTCCACCCTTTTAGTTGTGTGGCACATGTCAAGGAAACACACCCACATCTCTAGAAGCTCGCGACAAGAGCAAGCCAATGGTGCTCCTCGGGTAGAGTGGCTAGGCATATTGCGTCTTCGATCTGGCGGCAAAGCGTGTGCATGTCACACACGACGTTGTCTTTGACCAATGGGCAAGCTGGGCTTCGAGGAGCAGAACTGCCTGCAAGCACGTCCTTCGCACGTCACCATCGAGTAGTTGGCGTCCAGCACGCCCGAGGAGACGCACCAGATGTCGCAAAGGACCAGGGTGAGGGTGAGGCGCCTGGCACGATAATGGAACCTGGCAGAACTGTTGTCATGTTGGTAAACAGGGCTGCTACGACACTAGCTTCGTGCGAAAGCGCTGCTGCTGCATCAGATTCACCCAAGAATGCTGCCATGGCAACACCGGCGTTATTGCCACGACAACAAGAAGCAGTTCCATGACAGGCCTTTCTCCCTTAACATGGTAGACCTTGACTGGCCGTTGACGGAGAAGAGCTGCACCTCGGCATGACCGAGGAGCCTGCCACGCACGCCGAGGGCGAGCAACACATGGCCTAACGACACACCTTGGACAAGGAGATGGCGTCCATTGAGGAAAACCGTATGTGGCTCCTCATTGACCTCCCTTCCAGCCTTGGTCCCATAAGCATGAAGTGGGTGTACAAGGTCAAGAACACGAACACGGTGCGGTGCTCTGGCATAAGGCACACCTTGTGTCAAGGGTTATGTGCAGTGCCCGAGGGTGGACTATGATGAAGTGTTTGCCCCTATCGCTCGTCTCAAAACTCTTGCTAGCTCTAGCAACGCGCGCCAGCTGGGACGTGTACTACAAGGACGTAAAGTCCACCTTCCTCAATGACAAACCACGCCTTGACAAGGCTCTACGGACTGAAGCAAGCGCCATGTGCTTGGAACCAAAAGTTTGATCATGCCTGTTCTCACTCAGTTTCGAGTGGAGCGCCAAAGAGCATGCCGTCTAGGTTTGTGGCAGCACCACGTCTCGTCTGCTTGTTGGCGTCTATGTCATCATTGGCTTCGGCGTCGGGGAAACTGAGCACTTCAAGGAGGAGATGCAAAACCTCTTTAAAATGGGTGACCTCGGGGTACCGAGTCTTTACTTGCGGATCGAGGTGCGCCAATACGCGTGAAGACTTGACTCGAACAGCATGATAGACTGCAACCCGTGCACCGCGCCAGTACGAATTTGTCTCACTTGGTTCCTTAATGAACTGAAAGAGGAGCCAGCCTGCGTTCAACTCTACATTGACAACTCTGCAGAGAGGCCACAAAGGTTGAGGTGCAGTTCGTTGGCACCAACGGACAGCTCGCCGACATTCTCACCAAAGCTCTTGGGCGTGTGTGCTTTGCGGAGCTTCGCGCAAAGATCGGCATGGTCGAAGTTGACAATGGCACATGATTTAGGGGTGATATTGTTGGGATAAACCCCGTGGCCTGTCACATTCTTTTCCTTCTGTTTTCCCTTTTCACATAAAATAACGTAGGGGTCATCACAGGATTGTTCGTGAGCTAGTCTAGCGGTGCCATGAACTGCGTGAGGTGATCCTTGGGTCGTGAGATGCCACGACTCGCATGAGGGGCAAAATTGCTTAACTCTTGATCTTTTCTGTTGAAGTTTGTTAGCCACAAATAAGGAATGGCAAGAATCAGAAAAGCCATGGAAGTTTGAGCAGCGCTAAACCACTTGTGTCATCGTCTTCCTCGAGCCATCTCTCTCGTGCTGTGTTCGTCAGGAAGCAAATAGGGTGCTGACACATGCACGCATGAGTGCACTGGCGTGTCCATGAAATAAGTGCACACTCATTTTCTTGCTGGAAATAGAGGTAATATTGGTATTTTTGGCTAAAGAAATGGTGCAAAGTGGAGACTCTGTGTTCTGGCGTACCTCATACCTGTGTGCTTGGTATTTACAGATTTTTTTAATAGGTTCTGGATTGAATTATTTATTTATGAGGGTACTAAGAGGTAAAATATAACATTTTTGTTGGTATGGTTTGTTATTTTGGCCAATGCTAATATTGCACACAATTAGGTCTCTTTGCTTGCTCACTTGCTATGACCTATGATCATGCTGTTTGATCATACCTGTTTTTTCTTGGTGTGACTTTTGGTTGAATATGTCAATATGAAAAACATTAACTTCAATTGTGCAAGACAACACATAATCAATTAATGACAAAAGTCTTTCTCCGCAGTTAGGGGGCAAACTGGAATTTGTATCGAGAGATGGGATTTCTGGTGACGAAAATGGTGTTACACTTGGTTGACTTGTAGCTTGAATATTTGAATACGAAACGGTAACCTTTGTTGTGCAAGTCAAGTCGTAACTAATTAATCACAACAACCTATGTCCGCAGTGAGGAGTCAAAACTAGAATTGGTATCGAAAGATTATTTCTGGAGAGTGCCTATATGTTCTGCAAAGAGAATCGTGCCCTGTGAGTGGGCACTAAGTTGATGATATCTATCAGTGATTTGCATTAGCATGAATTAAGGACTGGTGACAAAAATCTCCACATGAACAAAAAAAACTTCTCTCCACATGATTGGTCTTTGATTATATCAATCAGTGATTTGCATTAGTATGAATTAAGGATAGAGCACTGATTATTATTTAAGAATATGAGAGAGTTACTACACTACCCCAAAAGAAGAAGAGTAACTACACAAGATTGCAACGAACCTATCACATGACATGGTACTTGTTTTTTTTAGATGGAAAAACGTGGTCGTGTGATATGATCGAAGGATAGGACTAAAAGAAAAACACTATTTTTCTGTTGTTTCCTATTTGAGTTTAGTTATACTAATTGACTATTTCCTTTCTACGAATTTAGAAAGATATATGTACATGCCTTGCTTTTATGTTACAGTGAAATCCATGCTAATACATACTGTATTCTTTTATCAGGAAAAGACACTATCCTCCCAAGGCACTGGGAGGCATGGTCTTGAAGCAGAGATCACACAGGGGATCAGCGCTGCGTGGAAAGAGTTGAGTTGTCTGTCGCCTCAACCATGAGAGAGCACCGTGCCATGAAGTGCGATGCAGTATGTGGATCCATGACTAATCCACCAGATCCATGCCGTTTTGCGGTCACACAATAAAGATGCGTTGATTTAGTATTTATAATTGGCTTTTGTTCCCTTTTACTTACTATTAAATTGTGTAGTGATTTCAGTCTCATGCACATGGCTGGTCACACTGTAAGAGCATTTCCTTGTCTAAATTTGATTGTCTTTATGTCCATATAGACAATGGTCTAAAAATATGGAAGCGATGGTATGGGTCATACTGAGAACGTATCCTGTGCTCCCAACGAACTCGTTCACCAGGTGCTCCGATCCAACCTGATCCAACAAAACGGACCTTGAAGTCTAGATGAATTCTGTCCTGCCCTGTCTTTTCTACTATGCCTGTCTTCTCACGTGTGCTCTTGTATCGGCTCATGTAACTGTTGCATGATTGCTCATTGCTCAACAGTTATAACTATAATAATAAGTATGAGAGAAACAACTTTATAAATAACTGTCGCGATGATGTTTTGTACTGAAACTGAACTAAAGATCTCTGAACACATTTCTTTAGATGCTTCCATGCAAGAACATCACTGTATTTCACTCACATTGGAGCATCACAAGCATTCACATGAACTGTACAACAACCACCCCTCTGAACTACAAAAAAAGTCGCATACTATTTTTTTGGCAAGTGTACATTGTTGTTTGCATGGTGCCAAAAATCCCTGAACTTGTGTGGCCTGAAAATATGTATGGAGATAATCTTCATATGTATCACTGCTGCTATAAACAATCGTTATTGGGAATCGAAGGATGGTGCCTGGGTGTCTCTTCGCCTCTGAGTTGGCATTGTCACCGTCGCCAAAGAAGTTCCTGAAATCTTCACCGGAACCATCGCTGCTGGAATCTACTCCCTCCGTTTCAAAATAGATGACTCAACTTTGTATTAACTTTGGATCATCTATTTTGGAACGGAGGGAGTAGTAGAAAAGTACAGAAATATAGTTAGACTGCATCAACAATACCAATTCATGTACACATAGAGACCGGGACATTCAGGTCAAGTGTTCTGCGATGTTGAGCATACTGGAAGTAAAACATAACTGAATTTTTTAAAATACAGAGCAAAATTACAGTACATGACATAGACTGCATCAGCTATTACCAATTCAGATACACATCAAGACAAGGGTGTTCAGAATCAAGTGTTCTGCAATGCTGAGCCTATTATAGGTAAAACATAACTGAATTTCTGAAAATAGAATGCAAACTTACGGTACATTAAATCGATGTTCAAGAATTCATTCTATTAACCAGTTAACTTGACGATTAATCCCTACTCATTGGGTCACCTAGTAGCCGATAATCTTATAAATCGTCCGATTTATTGATTAATTGGTCGATTAACTTGCCGATTAGCCTATTAATCCCCTATTCGTCAGCCAACCGAGCAGTTACCAGTTAACGATTTCCTCAGCAATGCATTAAATAGACTGGGTCAGGTATCCAATTCATGTACACATCAAGACCAAGGTATTCAGAAGTGTTCTGCAGTGCTAAGCTTATTTGAATTAAAACACAACTGTTTTGTAAATACAGTTCTGTTAAAACTAAATAGATCACCTCCGTGTCGAACCACACACACTCCTGGCTAACACAATGACCTCGCCTACTTCTCGGAGATGGATGCGGTAACTTGTCCCACAGCGGGTTCAAGTGGACCACATAGTGGAAACTCTGTTGAGAAGTGAAACGAAGCTCTGGTCTGCTCCCAACCTAAATAGTACACAAAATAGATCCAGGTCTCAGAAGAAGTTCTTGGAAGATGAACTTGTAACGGTTTCACAAAGTTCGGCTGGACACTGTAAGTACACCTTCTACTTGACATTGTTCAAAACCCAGAGTAATCTACTTGCAGAACAATATGAGAACTTTCAAATTTTTATGTATATCATCGTTATTTGTTGCAAATGACTTCTCATGATATTTTACCTTGATTCAAATTACTGAAATTTTGGGCTCTGATTTACTGGTTGTTGGTTGACTACTCTTTCCACTCAGATTTCTTGCCTCAAACAGGGCACAGTAGAGAAGACACGGGAGGACAGAAAACAGCTAGACTTCAAGGTTTGTTTTGCAAAATGTACCCGCAGCTCCCCTTGCCCCTTATCATGTCCCTCTCTTTTTAATCCAATGGCTATCGGAGCACCTGGTGCACGAGTTCGTTGGGTGCACATGATACGTTCTCGGGTCATACTGGCATATAGTCCTATTATCTGGACCGTCCATAGCCAGATCGGGTAGGAGAGCAGTGCTAAATGAAGTTTGTGCGAGCTTCGAAAATTGCTGTATTTCCTTTTGTTTCACACTCTACATATTTACTAGTGGCGTCAGATGTTTAGTGTGCATGAAAAACAATTCTCTAGCTGCATGAACTTTTTTTTATTCTAGATAAAAAACATTTTTTCTGTTTACATTTACAAAGAGAAATGATCGCTTTTTTTATCAAATGTTTTTCTCTATACAAATAAATATGCATGCCTAAAAATATATTTGTCCACATATCTCTTAAAAAAAGGCATGTATTCACCAAAAATTAAGAAAGTAATCACTAGAAACTGAAAAGAACGAAAATAAACACAAAACAATTAAAATTGTAAAGGTGGAGAAAAGGCTATATATATATATATATATATATATATATATATATAAACGACAAGACAATAAAATGACTAAAAGCGCTTTGCACAGGTGAGCTCATGACTGGGCCGGCCCGTTTCTGTATTTTGTTCAGTTTCTATTCCTAATTTTTATTTTCCTTCCCTGTTTCTCTTTTATTTTTTATTTTTCGTGTTCTACTTTATTTTTTAATTTTTTTCAGAAATTTAGTGCCAGTTCTTTTCGCGGCTTAAAAAATAAGCCGCCTCCTCCCCAGATTTTCCCATAAGCCACCTCCCCATTCATTGGGGTTCTGAACTAGTTGTGGGGTTACTAATTTAGAAGCCTCGACAAATTTTAGGAGTGGCTTATTTTCTAAGGTGGAGAGAGGCAGCTTATTTTTTTAAGCCGCCCAAAAGAACCGACCCTTAATAATTGTTCGCATTTTAAAAAATCTGTTCCAAATTAAAAAAAATGTATTATATTTTTTTCAGAAATTTCAAAAACTGATCAGATACTTATAAAATGTTTAGGATTTAAAAAATTATTCGTTTCTTTTCAGTAAATGTTCAAAAACTAAAAAAAGTTTTGAATTTAAAAAATGATTACATTTTTATAATTGCTTCCCAATTTAAAACTATTGCTATTTCAAATTTTGATCACAAATTAAAAATGTTTTTACTTTCAGAGTTTGTTTGCAAATCAAAAAAATTGGGTAATTATTTTTGTAATTTCAAAATATATTCACAATTTAATAAAGGTTTAAATTTCGACATTTGGTCTGAATTTCAAAAGCGTTCAGGTCTGTCAATTTTGTTTAGATTTTTTTAAATGTCAGTTTCTGTAAAATATTGTTCGGAATTTCAAATTTTTGTTCACATTTTACATGATTTTTTTGAAGAATTCAAATAAAGTTTGATTCTCCGCTACATTTGTTCTTAAATGTCCGCGTTGCGAATTAGTCAACAAAAAACATATCTGGTCTAGTTGATAGGAACACTAGTTTACGAGCGAGGTGTTGGACTTCGATTCCTCTCTAGGCCGACCCGGTCGGGGTTGCCTTCTTTTGCGAAGTGGTGCTATTTGATTTTTTTAGGCAAGTGGTGCTATTTGATGCACATTGTCATATAGGAGCTCTGCTTTTGCCCGCCAGGCCCATGTCTCGCCCCGCCAATCCTATTTGGCGAGTAGGCCGCCAAATAGCGACCTAGCACGTACACCCACAACACGTGTGTTTACTGTATGGGCCGGACTAGTCTGGTTTTCTCCCACAGGTTTCGGGAAGGTTCTAGAAACTTCCCTGAACAAGTTTTTTCTTTTCTTTTTCAGTTTATCATTTTTCCTTTTATTTTTCATTTTCCCCCTTTTCCTCTGTTCATGTTCCCCTTTTCTTTTCTTTCTCTTCTTCGTTTTTGTTTCTTTTCCTATGATTCCTTTTCTTTTCCTTTTTCATTTTGCAAAAATCTTTCACATATGTGAAACATTTTATGAAATCATAAACATTCTTTGAATTTGAGAAACTTTTCTTGAAATCATGAACATTTTTCAAATGCGGGAGCATTTTTTGAAATCATGAACATTTTTAACAAATTCGTGATTATTTTTTGAAATTGAATTTTTTTCCTGTACCGACAAATATTTTAAAAAAGTTGGGAACATTTTTTGTAATTCAGGATTTTGTTATTTTTAGTAAATACATTTTTTGAAATGCATGAACATTGAATTCATGAATTGTTTTTTGAATCAGCGAACAATTTCTGAATTGATGGACGTTTTCTGAAATATGGGAATTTACTTTCAATTTTGCAAACATTTTTTGAATTTTGTGACTTTTCTAAAAAATCCTGAATTTGCCAACATTTTTGAATTTGCAAGTAGTTTTTGATTTCCCGGCCATTTATAAGAAATCATGGACATTTTTTATATATGCTAACATTTTAAAGTTCATGAACATTTTTCTATGTCTTGAATATATTTAAAATTGGTGAAGATTTTTTACAAATTCGTGAACACTTTTTTGAAATTATAAACATTGTTTGGAAACTCGTGAACATTTCTTTTGAATCCACAAATATTTTTGAATCGACGAACATTTTTTGAAATTCACAAACATTTTTTTGTTTTGAATCCCGAATTATATTTAAGTAAAAAAAAGAACAGAAAGAAGAAAAAAAAAGGAAAAAAAGGGGGCATCCGCCACGCCTGACGCATGGGCCGACCCAAAAGGGTGCGCATGGGTTGGGGGGATGAGTGTTTCCTAGTTTACCAGCGTGCACTGCACGGAATGGGAGTTCCCGTCTCGCCCGAACCGTTTCCTAATAGGAGTTGCTACAGTCGAGCGCTAGCGAACCGGCCCAACACTATAGCACGACAATCTTTAGAGGGGCCTCCACTGGAAGGATTCATGGCATTAGAACATCCTTTGTGAAACATTCCCTCGGGCATATTCATACACACCATAAAAGATGCCTCTATCAAAGACTTTTTGCTCACTATAGATCTCAATGCTGCCTTCCGTCTCCCCGAGGAGGTGTGGCAATTGCAATCTAAACTCGTTGATACAGACATCTCTGGGCAATCTTGAGACACTTGGACATGCATATGGGGTGTTGTGGACTTTAAGTCTAGTGCATACTATGCTTTTTTTTTACTTCGGAGGTATCCATGCTCATGATGCATTTAGCTGGTTGTGGAGATCTAAAAGCTTGCCCAAAATTAAAGTGTTCGGTTGGCTCCTACTTTCGAACAGGCTTAACACAAGGAATATGCTCAAAAGGAGGCACTACAACATTGGAGATAATAGTGTTTGTCTTCTATGTGAAACCCAAATTGAAGAAATGGTGGAATATCTCTTCTTCCACTGCACATTTAGTAGAGATTGTTGGCAAGTTCTTGGCATACATTGGTCTCAGTGCAATGATAGACTTAACTCATTCAAAATGCTAAGGAAGGATGGAATAGACCTATGTTCATGGATATTTTCTTGGTGGTTGCCTGGAGTCTCTGGAAAAACAAAACAATGACTTATTCCGGGGCATCTCACTAAGTGTCTCATCCTGAAAGCGTCGGTTCAAAATTGACTTTGCCAACTTGAGCCATAGAGCTCTTTTTTTCTCGAATACGCACGAGAGTGCGTATCATTCATTAAAGAAGAAACGGGAAGACTCCCAAGTCCACGGTTACATCCATAATTACATGCTGAGATTACTTGACACCACCAGGTGAGCCTAGCTACTACTCCTCACGATCCGGCCTACCTACATCCGCTTCAAAACCCAAGGTGTTGCCTTTCATGAGGCCAGCCTTAGCCCACAGGATTCCCTCCTCTCTAATCCTAAGTAAAATCGCGGGTAGAGACGGTGTGGCACCATTGAACACGATGCCATTCCGGTGCTTCCACAACATCCACATCCCAAGGAGGCATTTAGCCCGAGTCGATTTGCGGTGCACTGGGCTTAGATCCTGTCTGGAGCACCAATCACCAAGGCCTTCACCAACTAGGGGTTTGAAATCTTGCCTGCCTGTGATTCCCCCTAGCCAATACCAGACCTGCTTAGCAAAGACACAACCCACAAGCAGATGTTGGATGGTTTCCTCATGCTGGTTGCATAGGGGCATGTGAAGATAGAGAATAATTTATCACTTCCTTTGTTATAGCCATTTGACTTGAAAGCATTCTTGTACTGACCATGTCCCTTCCCTGCCCCTTTTCTACCCATACCCAAAGTGGTACTGAGCCACACATGCAAATATGTACTCTCTCTATTCCAAAATAAGTGTCTTAACTTTAGTATAATTTTGTACTAAAGTTGTATTAAAGTCGAGACACTTATTTTGGGACAGAGGGAGTACTATATTATTTGATTCTATAATATATATAGGTAGTAAGAGACTCTCCTAGTGTTTCAGTGGTAAAAAAAACACTAGCGCAACGCGAGTTCTTTTTTCTGTTTGTTTGTAGCCCAGTTTTCCTTAGGTTTCCTATGGGTTTTCTCTGGTTTTTTCGGCTTTTTGTTTTTCTTTTTCCTTATTTTTTTGGGTTTTTGGTCTTCTCTCTTTTTTTCCCTTTCTTCCTTTTTATTTTTTCCTCGATCTTTTTTGTTACTTTCTCGTTTTTTGTTTCTTTCTTCAGTTTCATTCCTTTTTTCTTTCTTGAACACATCTCTACATATTTCATACGCGTTGTACCATTTTCGCATACATTAGGAACAATTTTTTTACACACGTTTAACATTTGTCGAATAAATGATCAACACTTTTCCAATATATGTTTCATGTTTATTTTTTCATACATGTTGTATATTTTTTGTATACATCTAAAACATTTTTTTATAAATGTTTCACATTTTTTTAATACATGTTTAACATTTTTCTAAACTATGCAAGACCACCATTTCGACCCATACCGTTGTGATAAACATAAACTTGCATATGTGCACCTCGGATACAAAGGTCATCATGAGAGTTTTCTCTTCCATTATGAAAAATGAGAGTTTGTGATCGTGGATCTGATCGCTTCTAGTTTTTTTACTCGCCTACACATAGCTTTAGTCGTTTATGACTTTGTTATTTGCTGGTCTTTTTTTATGTGGGTATTGATGTTGGCCGTGTGCATCTAGTTATGCAGAGGTCAAGTGTGTGCTTACTGTGTCTGTATCCTCTTGATGCTCCATTTTGAGCCAACAAAATCCACTCTTTATCGAAAAAAATTAAAAAAAGACCTCAGCAACAGCAAGTGATTCGCCTTGCCGTTGGACTTGATTCGCTAGCTTCGTTAATGCCACGTGCCCGGTACAGACCGACGTCGCACCGCCACCAACCAACCACACTGGACCGGGGCTCCACTGCATTTCCTTGGCTGGCTACAAGGGGCATGTCGGAGCATCTGCTGCAATGGTAAAATCATGTGCCGGTGGAACGTAGCTCCCTCTTAGACATATATCTTTCGGCTCAAATTGTCAAAGTTATTCTATATACTCTGCTTTAACCTACCGATCGCTAGTTCGCTACTATACGTGCGCACTTAACCGGAGATGCCACACTATGGCTATGGCTGGGAGGATAATAATGGCGTCGACATTGGGCGGAAATCAAGTGGAGTAACGCCCGCATGTGCACTTGGGCGCGCGACTGACTGAGTAGTCGAGATCGATCGATCAGGCAAAGCCGGGCCGACGCACCGTCCCAAGGCAGTGGGTTCGACCTCCACGCTGCTGACACCGCCAGGCCTACAGCCACGACCACGAGGCTCGCGTGCTCTCTCTCTCTCTCCTCTCTCGCTCTCTCTCATACGTACACAAGTACTCCCTCCGTTTTAAAATAAGTGTCTCAACTTTGTACTAACTCTAGTACAAAGTTGTACTAAGTTTGAGACACTTATTTTAGGACGGAGGGAGTACATACTAATTTCTCAATTGGAGTACCAAACGATTGACTCTTGTCGGTTGCCACGCCATGTATACTGTGTTCTGTGCATGAATCTTAATGTGACATACTGATGGCAAACACGCATTCGTGAAAAGTATATATTCAGTATAAGACTTAGCCATCGTTGAGATTGTGCATATACACATGGTGCCACGAATCATGAAATCACAGAATGAATGTACTAAATATATATGCTATCCGTAATAAATCATTAAAGTTCTTTTCATGTCATGATTCTTCAAAATCTGATTTTGAAAAACTGCCCACAGAATCAGCCGTCAAGTTTTTCTCTCTGAGATTTTTGCTTGTGGTTGTTGTATGAGTTGCGTACAGAAATGTATGTAATGTCCCTCAATTGTAGTTCCAGCAGATACTAGCACCATTCATCAATTTATCAAGCAAGCAACTAACATCAGATCATCTACCAAATCATCACACTAACAACATCATTTGACTATTAGCACATTGAGATAAAGAGGTCATCTGGCAAATCATGTAGCAACCACTGTCTACACATCAAGCAACTACATCCACTGACTATTAGCACGATCACATACATCCATTCACCCAAATTGCATTCTTATGTATCCCGCAAAAAAATCGCGTTCTTATGCAGCCTTGCATTTAACAGAGAGGAGGTCAGAGGAGACAGGGAGATGACGATGAAGAGCAGCTCACCAACGGGTTGGGACGAGGCGGCCTGGGGCGAGGGATGGCCAAGATCAGGGAGGGATGGTCGAGCTCCGATGAGGGATGGCGGATATCGGGGTGGCGTCGGACGTCCGACGTCGTGCTTCTAGCGTTTGGAGGGCGAGCTCGGGCGAGGGCTGGCCAAGCTCCGGCGAGGGATGGTTGAGCTTCGGGCGGCAGGGCGGGATGGTGAGATCGGGGCGACGGCAGGCGTCTGGCTGCTGGGGCGATCGAGCGAACTCCAGTGGCGGCTGGGGGCGGGGTCGGGGGGGGTGGGGGGGGGGGGGGGGGGGGAGGTCGAGCGAGGCAATTTAACGTGTAATATGGTGCTCAAATAGGGGTAGACACCAGCAACGAACCGTTTTCTTTTGCGTGAGCTCGTAGAATCACCAGAATTGCGGGTAGAAGACGCTTTTGGATTGCACTGCTGATTATGATGATTCTGAGACGATTCCTGGGGGAAGAAACGGGTTCTTTAACTTGATTCTCCAGAATCGACCTAAAAGAACTGGCCGTAATATATGGATATGTGATCACGTATGCATGCATGGGCCATGCACTCATGCTGTGATGCATATGCGTGCTAGTATGTCCCATCTCCATAAAGATGTCAGATGCACCAAAATGCATTTAGGTGACCAAATTCAGTGTCATTCTTGGCATATTCATCCACCGATCGATTGCATGAGGCAGCTAGGAATTCCTACATCTTGTGCAAATAAGTTTTTTTATTTTAAAAAAACTTCTAATCTATTCATCTTCAATCATGGTAGTACAACGAACAGTAGAAATAATAAAAATTCCATCCATACCCGTAGACCACCCAGCGATGACTACAAGCACTGAAGCGAGCCGAAGGCGCGCCGCTGCCATCGTCCCTCCTTCGCCAGAGCCGGACAAAACTTGTTGTAGTAGACAGTCAGGAAGTCGTTGTGCTAAGGCCTCGTAAGACCAACGCACCAGAACAACAACCGCCGCCAATGAAGAGTAGCGTAGATTAGAAGGATCCAACCTAAAGACACAAGAACATACACGAACAACAACGAGATCCGAGCAAATCCACCAATATGCAAATAAGTTTAGAGAGATTAATATGTGGATGCATGTAATTGGTTTTTCCGATACGTAGGCACGGATCATGCGAACAAGTTGGCGCTATATATACACGATTCTGATTATCACCACTCCTGCCTCTATCAACGCAAAAGTTGCAACCAAACGTCAAAAATTCGCAGGGCACGCACCTGCGCAAATTCACCGTCCATCTGCATTGTGCTTCGTGCACATGTTTGGATACAAAATAGTTAAAAATCGATGGAAATTGTTAACTTTCTAAATATGAAACATTATAGGTGTTTATTCTATACAAATACGTTTGTCTACCTGTTCGTATCCTACACCCCGTTCTGTTACGAAGCCTATTCCACGACTTTGAACCACTATTCATCTTCTTCTTCCTTCGTTCCTGCCTTGTTCTTATGTTATTTCAGTTCTGTTTTCTCATGTTTTTTTATCTTCGTTTCCCTACTATCCAATGCTATTGTTTATGTCATCTTCGCTCATCCATTCGTGATGTCCTATTTCTTGTTTGTTTCATGCATCGTTCTTCCCATGCGAGATCGTTACTGTTCTTTTCCTAACTTTTTTTGCTCTCTTGCCTAAAATATTGTAAGAAAGAATGAATCAATGGCATCGATATTACCCTTAATGAAGAAAGAAAATGAAATAATAACTAAATCAAAATCAAAATAATAAAGTTTTATAAGAACAATGAATCAGTGGCATTGCTATTGCTCTTCAAAAATAAATATAATAAAAATGCGAAAAAAAAACTTGCACACAACTTTGCTCTAAAATTGCACTTTTGTAGTATACAAACAACAATCATATGATAGTGTAATATTCAGACATATTATATAGTATTTGTACATATATATTTACACTCACCCAACACCCAAAAATACGTACCAAAGAAAAGAATAAAAATCCAACTAATAAAGAATAAGAAAAAACAAAAGGAGAAACACATAAAAATAGATTTCTTTTAAAGAAAAAACAAAAGGGCAGAGAGGAGGGCTGGGCAGCATACGATGAGTTTCACCCCAGTAGAAAGTTGACTGACCCAAATATGTGGTTAGTCAAAAAACAAAACCTAAGCCAGCTCACAGAACAGTACAAATCTCAAAGCAAAAAGTCAATGTCCAAAAAATCGACTGACCCAAAATTAATATTCAGACGACTTGCGTATGGCTAAATTGGAAAAAGTTACTTTACTTCATGTAAGTTTAACAATGGATCGACACCGTTATAATGAAAAAGCTTTTGCGCCACTTTATAAATAAATTAACAACCGAAAAACATACAAAGGTAGAGCTAAACAGGAGATAGGAGTTGAGCTAAGCTAAGCACGAGCTTAGCAACAGAGATCTTGATCGTATCATTTGAGTAAACGCATAGTAGTCATAGACATGGACAGCCGGGCACCACTATACAAAGCACTTGAACACCTCTTAGCAACTGAGATCTTAATCGTATCAATTGAGTAAACGCATAGTAGTCACATAGACATGGGCAGACGTGGGTTAAAAGCATTTATACAAACATTGCATTGTTCGGTTCGTGTACTTTGATTATGAAGTCGTGGGTGAAGTCCTGACACAGCACAGGGTCCTTGAATCCTTGATGCTTCAGTAGCCAGTTCATAACTTCAGATCATGTACCTTGGTTGCTTCTGTGTTTTTTACGCAGTAGGCAGTCCATTAATTTTCTGTGTTACTTGTGTTTTTCTTGGTTAATGGTTTTGCATTTTCACTGGCAGCAAATAGCAGTTGTTGTTTCGTAATAAACAAGTAAATCATGGAGTAGATAAGAGTGACGACATGCGTGCAACCCGCGCTCTACGCTAAGCCGTCCAGCGTTTGTCTCCTATAAAACCCGGATGGCGACTGCGAGCGATCCGATCGAAAGCGAAAGCGATGGGATCTGGAGTAGTGATCTGTACTACTCCTACTTACTACTAGCAGTAGTATTTGCATAGCAGTTGACTGGATTGATAAGTGGAGACGCGCTCTGTGGAGTACTATCGAATAACATAAGCTGGACATGAGATTTGTGTCGTCGAGACGGCGTGGCTTCGTCTTCTTTGCCACCTCGGTTTTCGCCTATATAGCCCAGAGAGCGCGCCGGTTAACTCGCAAGGATAGTACCATTACCATAGGAAGCGGAAGCACCAAGTATCGTCTGCTCGATCGGGCGGTTGACTGGTAGCTGCCGCATTGCATTCGTGGTATCGATACCGCACCCTACTGGCAGGCCATATATTTTCCTTTCCAGACCGGTCCAGTCCAGTGTTTGACTGTCTTGGGATACAGGACAGGAGTGATCATCGATCCATGGCTTCGTGTGCTGGCGGTGGTGATGAGCCGCTGACAGAGGCGCTACTGGGGAGGGCGGGCAGCGGCGACAAGGATGACCTGGAGGAGATCCACAGCGTGTCGGCGTTCCTACGCTGCGCGGCGGAGGAGAACCGGCGGCTGTGGTACCTGGCCGGGCCGGCCATCTTCACGTCGCTGGCGCAGTACTCGCTGGGCGCCATCACGCAGGTCGCCGCCGGCCACCTCACCACGCTCGAGCTGGACGCCGTCTCCACCGAGAACTCCGTCATCGCCGGCCTCGCCTTCGGGATCATGTACGGCATGGGGAGCGCGCTGGAGACGCTGTGCGGGCAGGCCTACGGCGCCAAGAAGCTCCCCATGCTCGGCGTCTACCTGCAGCGCTCCTGGCTGCTGCTCACCGCCACGGCCGTCTGCATGCTCCCGCTCTACCTCTTCGCCACCCCGATCCTGAGGTTCTTCCACCAGGACGACCAGATCGCCGTCATGGCCGGGCGGTTCTCGCTCTACATGATCCCGCAGCTCTTCGCCTACGCGCTCAACTTCCCCATCCAGAAGTTCCTGCAGGCGCAGAGCAAGCTGATGGCCATGGCGGCGGTGTCCGCGGCGGCGCTGGCGTTCCACGTCGCGCTCACCTGGTTCCTCGTGGTGCCCATGCAGATGGGCCTCGTCGGCCTCGCCGTCGCGCTTAACGCGTCGTGGTGGTTCGTCGTGCTCGGCCAGCTAGCCTACATCGTCATGGGATACTGCCCCGGCGCCTGGAACGGCTTCGAGTTCGACTCCCTCGCCTTCACCGAGCTTTTCAGCTTCGCCCGCCTCTCCATCGGCTCAGCAATCATGATCTGGTACGTACATTTCGTACAGCTTGGTGGTGGTACATACGTACTACCTACTTATGGTCCAATGAACTGCCATGAACTGTTGTAATTAATCACCTATGTTCCCGCTCTTTCGCCATGGAATCTGCGACCATGGAATGGTAGCTTGGAGTTCTGGTTCTACATGTTCCTGATTGTGATCGTGGGCAACCTCCCCAACGCTCAGGTTGCCGTCGCCGCAGTCTCCATCTGGTGAGCTAGCTGTTATAATTGCCACTTGCCAAGCTGAGCAAAACAGGTAGCTAGCTTTAGTAAATACTAGTACTAGTACTATAGTAGTAGCACTGACATGTTGTGATTGCTGGATGTGGCACATTGGTTGCCGCGTGCAGCACCAACCTGTTCGGGTGGCAGATCATGGTGTTCTTCGGATTCAATGCAGCCATCAGGTAATCTACATCAACCAATCTGCACCAAAACATCATGCGTGCGCATTAATCAGATCAGATCGCTGTCTTGTTGGATCCATTGGTTGGAGCAGCGTGAGGGTGTCGAACGAGCTGGGCGCGGGGCGGCCGCGGGCGGCGAGGTTCGCGATCGCTGTGGTGCTCATGTCGTCCGTGGCCATCGGAGTGGGCTTCTTCGTGGCCGTCCTGCTCCTCCGCGACGTCTACGGCGCGCCCTTCACGGAGAGCCCCGAGGTGGTGCACGCCGTGGCCAGCCTGGGCGTGGTCTTCGCCTTCACGCTCCTGCTCAACAGCGTCCAGCCCGTGCTGTCCGGCGTGGCCGTCGGCGCCGGGTGGCAGTGGCTGGTGGCCTACATCAACCTCGGGTGCTACTACGGGGTCGGCATCCCGGTCGGGTACATGATCGCCTTCCCGCTGCGCCGCGGGATTCAGGTACGCACGCATGCCTTCGTTCATTTGGCTGGCAAGCTTAAAACAGTTGTTTTGAACGGACCGTGGGAGTTTGACTTTGGAAGAGTGAGATGTAACAGGGGATGTGGGGTGGCATGCTCACCGGGGTAGGCCTGCAGACCGTGATCCTGATCGCGATCACGATGCGCACCAACTGGAACAAGGAGGTGGGTGATCATCCTAGTCTGACCGTTTGCTGGTTTCAGTCTCGGACAAAACGAGACAGGTCGTTGATACTACTTGGAATGTGTTGGCACTTGGTCTTGGCAGGCAAGCGAGGCGAGTTCGAGGATACGGCAGTGGGGTGGTGGTGGTGCATCGCCCAAGATCCCAGACGGCATCTAGGTGGAGGTGTGGTGGCCGAACTATATGTGTTTGGCTAGCTATATATCTAGCGCCGCGGGGAGTTCCTCTTGCTCGGGTTACTTGTCGACAACGCGCAACACGGCAAGATCCTTGCGCCACAGTATGGTCAGAAGATGGAAAAGGAAAAGGTTGGGGCACAGGGAGATCGCCGTGATTGAGACTTGAGAGTGGTGCTTGATTTGCTCTTCTTTTTCTCTAGTGTGGTTTGTGTAAAAGTACGAATTGATCGAACTATCTCTTTCATTGATGATCCAAGGATTATATACATGGGGAACCGTCGCCACGAACGGACGCGTCCGATCGTGGGGGCGCCGGCGTGTCGAACGGTTGCCACAAGCAAACCGACGGCAATTTACACAAGGGAGGATTATCCCTAATTACATAATTAGTTTAAATCCTAACACTCCCCCTAATCCTCGCTTGTCTTTGAGACTGATCATCCTTGAAATATTCTTCTCCAAAACCCTGTGGGAAAAATTGAGAAGAAAATATACAATATGCCATGAAAAACTCCTTCTAAAACCCAGTGGGAAAATAAGGAGAAAATGACATATATCGTCCATGCTTGTATTGATATTGACTCGTTAAAAACCTTACATGAGAAACCATTTGGAAAAACTCACAAAGGAAAAGAGTGCAATACTAAAGATCTCATGATCATAACAGGTTATATCCTAGGAGATTTCTCCCCCTGAATTTTGCAAGTCTCGAAGTCGTCTCATACCAATTCCAGTTACATATTTATGGAACAGAGAACTTGGTAAGGACTTAGTAAACAGATCAGCGAGATTGTCGCATGACTTCGTTTGCAAAATATTTATCTCCCCCTTTTCTTGCAGATCATGGGGATAAAATAATTTAGGAGAAATATGCTTTGTAATATTGCTCTTAATATAACCCGTTTGCATCTGTGCAATACAAGCAGCATTATCTTCATAGATAATGGTGGGTGATTTCAACGAACCAATCCCACTTGAACTTTGGACAAAGTTCATCATTCTGCGAAGCCATACACATTCACGTGTTGCTTCGAACAAAGCAATTATCTCAGAATGATTGGTGGACGTTGTCACTAAGGTTTGCTTTGTTGACTTCCAAGAGAAGGCTGTACCTCCATGTAAGAAGACAAAACTAGTCTGCGATCTGGCATCATGGGGATCTGACAAGTATCCAGCATCGCAATACCCTACCATGGTCCTCTGTTGATTTTTCTGATAGAATAAACCAAGATCTTTGGTGCCCTGAAGATATCTGAAAATATTCTTCACACCAACCCGATGTCTTTTCGTTGGTGATGCGTTGTATCTAGCCAGTAAATTAACTGCAAATGCTATGTCAGGTCTAGTGCAGTTTGGTAGATACATTAGTGCACCAATGGCACTGAGATATGGAAATTCTGGTCCCAATATCTCTTCATCATCACCCTTAGGCCTAAATGGGTCCTTGTCTCTATCAAGAGACCTGACGACCATAGGTGTTTTTGATGGGTATGCTTTATCCATATTGAACATTTCCAGTATCTTCTGGATATAAGCAGACTGATGAACAAGTATTCCTGACGAAAAATGTTCAAGTTGCAAACCAAGACAAAATTTGGTTTTACCCAAATCTTTCATCTCGAATTCCGTCTTTAGATGATTACTTGCCTCATGTATTTCTCGTGCAGTTCCAATGATGTTCAAGTCATCAACATACACGGAAATTATACAAAATCCATCAGTGGATTTCTTGATGAACACACATGGGCAATCATCGTTGTTTGAGTAACCCTTGTTCAGAAGAAACTCACTTAGTCGGTTATACCACATTCTACCCGACTGTCTCAAGCCGTATAACGACTTCAATAACTTTACGCAATACATGTTGCGATTAGCCTTTGGATTCGGAATCTTCAGTCCCTCGGGAACTTTCATATAGATATCCTTCTTGAGTGACCCATATAAATATGCTGTCACCACATCCATCAATTGGATATACAAATTCATTTGTACTGCCAGTGATATCAAGTATCGGTACGTGGTTCCACTCATCACAGGAGAATATGTTTCATCATAATCGATGCCAGGTTTCTGTGTAAACCCTTGTGCTACAAGCCTCGCTTTATATCTCACCACCTCATTGTTTTCGTTCTTTTTACGAACAAAAACCAATTTTGCCCCCACGGGGAAAACATTATGAGGAGTAGGTATTACTGCAGTAAATACCCCTCTCTTGGCAAGCGAGCGCAATTCGTCCTCTATTGCAACCTTCCAGTTGGACCAGTCTGAGTGTTTCATACACTCTGCCATGGACTTAGGTTCATGATCCAATGCCAGGTCATCTGCAATCTTTGAGGCGAAAAATATGTCGACAATTGTAGTCTTTCTGTTGAATGATTCTCCTGATTCAACATAGTTGATGGAAATCTCATCAATACCTTCTGACTCATCGTGATTTCCCACAACAATCGAGTCAAGGTGTACCGACGCCACAACACCAATATTTGTGTGCACGGTTGTGCTGGGTTCCGGATGCATAACATCCTTTAGGTGTCTTTCAACATTAGGTTGAATATCAACTCGCGGTTGACCTGCATTTACTATTTGAGGGATCCTCACTTCCCGCGGACGCTTCTGAGAAGCCTTGTCCTTTTTGTCCAGTTTTCTCCCCCTCTTGGGCGGTTGAGTGGTCTTATGAGATATCTCAACTCTCTCTGGAACATTCATAGCGGGAACATGGGATTTAGTGACACCTTTATAGTCAGTAAATGCATCTGGCAGATTATTTGCAATATTTTGTAAATTAATAATCTTCTGAACTTCCAGTTCAGATTCATTCGTACGTGGATCTAAGGACTGAATGCCTTTGACATTCCAATCTATTTCCCGGCATTCTTTGTGGTTCTTTTCTCCCCCTAATGCCGGAAAATTGTCCTCATCGAAGATGCAATCAGCGTACCGGGCTGTAAATAGATCCCTTGTTAGAGGCTCCAGGTACTTTATGATCGACGGAGAATTGTACCCCACATAGATCCCCATTTTTCTATGTGGACCCATCGATGTACGCTGAGGTGGTGATATCGGTACGTACACAGCGCAACCGAATCTTCGAAGATGGGAAATACTTGGTTGATTTCCACGTACTAACTGCAACGGGGAGGCCGTATGATATGCAGTTGGTCGAATTTGTATCAATTCCGCGGCATGTAATACCGCATGTCCCCAACAAGATGTTGGAAGATTACAATTCTGTAGGAGCGGTCTTGCTATCAACTTGGTCCTCTTGATAAGTGATTCCGCAAGACCATTTTGTGTGTGTACATATGGTACAGAATGCTCCACAGTTATGCCCAAAGCTAGGCAGTAATCATTGAATGCCCGTGAACTAAATTCAGCAGCATTATCCATTCTGATGGACTTTATCCTGTGTTCAGGATGATTTGCCCTCAGTTTAATGATTTGAGCGATCAGCTTTGCAAAAGCATGGTTCCTTGTTGATAATAAACACACATTGGATCATCTTGTTGATGCATCAATGAGCACCATAAAATATCTAAATGGTCCCGATAACGGTTGAATTGGACCACATATATCTCCTTGAATGCGTTCAAGAAAATTAAGTGGTTCATTCTTGATCTTCAGATATGAAGGTCTTGTGATTAATTTCCCAGTTGCACATGCAGTGCATACGAAATCCGAGGATTTGGGGAAATTAGCAACTGTTATGTTGTGTCCAGTTGAACCATCAATAATTTTTCTCATCATCCCCACACCAGGATGACCCAGGCGATCATGCCATATCTTGAACTTATCAAGATTCTGAAAAATTATTTTGTATGCCAAATGTTGCTCTGGCTTGATGTATGTGTAATACAGTCCAGAAGATAGAGCAGGCAGTCTCTCAAGGGTTTCCTTATCGGATCCCTTCTGTTGAGTTATGAGTAGGCTTTCAACCGCATTGTCTTCATGAGTTTCAATGTGGTAGCCATTCATGCGGATATCCTTAAAACTCAACAGGGTACGAGTTGAATCCGGATACAATAAAGCCTCCTGGATTTCAAGTTTTGTACCATTCGGGAGTGTAAATGTGGCTTGACCAGAACCAACAATTACCGTGTCATGACCAGCAATTGTCATAACACTTCCCTTACTCTTTTTGCGACTTTGGAAGTATTTAACCTCCCGTAGAATTGTGTTAGAGGCACCACTGTCCACTAAACAAATCTCCTCCTCCATTGGATTCTTTCTTGTTTCTTGAAGTTTTCTATAGAGTAAAAGAATAAAATTCATTATTTATCCAAACTCATATAGAAACACATACATTACATACTATGTATGTCTGCTTACATATTATAATACATTATGTTTAGGGACATAATTATTACAATACCATATGTCTGAGGACATAATTATTTTACAACACACAATATAACTAAGGACATTATCACAATACTTATGACATTATTGGAAGATCAAAGCATATCTCCATATATGTCATTAGTAGAAGTGAAATCCACCAACATGTCATCAATGTTAAGTGGTGGTCCTTCCTTTTGCTGAGACTGATCTTGGTTCTCAATGTTGTCATGAACTTCATTCTTATGAACATCTTGAGAACTTTCAATCATTGGACCAGTGAAGTGAGCTTCGTACTGGTTCCCTTGAGCCTTCTTGCCCTTGCCAATTGATTGCTGATACAGCGTCACCAAATGCTTAGAAGTTGTACACTTCCTTGCATGATGAGTAGTACAACCACACCTGTAGCAGGCTTGAGAGTTGCTACCCTTATCATTTTTCTTAAAATGATTCTTGCCCTTTTGAACTCCACTGCTATTTTGATTCTCATTGCGTCTCCACTTTCCTTTAAACTTCCTATGGTTCCTTTTGGGACCACGGGACTTTTGAGTATTCTGAGAATTGAAATGTGCTTCAGGCAGCGGCAGTATTCCCGTTGGACGGGACATATTATTCTTATCGAGAATTTCACTGTGCTTTTCTGCCTGAAGAAGTGCATATATCAACTCAGAATGCTTCTTGTATTTCTGCTGACGATGTTGTTCAGCAAGAATCCTCATATTAGGATGGAAAGTAGAGAGTGTCTTTTCAATGAGATCCGCATTCGAGACTGCACTGTTGCAGAATCTCAACTTAGAGTTGATTTGATGCACGGCAGAATTGTATGCTGCGACGGACTTAAAATCCTGGAAACGGATAAGTGCCCATTCTCTTTGCGCTTCAGGCAACATGACCGATCTTTGTTGATCATAACGCTCCTTTAAGGAGTTCCACAGTGATAGAGGACTTTCCTCCATCATGTACTCTTCTTTCAGAGCAGGATCAAGGTGGTGTCGAATGAAGTGCAAAGAAGCATACTTTGCCGTATCTGCGATAGCAGGAGTACCTTGAGCAGGTGTGGTTATAGTGCTGATCAGATTCCTGGCCGCCAAGTTAATCTTGACATCCATGGCCCAGGTGAGATAGTTCCTGCCATCAATGGCAAGCTCAGCAAATTCCTTCTTGGATATGTCAGCCATATCCTGCATGAAAATATCATGCACATTAATTTACTCTCATGTAAATTAATTGTGCGTAAAATAAAATGCTTGATTCAAATATAAAGGTCTAGGAAAAGCCTAAACGACCCAAAATATGACTTTCTACAAAAGATAATCACCATAAAATGGCGTAGATCTTTGTTTTGTAGAACACATAGAGGTAATCACCACGAAGTGGCATAGACACTCGTATGGCTATTTTCATGCCATAATATGTGTGCTTTCATTTTTTGCTTTGAGGTAATCACTACTAAGTAGTGTAGACCTTATTCTTATGGTACTTTGTACAACCTTGTGTTAATTAAAACACTTTGAAGGTAATCATCAGATGATGTAGACCTCACAGTTGTGAACAAAGTTATATATTGCCATAAATGCAATCCATAAGATACGTGCAAAAATCGAAAGTAGTCATATAATTTTCAAGCATAATTAACATGTAGCAATTAAAAATTGCATCCATAAACATGTTGACATTACATAAGCAGACATTACGTAGTACTATGTTAGGAAATACTAACAAACACTTATGTACAAAAACTGAAAAAGCCAGAAGCTAATCAGAAAAGAAAACGAAAAATAATGGCAATAGGCCAAAAACAGGATAGCCTACTACCGTGGCCAAGCCACCATTTCCTTTTCGTTTTTGATTTTTTTTTCTTTTGCTGCTCGTACAGCATGGGCTAGTGCCCACTAGCCAACTAGGCCTAGCGTGATGGCTGTCCACCAGCCCATACGGACGCCCGAGTGGATAAGGAGGCGACGGAATGTTTCTGGTTCCCATCGACTAGTCGTCCTCATCCATCTCAAGCGGCGGCTGTCGGCACCACCATCACCACCAGCGACTGCCTCAGTGGCGCGAGGTCGAAGGCCCCGGTGCAGCCTCCTCCTCCTCTGAAGATGATCCTCCAGGAAGGTGTGTCCCGGGCGCGACTCCATTGGAGTGCCCATTGGCCAGCCGGAGAGTCACCGCGCGGCTGCGCTGCAGCACGGCGCGCGGCACTATGTGCCAGCGGCGGGGCGCCGATGGGCCGGTGGAGCTGCTCGCCCCGTTGTCGAAGACGTCCCCGAGCGCAGCAGCCCGCGCGGGGAGGCGCAGCCCGAGGCTAGCGCTCGACGAAGAAGTCCCAGCGGCCACTGTCTCGTGCACCGGCGTCGGAGACGGAAGACGCGGGGAGTCCGGCTGTGCGGGCTCCGCGGGCGGCATGGGCTCGGCCTCTTCCTGGACCTCGTAGTCCTGTGGCGGAGATGGCTGCAGGACCATCCATGGCCCCCAGCCGTGCACCGGGCATGGACGCGGTGGTGGAGGAGCCGCAAGTTCCGGCTCAACGCCGACGGCGTCGACGTCCATTGCTTCGTCCGCGGGCTCCATTACCTCGTCCGCGTACAGCATTGGAGAGGCCGGTCCGGCCAGAATCCATGCCGGCAACGGCACGGCCGCCGGCATGGCCGGTTCAGCCGGAGCACCAGAAGGCCCTGCACCGTCGTGAGCACCAGGTCCTCGGGCGCCATGCCCAAGACGTGGACCACGGCGACGCCCCCTGTTCCGGCGGCCTCCGAACCGTCGAAGATCACGGGCGTTGCGGTTGTAGCGGCGAAGTCCGCCAACACCATGGCGGCGGCGGCGACTCTGTCGACGTCGACCGACGCCACGAAGAAGGTGCAGGAAAAAGGACAGGAGACCACGAGGCATCCTCTTACCTTCTCCTTTCTTCCCCTCTAGTTTGCTTTTTCCGGCGACTGTCGCCGGCCTGATTTGCTCTCTTGGTAGAGACGAAGTGCTGATAACGTGTAAAAGTACGAATTGATCGAACTATCTTTTTCATTGATGATCCAAGGATTATATACATGGGGAACCGTCGGCACGAACGGACGCGTCCGATCGTGGGAGCGCCGGCGTGTCGAACGGTTGCCACAGGCAAACCGACGGCAATTTACACAAGGAAGGATTATCCCTAATTACAGAATTAGTTTAAATCCTAACAGTTTGGTTTGCGCTTGTCCTTTTCTTTTTGGAAGCTCGATCGGTGTGGTTTGCAATGAGTTTGTTCCGGGCATGTACGTTGTCTGACAGTGTGCCCGGCTGGCTCGTCCAAGGCTATTTTTTTTTTCTTGTTGTTGAGAAATCCCAAGACTACACGGCGTTGGCTTCGGCTGGGCGGGGCCGCGACGTGAAGCCGAGGGGGTGGGTGAGCTGCCTGCATTTGATTTTGGTCCCATCTCCAGGCACAAGGCGTCACGCTGCTCTTTCACGATCTGTGCTGCCGGTTGCCGGACACACGTTTACGGATTATTATGCATTCGCAGCGACACGCTCCATTAATAAGACTGAACATCACGATTAGAACGCATGTTTGTGGGAACAGTGCAAATCAGGGGATGTAGCTCAGATGGTAGAGCGCTCGCTTAGCATGCGAGAGGCACGGGGATCGATACCCCGCTTCTCCATTTGCTTTTTTATATTTTTGTTTTCACATCTCAGAAAATAGAAATGTCGAGCGCCAATGATCATGCGTGGCCAGGATGTTTCCCATAGCACGCATGAGCGAGCATGGCCACGGCAGCCTGAGCAAGCCACCAGGCGACGCTCAAGGTCGCCGCGAGTCGAACGGAGCTGCTGCAAGGATCACAAGGCGCACCGCATCACAGTAATTTTTTTTTTAAAGCAACTGACACCGAAAGTGGACCAGTACGCTCAGCCTGGCCTCAAAGAAAAAGAAAGTACGCTCAGCCCCCTTGGGTTTCCTGTAATTCTGCAAGCACCCCGGTCGAAGTCGGTTTCGTAGTGCCCAGCCACGGCGCAGAAATATCACACGATTAACCTTAGCCCAACAAAATAAAAATGAAAATTAGAGTGGGAGAGAGGCAGAGAGGCAGACGAAATTAACCGGAGCCCAACCCCTCCACGCCGGGCGCGACCTAAGAAGCAAACCACCGGCGAGGCCACAACCGCCGGCCATGGAGCAGGCCCTCCGCGACCACGCGCCGGCCAGGGCGGCGGGGCGCAGGCCGACGCGGTTCACGGTTCTGGAGCTCGCGGCGGCCGAGCAGCTCCTCCACCTCAGCGAGAGCAGCTGCTCCTCGGGCGCCGCCTTCACGCCGCTAGGATCGGGGACCGCCGCGTCGGCGGCCTGCTCCTCCTCCTCGCCTCGCTCCATCAACGCTGCGCCCGCCGCAACCGCGCGTGACCCCGTCGTCGGCTTGGGCGCGGATCACGAGGAGGAGGACGACGAGCAGGAGGTGGGCGGGAGGCCGCGGATGAGCAGGAGGTACCGCTCGGTAGCGGAGTTGTACGACGTTACGGATCCGGCTGGAGCGCGCCGGAGAAAGGGCAAGGCAGTCGCCAGCGGCCCAAGGGAAGAGAGGAGGAATTAGAAAGGGATCAGAGGGTCTTGCCTGTAATTATGGGTAGTTAGCAGGAACCAGGAAGTGGCCTGGGGTAGAGAACGAAGAGAAGCTTTGCTTCTGCTTCTTCTCCGGTGCACGTATGTGTATCGCGGAGATCAAGAAATAATGATCTTCTCTTCACAGGAGGGATCACTAGGGTAGTTAGTTAGGAGCTTAATCATGTGTAAATTACTCTATGCATCGAGCTAGTCTTGAATAAACCAGAGCAGTCTCTACATGCATGCAAGACGTGCAGTAGTGCTCCGTGTTTCTAAATAGCATGAATACCTTGTGCTTGGATCAATTTGCAAGCAGCATAGACTCGATTGAATCTACGTACTTTCATCCGAATTACAACCGCAGTGATTTATGACAGCGCCTTTCTCAGTTAGTAGTGACGCCCCCATTGTAGTGATTTATCACAGCGCTTTTCGACTAGAAATGGATTTTGATTTGTTCTTGCTGCATAGTTTTAGAAGAACCAGCAGAGAGCGTCTATTGCACCGATTCAACCTTTTACGTATACAAACGATCAGATTTCCGATGGGCGAAAGGACGGCGGACCTTACGACGAACCTAGAGCTAGCTCCGGGCCTCAGCAAAGTTACATGCAGTATATGTATATACAGCCTGATCGAGGTCGGCGTCCAGGAGGCAGGACATGGCAGATGTGGCCGCCTTCCCCAGAACCAACAGTGAGGCCGGACACGAAGCTCTGTATCGTCATCTACGAAATTTGGCGTGAGTTAGAGGAGCTGTCCTTTTTTTCTTCTATATCGAGAAAAGCTAGAGCAATTGTTGACCAAGAGGTGAATACGGAGTACAGTCATCGTGTACATGGGGCGGTGTTCGTCCCGAGCGACTGATTTTTGATATTCACCATCTCTGAAAGCGCTTAAAGGTCAGTTAGGAAGGGAGCTAGAAAGACACAGATAGTTAGGAAGGGTTCGTTCTGGATGAAACTCCGGTTTCTTTTCATGCGGAATGAAAATCGGGGTGGCAGGCCCCTCGATTCGAAAGAAGAACTCTGGAAGCCACCGATCGATCTACGCCAGATGACATGCACCCTGCCCGCAGCATGTACGTATGTGTGTTGTGAACAGGCACCCGACGGCAACGCAGGATTGTGAGACAAAAGGGCAGCTGAACTGTATCAGAAACATACGCATACGCATGGTATCAGATGTAGTACTCCAGTAGTGAATTCTAAAGGTGCGCACGTACGTCCGAGAAAAGAAGACGGTAGATCGACCGAGAAGTGCTGCTCTGTGAACAGTTCTTAGGATGCATGCATGGACTTATCCAAGGTCCCAAGCTCGTGGTCGCGACTTGGGTGTGAAAAAATATCTCCACCCCTGCGCCTACTGACTAGCTCCTTCTGGATTGTTCGCACTTCTTCTTGTCTTCCGTTTTGGTTAACTCTGCACGACGTGTACGCAGCCGCTTGCAGAAATCAACATTACGTTGCGGCAATTAAATGGCTTCTCTTATAACACTTTTTTGAGAGTGCCTACAAGGTCGAGCACCTAGGCAATCCGGCGCGATGCGTGTTTAGGTTCAACTCCTAATTTCAAACCGCCTGCATCCATCACCGTCGAACGGCATGGATGTGCTTACTCCCGTAAACCGGAATCAAACATGAGGGCTGTTACGGGAGTTCGGACACGCGAAACGTCGCTATCTGACGAGTTTGTCCCATCCAAAAGAAAGGTGGAGCCCGCGCTTTTGTAGCATCCCGCACTATTTTTGCGCCAAAATCCCCCATCCTTTTCTTCCATTCCCTGCTGCTCTGCTTCCTGTTCCCGCTCTTTTCTCCCACCCTCTCCTTCCTTTCACCGCCGACGCATGGAACCATCGGAGAACCTGTCGGAGATGAAGGTGGCGGAGGTGCCGGAAGATCCAAGCATCACGCTCGCCCGGAGGGTCAGCTCGGCTACGCGACGAACTCACCGCATCAAAACTAAGGCCGCAAAGGAGGAGAAGCTCGAGAAGCGGTTGGTCGCCGGTGTGCCTGGTGGTGGCATTGGGCACGGCCGGACGTGGCGACCGTTGTGGACGCCGCCAGACGGATGCGCCCACAGTACAGACGGCGCCATGGCCGTAGCATTACAAGCTTCCGTACTACTACGCCGCCAAGCAGCTCGGAATCCCCGCTAGTACGGTGCCTTACATTGTCGACGTTAACATGATGTCGCTCTTCTCCGAGTATTCTTCGCCGCAGCTCATCCGGGCGCGGACTATGGGTTGGGAGTACATGGGTGCCCACATACGACGACGTATGACGACGGGGACATGGAGATGCTCGACGGCGAAGGTGCCGTAGGAGGAGGCTATGAGGGCAGGGCGGTGGAAGACTTGGATCCTACCTAGTCTAGCAACTACCATCAGCAGTAGTCCTACATCCAGACGGCCACGCAACAGTCCTACACCCAAACCGACGATGGCACACAGCAACAACAGCATCGGGCCGCTGGAGAGCAGCAGCCGGAGGGGGAGGAGGAGGACGACGAGGACGATGATCCAGATGATACAGCCGGCGATCCAAAGAAGGGTAGAGGAGAAAGCTTCAACATGCGGGAGGACGAGTTGTTGTGGCGATGCATGGTTGGCCACTAGCCTTGATCCTGTCCATGGCACGAAGCAAAAGAGCACAACCTTTTGGAGGAACATTCACATATGGTTCCATGAACACAAGCACTTCGCGCCCTACTCCGACACGGTCATCCGCAACCGTGAATGGAAGTCCCTCAACCATCGATGGTACAACATCCAAGAGGCCGTGTCCAAGTATTGCGGGCACTTGAAGCATCTCATCGCACAGTGGCCTAGCGGTGCACAAATCACCGAGTAAGTAAGTTGATCACTAGCCGGACATGCATTGTTTTGTTGCTCATTAGCCAGATATCCTTAGTTTTGTTGATCACTAGCCGGACATGCATTGTTTTGTTGCTCACTAGCCGGATATGCTTAGTTTGGTTGATCACTAGCCGGACATGCATTGTTTTGCTGCTCACTAGCTGGATATGCTTAATTTTGTTGATCACTAGCTGGACATGCATTGTTTTGTTGCTAACTAGTCGGATATGCACTGTTGATAATATTTCACTTTTGTAGCCTACTCGTGCTTGTTTGAGGTACAAGAAGTTGGAGAACAAGTCCTTCACCGTCATGCATTGTTGGTTGAAGTTGAATGGGCAACCGAAGTGGAACATTTTCATAGGCAAGACCGCCGCCCAAGCCAACGAGGAAGAAGACGGTGACACTATCGATCCAACCCAAAAACCGCCGAAGAAGGTTAGAAAAAATTTATGGGGGAAGAAGTGGGAGGAGCAGAGGGCGAATCGAGAAGGTGCGGCAGCCAAGCTGATGAAGAAGTTCAAGGACATCTTAGCAAAGAAGGATGAGGCATGCGTGAAGCGCTCGAACATCAAGGAGGAGAAGAAGGCGAATAGGTTCAAATTGTTGATGGAGGCGACGAAGAAGAAGCTCAAGCTCGAAGAGAGGAGGACTATGATCGAAGAGAGGAAGGCCGCGCTCGTGGAAAAGAAGGTGAAGATCATAGTCAATGCGGAGGACGGCAAGATGTTGATCTTGAATATGGACTCTTTGGATGCCGACACAAGAATGATCGTGCAGTCCGTCCGCTACCAGATGTTGCAGCGGCAGAAAGATCAGTTGACGGCAGCGGACAATGAGGACGCGGCGGAGATGGAAACGGACGTGGAGGCTTTCTAAGCGGTGGCAACGGCACCACGTTGATGGGGAGCAGACGGCTGGGATTGCCGGTCTGGCAGGGCAGGAAAAAACACGGACTGTCGGACTGATGTTCTTTTGGATTCGGGCATGTAAAAACTGAGCATACTTCCCTCTTTTTGATTGTGGTCGGGCATGTGATCCGGCGTGCTGTGTGGATCGGAGTAAATTTGAATTTACTAACGGACATATACAAAATAGTGTTGGATGACAGCCTCCTGCATCCGTGTCCGCGGACTGGTCCCCTTTCTACGGACGGATACGGGGGGAAATTTGCGGGTCACCTTGGGTAGTGAAAACTCTAAAAAAAATAATGCAATGGCAACTATTCATCATAGAAACAACTACATCTCCTCCCTCACTAAGGATGATGGTACTGAGGTGTGCCCATGAGGCCAAAGCTTCTCTTTTGCATGAAGCATTCAAAGAGAGACCTGGCAATTCAGAGAGTTATGAAATCCCACAAAATCTACTGAGTCTGATTTCATCTCACAATGATCTATCTTTCTTGGAAGTGCCATTTACAAAGGAGGAAATTGATGCATCATTAAAGAACTTCCATCCAACAAGTCTCCAGGTCCTGATGGTTTTAATACCAACTTCATTAAGAAATGTTGGCCAATGATTAAACAAGTTTTTATGATCTCTGCCACCAATTCTACAGAGGGGAACTTTGTCTTCAGAGCATTAATAATTCTTTCATTTCACTCATTCCTAAGAAAGTGGGAGCTACATCTGTTAATAACTGCAGACCATTATCCCTTCTTAGTTGTACCATCAATTAGATAACCAAGCTTTTAGCAAACAGATTACAGTCCATTATTTTGGTAGTTAGTCCATGTAAATCAATATGGATTTCTCAAAACCATATCTATTCAAGACTGTATATCTTGGTCCTATGAGTTCTTATTTCAAAGCCATAAGAGCAACAAGCCTACAGTGGTCCTCAAATTAGATTTTGAAAAGGCATTTGATAAGTTGGAACATGGAATGATCTTAGACATTTAAAAGAAGAAGGGTTTTGGGGATAAATGGTGCTCATGGATTAAACAAATTTTGGGAACTGCCACTTCTGTTGTTCTTCTAAATGGAGTTCCTGGAAATAATTTCAAATGCAGACGAGATGTAAGGCAAGGGGATCTCCTCTCACCCCTTCTCTTTGTTCTGGCTGCAGATTTTCTATAAACCATCCTTAATGATGCCATGCAAAGAGCCATCATTCAGCCTCCAATCAAGTCTGCATCTTGCCCAGATTTTCCAATTATGCAATATGCATATGATACTTTGATCATAATGCATGCTTGTCCTATGCAATTACAACAACTTCAGCAACTGGTCCAACTCTTCTCAAAGGCATCTGGCTTGAAGGCGAATTTTCAGAAGTCCTACATCTTACCTATTAATGTCTGTGAAGACATCATGCAACAGCTTTCAAACCTTTTAGGCTGCACAGTTGGCACCTTCCCTTTTACTTATTTGAGAACACCACTGAGATTTACAAAGCCCAGAATGGAATTCCGTATGTATATCGTCCAAAGAATACAAAAGAGATTAAATGTTTGCTCCCAATATCTCAGTTATGATGGAAGGCTACTCATGGTTAATGCAGTCTTCTCCTCTTTGTCAACTTTTCTGATGAGTTGTCTGCTACTCTATAAAGGTATAATTGTGCAAATTGACAAATACAAAAGACACTTCTTTTGGAGAAGGAGGGATTTGGAGAGTAAGACCCCCCCACCCCCGGGCAGCTTGGGAGCTCATTTGTAGGCCTAAAGACAAAGGAGGACTAGGCATTTTGAACTTATCAACCCAAAACACCTGTCTACTTCTGAAAATGGTGCATAAATTTATCAACCACTAGGACATACCATGGGTCAATCTCATCTGGGAAGTGTACTATAATCAGGGATTTCCAGCAACAACTCTAAGCACCTGCTCCTTCTGGTGGAGAGACTGCTTGAAACTCTTTCTAGTATTACAAATCACTAGCTACTTTGATCTTACAAAATGGTAATACCCTGGACTTTTGGTTAGATGCTTGGAATGGGCAACCTAAGGTTGAAATCTGACCTCATTTACACTCTTTTGCCACAAGTCAAAAGATATATGTATTTGATTTACATCATACTGAGGATCTGACTGCTCTTTTTAAGTTGCCCTTGTCTGAGGAAACTTTTGAACAATATCAAAAACTTTGGTTGTTTATTGAAGAACTTGAGCTCACCACAGGTACAGATGAGTGGCAGCTACCTGCAGGATCACATCATTACAAGGTCTCTACAACATATAGATTATTGGCGCCCGACCCCCACATCATACCTGTTGTAAGATGGATATGGAAAACCTGCTGCCAACTCAAACACAAAATATTCTTCTGGCTGGTGAGTAGTGATAGAGTCAATACAAGAGCGCTCTTACAAAGGAAATTTTTCTTCCTAGAAAATTATAGTTGCACACTATAGAGCAGACAGATTATTGAAACAAGAGATCATCTCTTCTTTCACTGCTCGTATGCACAACTTTGCTGGTCTTATCTTTGCCCCTCTTGGGTGCGTACCTTCCTGGGTTTACAATCAAAAGTTGATCAATTAAAGCAGTTGCAAACTTTGCCTTTTGCACTTGAAATAATCATTCTGGCTTCTTGGGCCATCTGGACCACACGGAATGATTTTATCTTCAAGCACATACCCCCAGCATATATGTTTGCAGGAAAAAATTCAAAGAGGAGCTCAAATGGGTCCTCTACAGAGCTCAGAAAAAAAACTATGAAGGTTTTGCAGATTGGGTTGGATCTTTCAGATGATTACCTTGTAATTTTTTGTACGGCTCCTGTATGTATGTATGTTGTTGTTTTAATTTTCTCTTTGCTTTCGGTAGCTTTTTGGTTTTCGGCTTTCTTCTTACCTGTATTGCTCTTTTTCTCTTTGAAAATATACTTTGTATTTTGTTTTTAAAAATCAATAAAATACTCAACAGAGTCCTGTTGTTTTCAAAAAAAATAAAAAATGATAGTGCATCAACAAAACAAAGCACGTACGGTCCGACAGTGGTAGTGGGGGGTGTCCATCAGCTTGGATGTCAGTCACATCATGCGGGACAAGATTAGCAAATCTTTCCACATAAAGACACTGCCAAAAGTTCCATTTTATAGAATATGTATGCAGCAGTAGAAATTAGTACGCGTATTCGACTTGCGAGCTATGTATAACTTTGAGGGGCTATGCGGAAGATGGCTGCCGGTACGCAAATGCTAACGAGATTCGTGTGATATTTCTGTGGACGAGATAACTCGGAGGGGTATATAGCTGCCACGTCATCTCACCGCACTTCACGTGGTGTGCAATCGACCAGGTACTCGGTAGGGCCGGGGACGAGCAATACACTATTCTTCCTACGTTCCAAAATGCTTTGTTTAACACGTTACAGACACACGCTCCGTAGACACTTCATACGCACATACTCCCCGGTAATTGCCTTTGGAGCTCGGCCTCCATGGGGCCTCAAAATTTAAATTTCTTTGAAATTCATATTTTTATATTTCAAAAAATTATGAAAAAAAATATAGATATACATGAAGGCATAACACACATGTGTGTAAATTTTCAGGGCAAAATACGTCGAAATGAGGGCTGTGCAAAAAAGACAAATCTGAGGCTATTTAACACATGATATTATTCATCCTCCCAGGCCATGAATTTGTCTTTTTTGTACAGGTCGCATTTTAACGTATTTCATCATGAAATTTTACACACATGTGGGTTACATTCTTACATACACGCATATTTTTTTTTCAGAATTTTTTGAAACATAAAAGTTTGAATTTGAATTTTTCCAAAATAAAGGCCTACATGAAGCTCGGCCTCCAAAACGCCTCTCTCCATACTCCCTCCTTCCTTTCCTAAATATAGTCTCTTTTTAGAGATTCTAATATTGTCTACATACGGAGCAAAATGAGCGAATTTACACTATAAAATAAAATACGTTTGTATTCATCTGTATGTATTTCATATTGAAATATCTAAAAAGACTTATATTTAGAAACGAAGGGAATACATTCATCTCTATAAACGCACGCACGCACACCCTATCTATATGAACATCTTCGAGAAACTGAGTCGCACATCATCTTAAGATTGACGAAGTCGACACATACTTCTTCGTAGTCGACAGAAACGTCTCCTTCCACTGAATGCACATCGCCGGAAGGTCAGAACAAATACAGGAAAATACGAGCATCAATGTCAAGTCTAGAACATGAACCCTGCTGGACTAGGGATAGCACAGTCCTCCTAAGCATCAAATCACATGTTGCTTTGCTATGTTCCAAAATGTTAAGGCCTTCTTTGTTTTTTCTTTCAATAAAACATTCAATCTATTCACCAACTGTCAAGGTAGTATAAAGTTTAAAAAACATCAGAAGTAAAAAATTACGTACATGTCCATTGACCATCTAATGACGACTACAAGTACTAGAGCGAGCCAAAGATGCGCTGCACGCATCGTCCCTCCCTGGTCGGAGCCAGGCAAATTATTGTAGTAGACAGTGGGGAAATCATCGTATTAAGGCGTCAAAGGACCAGCGCACCAGAACAGCAACCGTCGTCGATGAACAAAAGCATAGAACGAAAGGATCCAATTCGCACATACACAGATATAGACGAACGAAGACCGGATCCAGCGAATCCACCAAAGACAAACCTGCGGTGGAGGGAGGTGTAGCCGACATACTTGTAACCCTAGATACACCCAGTGCCTATATAAGCTGAGGGGTTTAGTCTGTAGAGGCAAGTTAGAACTCATTCATACGATCTCAAGGTAAATCATCATGTACTTTGTACCCTATCACAATCAATCTAACAAGAGCAGGACGTAGGGTTTTACCTCTTTGAGAGGGCCTGAACTTGGGTAAACATCGTTTTTCTGTACTTCCTGCTGCTATCTAGGCGAGACCACCACCTCAGGACCCACTACCCAAGATCCGCCAGTTTTAGCACCGACACTCGGCTGCTACTATGACATTCTCGTAGCTATCCCTACCTTATATAGATGGTGCCTCCTGCCAGTGCGTCCCTTAGAGCATCTACAATTTGCCTCCCCAAACCCCCCTATACGCCCGGGCGAACAACCCGGTTGTGATGACCCCGGCTTAATCATGCACTAATCATACACGCAAATGCACACGATCAAGCCTAAGGACTCACTTGAAGATATCACAACACAACTCTAAAACATAAATAAAGTCATACAAGCTTTATATTACAAGCCAGGGCCTCGAGGGCTCGAATACATAGCTCGATGGCATACAAGTGTCAGCGAATTCATCAGAAATCTGGGTACAGATATAACAGAGTTACAGATAGGCCTTTAGAAAGGCGGGGCAAAATAAAACACTACGATCGAAAGGCGCAGGCCTCCTGCCTGGGACCCTCCGAACCTACTCCTGGTCGTCGTACGGCTCCTCGTAGTAGTACTCGCCGGGAGGGTAGTAGTAGTAGCCGTCGGCGGGGGCAGCTGGCTCAGGGGCTCCGTCATCTGGTTGCGACAAATCGATATGGGGAGAAAAGAAAGCAAAGCAACCGTGAGTACTCATCCGAAATACTCAGCAAGCAAGGATCTACACTACATATGCAACATTATCAAAGGAGGCTGTATATGTGGATTGGGCTGCAGAAATGCCAGAATAGATGGAAAGCCTAGTCCTATCGAAGACTAGCATCTTCATCATCTTCAGCGGTCTTGCAGCATTAGAAGAGTGCAGAATAACATAATGTAAAGTAACAATAGTGTTATCAACCTCGCCCAGAGATCCTTTCTCGACACCCTGCGAGAAAGCAATCCCAGAGCCATACTATCCAGTTATCATCTCAAGTCACCAGTTCTAGTTGTACCGATCGGGATACAACTCCGAGTGTCCGTTACCGTAGGACAGGCTATCGATAGATTGTTTCTTCCCTACAGGGGTGCACCAACTTACCCACCACGCTCGCTTAACTCCAGCCGGACACACTTTACTGGGTCATGCCCGACCTCGGCCAAACGATACGCCGCAACCCGACCGAATACTTAATAGAGAGGTCAACACGCCGGACTAAACCTATGCGCCCAGGGGTCTTGGGCCTTCGCCCCGGGAACTCCAGTGCGTTGCGAGGGCGGCCGGAAGCAGACCTAGCCCCCTTAATACAAGCGCGGGCTTAACCAGTCCAATCCAGCGCGCGCCGCTCCTTGCTGACGTCTATTAAGCTCCGGCTGAAGTATACGATGCAGAACGCCCATACTATGCCCACGTGATGGTTAGTGCTATCAGGCCAGATGCCCCTCGGATCAAATATCCAAATCGTTAGTGTGTTGGTAGTGCGGTAACGAGCAGAGACTCATGAAAGATGTGTCCCCGTCACCCCGTCTCGAGGACTTGCGGCAAGGGCTAGGAATGCCCGGCCACGCCTCGTGTTCAACTCTCGGGCACCATCCAGGTCCACCCGACTCCACATCACTTCGCAAATATGCTCGTGCGGGTACCCCTCAAGGCCCACCCGTCTTTAGTAACATGGTTCAGTGTAAAGTCATAGTAACCGTGTGTTTAACACCAAGGGGAACCCTGAGGAATCACCCTCGATGGAGTTCCACCTGATGTTATCGTCAAGGTGAACGAAGGAGGAATCACCCTTGAGGTCCACACTTGAAAAGTTGCATGACGACGTCGTTATCGGGGGTGGTGTAGGAGGAATCACCCTCGCTGACCACAACCGATTAACTAACTATGATGCCCCCGACTCAATTATGCACTAATCATACACGCAAACATGCACGATCAAGTACAGGGACTCACGGGAAGATATCACAACACAACTCTAACACAAATGAACGGAGATCCACAATATTACAGACCAGGGATCCGAAGATCCGAATACATAAGTCAGTCATACAATATTATCTGAGTACAGACATAGTTAGACAAGTTTTGCCTTAAGAAGGCTAGCACAAACAATGACTCTAGATCAAAAGGCGTAGGCTCCTGCCTGTGAGCCTCCGATCCTACTCCTGGTCGGCGGGCTCGATCCAGTAGTAAGTGGCGTCTGGACCCTCCTGGTAGTAAGCTCCTGAGGTGGCATCATCAAAGTGGGATATGGGGAAAAAGAAGTACAAAGCAACCGTGAGTACTCATCCGAAGTACTCAGCAAGCAAGGATCTACACTACATATGCAACATTATCAAAGGAGAAAGGCGGTATATGTGGGCTGGGCTGCAGAAATGCCAGAATAGGGAGAAGGCCTAGTCCTATCGAAGACTAGCATCTTCACGAAGCCATCATCTTGCAGCAATAGAAGAGAGTAGAATAGCATTTTATTTGGCAAACATGTTGAAGCAAGCCTAGAGATCCTTCCTCGACTCCCTGCGAGAAAGCGATCCCGAAGCTTCAATTAAGTATCAAGTATCCAGTTCAAGTAGTAGATCGGGATACACAAACTGAGCGTCCTTTACCGTAGGACCATCTATCGATAGATTATTCATCCCTGCAGGGGTGCACTACTGTTACCCAACACGCTCGATCACCTCTGGACGGACACACTTGCTGGGTAATGCCCGGCCTCGGGAGATCAACACGAAGCAGCGCCCTACCTAGGCTCAGCAGAGAGGTCAGCACGCCGGACTAACCTATGCACCCAGAGGTCTTGGGCCATCGCCCTGGGCACCCTGCGCGTTGCGTGGCTGGCCGGGGTGCAGGCGCGACACTGAACTCGTCAGTGAAGTATCCAGCCCAATCCCGGCGATCAGCCCGCACGGTGAATCGTGACGTCTGATGAGCTTTCGGGAGAAACGTACATCGCAGAGGGCCCCATAACCATTATCCCGTGTGGTGGTAGTGCGTATAGGGCACGTCGACCCACTCAGATCACACACCCAAATCCAATAGGCTCATTTAGTATCACGCGGAGACAATCAGAGTTTCTGAAGCTCCGCCACAATATCACACTCGAGTGCCCTTCCGGCGCACCCGACATCATCATCGATCCCCAACGGGTACCCATCAGGGTCGACCCGCCTGTAACAAAGGTCAAAGTAACCGTGTGGTCATAACATCAAGGGGGAAACCCCGAGGAATCACCCTCGGCGAATTCCACTCGATGAAATCATCAGGGTGAACGTATGAGGCATCACCCTCGAGGTTCATACTGAGGGGCTGCACGACAGAGTCGTATCGGAAGTGGAGAATGAGGAATCACCCTCGATGACCACGACCGAACAGCTACACCACAGAGTACTCATCAGGAGTGCGTTACGAGGTATCACCCTCGGCACTCGATAGTAACTATGCAGAGTCGTACAACTAAGGGGGTGAAGTGATGTGTCGGTCTCTGGTCGACGATCACATTGATCGAGTCGTCGATGATCAAGCAGGGGCAACAAGGGTAAGGTGGTGGGGGTCACTTATGATTCACTACCAACCTATACTAAACAGTTTATCATAGGCAGGTAAGGTAACAATGAACAGGTTACGAAAGCAGGCTATGCATCAGATTAGGAGCAATCATTAACAGTAGCAAAATCTAATGCAAGTAGGAGAAATGGAATGGGCGATATCTGGATGCTCAAGGGGGGGCTTGCCTGGTTGCTCTGGCAAGAGAGAGGGGTCGTCAACGGGCTGCTCGTCTGTAGAGTAGTCGTACCCGGCGGCAACGTCGTCGGTCTCGGCGTCTATTGAGAGAGAAGGAGGGGGAGAGAAACAGTAAATTCACGGCAATAATGCAAACAATATGTATGGCATGCCTAAATGCTATGCAGAGGTGTTCTACTGCCTAACTAAATGACTTGGTTAATTTAGAAATTTATTCGGATTTATTTAATTAAAGTTGGGCACTATTCATTTATCAAAATCGGTCTAAAAGTTCCATGTTCATCTAGCTAGGGGCATCTGACAGGAATGCGGAGGGCGTATTCGGGTTCGTATCGAAATTCTGAGCAACTTTCATATATAAATTATTTTCATCGGAGTTACGGTTTATTTTATATGATTTTCTAAAGTTTTAATTGATTTTCTGAATTTAATTATTTATTTAATCCAACATTATCCAAAACAGTGCCTGATGACATCAGCGTGATGCAGAGGTGACGTCAGCAGGTCAACTGGTCGGTTGACCAGTCAAACCAGACAGGTGGGTCCAGTGGGACCCACATGTCATTGACAGGGGCACTAACAGAGGGGTTGGACTAACTAAATTAGGTTAGTTAGCGGGAGGGCCCCAGTAGTCAGTGACTAATTAGTGAGTTAATTAACTAATTATTATTTTAATTAATTCGTTTAATGGGGTGGGACCCATATGTCATAGACACAGGGAGGCCACGTCAGCGCTGACCGAGGTCAACGGGGCCCAGTGGCAGTGGCACAGGGGCGGGACCCACCATGGCCAGGTCATCAGTGGCCGGAGGCGCGCCGGAGTTAGCTCCGGCGAGCCCAAACGCGGCGGCGCGCGTGCTGGGCTTGGATTTCGTCCACAGGGCGTCTCCGAGGGCGTGGCTGGGTTCGTTCGACGCGGCTCGACGTCGCGCGTCGAATGGCGGCGGTGCGGGGTGCTGGGGAGGCCGGAGTCGAGCGGCACGAGCTCGTTGGCGGCGAGGTTCTCCGGGCGAGGCACGGGAACGGCAAAACAGCGCACGCCCGAGCGATCTAAAGAGCGAGGCAGGGCCTATGTGACGCGGCAAACGCAACGGTGGCAAGCACGGGACCAAAAAGTCGCCGTGGCCACGCCGGCGAGCAAACAAGGTGGCGATGGGTTCGGGCCTCGTCGGAGCAGTGGCTACGGCAAGCTAGCGAGCAAGAGAAGGGCCAGGGGAGGGAGGAGAGGCTCACAGTGAGGTGTAGCCGAGCAAAGCGTGCGTGAGGACGGCTTGACGGCGACGAAATCGGCGGCGATCCGAGGAAGAAGACGGCGGCATGGGGCGATGCAGGGCTCCCGGGGCTCGGGCTTGTGGTCGAGGAGGACGGGCTCGTCGCGGCGGAGCTGCTGGACAGGCTACGGAGGTGAGAGGTGGGCTGTGGCCGCGGCTAGTCGGCGTCCATGGCGGCGGCGGCGTTCGGCTGTGACGGGGGAGCGAGGGAGAGGCGAATGGAGCGACTAGGGTTCGCCAGGGGGGGTGTGGGGTTGCCCTTATCCTCGCGGCGGGCGCGGGCGCGTTGTCGAGCAGGGAGAGAGGGGTGCCGGGTGCGTGCGCGCGGCGCGCGCGGGGTGTTTGACAACGGGGCGAGGAGCAGTGCGGGAGGTGGGGGACGACGCGGAGTGGGCTGGGCCGGCGCTGTAGCAGTAGGCTCGAGTGCACAGTAGCGCTTTAGGCCTTTTTCTATTTTCTATTTTCTCTTTTTCTGTTTCTTTTCTTTTCTGTTTGCTAAATGTTTGGGCACTAAATGAATTTTGTAAAAAGTGTGACCTAGTCCATAAATCACAGTGCATTATATCCTAACACCAAAAACTAGTTTGGGCAAAACATAATTTCATATTTGATTTAGATTAAATAAAAGGCTATTAAATATTATTTTCAGCCACTGATAGAGGATGTTTGAGTCACTTAATTAATTTATTAAATGTTGGTTACAATTTTAGAATAGCCTCTGGAATATTTGTTATTTATTGAACATTTTAGTTTCTGTGTTTGAAAAACTTTTATTTTCCACTTTAATTTAAATTTGAATTTGAGTTTAGGAGTTGAAATGCAATATGATGCAAATGATGATTTGGCACTGTTAATCATACTGACTTGTCATTATCAAAAGTGATTACTGTAGCTAATGACATGGGGTGTTACACTAACCTACAGGATTATCATCAGAAGTGCTGATGAGGTATCACCCTCGGCACTCGATAGTAACCCAGTAGTGTCGAGCAACTAGGGGGAAGTGATGTGCGGTGCCGGGGCCTGGTCTTCAATCCCATTGATCGGGTCTTCTGATAATCCAGCGGGGCAGTCAGGATAAGTGGGGTCTCTGATGGGTCTCTACCCAACCTATACTATACAGTTTAGGATAAGCAGGTAGGTAACAATAGCAGGTTACAATAAACAGGCTATGCAGCAGAAATAGGATAACAGCAGCAGCAGTAACTTCTAATGCAAGCATAAGAGAGAAGAGGATAGGCGATATCGGAATGCTCAAAAGGGGGGTGCTTGCCTGGAAGCTCTACGGCAAGGGTCTGGTCGTCAGGGGCGTAGTCGACCTCCAGAGCTGCGTCGACGTCGGGGTCTACCGAGAGAGAAGAGGGGGAGAAAACAAATAAATACACAGCAATATTGCAACACAGAGCATGCCATGCCTAGGATGCAGTGCAGGGTTGCCTAAAGATACGTCTAAGTCATATTAGATATTTTAGGATTTAAGTTGGATTTATTAACCGGTGTATATGCACTATTCATATACCGGGATCAGGCTAAAAGTTACGGGTTCTCCTACGTAGGGGGTTCTGACATGGAAACAGACGACACGATCAGATTCGTCTCGTCGTTCTGATCAAGTTTCATGTATAAAGTTTTTCGATCTGAGCTACGGATTATTTTCTATGATTTTTCTAAAGTTTTAAGTATTTTCTGGATTTATTTTTATTAACAAAAATCACTGAAAAGGTTTTATGACATCAGCATGACACAAAGGTGACATCAGCAGTTAACAGGTCGGCTGACCAGGTCAAACCTGACCTGTGGGTCCAGTGGGACCCACATGTCAGCCTTTGTTAGCTTAACAGTGGTTTAAACTAACTATCAGAGTTAATTAGGGGTGTGGGCCCATCCTGTCAGTGGCTCAGTTAGTTAACATGATTAACTAATTTGCTAATTAGCTTAATTAAGCGTAGGGGGCCCACATGTCAGTGGCTGGGGCTGCCTCGTCACCACAGTTGACCAGGTCAACTGGTCAACCGGGGCCTCTGGGCCCACTTGCCAGCGACCCAGGGGTGGCCCCGTCCAGCCACGTCGGCGGCCGGCGCCAGAGTTGCTCTGGCGACCAAAATAACGGCGGCGCCTCGCCGGATTTGACCGGAATCGCGCTATGGGGCTCGGTTTCGGGCGTGCGTGGGTGCGTTCGAACGGGCTTCGCACACCACGTCGATTGGTGGCCTCGGCCGCAGCAGGGGAGGCCGGAAAAGACGCCGGCGACGAGATGGAGCGGCGGCCGTTGCGGGTGAGCTCGGTTTCGTCGACAGAGGGCACGGGGAGGCTCGTGCGCGTGCTGGTTGGGCTCCTGGGAGCACCAGGAGCTCGACCATGGCCTCAGGCAGCGGTGACAATGGCCACAACGACGGCTACGAGCTCGTCGGCAGCGAGCAGAGCACGAGCGCGGCGACAGCTAGCTACGGCACGTGATGAACCTAACAGAGAGGAGAAGGAGGCGGGGAAGCTCACCGGGCGGCACGCACGATGGCCTTTGGAAGATTAGGAGCAGCAGGTCGTCGGCGTTCGTCGAAGATGCGCCAGCGATGCGAGGAAGAGGACGGGCTCGATCCAGGCGTTGCAGGGCTCCCCGGCTCTCGTAGCTAGACGAGGAAGAAGCGTAGGTCGCCGGCGGAGCCCGTGGACAGCTCGGAGGGAGGAGCGGACGCCGGTGGCCGCGATTTCGTCGGAGGTGCGGCGGCGACCGCGTCAGGCGTCGGTGGATTAGAGGGAGAGAGCGTCGGGGCGAGCAAGGGAGAGAGTGAGTGGAGAGGACCAGGGGGGAGGAACGGGCCTCGTCCTTATCTCCTCGTCGGCCGCGGCGTCGGCATGTCGCCGTTCGGCCGGCGCGGCGCGCGGCGACCACAGAGATGGTGACAACGCGAGGGAGAGAGAAGGAGATGGGCCTTTTGGGCCGGTTTCGAGGCACTGTGCACTTAGGCCCAGTGCACAGTGCCTCTTTTCTATTTTTCTATTTTCTGTCTTGCTTTTTTTTACAGAGTTGGGTTTTGATTTAAATGAGCTGCCAAATGAATTTGCAAAAATGTGAAACTAGCTCACACCAATGTATTGCAATATCCAGCACTGCTACAAAAAGTTTGGGCATTTTTTGAACCCATTTGAATATATTCAAAAATGATTAGGGCATTTAAGTGCTGTTTTGACTCCGTTTCTAACTGTTTGAGTCACTTAGATAATTCAGTAAATATTGGTTCTAATTTTAGAATTGTCTCTGGATTATTTGCTATTTAATGAACATTTTTATAACAGTGTTTGAGCAACTCCACTTTGCACTTTTGAATTTGAGTTGATTTTAGGAGAAGGATTTGAATTGAATCTTAAACCAAAGTGACTAAGCACTGCAAATGAAAGTGACTTGGCATTATTAGCAGATGATCACAGTGGCTATTACACAGGGGTGTTACAAATTCTCCTCCTCTAAAAGAAATTCTCGTCCCGAGAATTTAGGAGGTAGAAGGAAAGAGGTCGGGATATTCTTCCCGAAGATGATCCTCGTGTTCCCAAGTGGCTTCATCTTTAGTATGATTCGACCACTGCACTTTCAGGAACTTGGTCGTCTTCTGACGAGTCCGACGTTCAGCTTCATCGAGAATGCGGATCGGATGCTCCTTATAAGAAAGATCATCTTGTAATTCGAGCATCTCGTGATCCACTGCACGGTGCGGAGATTCCTTGAAGCATTTACGAAGTTGCGACACATGGAAGACGTCGTGGATATGAGAGAATTGCGGTGGCAACTCCAATTTATATGCCACCTATCCACGTCTGGCAACAATGCGAAAGGGGCCGATGTAGCGTGGAGCTAGCTTGCCCTTGATTCCGAAACGACACGTGCCCTTCATAGGAGTGACACGCAGATAAGCTTGATCACCAGGTTCATAAGTCAAGCCCCATCGTTTGCGGTCATAGTTGCTCTTCTGGCGGTCCTCAGCCGCCTTGAGATTTTCTCGGACAATACGGACTTGTTCTTCGGCGTGTTGTATAATGTCCGGTCCCACGAGTGGTCGTTCCCCAGTTTCTGACCAATTAAGAGGGGTTCGACACTTACGTCCATATAAAACTTCGAAGGGGGCCATTTTCAAGCTGGCTTGATAGCTGTTGTTATAAGAGAACTCGGCGTAAGGGAGAGATTCTTCACATTTCTTACCGAATGATATAACACAAGCACGAAGCATATCTTCAAGCACTTGATTTATTCGTTCGACTTGGCCTTGGGATTGGGGGTGATATGCTAAACTCCAGGTGATATGAGTTCCCATAGCTTCTTGGAAACTTTCCCAGAACTTGGAGGTGAAAAGACCGCCACGGTCCGAACTGATCTCCTTCGGAATACCGTGGAGTGAAACAATTCTGGAGATGTAAAGCTCTGCTAACTGACTAGCAGTGATAGTCTCCTTGACAGGCAGAATGTGTGCAACTTTAGAAAGTTGGTCGACGATGACAAGAATAGCATCGTGACCCTTCTGAGACTTGGGAAGACCAGTAATGAAATCCATTTGCACTTTATCCCATTTCCACAAAGGAATAGGGAGAGGTTGCAGAATTCCAGCAGGCTTCTGATGTTCTGCTTTCACGCGACGGCAAACATCACATTCAGCAACATATCGAGCAATGTCCTGCTTCATTCTAGACCACCAGTACCTTTGAGGAAGATCGCGATACATCTTGGTGCTACCCGGATGGATAGACAGCGGTGTATCATGAGCCTCCTTCATGACCTTGTCAGTCATAAGTTCGAATCGAGGTACCACAATGCGGTCTCTGAAATACAATGTTCCATCTTCAGCAATTGAGAAATCCCTGTACTTCTCGAGGTGAAGCTCTTTCTTCATTAGATCAATTTCAGCATCTTTAGCTTGCACATTCTTAACAGCTTTCTCAAGATCTGGCTGTACCACAAGGTTATTAAGAGAACCCTGCGGAACGATACAGAGGTTCAACTTGCGCAGTTCTTCATAAAGATGGGGTTGAGCTTGCTTAACCATGAGGTTGTTGCAATAGGACTTGCGGCTTAAGGCATCGACGATTACATTAGCCTTGCCAGGGGTATAAGAAATACCACAGTCATAGTCCGTGATTGTTTCCAACCATCGCTGTTGACGGAGATTAAGATCCGGCTGAGTAAATAAATATTTCAGACTCTGATGATCGGTATAAATCTCACACCGGTTACCAAGAAGGTAATGTCGCCACTGCTTCAAGGCATAGATCACAGCAGCAAGTTCGAGATCATGCACTGGATAGTTTTCTTCATGTAGACGCAATTGTCGCGAGGCATATGCAATTACCTTTCGTTCTTGCATTAGGACACAGCCTAATCCCTGACGAGAGGCATCGCAATATATCACAAAGTCCTTGCGAGAATCCGGAGGAGCAAGCACTGGAGCAGAAGTAAGCTTGTCCTTGAGGGTCTGGAAACTTTCCTGGCATTTGTCTGTCCACTCAAACTTAACGCCTTTGTGGAGCAGATTAGTCAGGGGCTTGGCAATCTTGGAAAAGTTCTCGACAAATCGACGGCAATAACTTGCAAGGCCGAGAAAACTTCTGACTTGCTTGGCATTCTTCGGAGGAGTCCAGTCAAGAATAGCCTGAACACGCTCTGGGTTAACGGCAATACCATCCTTGGAAATCACATGTCCAAGGTAGGTTACTTCAGAAAGCCAGAATTTGCATTTGGAGTACTTGGCATACAACTTGTGTTCTCGAAGCGTCTCCAGTACAAGGCGAAGATGTTCCGCATGTTCTTCCTTATTCTTCGAATATACCAGAATATCATCCAGATAAACCATGACAAACTTGTCGAGGTAATCCATGAAGATATAATTCATCAGACGGGAGAACGTAGCAGGAGCATTTGTTAGGCCAAATGACATGACAGTGTATTCATAAGAGCCATAGCGAGTAACAAAAGCGGTCTTTGGAATATCCTCTTCACGGATACGGATCTGGTGATAACCCAACCTCAAGTCGAGTTTAGAGAACACCGATGATCCAGCAAGTTGATCATATAAATCATTGATCCGAGGAAGTAGATATTTATTCTGAATGGTTGCCTGGTTGATAGGACAGTAATCTTGAACTAACCTATTCGTACCATCTTTCTTCTTGACAAAGAGAGACGGTGCTCCCCAGGCAGAGGAACTTGGACGGATAAAGCCCTTCTTAAGTGACTTGTTGATTTCTTCCTTAAGCTCGAGAAGGTGGTGCGGAGGCATCTTGTAAGGACACTTCACAATAGGGGTAGTGCCAGGCTTCAAGTCGATAACAAACTCGACAACTCTAGCAGGGGGTATTCCTGGAAGTTCTTCTGGAAAAACATCCTGAAAGTCTCGAACGACTGGAATGTTTTCGATTCCCTCAAGCGGAGAAGTGTTTAACGCATTCAAGGCATAAATCTGAGCCTCGGCGTTCTGAGTGAGGTGAGCATGATAATTCACTAACTCATCTGATGGGTGTAGGAGGTGTACAACCTTAGTGGCACAATTGATTGAGGCATAGTGAGCCTTCAACCAATCCATTCCCAATATAAGGTCAATGCTAGATGACTTCAGGATAATGGGAAATGCATGAAACTTCAACCGCTCAATTTCAATAATGACTTCGGGGCTGAATAGGGAGGCTCGGCACTAACCCGCGGGAGTGTTTACCGCTAGTGGATGTTGCAAATTTTCACACTTAATGCCATGCATGAATGCAAAATCTTCCGACATGAATGACTACAATGCTCCTGAATCAAATAAAACAGATGCAGGTACTGAATTAACAAGGAGTGTACCCATCATAGTTTCTGGTTGATCCTGAGCTTCAGCCATGTTGACGTGGTAGTACTGTCCACGACCATGAGAAGGCCTGACATTGTTGTTGCGAGGCTGAGAAATTCCACGGCCATTACCATGGCCAGCAGGAAGAGGCACTAGCTGATTCTGACTCTGAGAACAGTCTCTAGCACGGTGACCTGGCTGGCCACACTTGAAGCAGAGTCCACTGTCTGGACGTGGTGCAGGAGCTCGAGGTGGTGTAGCTCGAAGAGGCTGCCTTGGTGGTGGAGGAGGCAGACGAGGTGCCGCATAAGCAGGTCTGTACACTGGAGCTGTGGAACGGTACATGCTCTGTGGAATCCATATGCAGCGCTTCTGAGAAGACGAGCCCGAAGATGAGCCCGCTTCACGAGTGCGTCTGGTTGCTTCCTTATGCTTCTTCAGACCAGTCTCGACCATAATAACCTTATTCACCAAGGTGGCGAAGTCAGAAAAGTCTTGGACGAGCAGGGCTAACTCAATGTCATGGTGTAGCCCATCACGGAACTTCTCCTGTCTACGAGCATCAGTGGGAATGTCTTCTTCAGCGTAGCGAGACAAGTCAAGGAACTCACGCTGATAGACCTCCACAGTCTTGTTGCCTTGAACGAGGCTACGGAACTCGGCCTTCTTTCGATCTATAACTCCTTGAGGAATATACCGAGCAAGAAAAGTAGCCTTGAATTCCACCCAGGTGATGATAGTTCCAGGAGGTAGGGTATGTCTGTGGGTGGCCCACCATTGTGCTGCGGGTCCCTTCAGGAAGTATGTCGCGAAAGTGACATAGCTGACAGGAGGAACATCAGCTGACTCCATCTCATAGAAGATGTCACGCAGCCAATCATCGGCATCCAGAGGATTAACTGTGTTGCGGAATATCGATGGGTTGAGCCGCACAAACTCCGGCAGTGTGATTGAAGCTGGCTGCTGGTTGGCATTGGGACGAGGGAACTGATCCATAATCCCAGTCATGAACTAACGGTTGAGTTCAAATTGTTGCATCATAGCGGCCATATAGTCAGGCGGTGGCGGCAGTGTTGGATTGTTATCACCCATCCTGCTAAATTCAACAGGGGTAGTTTAGCAGAAGCTATTGCGAGTGTTTAGCAACAAGCATGATGTAACACGATGGAATTTAAGTAGTGTAACAGATGCTTAACAGTAGTCACTTAAGACATACAGATCCATACAGAGTCGGTTACAGTCGGACAGCATAACGGCGCAAATTCAAAAGCTAGACATGCTAGGCGGCACGCAGGCACGCGGGAAGGAAGTACACAACGAGACATAGCAAGGCTACATCAACGTCGGAGAAAACCACTGAAACGGGGTAGCTGCAAGTACGGACGATGAATGTTCGTCGCTGAAGGATCCTGTGCTCCATGTGCACTCTGATGTAGAACCCGGTCTCGAGCTGAAAGAAGAGGTCCACGTGCAGGTGTGTGACCTCCCACTGCAGGCCAATCAATCCCTGGTGGCATCTCGGTCCTGCGCGGGTAAAGAATGTGCTCCGGATATATCCCTGCAGGAACAGCTGGTAGCAACTGCGTCATAGCATCGTAGAGGCGTACTCAAGTGGCAAACAACTCGACGGCAAGAGCCCGAACAGTGCGATCCAGAGCCTGAGTACACTGAATCAGAACTCGCGGATCGTAGCAACGAGGCTCGTACGGGGCACAGATAGCTGTGTAGTATCCAGTAGCATCTCCAGCAGGGACATACGGAATATATCGAAACTCAGAGTCATCCAAGCTAACGCTGAGCTCTCCTTGGAGACGTGCGACAGCAGAGTAGGCGGCATCATGGACTGCCATCTCAATCGTCACGCCGATACCGTGGAAAAGGTACAGCTCAGTGTCTGAGTCATCCTGCTGATCATAGATACGAACATCAGCATAGTACTGCTCCTGGTTGAACTTGTGGTATACCTCGTAGACCATGTACTCGGGGTACCAGCGGTAACCCAGTCTGGTCAGAAGGGCGACCAGGACAGCTGGAAAACCAGGGGCATCACGAGCCCAAGTGCGAAGCACAAGCTGCGTCGTAGGGCGCGGTGGAAACAGACGATCCATCTGAAATAAAGGAAATTCAGAATTGTCATGCGACGATGAGAAGTATAAGAAATCTCGGAGAGAAAGGTTAAACAAAACAATGGAAAGGAAAATGATTATCAGACTAATCAGATCAATGACAGGGAAATCGCATAGATATCCAGCTCTCCGGGTGGACGGAATTTACGAGATCCTAAGTGTCGGCATTAGTAAATTTTATTAAACCCGAATAGAAGAGTGATCAGAGTCCCAGAGTAAAGACGAGGAATAAAAGATTCTAATACCACCCAGTTGGTGACGTGGGCCCGTAAGCCACACAACCAAGTTAGTAAAACAGTTTTCGGTTACTAGACTCAACTTCGGCCAAGGAGTTGGAAAGGGGATTCCTACGGGCAGTCGGCTCTGATACCAACCTGTGATGACCCTGGCTTAATCGTGCAATAATCATACACACAAATGCACACGATCAAGCCTAAGGACTCACTTGAAGATATCACAACACAACTCTAAAACGTAAATAAAGTCATACAAACTTTACATTACAAGCCAGGGCCTCGAGGGCTCGAATACACAGCTCGATGGTATACAAGTGTCAGCGAAAGCATCAGATATCTGGGTACAGATATAACCGAGTTACAGATAGGCCTTTAGAAAGGCGGGGCAAAATAAAACACTACGATTGAAAGGCGCATGCCTCCTGCCTGGGACCCTTCGAACCTACTCCTGGTCGTCGTACGGCTCCTCGTAGTAGTACTCGCCGGGAGGGTAGTAGTAGTAGCCGTCGGCGGGGGCAGCTGGCTCAAGGGCTCCGTCATCTGGTTGCGACAAATGGATATGGGGAGAAAAAGAAAGCAAAGCAACCGTGAGTACTCATCCGAAGTACTCAGCAAGCAAGGATCTACACTACATATGCAACATTATCAAAGGAGGCTGTATATGTGGACCGGGCTGCAGAAATGCCAGAATAGAGGGAAAGTCTAGTCCTATCGAAGACTAGCATCTTCATCATCTTCAGCGGTCTTGCAACATTAGAAGAGTGCAGAATAACATAATGTAAAGTAACAATAGTGTTATCAACCTCGCCCAGAGATCCTTTCTCGACACCTTGCGAGAAAGCAATCCCAGAGCCATACTATGCAGTTATCATCTCAAGCCACCAGTTCTAGTTGTACCGATCGGGATACAACTCCGAGTGTCCGTTACCGTAGGACAGGCTATCGATAGATTGTTTCTTCCCTGCAGGGGTGCACCAACTTACCCACCACGCTCGCTTAACTCCGGCCGGACACACTTTACTGGGTCATGCCCGGCCTCGGCCAAACGATACGCCGCAACCGGACCGAATACTTAATAGAGAGGTCAACACGCCGGACTAAACCTATGCGCCCAGGGGTCTTGGGCCTTCGCCCCGGGAACTCCTGTGCATTGCGAGGGCGGCCGGAAGCAGACTTAGCCCCCTTAATACAAGCGCGGGCTTAACCAGTCCAATCCAGCGCGCGCCGCTCCTTGCTGACGTCTATTAAGCTCCGGCTAAAGTATACGACGCAGAACGCCCATACTATGCTCACGTGATGGTTAGTGCTATCAGGCCAGAGGCCCCTCGGATCAAATATCCAAACCGTTAGTGTGTTGGTTGTGCGGTAACGAGCAGAAACTCACGAAAAATGTGACCCCGTTGCCCCATCTCGAGGACTTGCGGCAAGGGCTAGGAATGCCCGACCATGCCTCGTGTTCAACTCTCGAGCACCATCCAGGTCCACCCGACTCCACATCACTTCGCAAATATGCTCGCGCGGGTACCCCTCAGGGCCGACTCGTCTTTAGTAACATGGTTCAGTGTAAAGTCATAGTAACCAGAGTAACCGTGTGTTTAACACCAAGGGGAACCCTGAGGAATCACCCTCGATGGAGTTCCACCTGATGTTATCGTCAAGGTGAACGAAGGAGGAATCACCCTCGAGGTCTACACTTGAAAAGTTGCACGACGACGTCGTTATCGGGGGTGGTGTAGGAGGAATCACCCTCGCTGACCACGACCGACTAACTAACCTACATGATTGTCATCAGAAGTGCTGACGAGGTATCACCCTCGGCACTCGATAGTAACCCAGTAGTATCGAGCAACTAGGGGGAAGTGATGTGCGGTGCCGGGGCCTGGTCTTCAATCCCGTTGATCGGGTCTTCTGATAATCCAGCGGGGCAGTAAGGATAAGTGGGGTCTCTGATGGGTCTCTACCCAACCTATACTATACAATTTAGGATAAGCAGGTAGGTAACAATAGGAGGTTACAATAAACAGGCTATGCAGCAGAAATAGGATAACAGCAGCAGCAGTAACTTCTAATGCAAGTATAAGAGAGAAGAGGATAGGCGATATCGGAATGCTCAAAAGGGGGGTGCTTGCCTGGAAGCTCTACGGCAAGGGTCTGGTCGTCAGGGGCGTAGTCGACCTCCGGAGCTACGTCGGTCTCGAGAGCTACGTCGACGTCGGGGTCTACTGAGAGAGAAGAGGGGGAGGAAACAAATAAGTACACAGCAATATTGCAACACAGAGCATGCCATGCCTAGGATGCAGTGCAGGGTTGCCTAAAGATACGTCTAAGTCATATAGGATTTAAGTTGGATTTATTAACCGGTGTATATGCACTATTCATATACCAGGATCAGGCTAAAAGTTACGGGTTCTCCTACGTAGGGGGTTCTGACATGGAAACAGACGACACGATCAGATTCGTCTCATCGTTCTAATAAACTTTCATGTATAAAGTTTTTCGATCTGAGCTATGGATTATTTTCTATGATTTTTCTAAAGTTTTAAGTATTTTCTGGATTTATTTTTATTAACAGAAATCACTGAAAAGGTTTTATGACGTCAGCATGATGCAAAGGTGACGTCAGCAGTCAACAGGTCGGCTGACCAGGTCAAACCTGACCTGTGGGTCCAGTGGGACCCACATGTCAGCCTTTGTTAGCTTAACAGTGGTTTAAACTAACTATCAAAGTTAATTAGGGGTGTGGGCCCAGCCTGTCAGTGGCTCAGTTAGTTAGCAGGATTAACTAATTTGCTAATTTGCTTAATTAAGCATAGGGGGCCCACATGTCAGTGGCTGGGGCTGCCTCGTCACCACAGTTGACCAGGTCAACTGGTCAACCGGGGCCCCTGGGCCCACTTGCCAGCGACCCAGGGGTGGCCCCGTCCAGCCACGTCGGCGGCCGGCGCCGGAGTTGCTCCGGCGACCAAAATAACGATGGCGCCTCGCCGGAGTTGACCGGAATCGCGCTACGGGGCTCGGTTTCGGGCGTGCGTGGGTGCGTTCGAACGGGCTTCGCACGTCACGTCGATTGGTGGCCTCGGCCGCAGCAGGGGAGGCTGGAAAAGATGCCGGCGACGAGATGGAGCAGCGGCCGTTGCGGGTGAGCTCGGGTTCGTCGACAGAGGGCACGGGGAGGCTCGTGCGCGTGCTGGTTGGGCTCTTGGGAGCACCAGGAGCTCGACCGTGGCCTCAGGCGGCGGTGACAATGGCGATAATGATGGCTACGAGCTTGTCGGCGGCGAGCAGAGCACGAGCGCGGCGGCAGCTAGCTACGGCACGCGATGAACCTAACGGAGAGGAGAAGGAGGCGGGGAAGCTCACCGGGCGGCACGCACGATGGCCTTTGGAAGATTAGGAGCAGCAGGTCATCGGCGTTCGTCGGAGATGCGCCGGTGATGCGAGGAAGAGGACGGGCTCGATCCAGGCGTTGCAGGGCTCCCCGGCTCTCGTAGCTGGACGAGGAAGAAGCGCAGGTCGCCGGCGGAGCCCGTGGACAACTCGGAGGGAGGAGCGGACGTCGGTGGCCGCGATTTCATCGAAGGTGCGGCGGCGACCGCGTCGGGTGTCGGTGGATTAGAGGAAGAGAGCGTCGGGGCGAGCGAGGGAGAGAGGGGGAGAGTGAGTGGAGTGGACCTGGGGCGAGGAACGGGCCTCGTCCTTATCTCCTCGTCGGCCGCGGGAGAGAGAAGGAGATGGGCCTGTTGGGCCGGTTTCGGGGCACTGTGCACTTAGGCCCAATGCACAGTGCCTCTTTTCTATTTTTCTATTTTCTGTTTTGCTTTTTCTTTTACAGAGTTGGGTTTTGATTTAAATGAGCTACCAAATGAATTTGCAAAAATGTGAAACTAGCTCACACCAATGTATTGCAATATCCAGCACTGCTACAAAAAGTTTGGGCATTTTTGGAACCCATTTGAATATATTCAAAAATGATTAGGGCATTTAAGTGTTGTTTTGACTCCATTTCTAACTGTTTGAGTCACTTAGATAATTCAGTAAATGTTGGTTCTAATTTTAGAATTGTCTCTGGATTATTTGCTATTTAATGAACATTTTTCTAACAGTGTTTGAGCAACTCCACTTTGCACTTCTGAATTTGAGTTGATTTTAGGAGAAGGATTTGAATTGAATCTTAAACCAAAGTGACTAAGCACTGCAAATGAAAGTGACTTGGCATTATTAGCAGATGATCACAGTGGCTATTACACAGGGGTGTTACACCGGTCACTATCTGGTCATAAAAATCTGACCCAGACGGACGCGTCATACCTGCCCCATACGTCCAGGCTGACCGGAACCCCTCGTATACAACCAAAATTTGGGGCGGATATGGGGAGGCCCAGGCGTGCCCGGGCACGTCCGCCACATCGTATTCGGCCCATGCTGGCCCACCCCAACCCCACATATATTCATCCCTATCCGCTCCCCGGAGCAAACCATAGCCACTCCACTTCACCTCCAAGCTCCCTTTCGGCGATCTTCGGCCTTCTCCAGCACGGCGGGCAGCAGATCCAAGTCCTCAGTTTACCCAGTATGTGGACCATGAACTCATCCCATGTGGGCCCAAGGAGCGGATAGCCGTCCGCATTGCTCTCCGCTACTCCCAGGAGGAGACCGCTAGATAGCAGTTGGACTCGATCCGGGGGGAATCCATTGCGTCCGCCCAAATTGTGCTTGGATCCGACGCTAGGCGTGTCATCGATGCCTTGCTAGAGGCCGTGTAGTCCATCTGGCGCTCCAACACCGTGGTGTAGGCACAACCCATTCGTTGGCGCACTGAGTTGGAGGTGAGTCGGAGGCGCACTGAGTCGTAGGTGAACGCTCGCACTTATGAGTCGGAGGTGAACACCCGCACTTATAACCCATTCGTTGGCGCACTCGTAGTGCCACAACTATGTCGTGGTGGACGTGTCGGGCTCCAACCACGACAAATCTATCGTGGACCTCACATCGACTGGCAATGTGCGGGCCACAAGCTCCGACGAGGAAAAGTAGGGCATTGGAGACGCCGGTGCCTTGAGTCCCGTGAGCTGGTCCATGTCCCATGTCCTACTCAACCTCGCCGCTGGACATGGACACGGTTGTGGTGCCAGTGAAGTTTATATTATGTTTTATGTTGCATGTAGTCGTATGGATTTGATGATTCATAATTAAGGTATCCGGTTATGCAAAAGAAAATTTGAAGTGTGATCGGTCACTATCCGCGGACGCGTCGACGCATCCGAAGACGGATTTGTTGTACGCAGTTGTAGATGTACATGGGATGGGAAAAGGCACCCTTACTTATGGAAGTACAACATCCATAGACTGTTGCCAAGTTTCATAAGAGCATTTACAACCCGACTTGGCAAATCCGGCCACCTATACGCCCGCGGGCGCGTTCACGGACAGCACCGGGTGGTCCCTTATTTGGGCTGCCACACATGCACACACCTCAAATGCGGATCTTTAAATTCATGAAATCCATGCATGCCGATCATACACTACAAATCATACGAATTCAATAGTTTAAAACAAGTACGACAAAGTAAAACAAATCATGGTTCAACAATTCAAACATGCCAAAACAAAATCAGTGTCCGATCATGATGGATCACTCGCTGGTTGTCCGGATCACTCGTTGGACGCCATCCATGCCGCCTTCTCCGAGGCCATCCTTGCGTACTGCTCTGCCTGCTTTCCGGCCGCCTGCTCTGCCTGCATCCTTGCCGCATGCTTCGCTGCTGCCGTAGCCACCCTCGCCGTCCCGTACTCCCTACGGTCGTTGATCTCCTTCTTCTCCACAAGTCACTTCTTTGCATGCTCATCCAAGAGGCTTTCGACCACCGACATTATCTTCGCATCCTCCGCGTCCCGTGCGATTTGCAGCCTCTACTTCTCAAGCCCAATCTCTCCAAATGTCTTGGCCTTCTCGATCTCCCATTTTATCGCTGCCTCTTGTTTCTCCAACTCGATATTCTCCCTCTTAATTTTCGGCTTCTTCTCCGCCCTCTTCCGGTCCCAATCCATCCTCTCCTTTTGTGCATCCAACATGAGCTTGTACCTCTCCTCTTTCTTGTTCTCCCTCACCAAAAAAATTCACGTCCATGTGGAGGATATTTTTGTAGCCGTGGCGTCGTGGGAGGCCCTTTCCTTCTCCCACTTGTTTCCCATGACTTGCCGGTTATCCTTTGGCCCGACGACTCTTCCATTCTCCACCACAACATCTTCCTCTTCTTCGTCCAACCCAATTGATTGGTGGGAGCTTGAGCCACCATTCCTCTTCTTGTCGGCCTTGAGATCGGCCACAAGTTGTGTCCACTTTGTTTTGCCATTCAATACCACCCAACAATGGCTAAAACCAAATGGCTTATTCTCTGCTACTTGATACATAGTGGCCGCCACCACCGTCTAGCAAACAAATATGTATGCGCATGAGAATGCAATAAAAACAAGCATATGCAAATGATGACAAGATGAAGTAATTTAGCTTACGTGAGTTGCCACTCCCATCCCAATTTGAGGGCAGCCAAGCACTTGTGAATAGTAGCCGACGTACTTGTTCACTTCCCCTTGAATGATCCCTCATCGATGTTGGAGAGATGCCACATTGTGGTTGGTGACGATAGGATGCGGCTCCACATATTGGTTTTGTTCATGATATTCCTTCGAAATCTTCTCCCAATAGTTGTTCACCTTTCGCTCTGTGCCGCATATTGGATCCATTGTTGTGGCCAACCAAGCGTTGACCAACAAGATATCCTCAAAAATTGAGAATGCCGGACCTCTTGCCTTTCCCGTCTTTGCCTCCTTCTTCTTCTTGCTCAGATTGGATTTAATGTTGTCCCAACTTCAAATCAAGGTCCAGTTGGATCCCCCAATTCATAGTCCATTTGGGTCGGATCTTCATTATCATTGATCATGTCCGACATGATCAACTCCTAAATTGTAACACCCCCTTGTAATAAGCTCTGTGACACTCTGTTAATCTTGCCAAGTCATATCATTTGCAGTGCTTAAACAAAGTGGTTAATCAAAGAAACTCAACTCCATTCTGAAAATCAACTCAAATTCAAAAGTGAAATATGAAGTTGATCAAACCCTGTTGGAAAAATGTTCATTAAATGGCAAATAATCCAGGAGCATTTGTAAAATCATCATCAAAAAGTTGGAGTTAGACAAATGACCCAAACAAGGAGAAACAGCACCAAAACAGGATATTTAAATCCATTTAAAATCATTTCAAACACAAATGGTTTCCAACTCTGTCCAAATCACTTTTTGGGGAGAGCTAATATTGCATTGTGATATTTGGGACAACTCTCACATTTTACAAAAATGCAAAAGAGTGCTCTAACTATTACAAAATAGAAATGAAATAAAGAAAAGAGAACAAAAAAAGGAAAAGCATAAGTAAAGGCCACTGTGCACTAGCCTAAGTGCACAGTGCCTGGCGCCAGCCCATCCAGCCCACCTGGCCCATTTCTCCTTCTCTCTCCGTGCGTGTCGCCGCAGCTGTGGCCGAGCGCGCGCGCGCCGACCGCGCGCCGACACGCCGCCGCCCACCGACGATACAGGAGCACGGAGAGGATAAGGGGGAGCTCGAGCCGTCCCCCCTGGCCTCCCCCTCACTCTCCCCTCTCTTCCTCACCAGCTCCGTCTCTCCCTCTCTTCCCAGATCCGTCGACGAGCGCCACCGTCGCCGTGGCCTTGCCGTAGACGCGGCGGCAACGTGGGAGGTGCTGATCTACCTAGGGTTAAACTCTGGCCAGCACGGGCTCGTCAACACCGCCGTGGCCGCGGCCAGCACCGGCTCGTCCGCGTTTCCTCGGATGGTGCTGCCGGAGTCGCCCCGTGCGTCGGCGGCGCACCCGATCCCCGGCTTCCACGTCTACCCGCAAGCCTCCTGACTCTCCGGGGAATGCTCACCAGAGGTGAGCGTGGTGGCGCCTTCCACGCCCGCGCCCATCGACCTCAACACCACGCCGGTGGCCGGTGCCTCGTCATCCGGAGGGAGCAGGAAACGCGCGCGGCAGATGCCAGATGACGTGCTCCCGGGCTTCTGTTGGGAATCGTTGCATGGAAAACAAAAAAAATTCTACGCACACACAAGAGGATGCATAGCAACGAGAGGGGAGAGTGTGTCTACGTACCCTCGTAGACCGTAAGCGGAAGCGTTTCACAACGCGGTTGATGTAGTCGAACTTCTTCCCACGTCAACCGATCAAGTACCGAACGTACGACACCTCCGCGTTCTACACACGTTCAGCTCGGTGACGTCCCTCGCCTTCTTGATCCAGCAAGTCGTCAAGGTAGTAGATGAGTTTCGTCAGCACGACGGCGTGGTGACGGTGATGGTGAAGTGATCCTCGCTGGGCTTCACCTAAGCACTACGAAGATATGACCGGGGGTGTAAACGGTGGAGGGGGGCGCCGCACACGGCTAACAATTGATCTGGTGTGTGCTAGGCGCTCCCCTCCCACATATATATAGGTGGGAGGGGGAGGGGAGAGGCCAGGAGGCGCCCCAAGTAGGACCGAATCCTACTTGGGCTCCTCCCTAGTCGCGTGCCCCCCCTGCCATATATTCCGGAGGGGAAAGGAAAGAGAAGGAAGGGGGAGGCCGAATCCCCCCCCTTTCCTTTCCCTTCCGCTCTTTCCTTCTCCTCCTGGTTCGGCCCATATGGGGGGCGCACCAGCCCCTTGTGGCTGGTGCGTTTCCCCTCTTGGCCCATAAGGCCCATATCTTTTGCCGGGGGTGCCTGGAACCCCTTTCGGTGACCCGATAAGTACCCGGTACCCCCCGAAACACTTCTGGTGTCCGAATACTATCGTCCTATATATGAATCTTTACCTCTCGACCATTTCGAGACTCCTCGTCAAGTCCGTGATCTCATCCGGGACTCCGAACAACATTCGGTCACCAAATCACATAACTCATATAATACAATATCGTCATCGAACGTTAAGCGTACGGACCCTACGAGTTCGAGAACTATGTAGACATGACCGAGACACCTCTCCAGTCAATAACCAATAGCGGAACCTGGATGCCCATATTGGCTCCTACATATTCTACGAAGATCTTTATCGGTCGAACCGTTATGACAACATACGTAATTCCCTTTGTCCATCGGTATGTTACTTGCCCGAGATTCGATCGTCGGTATCTTCATACCTAGTTCAATCTCGTTACCGGCAAGTCTCTTTACTTGTTCTGTAATACATCACCTCGTGACCAACTCCTTAGTCGTTTGCTTGCAAGCTTATGATGTGTATTGCCGAGAGGGCCCAGAGATACCTCTCCGAAACTCGGAGTGACAAATCCTAATCTCGATCTATGCCAACTCAACAAATACCTTCGGAGATACCTGTAGAGCATCTTTATAATCACCCAGTTATGTTGTGACGTTTGATAGCACACAAGGCACTCCTCCGGTATCCGGGAGTTGTATAATCTCATAGTCGAAGGAATATGTATTTGACATGAAGAAAGCAATAGCAATAAAACTGAACGATCGTTATGGTAAGCTAACGGATGGGTCTTGTCCATCACATCATTCTCCTAATGATGTGATCCCGTTATCAAATGACAACTCATGTCCATGGTTAGGAAACCATAACCATCTTTGATCAACGAGCTAGTCAAGTAGAGGCTCACTAGGGACACGGTGTTTGTTTATGTATTCACACATGTATTTAGGTTTCCGATCAATACAATTCTAGCATGAATAATAAACCTTTATCATGAATAAGGAAATATAAAATAACAACTTTATTATTGCCTCTAGGGCATATTTCCTTCAGTCTCCCACTTGCACTAGAGTCAGTAATCTGGATTACATTGTAATGATTCTAACACCCATGGAGTCTTGGTGCTGATCATGTTTTTGCTCGTGGAAGAGGCTTAGTCAACGGGTCTGCTACATTCAGATCCGTATGTATCTTGCAAATTTCTATGTCTCCATCCTTGACTTGTTCACAAATGGAGTTGAAGCGTCTCTTGATGTGTTTGGTTCTCTTGTGAAATCTGGATTCCTTCGCCAAGGCTATTGCTCTAGTGTTGTCACAAAAGATTTTCATTGGATCCGATGCACTAGGTATTACACCTAGATCGGATATGAACTCCTTCATCCAGACTCCTTCATTTGCTGCTTCCGAAGCAGCTATGTACTCTACTTCACACGTAGATCCCGCCACGACACTTTGCTTGGAACTGCACCAACTGACAGCTCCACCATTCAATATAAATACGTATCCGGTTTGTGACTTGGAGTCATCCGGATTAGTGTCAAAGCTAGCATCGACGTAACCATTTACGACGAGCTCTTTATCACCTCCATAAACGAGAAACATATCCTTGGTCCTTTTCAGGTACTTCAGGATGTTCTTGACCGCTGTCCAGTGATCCACTCCTGGATTACTTTGGTACCTCCCTGCCAGACTTATGGCAAGGCACACATCAGGTCTGGTACACAGCATAGCATACATGATAGAACCTATGGCTGAAGCATAGGGAATGACTTTCATTTTCTCTCTATCTTCTACAGTGGTCGGGCATTGAGTCTTACTCAACTTCACACCTTGCAACACAGGTAAGAACCCTTTCTTTGACTGATCCATTTTGAACTTCTTCAAAACTTTATCAAGGTATGTGCTTTGTGAAAGTCCTATTAAGCGTCTCGATCTATCCCTATAGATCTTGATGCCCAATATATAAGCAGCTTCATCGAGGTCTTTCATTGAAAAATTCTTATTCAAGTATCCTTTTATGCTATCCAGAAATTCTATGTCATTTCCAATCAACAATATGTCATCCACATATAATATCAGAAATGCTACAGAGCTCCCACTCACTTTCTTGTAAATACAGGCTTCACCGAAAGTCTGTATAAATCCATATGCTTTGATCACTTCATCAAAGCATATATTCCAACTCCGAGATGCTTGCACCAGTCCATAGATGGATCGCTGGAGCTTGCATACTTTGTTAGCACCTTTAGGATCGACAAAATCTTCTGGTTGCATCATATATAATTCTTCCTTAAGAAATCCATTAAGGAATGCAGTTTTGACGTCCATTTGCCAAATTTCATAATCATAAAATGCGGCAATTGCTAACATGATTCGGACGGACTTAAGCATCGCTACGGGTGAGAAAGTCTCATCGTAGTCAACCCCTTGAACTTATCGAAAACCTTTTGCGACAAGTCGAGCTTTATAGACAGTAACATTACCATCAGCATCAGTCTTCTTCTTGAAGATCCATTTATTTTCTATGGCTTGCCGATCATCGGGCAAATCCACCAAACTCCACACTTTGTTCTCATACATGGATCCTATCTCAGATTTCATGGCCTCAAGCCATCTGTCAGAATCTGGGCTCATCATAGCTTCTTCATAGTTCGTAGGTTTGCCTTGGTCTAGTAACATGACTTCCAGTACAGGATTCCCGTACCACTCTGGTGCGAATCGTGTTCTGGTTGACCTACGAAGTTTTGTAGTAACTTGATCTGAAGTTTCATGATCATCATCATTGGCTTCCTCTCTAGTTGGTGTAGGCATCACTGGAACGGTTTTCTCTGATGAACTACTTTCCAATTCGAGAGAAGGTACAATTACCTCATCAAGTTCTACTTCCTCCCACTCACTTCTTTCGAGAGAAACTCCTTCTCTAGAAAGGTTCCATTCTTGGCAACAAAGATCTTGCCTTCGGATCTATGGTAGAAGGTGTAATCAATTGTTTCCTTAGGGTATCCTATGAAGACACACTTTTCCGATTTGGGTTCGAGCTTATCAGGCTGAAGCCTTTTGACATAAGTGTCGCAACCCCAAACTTTAAGAAATGACAACTTAGGTTTCTTGCCAAACCATAGTTCATACGATGTCGTCTCAACGGATTTAGACGGTGCCCTATTGAATGTGAATGCAGCTGTCTCTCATGCATAACCCCAAAACGATAGTGGTAAATCGGTAAGAGACATCATACATCGCACCATATCTAATAAAGTACGGTTACGACGTTCGGACACACCATTACGCTGTGGTGTTCCACGTGGCGTGAGTTGTGAAACTATTCCACATTGTTTTAAATGAAGGCCAAACTCGTAACTCAAATATTCGCCTCCGCGATCAGATCGCAGAAACTTTATTTTCTTGTTACGATGATTCTCCACTTCACTCTGAAATTCTTTGAACTTTTCAAATGTTTCAGACTTGTGTTTCATTAAGTAGATATACCCATATCTGCTCAAATCATCTGTGAAGGTCAGAAAATAATGATACCCGCCGCGTGCCTCAACACTCATCGGCCCGCATACATCGGTATGTATTATTTCCAATAAGTCATTAGCTCGCTCCATTGTTCCGGAGAACGGAGTTTTAGTCATCTTGCCCATGAGGCATGGTTCGCAAGTATCAAATGATTCATAATCAAGTGATTCCAAAAGACCATCTGCATGGAGTATCTTCATGCGCTTTACACCAATATGACCTAAACGGCAGTGCCACAAATATGTTGCACTATAATTATCAACTTTGCATCTTTTGGCATCAATATTATGAATATGTGTATCACTACAATCGAGATTCAACAAAAATAGACCACTCTTCAAGGGTGAATGACCATAAAAGATATTACTCATATAAATAGAACAACCATTATTCTCTGATTTAAATGAATAACCGTCTCGCACTAAACAAGATCCAGATATAATGTTCATGCTCAACACTGGCACCAAATAACAATTATTCAGGTCTAAAACTAATCCCGAAGGTAGATGTAGAGGTAGCGTGTCGACGGCGATCACATCGACCTTGGAACCATTCCCGACGCGCATCGTCACCTCGTTCTTAGCCAATCTTCGTTTAATCCGTAGCTCCTGTTTCGAGTTATAGATATGAGCAACCAAACCAGTATCAAATACCCAGGCGCTAGGTACACATCAATAACATGTATATCAAATATACCTTTGTTCACTTTGCCATCCTTCTTATCCGCCAAATAATTGGGGCAATTCCGCTTCCAGTGACCAGTCCCTTTGCAGTAGAAGCACTCAGTTTCAGGCTTGGGTCCAGCTTTGGGTTTCTTCCCGGGAGTGGCAACTTGCTTGCCATTCTTCTTGAAGTTCCCTTTCTTTCCCTTGCCCTTTTTCTTGAAACTAGTGGTCTTGTTAACCATCAACACTTGATGTTCCTTCTTGATTTCTACCTCCGCGGCCTTAAGCATTGCGAAGAGCTCGGGAATTGATTTGTTCATCCCTTGCATATTATAGTTCATCACGAAGCCTTTGTAGCTTGGTGGCAGTGATTGAAGAACTCTGTCAATGTCACAATCAACTGGAAGATCAACTCCCAGCTGAGTCAAGTTATTATAATACCCAGACATTTTGAGTATGTGTTCACTGACAGAACTGTTCTCCTCCATCTTGCAGCTGTAGAACTTGTTGGAGACTTCATATCTCTGAACCCGGGCATTTGCTTGAAATATTAACTTCAACTCTTGGAACATCTCATATGCTCCATGACGTTCAAAACATCTTTGAAGTCCCGGTTCTAAGCCGTAAAGCATGGTACACTGAACTATAGAGTAGTCATCAGACCGCGTCTGCCGGACGTTCAAAGCATCTACATTAGCGGGACGGGGCTTGTCACCTAGCGGTGCATCAAGGACATAATTCTTCTGTGCAGCAATGAGGATAATCCTCAAGTTACGGACCCAGTCCGTGTAGTTGCTACCATCATCTTTCAACTTAGCTTTCTCTAGGAACGCATCAAAATTTAGGGGAACGGTAGCACGGGCCATTGATCTACAACATAGATATGCAAATACTACCAGGACTAAGTTCATGATAAATTAAGTTCAATTAATCAAATTACTTAAGAACTCCCACTTAAATAGACATCCCTCAAGTCATCTAAGTGATACGTGATCCAAATCAACTAACCCATGTCCGATCATCACGTGAGATGGGGTAGTCATCAATGGTGAACATCTCTATGTTGATCATATCTACTATATGATTCACGTTCAACCTTTCGGTCTCCAGTGTTCCGAGGCCATGTCTGTACATGCTAGGCTCGTCAAGTTTAACCCAAGTATTCCGCATGTACAAAACTGTCTTGCACCCGTTGTATGTGAACGTAGAGTCTATCACACCCGATCATCACGTGGTCTCTCAATACGACGAACTATAGCAACGGTGCATACTCAGGGAGAACACTATTATCTTGAAATTTAGTGAAGGGATCATCTTATAATGCTACCACAATTCTAAGCAAAATAAGATGCATAAAGGATAAACATCACATGCAATCAAAATATGTGACATGATATGGCCATCATCTTGTGCTTTTGGTCTCCATCTCCAAAGCATCATCATGATCTCCATTGTCACCGGCTCGACACCTTGATCTCCATCGTTGCGTCGTGGTCTTCTCGCCAACTATTGCTTCTACAACTATCGCTAATGCATAGTGATAAAGTAAAGCAATTACATGGCGTTTGCATTTCATACAATAAAGCGACAACCATAAGGCTCCTGCCAGTTGCCGCTAACTACAACAACGTATATCACATCATGTCTTGACCATATCACGTCACAACATGCCCTGCAAAAACAAGTTAGACGTCCTCTACTTTGTTGTTGCAAGTTTTACGTGGCTGCTACGGGCTTCTAGGAAGAACCGTTCTTACCTACGGCAAAAACCACAATGGTGATTCGTCAAGTTTGCTATTTTAACCTTCTTCAAGGACCGGCGGCAGTCAAATTCGATTCAACTAAAGTAGGAGAAACAGACACCCGCCAGCCACCTTTATGCAAAACTAGTTGCATGTCAGTCGGTGGAACCGGTCTCATATGCATGGACATGTAAGGTTGGTCTGGGCCGCTTCATCCCACAATACCACCGAATCAAAATAAGTCGTTGGTGGTAAGCAGTATGACTATCACCACCCACAACTCTTTGTGTTCTACTCGTGCATATCATCTACGCATAGACCTGGCTCATGATGCCACTGTTGGGAATCGTTGCATGGAAAACAAAAAAAATTCTACGCACACACAAGATCTATCAAGGAGATGCATAGCAACGAGAGGGGAGAGTGTGTCTACGTACCCTCGTAGACCGTAAGCGGAAGCGTTTCACAACGCGGTTGATATAGTCGAACTTCTTCTCATGTTAACCGATCAAGTACCGAACGTACGGCACCTCCGTGTTCTGCACACGTTCAGCTCGGTGACGTCCCTCGCCTTCTTGATCCAGCAAGTCGACGAGGTAGTAGATGAGTTCCGTCAGCACGACGGTGTGGTGATGGTGAAGTGATCCTCGCAAGGCTTCACCTAAGCACTACAAAGATATGACCGGGGGTGTAAACGGTGGAGGAGGGCGCCGCACACGGCTAACAATTGATCTGGTGTGTGCTAGGCGCCCCCCTCCCACATATATATAGGTGGGAGGGGGAGGGGAGAGGCCAGGAGGCGCCCCAAGTAGGACCGAATCCTACTTGGGCTCCTCCCTAGCCGCGCGCCCCCCTGCCATATCTGCCGGAGGGGGAAGGAAAGAGGAGGGGGGAGAGAAGGAAGGGGGTGGCCGAATCCCCCCTTTCCTTTCCCTTCCCCTCTTTCCTTATCCTCCTGGTTTGGCCCATATGGGGGGCGCACCAGCCCCTTGTGGCTGGTGCGTTTCCCCTCTTGGCCCATAAGGCCCATATCTTTTGCCGGGGGTGCCTGGAACCCCTTCCGGTGACCTGATAAGTACCCGGTACCCCCCAAAACACTTCCGGTGTCCGACTACTATCGTCCTATATATGAATCTTTACCTCCCGACCATTTCGTGACTCCTCGTCATGTCCGTGATCTCATCTGGGACTCCGAACAACATTCGGTCACCAAATCACATAACTCATATAATACAATATCGTCATCGAATGTTAAGCGTGCGGACCCTACGGGTTCGAGAACTATGTAGACATGACCGAGACACCTCTCCGGTCAATAACCAATAGCGGAACCTGGATGCCCATATTGGCTCCTACATATTCTACAAAGATCTTTATCGGTCGAACCGTTATGACAACATACGTAATTCCCTTTGTCCATCGGTATGTTACTTGCCCGAGATTCGATCGTCGGTATCTTCATACCTAGTTCAATCTCGTTACCGGCAAGTCTCTTGACTCGTTCCTTAATACATCACCTCATGACCAACTCCTTAGTTGTTTGCTTGCAAGCTTATGATGTGTATTGCCGAGAGGGCCCAGAGATACCTCTCCGAAACTCGGAGTGACAAATCCTAATCTCGATCTATGCCAACTCAACAAATACCTTCGGAGATACCTATAGAGCATCTTTATAATCACCCAATTACGTTGTGACATTTTATAGCACACAAGGCTCTCCTTTGGTATCCGGGAGTTGCATAATCTCATAGTCGAAGGAATATGTATTTGACATGAAGAAAGCAATAGCAATAAAACTGAACGATCATTATGCTAAGCTAACGGATGGGTCTTGTGCATCACATCATTCTCCTAATGATGTGATCCCGTTATCAAATGACAACTCATGTCCATGGTTAGGAAACCATAACCATCTTTGATCAATGAGCTAGTCAAGTAGAGGCTCACTAGGGACACGGTGTTTGTTTATGTATTCACACATGTATTTAGGTTTCCGATCAATACAATTCTAGCATGAATAATAAACCTTTATCATGAATAAGGAAATATAAAATAACAACTTTATTATTGCCTCTAGGGCATATTTCTTTCAGCTTTCGCAACCTGTTCGATAGAATGCCGGCGGCCGGCGACGACGAGACGGCCAACCGTTTCATGTAGAGCATCATCTTCGATGGTGATACGGCGGCAGCTCGTGGTGCCGCCGCGGCTGGCTACGATCTAGAGGAGACACAAAGCCAGGACAACCGAGGGCCATTCACGCCGTTCACGCTGTCGACCTATGATCAAGCTGGTATGCAGGACGCCTTCATGCAAGATCAGGTCGGCGTGGACCTGGACGGCTTCCCACTTGACCATGAGTTTTCGAAGGACTACTGCCTCGAGGAATGTGACGCCCCCGGCTCAATCATGCAGTAATCATACATGCAAATGCACACGATCAAGCCTAAGGACTCACGGGAAGATATCACAACACAACTCTAAAACATAAATAAAGTCATACAAGCTTTATATTACAAGCCAGGGCCTCGAAGGCTCGAATACATAGCTCGATGGCATACAAGCGTCAGCGGAAGCAACAGATATCTGAGTACAGATATTAAAAGAGAAAAAGAAAGGCCTTTAGAAAGGCAGGGCAAAATAAAACACTATGATCGAAAGGCGCAGGCCTCCTGCCTGGGACCCTCCGAACCTACTCATGCTCGTCAGCCAACTCGTAGTAGTATCCATCCTCGGGGTGGTAGTAGTAGTCGATCGACGGGGCATCTGTCTCAGGGGGCTCCGTCCTCTGGTCACGACAAACTAATATGGGGAGAAAAGGAAAACAAAGCAACCGTGAGTACTCAGAAGTACTCAGCAGGCAAGGATCTACACTACATATGCAACATTTTCAAAGAGAGGCTGTATATGTGGACTGGGCTGCAGAAATGCCAGAATAGAGAGAAGGCCTAGTCCTATCGAAGACTAGCATCTTCAGAGGTCTTGCAGCAATAGAAGAGAGTAGAACAGTACAATATAAGGTAGCAGTAATGATATCAACCTCACTCAGAGATCCTTTCTCGACTCCCTGCGAGAAAGCAATCCCAGAGCCGTACAGTCATCAACCTCGTCCTGAGATCCCTTCTCGACTCTCGGTGAGAAGCAATCCCAGAGCCATAGTATCCAAGTATCCAGTTCTAATTGTATCAATCAGGATACAACTCCGAGTGTCCGTTACCGAGGATCCGGCTATGCATAGATTAGTTCTTCCCTGCAGGGGTGCACCAACTTACCCACCACGCTCGCTTAACTCCGGCCGGATACACTTTTCCGGGTCATGCCCGACCTCGGCCAAACGACACACCGCAGCCCTACCTAGAGCTCAGCAGAGAGGTCCCCGTCGGTCTACATCCTAAGCGCTCAGAGGTCTTGGGACATCGCCCTGTGCACTCCGAGTCGTTGCGTGCAGGGGGAAGCCAGGCACCAGGGGGGCGCCGGTCCGTCCCGGCCGCAATGCTGAACTGGACGTCTGACAGAGCTTTCGGCTGATGCATACGATGTAGAGTGCCCATAACTTTTCCCACGTGATGGTTAGTGCTATCGGGCCAAAGGCCCACTCGAATCAAATATCCAAACCGTTAGTACCTTGGGGCTGCGGTAACGAGCAGAGACTCACGAAAGATGTGACCCCGTCGCCCCGTCTCGAGGACTTGCGACAAGGGTCAAGAATGCCCGACCATGCCTCGTATTCTCACTCGGGCACCATCCAGGTCAACCCGTCTCACAAAAGACTGTCGGGAACTCAGGTCCACCTCTACTGGGTGGTACCGCCTGTCCCTCCAGTCCTGCAGTTAAAGTAACTCCCTCGGGTCACCCTCGGGGCCGACCCGTTTCTAACAGGGTGCAGGGGTAAAGTCCAGTAGCCGTGTGTCCATAACGTCAAGGGAATCCGAGGTATCACCCTCGACGGATACCCACTCGATGTAACTGCCAAGGTGAACGTAGGAGGATTCACCCTCGATGGGTTCACACTTGATGTGTTGCACGACCGCGTCGTTATCGGAAGTGGTGAAGGAGGAATCACCCTCGATGACCACGACCAAATAGCTACTCTACAGAGTTAACATCAGAAGTGCTACACGAGGTATCACCCTCGGCACTAGATAGTAACGCTGCAGTGTCGTTACAACTAAGGGGGGTGATGTGCGGTGCCGGGGCCTGGTCTTCAATCCCGTTGATCGGGTCTTCTGATAATCCAGCGGGGCAGTCGGGACTAGCGGGGTCACTAATAGGTCTCTACCCAGCCTATACTAAGCAGTTTAGGATATGCAGGTAATTATCAACAGCAGGTTACAATGAACAGGCTATGCATCAGAATAGTTAAAGCAGTAGCAACAGCAATTCTAATGCAAGCATGAGAAAATAGAATGGGCGATATCGGGATGATCAAAGGGGGGGCTTGCCTGGTTGCTCGGCGGCAAGGGCAAGGTCGTCAACGGTGTCGTCGGGCTCCTGAGCTGCGTCGGTCTCGGGGACGACGTCGGTGTCGGGGTCTACCGAGAAAGAAGTAACGGAGGGGAAGCACAATAAATAACAGAGCAATCAAAGCATCACAAAGCGTAGCATGGCAAATACGTGGTGCTAGGGGTGATCTAACGTATGGTTGCACGTCACCTAGGAAGGGGGAATCCATCCGGGAATGTTTTCCCGGTTCCGGACATTTGTCAGACAGATGACCAGAGGGGAACGGTTCCATGTTCGGGTAGTTAGGGACATGTGATGGACGAACGGACCGCGCATTCGGATTCGTCTCGTCGTTCTAAGCAACTTTCATGTACAAAGTTTTTTCATCCGAGTTACGGATTATTTCATATGATTTTTCAAAGATTTAAATATTTTTCTGAAATTTTTGGATTTAATTTTAATTCGAAAATCTCAGTGGAAACAGTAGGTGCACTCGGTGCAGTGCACCCGCAGTGCACCACCGAGGCTGACAGGTGGGGTCAGATGGCCCAGTTGACCCAGTCAAAAAAGACTGGTCAACAGAGTGAATAGTGCGTGCGGGACCCGCATGTCAGTGTCCTATTGGGTTAATTACCTAATTAACTAATTAAGTAATTTACTAATCATTCTATTAATTATTATTCTTATATTTATTTTTAATTTCTTTCTTTTCTTTTTTTAAGGGACAGCCCCACCTGTTAGGGGCACAATGTGCCCCTGCAGTGGCTGTGTGTACAAGGGGGAAGGGAGACAGGGGACTCCGGTGGCTTCAACCAGGGGCCGCAGCGAGCTTCGGCGGGCGCGACGGCCAGCGGCGGGGCACTCGGCCGTTGGCCGAACTCGGCGGCCAGGGGCACGCGAGGCGCGGCGTGGCATGCGGCAGCAGCAGGCAGAAAGGCGAGCGGGGCGGATGGGCGAGGCGCGGCGGGCGCAGCGGGACGGCGAGGCCAGGGGCAGGGCAAGGGGAGCAGGCGCGCCGGGCGGGGAGGCGGCGGGGGCGCATAGACGGGCGGCGCTAGCAGCAGCCACCGACAACAAGCAGGAGCGGCAGTAGGTAAGAAGAGCAGCAGCAAAAGAGCAGCGGCAACAGCTCGGGGAGGGTAAGCGGGGCGAGGCCGTGCGCAGGCGACAGCGACGCACAACTGGAGCAGCAGTGGGCAGCAACAGCGACAACCAGCGCAGGCATCGGGGAGGAGTGTCGAGCATGGGGCTGCACGCCGGGTGCACGCGCGCGAGGCGTGGTTGGAGTGCGAGGCTCGCAGGGGTGAGCGCGAGCGCATCGATGGCCGCGGTCGCGGGGACTGCGGCCAGGGGCGGCGGTTACGGTGACTTGGACGAGGGGAAAACAGGGGAGGGCCGACGGAGGAGCTCACCATGGGTACAGCGAAGGGCTCGACGGAGATGGGGGCGCCGCGGTGGTGGCGGATCGATGAACTTTCTGGCGGTCGAAGTTTGATGAAGGCGACGACACACGTGATGTAGGGGCTCCAAGGTTGACCACGTCCATGTAGTTGACGTAGCCGACGATGTCGTAGCAGCTGGACATGGCCTTGGGCGCCGAAGAGCTTGGTGGCCACGGGATCGACGGGGTGATGACGATGGAAGCGCTCGGCCTTGCGCGGGAGAGAGCAAAGAGAGAGGGGGAAGGGGATCTGGGTGCTAGGTTTTCGGGGAGGGAGAGAGAGGCGTCCAGGGGGACTAGTAGGCGAGGGGGCATGGATGCCCGGCGCGTGTCCACGGTCGGCCATGGCGCCGTGGATGCGTTGCCACGATCCCCCCTGATGGACAGAGGAGGGGGACGGTGGTAAGTGGGCCGGCCTGGCGGCTAAGGCCCGGGGGGGGGGGGGAAGCTGGGGGGCCCCTTTTTTTCTTTTCTTTGAATTCCTTTTCTGTTCTGTCTTTAGTTACATTTTATTTTAGTTTTAGTAAAATATATACTTAGCATCTAACTTAGTATTTCAATTTAGTCCACTGTCACAAAATGTCTAGTCCTCAAATAATTTAGTTTGATTTTTTTATTAATTAATAAAGGCATTTAAATAATTAGGTTTGCTACTATTTAAATCATTTTAGTGCATTTAAGCATTTCATAAAAGTTTGGTTTCACCACCATAATCACCTATGCATTATCTGGCACGACCCGAACACTTTAGTTATAATTTTTGAAAACTTTTATTGTTTGCTTGATTTTGAATTTGGATTTTGAATCAAAGGGGAATCTAGCAACAGTAATTGCGATGACATGGCACCATTAGCGTGTGGTTACTGTAGCTTAACTTCCGGGGTGTTACAAATCTCCTCCACTACAAGAAATCTCGTCCCGAGATTTAAGAGGTGGAGTAAGGGGGAAAGTTCTGGTTACGAAATTCTAACGGATCTTCTCGTTCTCGGTTGCTCTTCTCGAAGAGGTCGATTGATAGCATTGATGTCTTCATTCCTATACATCAAGGCATCATGATGAAGTTATCGTCCTTTCTTCAGGATCTTCACTGTACTTACGAAAGGATAGGAGGGGAAAAGCTCTATAAGGACGGATTCTAACAAGATTGAGCATCAGACGGTTAACTCATGGGAAGAAGCATAAGTATCTCTCGAATTGAAACTTAAGAAGATATCGAGAGCAAAGTAAGAAGGTATCATGAGAAGTTTCAAACGGATAGGCAATCGTTCGATGTCTGAAACAACGTGCGAAAGGGGTCCAGAGCAACGAGATTGAGTATTGTGTCTGTTACCAGAATAGATCACCAGGAAGGTGGCTCGTGCATTACATACGAGGCCATGCGCGAGGAATAACTTTGACAACAGGGTGTACAGGAGAGTCAGGTTTTGATCCTGTGGAACTGTGGGTTATGGCCCCACCATGTGGGTTAAAAGTAGGAAAGGCGTTGACATCTTGCACGGTTATGATAGCAAGGCATGGCAGCGATTAGCCTGTCAGTTATGTCGGCAACAACATCGGTACCAAGGGCGAGGGACAAAGAGAACCATCTTCCTGCTCGTTAAACGAGGCGGACCAATAGGCAAAGTTCTCGTGCATCGGCGGTTACCGGAATGTCATCAACAATAGTAAATGGGTCTTACTGACAGAGTGGTACGACAAGGTGCTTACCTAAGTAGGGAATTATCACTGCTCAGTTAAGTCAGATTACCAGAAAGGTTAAACAAAACAATAGAATGGAAATACGATTATCAGATTAAACAGAACAATGGAAAGGAAAATGTGTTTAAACACATATTTCAGGGGTATATCCTTCGCAAAGACAAGCAGAGCATGATATCCATGACTGGATAACAAGTAGAAAACCCTTTAGGTGAGGGGAGAAAAATTTCATGGCATTATCCATACAACGGTGTTTGGATAATTGTAAAAGAAATTTTTGGCATTATGCTTCAAATGTTCTTATTGAAGATCGGAGTACCACAGTCATGCTTCGAGATAACATTGACATGGTCTTCCAGTAAAGGTCAGACTTTGGATACACAAAGGATCCATCAAGAGACAATAGGGTTGCTAGAAGTTTCGAATTCACACATCATAGTTCATTTGTCGGCATTAAGGTCATAAACAACACGAGGACCAAGAAGGAATGGTGATGGTGAGAAGTAACACTTGTATCAAGAATTCTCAAGAGGTGGTGAAATTCCCACGACATCCTTGACATAAAAGGTGGTAATTTTCCAAGGTAAAGAAGAACAAATGCTGGATAGCAAGGAACTCAAGGTACAACACAAAACACGAACAAGTTTGTGTTGGGGAGGGGGAAGGGCAATAAAGTGGCCGATGATTATCACAAATCATCGAGGGCAAGGATGGTATTTCACCTCAAGAATTCGATTGATATCTTAGAGCAAGTTAGTATATTGATGGTGATCACGACTAATTTGTCGAGAGGCTCTTTGAAGATCCATCGAGCAGCAAAGACATCAAGAAAAAGGAATGACGAAGCGAAAGATTATTGGAACCACGGTTACGACACAAACTCAAAGTCAAGTTTGTTGTTCGAGATGAAATGATAAGATGAGGAAGATCGACGTAAGCTTAGCTCATCGTCAGGAGTTGCTCCGGGCATAAGGACCAGGTAGCACAGTTAAAAGTTGGCACGATAAAAATATAGCCGATCAGGCTAGGAATGATGTGATGGGGTATTAAACTTCCCAGTAACAAGTACTAGGGGTAATACCGGAAGGTAAATCGGAGTAGAGGTTGGACGGGGGAAATGATTTGCAGAGGATAAGTATTTTAACTTATCCGAGAGATGGAATCAAGGAGGAATATGGTTGGAACCACGATTGCAAAGGATCAATTCATAGATACAAGATGGAGTTGTACCAAGGAAATAATTATTTTTACGAGCAGCTTCCATGATAAGTTCTACATCGGTTCCATGGTCATGAACACAAAGGTTCAAGGTCGACTCCCACTTCTTCAATGCATAACCTTTCATTCATTCCTCGTTTTCCAAGAGATTGTAGTGCGGAAGATTTATCTGGTGAAGCACCAGAAGAGTATGACTCGCATAACTTTCGAGTTCACACGGATTAGGGAAAGCATGGGTTCAACCCATTGGGGGCATATTAGGAACATATACCACTAACTTCCAGAGCATATAACATCAGCTCAATATCAGAGCATGGTTGACAATAAGCAGAGGATACAATTTACCGAAGGCAATATGTATCAGGGGAAGAGCACACGAGATTTTGAATATGAAGGACATTGCCGGATAATAATCCAACAAAGGATTCAACGGTCCTCAATGGATCTGATGTGAGTATCAGTACTCAATCAGAGGAAGGGAAGAATGCAAAGGCATCAGATTATAGAAACAGCTGAATAATTCGGTGTTCAAGTTGAAGGGAACTAGGTGGACAATCAATTGCAACATGATTGGCCGAGAACCAAGTCATGTCCAAAATGACGTCTGAGCCGGAAGGACAAATTCTAAGAATCAAGGGATGATAAGGATTACATATGGATTTAACCATAATGCAGGCAGACAGGACTTTCAGGAGAAATAGGTTGCAGAGGATTTTCGGAAGGTCGTATAGCAATCCAAGGTATTTCGTGAAACACAAGAACAACTTGGGATGAATGGATCCCCGGAAATGTGAGGAATTATTCATAAGTATGTTCAGGCGGAAAGGAACTGCAAGGCAGCAGGTTCAGAGAATTCTCGAAATGTCGGATAGTATTTCGATATGTCGAATGGAACAAAAGAGTAACTGGATCGAATATAAGTACGACAAGTGTAAGTAGTTATCCGTTAGGATTTATCGGTGGTCAGGAACTGCAAAGCAGTGGGCACAGGGTCTCGGCAATCATCGAGGAGTATCTTCAGAGTCTACTGACGAAGCAAGCGAACCTCGGTAATGTCGGGGCTCTCTGGGAGGAAGGGGTACGAGAACCTAATGTTGGAGTTAGTAAAATTTTAACTCGAAAGGAAGAGAGATCAGAGTCCCAGAGTATAGATGAGGAATAAAAGATCCTAATACCACCCAATTGGCGACCTGGGCCCGTAAGCCACACAGCCATGTTAGTTAAACAGTTTTGGAACACTAGACTCGACTTCGGCCAAGGAGTTGGAAAGGGGGTTCCTACAGTCAGTCGGCTCTGATACCAACTTGTGACGCCCCCGGCTCAATCGTGCACTAACCATACATGCAAATGCACACGATCAAGCCTAAGGACTCACGGGAAGATATCACAACACAACTCTAAAACATAAATAAAGTTATACAAGCTTTATATTACAAGCCAGGGCCTCGAGGGCTCGAATACATAGCTCGATGGCATACAAGCATCAGCGGAAGCATCAGATATCTGAGTACAGATATTAAAAGAGAAACAGAAAGGCCTTTAGAAAGGCGGGGCAAAATAAAACACAACGATCGAAAGGCGCAGGCCTCCTGCCTGGGACCCTCCGAACCTACTCCTGCTCGTCAGCCAACTCATAGTAGTATCCATCCTCGGGGTGGTAGTAGTAGTCGATCGACGGGGCATCTGTCTCAGGGGGCTCCGTCCTCTGGTCACGACAAACTGATATGGGGAGAAAAGGAAAACAAAGCAACCGTGAGTACTCAGAAGTACTCAGGAAGCAAGGATCTACACTACATATGCAACATTTTCAAAGAGAGGCTGTATATGTGGACTGGGCTGCAGAAATGCCAGAATAGAGAGAAGGCCTAGTCCTATCGAAGACTAGCATCTTCAGAGGTCTTGCAGCAATAGAAGAGAGTAGAACAGTACAATATAAGGTAGCAGTAATGATATCAACCTCACCCAGAGATCCTTTCTCGACTCCCTGCGAGAAAGCAATCCCAGAGCCACACAGTCATCAACCTCGTCCTGAGATCCCTTCTCGACTCCCGGCGAGAAGCAATCCCAGAGCCATAGTATCCAAGTATCCAGTTCTAATTGTATCAATCAGGATACAACTCCGAATGTTCGTTACCGAGGATCCGGCTATGCATAGATTAGTTCTTCCCTGCAGGGGTGCACCAACTTACCCACCACGCTCGCTTAACTCCGGCCGGACACACTTTTCCGGGTCATGCCCGACCTCGGCCAAACGACACACCGCAGCCCTACCTAGAGCTCAGCAGAGAGGTCCCCGTCGGTCTACATCCTAAGCGCTCAGAGGTCTTGGGACATCGCCCTGTGCACTCCGAGTCGTTGCGTGCAGGGGGAAGCCAGGCACCAGGGGGGCGCCGGTCCGTCCTGGCCGCAATGCTGAACTGGACGTCTGACAGAGCTTTCGGCTGATGCATATGATGCAGAGTGCCCATAACTTTTCCCACGTGATGGTTAGTGCTATCGGGCCAAAGGCCCACTCGAATCAAATATCCAAACCGTTAGTACCTTGGGGCTGCGGTAACGAGCAGAGACTCACGAAAGATGTGACCCCGTCGCCCCGTCTCGAGGACTTGCGGCAAGGGTCAAGAAAGCCCGGCCACGCCTCGTATTCTCACTCAGGCACCATCCAGGTCAACCCGTCTCACAAAAGACTGTCGGGAACTTAGGTCCACCTCTACTGGGCGGTACCGCCTGTCCCTCCAGTCCTGCAGTTAAAATAACTCCCTTGGGTCGCCCTCGGGGCCGACCCATTTCTAACAGGGTGCAGGGGTAAAGTCACAGTAGCCGTGTGTCCATAACATCAAGGGAATCCGAGGTATCACCCTCGACGGATACCCACTCGATGTAACTATCAAGGTGAACGTAGGAGGATTCACCCTCGATGGGTTCACACTTGATGTGTTGCACGACCGCGTCGTTATCGGAAGTGGTGAAGGAGGAATCACCCTCGATGACCACGACCGAATAGCTACTCTACAGAGTTAACATCAGAAGTGCTACACGAGGTATCACCCTCGGCATTAGATAGTAACACTGCAGTGTCGTTACAACTAAGGGGGGTGATGTGCGGTGCCGGGGCCTGGTCTTCAATCCCGTTGATCGGGTCTTCTGATAATCCAGCGGGGCAGTCGGGACTAGCGGGGTCACTAATAGGTCTCTACCCAGCCTATACTAAGCAGTTTAGGATATGCAGGTAATTATCAACAGCAGGTTACAATAAACAGGCTATGCATCATAATAGGTAAAGCAGCAGCAGCAATTCTAATGCAAGCATGAGAAAATAGAATGGGCGATATCGGGATGATCAAAGGGGGGGCTTGCCTGGTTGCTCGGCGGCAAGGGCAAGGTCGTCAACGGTGTCGTCGGGCTCCTGAGCTACGTCGGTCTCGGGGACGACGTCAGTGTCGGGGTCTACCGAGAAAGAAGTAACGGAGGGGAAGCACAATAAATAACAGAGCAATCAATGCATCACAAAGCGTAGCATGGCAAACACGCGGTGCTAGGGGTGATCTAACGTATGGTTGCACGTCACCTAGGAAGGGGGAATCCATCCGGGAATGTTTTCCCGGTTCCGGACATTTGTCAGACAAATGACCGGAGGGGAACAGTTCCATGTTTGGGTAGTTAGGGACGTGTGACGGACGAACGGACCGCGCATTCGGATTCGTCTCGTCGTTCTGAGCAACTTTCATGTACAAAGTTTTTTCATCCGAGTTACGGATTATTTCATATGATTTTTCAAAGATTTAAATATTTTTCTGAAATTTTTGGATTTAATTTTAATTCAAAAATCTCAGTGGAAACAGTAGGTGCACTCGGTGCAGTGCACCCGCAGTGCTCCACCGAGGCTGACAGGTGGGGTCACATGGCCCAGTTGACCCAGTCAACAAAGACTGGTCAACAGAGTGAATAGTGCATGCGGGACCCGCATGTCAGTGTCCTATTGGGTTAATTACCTAATTAACTAAATAAGTAATTTACTAATCATTCTATTAATTATTATTCTTATATTTATTTTTAATTTCTTTCTTTTCTTTTTTTAAGGGACAGCCCCACCTGTCAGGGGCACAATGTGCCCCTGCAGTGGCTGTGTGTACGAGGGGGAAGGGAGACAGGGGACTCCGGCGGCTTCAGCCAGGAGCCGTAGCGAGCTCCGGCGGGTGCGACGGCCAGCGGCAGGGCGCGCGGCCATTGGCCGAACGCGGCGGCCAGGGGCACGCGAGGCGCGGCGTGGCATGCGGCAGGAGCAGGCAGAAAGGCAAGCGGGGCGGACAAGCGAGGCGCGGCGGGCGCAGCGGGACGGCGAGGCCAGGGGCAGGGCGAGGGGAGCGGGCGCGCCGGTCGGGGAGGCGGTGGGGGCACGCAGACGGGCGGCGCTAGCAGCAGCCACCGGCAACAAGCAGGAGTGGCAGCAGGTAAGAAGAGCAGCAGCAAAAGAGCAGCGGCAACAGCTCGGGGAGGGCAAGCGGGGCGAGGCCGTGCGCAGGCTGCAGCGACGCAAAACTGGAGCAGCAGTGGGCAGCAACAGCGGCAACCAGCGCAGGCATCGGGGAGGAGTGTCGAGCACGGGGCTGCACGCCGGGCGCACGCGCGCTAGGCGTGGTTGGAGTGCGAGGCTTGCAGGGGTGAGCGCGAGCGCATCGATGGCCGCGGGCACGGGGACTGCGGCCAGGGGCGGCGGTTACGACGACTTGGACGAGGGGAAAACAGGGGAGGGCCGACGGAGGAGCTCACCATGGGTGCAGCGAAGGGCTCGACGGAGATGGGGGCGCCGCGGTGGTGGCGGATCGATGAAGCTTTCCGGCGGTCGAAGTTTGACGAAGGCGACGACGCACGTGATGCAGGGGCTCCAAGGTTGACCCCGTCCATGTAGTTGACGTAGCCGACGATGTCGCAGCAGCTGGACATGGCCTCGGGCGCCGAAGAGCTTGGTGGCCACGGGATCGACGGGGTGATGATGATGGAAGCGCTCAGCCTTGCGCGGGAGAGAGCAAAGCGAGAGGGGGAAGGGGATCTGGGTGCTAGGTTTTCGGGGAGGGAGAGAGAGGTGTCCGGGGTGACTAGTAGGCGAGGGGGGCATGGATGCCCGGCGCGTGTCCACGGTCGGCCATGGCGCCGTGGATGCGTTGCCACGATCCCCCCTGATGAACAGAGGAGGGGGACGGTGGTAAGTGGGCCGGCCTGGCGGCTAAGGCCCGGGGGGGGGGGGGGAAGCTGGGGGGCCCCTTTTTTTTCTTTTCTTTGAATTTCTTTTCTGTTCTGTCTTTAGTTACATTTTATTTTAGTTTTAGTAAAATATATACTTAGCATCTAACTTAGTATTTCAATTCAGTCCACTGTCACAAAAAGTCTAGTCCTCAAATAATTTAGTTTGATTTTTTTATTAATTAATAAAGGCATTTAAATAATTAGGTTTGCTACTATTTAAATCATTTTAGTGCATTTAAGCATTTCATAAAAGTTTGGTTTCACCACCATAATCACCTATTCATTATCTGGCACGACCCGAACACTTTAGTTATAATTTTTGAAAACTTTTATTGTTTGCTTGATTTTGAATTTGGATTTTGAATCAAAGGGGAATCTAGCAACAGTAATTGCGATGACATGGCACCATTAGCGTGTGGTTACTGTAGCTTAACTTCCGGGGTGTTACAAATCTCCTCCACTACAAGAAATCTCGTCCCGAGATTTAAGAGGTGGAGTAAGGGGGAAAGTTCTGGTTACGAAATTCTAACGGATCTTCTCGTTCTCGGTTGCTCTTCTCGAAGAGGTCGATCCATAGCATTGATGCCTTCATTCCTATTCATCAAGGCATCATGATGAAGTTGTCGTCCTTCCTTCAGGATCTTCACCGTACTTACGAAAGGATAGGAGGGGAAAAGCTCTATAAGGACGGATTCTATCAAGATTGAGCATCAGACGGTTAACTCATGGGAAGAAGCATAAGTATCTCTCGAATTGAAACTTAAGAAGATATCGAGAGCTAAGTAAGAAGGTATCATGAGAAGTTTCAAACGGATAGGCAATCGTTCGATGTCTGAAACAACGTGCGAAAGGGGTCCAGAGCAACGAGATTGAGTATTGCGTCTGTTACCAGAATAGATCACAAGGAAGGTGGCTCGTGCATTTCATACGAGGCTACGCGTGAGGAATAACTTTGACAACAGGGTGTACAGGAGAGTCAGGTTTCGATCCTGTGGAACTGTGGGTTATGGGCCCACCATGTGGGTTAAAAGTAGGAAAGGCGTTGACATCTTGCACGGTTATGATAGCAAGGCATGGCAGCGATTAGCCTGTCAGTTATGTCGGCAACAACGTCGGTACCAAGGGCGAGGGACAAAGAGAACCATCTTCCTGCTCGTTAAACGAGGCGGACCAATAGGCAAAGTTCTCGTGCATCGGCGGTTACCGGAATGTCATCAACAATAGTAACAGGGTCTTACTGACAGAGTGGTACAACAAGGTGCTTACCTAAGCAGGAAATTATCACTGTTCAGTTAAGTCAGATTACCAAAAAGGTTAAACAAAACAATGGAAAGGAAATACGATTATCAGATTAAACAGAACAATGGAAAGGAAAATGTGTTTAAACACATATTTCAGGGGTATATCCTTCGCAAAGACAAGCAGAGCATGATATCCATGACAGGATAAAAAGTAGAAAACCCTTTAGGTGAGGGGAGAAAAATTTCATGGCATTATCCATACAACGGTGTTTGGATAATTGTAAAAGAAATTTTTGGCATTATGCTTCAAATGTTCTTATTGAAGATCAGAGTACCACAGTCATGCTTCGAGATAACATTGACATGGTCTTCCAGTAAAGGTCAGACTTTGGATACACAAAGGATCCATCAAGAGACAATAGGGTTGCTAGAAGTTTCGAATTCACACATCATAGTTCATTTGTCGGCATTACGGTCATAAACAGCACGAGGACCAAGAAGGAATGGTGATGGTGAGAAGTAACACTTGTATCAAGAATTCTCAAGAGGTGGTGAAATTCCCAAGACATCCTTGACATAAAAGGTGGTAATTTTCCAAGGTAAAGAAGAACAAATGCTGGATAGCAAGGAACTCAAGGTGCAACACAAAACACGAACAAGTTTGTGTTGGGGAGGGGGAAGGGCAATAAAGTGGCCGATGATTATCACAAATCATCGAGGGCAAGGACGGTCTTTCACCTCAAGAATTCGATTGATATCTTAGAGCAAGTTAGTATATTGATGGTGATCACGACTAATTTGTCGAGAGGCTCTTTGAAGATCCATCGAGCAGCAAAGACATCAGGAAAAAGGAATGATGAAGCGAAAGATTATTGGAACCACGGTTACGACACAAACTCAAAGTCAAGTTTGTTGTTCGAGGTGAAATGATAAGATGAGGAAGATCGACGTAAGCGTAGCTCATCGTCGGGAGTTGCTCCGGGTATAAGGACCAGGTAGCACAGTTAAAAGTTGGCACGATGAAAATATAGCCGATCACGCTAGGAATGATGTGATGGGGTATTAAACTTCCCAGTAACAAGTACTAGGGGTAATACCGGAAGGTAAATCGGAGTAGAGGTTGGACGGGGGAAATGATTTGCAGAGGATAAGTATTTTAACTTATCCGGGAAATGGAATCAAGGAGGAATATGGTTGGAACCACGATTGCAAAGGAACAATTCAAAGATACAAGATGGAGTTGTACCAAGGAAATAATTATTTTTACGAGCAACTTCCATGATAAGTTCTACATCGGGTCCATGGTCATGAACACAAAGGTTCAAGGTCGACTCCCACTTCTTCAATGCATAATCTTTCATTCATTCCTCGTTTTCGAAGAGATTGTAGTGCGGAAGATTTATCTGGTGAAGCACCAGAAGAGTATGACTCGCATAACTTTCGAGTTCACATGGATTAGGGAAAGCATAGGTTCAACCCATTGGGGGCATCTTAGAAACATATACCACTAACTTCCAGAGCATATAACATCAGCTCAATATCAGAGCATGGTTGACAATAAGCAGAGGATACAATTTACCGAAGGCAATATGTATCAGGGGAAGAGCGCACGAGATTTTGAATATGAAGGACATTGCTGGATAATAATCCAACAAAGGATTCAACGGTCCTCAATGGATCTGATGTGAGTATCAGTACTCAATCAGAGGAAGGGAAGAATGCAAAGGCATCAGATTATAGAAACAACTGAATAATTCGGCGTTCAAGTTGAAGGGAACTAGGTGGACAATCAATTGCAATATGATTGGCCGAGAACCAAGTCATGTCCAAAATGATGTCTGAGCCGGAAGGATGAATTCTAAGAATTGAGGGATGATAAGGATTACATATGGATTTAACCATAATGCAGGCAGACAGGACTTTCGGGAGCAATAGGTTGCAGAGGATTTTCGGAAGGTCTAATAGCAATACGAGGTATTTCGTGAAACACAAGAACAACTTGGGATGAATGGATCCCCGGAAATGTGAGGAATTATTCATAAGTATGTTCAGGCGGAAAGGAACTGCAAGGCAGCAGGTTCAGAGAATTCTCGAAATGTCGGATAGTATTTCGATATGTCGGATGGAACAAAAGAGTAACTGGATCGAATATATGTACGACAAGTGTAAGTAGTTATCCGTCAGGATTTATCGGTGGTCAGGAACTGCAAAGCAGTGGGCACAGGGTCTCGGGAATCATCGAGGAGTATCTTCAGAGTCTACTGACGAAGCAAACGATCCTCGGTAATGTCGGGGCTCTCCGGGAGGAAGTGGGTACGAGAATCTAATGTTGGAGTTAGTAAAATTTTAACTTGAAAGGAAGAGAGATCAGAGTCCCAGAGTATAGACGAGGAATAAAAGATCCTAATACCACCCAATTGGCGACGTGGGCCCGTAAGCCACACAGCCATGTTAGTTAAACAGTTTTGGAACACTAGACTCGACTTCGGCCAAGGAGTTGGAAAGGGGGTTCCTACAGTCAGTCGGCTCTGATACCAACTTGTGACGCCCCCGGCTCAATCGTGCACTAATCATACACGCAAATGCACACGATCAAGCCTAAGGACTCACGGGAAGATATCACAACACAACTCTAAAACATAAATAAAGTCATACAAGCTTTATATTACAAGCCAGGGCCTCGAGGGCTCGAATACATAGCTCGATGGCATACAAGCGTCAGCGGAAGCATCAGATATCTGAGTACAGATATTAAAAGAGAAACAGAAAGGCCATTAGAAGGCGGGGCAAAATAAAACACTACGATCGAAAGGCGCAGGCCTCCTGCCTGGGACCCTCCGAACCTACTCCTGGTCGTCAGCCAAATCGTAGTAGTATCCATCCTCGGGGTGGTAGTAGTAGTCAATCGACGGGTCATCTGTCTCAGGGGGCTCCGTCCTCTGGTCACGACAAACTGATATGGGGAGAAAAGGAAAACAAAGCAACCGTGAGTACTCAGAAGTACTCAGGAAGCAAGGATCTACACTACATATGCAACATTTTCAAAGAGAGGCTGTATATGTGGACTGGGCTGCAGAAATGCCAGAATAGAGAGAAGGCCTAGTCCTATCGAAGACTAGCATCTTCAGAGGTCTTGCAGCAATAGAAGAGAGTAGAACAGTACAATATAAGGTAGCAGTAATGATATCAACCTCACCCAGAGATCCTTTCTCGACTCCCTGCGAGAAAGCAATCCCAGAGCCATACAGTCATCAACCTCGTCCTGAGATCCCTTCTCAACTCCCGGCGAGAAGCAATCCCAGAGCCATAGTATCCAAGTATCCAGTTCTAATTGTATCAATCAGGATACAACTCCGAGTGTCCGTTACCGAGGATCCGGCTATGCATAGATTAGTTCTTCCCTGCAGGGGTGCACCAACTTACCCACCACGCTCGCTTAACTCCGGCCGGACACACTTTTCCGGGTCATGCCCGACCTCGGCCAAACGACACACCGCAGCCCTACCTAGAGTTCAGCAGAGAGGTCCGCGTCGGTCTACATCCTAAGCGCTCAGAGGTCTTGGGACATTGCCCTGTGCACTCCGAGTCGTTGCGTGCAGGGGGAAGCCAGGCACCAGGGGGGCGCCGGTCCGTCCCGGCCGCAATGCTGAACTGGACGTCTGATAGAGCTTTCGGCTGATGCATACGATGCAGAGTGCCCATAACTTTTCCCACGTGATGGTTAGTGCTATCGGGCCAAAGGCCCACTCGAATCAAATATCCAAACTGTTAGTACCTTGGGGCTGTGGTAACGAGCAGAGACTCACGAATGATGTGACCCCGTCGCCCCGTCTCGAGGACTTGCGGCAAGGGTCAAGAATGCCCGGCCACGCCTTGTATTCTCACTCGGGCACCATCTAGGTCAACCCGTCTCACAAAAGACTGTCGGGAACTCAGGTCTACCTCTACTGGGCGGTACCGCCTGTCCCTCCAGTCCTGCAGTTAAAGTAACTCCCTCGGGTCGCCCTCGGGGCCGACCCGTTTCTAAAAGGGTGCAGGGGTAAAGTCACAGTAGCCGTGTGTCCATAACATCTAGGGAATCCGAGGTATCACCCTCGACGGATACCCACTCGATGTAACTGTCAAGGTGAACGTAGGAGGATTCACCCTCAATGGGTTCACACTTGATGTGTTGCACGACCGCGTCGTTATCGGAAGTGGTGAAGGAGGAATCACCCTCGATGACCACGACCGAATAGCTACTCTACAGAGTTAACATCAGAAGTGCTACACGAGGTATCACCCTCGGCACTAGATAGTAACACTGCATTGTCGTTACAACTAAGGGGGGTGATGTGCGGTGCCGGGGCCTGGTCTTCAATCCCGTTGATCGGGTCTTCTGATAATCCAGCGGGGCAGTCGGGACTAGCGTGGTCACTAATAGGTCTCTACCCAGCCTATACTAAGCAGTTTAGGATATGCAGGTAATTATCAACAGCAGGTTACAATAAACAGGCTATGCATCAGAATAGGTAAAGCAGCAGCAGCAGCAATTCTAATGCAAGCATGAGAAAATAGAATGGGCGATATCGGGATGATCAAAGGGGGGGCTTGCCTGGTTGCTCGGCGGCAAGGGCAAGGTCGTCAACGGTGTCGTCGGGCTCCTGAGCTGCGTTGGTCTCGGGGACGACGTCGGTGTCGGGGTCTACCGAGAAAGAAGTAACGGAGGGGAAGCACAATAAATAACAGAGCAATCAAAGCATCACAAAGCGTAGCATGGCAAATACACGGTGCTAGGGTTGATCTAACGTATGGTTGCACGTCACCTAGGAAGGGGGAATCCATCAGGGAATGTTTTCCCGGTTCCGGACATTTGTCAGACAGATGACCGGAGGGGAACGGTTCCATGTTCGGGTAGTTAGGGACGTGTGACGGATGAACGGACCGTGTGTTCGGATTCGTCTCGTCGTTCTGAGCAACTTTCATGTACAAAGTTTTTTCATCCAAGTTACGGATTATTTCATATGATTTTTCAAAGATTTAAATATTTTTCTGAAATTTTTGGATATAATTTTAATTCGAAAATCTCAGTGGAAACAGTAGGTGCACTCGGTGCAGTGCACCCGCAGTGCACCACCGAGGCTGACAGGTGGGGTCAGATGGCCCAGTTGACCCAGTCAACAAAGACTGGTCAAGAGAGTGAATAGTGCGTGCGGGACCCGCATGTCAGTGTCCTATTGGGTTAATTACCTAATTAAGTAATTATGTAATTTACTAATCATTCTATTAATTATTATTCTTATATATATTTTTAATTTCTTTCTTTTCTTTTTTTAAGGGACAGCCCCACCTGTCAGGGGCACAATGTGCCCCTGCAGTGCCTGTGTGTACGAGGGGGAAGGGAGACAGGGGACTCCGGCGGCTTCAACCAGGGGCCGCAGCGAGCTCCGGCGGGCGTGACGGCCAGCGGCGGGGCGCGCGGCCGTTGGCCGAACGCGGCGGCCAGGGGCACGCGAGGCGCGGCGTGGCATGCGGCAGCAGCAGGCAGAAAGGCGAGCGGGGCGGACAGGCGAGGCGCGGCGGGTGTAGCGGGATGACGAGGCCAGGGGCAAGGCGAGGGGAGCGGGCGCGCCGGTCGGGGAGGCGGCGGGGGCGCGCAGACGGGCGGCGCTAGCAGCAGCCACCGGCAACAAGCAGGAGCGGCAGCAGGTAAGAAGAGCAGCAGCAAAAGAGCAGCGGCAACAACTCGGGGAGGGCAAGCGGGGCGAGGCCGTGCGCAGGCGGCAGCGACGCACAACCGGAGCAGCAGTGGGCAGCAATAGCGGCAACCAGCGCAGGCATCGGGGAGGAGTGTCGAGCACGGGGCTGCACGCCGGGCGCACGCGCGCTAGGCGTGGTTGGAGTGCGAGGCTCGCAGGGGTGAGCGCGAGCGCATCGATGGCCGCGGTCGCGGGGATTGCAGCCAGGGGCGGCGGTTACGGCAACTTGGACGAGGGGAAAATAGGGGAGGGCCGACGGAGGAGCTCACCATGGGTACAGCGAAGGGCTCGACAGAGATGGGGGCGCCGCGGTGGTGGCGGATCGATGAAGCTTTCCGGCGGTCGAAGTTTGACGAAGGCGACGATGCACGCGATGCAGGGGCTTCAAGGTTGACCCCGTCCATGTAGTTGACGTAGCCGACGATGTCGTAGCAGCTGGACATGGCCTCGGGTGCCGAAGAGCTTGGTGGCCACGGGATCGACGGGGTGATGATGATGGAAGCGCTCAGCCTTGCGCGGGAGAGAGCAAAGAGAGAGGGGGAAGGGGATCTGGGTGCTATGTTTTCGGGGAGGGAGAGAGAGGCGTCTGGGGGGACTAGTAGGCGAGGGGGGCGTGGATGCCCGACGCGTGTCCACGGTCGGCCATGGCGCCGTGGATGCGTTGCCACGATCCCCCCTGATGAACAGAGGAGGGGGACGGTGGTAAGTGGGCCGGCCTGGCGGCTAATGCTCCGGGCGAGGATGTGTTTTTGTTTTTTCCTCTTTTTTTCCGCCCTTTTTTTTTTCTTTTCTTTGAATTCCTTTTCTGTTCTGTCTTTAGTTACATTTTATTTTAGTTTTAGTAAAATATATACTTAGCATCTAACTTAGTATTTCAATTTAGTCCACTATCACAAAAAGTCTAGTCTTCAAATAATTTAGTTTGGTTTTTTTATTAATTAATAAAGGCATTTAAATAATTAGGTTTGCTACTATTTAAATCATTTTAGTGCATTTAAGCATTTCATAAAAGTTTGGTTTCACCACCATAATCACCTATGCATTATCTGGCACGACCCGAACACTTTAGTTATAATTTTTGAAAACTTTTATTGTTTGCTTGATTTTGAATTTGGATTTTGAATCAAAGGGGAATCTAGCAACAGTAATTGCGATGACATGGCACCATTAGCGTGTGGTTACTGTAGCTTAACTTCCTGGGTGTTACAAGGAATAGGATGAGTGGGACATCGACGGGGAGCCTTTGTTCGAGGACGAGCTCACCAGCCAAGCCGTCGGGGGAAGCCGAAGCGCAAGAGCAGGCGGACGAAGGCATACACGACGGCCGAGGACAAGCTCCTTTGTGAGTGTTGGAGGGACATTGGGCAAGACCCCAAGGTCGGGGCCAAACAAAAGGCATCAACCTTTTGGACTCGTGTCCATTGTGAGTTCCACGAACGCAAGAAGTTTCCATTGTACCAAATCCAAAGCACGCGCGGGTGGGTGTCCATTTTGCAGCGATGGAAGGTGATCCAACAAGAGTGCAACAAGTTTTGTGCCACTTTTGAGAGCATCAAGTCACGCCCCGTGAGCGGGATCGGCATGCAAGATATGGTATGCATGCATGCGCCCCTCTTTGTTTTCATTCCGTTTATGCTTGCAAGTCCATTTCCATATCCATTTGCCAATATGATTGCATGCATTTCATTTGTAGGCATTCCAAGCTTTGGAGGCATTCAAGGTCCAACCATTGTTGGAGGGTCATCAAAGACGAGGAGATGTTCAATGCGCAATATGTTGCCCTCATGGCACGTAGGGGGGAAGAAAGCCATGGAGGAGGTTGGGGACGGCGAGAAGCAACTACCGTGGGGGATTTCCAACTCCAAGAAGGAGGACAAGCGGGATGCGGCGTCGAACGCCTTGATCGCAACCGTGGAGGGCATGATGACCAAGAAGGACTCAAGGGAGGAGAAGCACCGACAAGACAAGGAAGAGCAAATGAACGCCTCCATGGAGATCCAAAGAAGGAGGCTTGAGATGGAGGTGGAGAAGCAAGTCAAGATGCTAGAGATCGAGGCTACAAATGCCAAGACCAAGGCGAAAGAAGTGGCTCTCGCTAGCATGATGATGGGCGTGGAGATCATGAAGGTGGACCTCAACACCGTGTCGCCGAGGAAGAGGCCGTGGTTCGAGAAGATGCAGGCCGACATGGTCAAGTTCAACGATGAGTGATCTATGGCGGCGAGTGCCATCCTTTTTTGCATGCCGGCAAGTGTGCTGGCATAACCACGGCAGCGATGACATGATCGAATTACTGCCCCTTTTTTGTATGCTCCCATGTGTGCTGGTCCGCTGGCAAGTGTGCCAACACGAACTGTGTGTTTTTTGGAGCTGGCATTGTATGCCGGACGCTGGCATGGTGTTGGCATGAACTTTGGGCGACGACATGGCTGCTGACATGATCTACGGCCGCGGGCCTTTTTCAAATTTATGCGGGGACATGAAATGGGTCGCTGGTGTTGGACGCACTGCCGACCCAAATGTTAAAAAGGGCGGACGCCTAGCGGGCGGCCGACCCAAACGGACAAAAGTGTCGTCCATTTGGGTCGGCGCGTTGGAGTTGCTCTTAGTTCAAACAAATTTCAAAGAAATTGAGGATTTTTGTCGGCGTTCTGGGAACCAGGGTACCCAGACTTGCCTGCCTGCGGCCCATGGCGTGGCTCCATCGACGGCCTGGTACGGCCCATCTACAAGACTGCCAAGGCAAGACCCTCGCGAGGGGCCAAGCCTCGCGAGGCGGACGACACCAAGACCTCCCGAGGGAGTGGCCTCCCTAGGCGGCCTCCCGAGGAGCGGAGATTTCTATGCAGGTAGCTAGCCTCATGAGGCTACCATGACGCCAGCCATGACGACCAAGGCAGGCGGGCGCCAGCGGGCGCAGAGAAGGCAGTTTCCTCTTTGTTGCTAAGGAGGCAAGGACAGGCGTGGGTTCCCGAGGAATCTGGCAAAGGTTTCCATTTCGGTGCAACGAGACAAAGACCGCTAGCGCGGCAGGACGAATGTCATCGCCGAGCCCACCGCTGCGTCACGACCAGAAGCTTTGCAGGCGAAGACCACCTTTCGTCAGGATAAGATGTACTACTTGTCCCCTTTCAAATTGGCCACTGTGGGATCCCTTCCCGCCTACATTTTGGGGAAAGAGGACCGAGGCCACTATAAGTATAGGATAGCCACCACCGTAGAAGGGATCCGATCCGATCCCCCGGTCGACTCATTCTCTCACCCCCGAACCTCGCGAGGTTGTTCATCCCTTGTACTAGTTCATCCTCAGCCCCTCGTGAGGCCAATCCACCACAAAGTAGGAGTAGGGTCTTACACCGCAAGGTGGCCCAAACCTGGGTAAACTGCCATGTCCATCTTCTTCCTTGTTCGTGTGAATCGAGCTAGGTCGTGGGGCGACGAGCTGGTAGGCTGGATAGGTAGAGTTCTTCGCACATGCCCCAGAGTTCGAACCTTTCTTGGGTCTGCGGAGCCCTGAATCCGACATTTGGCGCGCTAGGTAGGGGCGTGTCGAAGTTCAGCCTCTTCATCAACCGCGCCCTACTTGCGCTTCGTGGCTCTCATGGCAGGCCTCCAGGCCTTCACCCCAACCTGCAGCGGGTGCGGTGGCCACAGAAGTTCAGGCCAGCGCTGCCCCCGCGGTACGACGGCACGGGGGACCCGAGGAGTTCCTCCGTTTGTACGCGCAGGCTATCTGGGAGGCGGGCGGCGACGACAAGGTCATGGCGAACTAGCTCCCTATGGCCCTCTTGGGCGCGCCGTGCTCCTGGATGCCCAGCCTGCCAGAGTCTTCGGTGGACTCCTGGGAGGAGCTGCGCAGTCTGTTCATCGCGCGTTTCACGACGCCAGCGCCCCACGTCGTTGCGTCCATCCTCGGCGGGTCGCATGCGCCATCCTTGAGCCGCCATGTCAAGCAACTCCTCCGTTGGCTGGGAGCCATTCAGCCGCGGCAGCGGGCTCCTCCGGGCCGCGTTGTGCCTGAGACCGTCATCACCTTCGACTCCAGGGATCACCCAGGACCACGGTCGGCACCGACACACTCCCCATGCTGTGCACGCCCACCATCAGCAACATTGCGGTTACCAGGACCCTCAGCGACGGCGGTGCTGGCTTCAACGTCCTCTCCGTGGAAGCCTTCGACCTGCTTCAAGTGCCCTACGACCAGCTCACCCCCACCAGGCCCTTCTCAGGGGTGGTCGACGGCTCCACTGTCCCCCTAGGGCAGATTCGCCTCCCAGTCACCTTCCGCATGCACTACAACTACCGCACCGAGCTTATTGACTTCGACATCGCCTGCATCGGCCTCCCGTACAACGCCATCCTTGGGTATCCGGCCCTTGCCAAGTTCATGGCGGCGACACACCCCGGCTACAACGTTGTCAAGATGCCAGGAAGTAGTGGCATCATCATCGTGGTGGGGAATGCCAAGGATGCACTCCTGGCCCTCAAGCTCGCCTTCAAGGCCGCGACAGCCACACGACCAGGTGCCAAAGACACTCTAGAGATCCCGGAAGCCGCGCCCGCAAAGAAGAAGCAATTGTTCTCTTAGGATCGGGCCGAGACAAAGCAGGTGCCCGTCAACAACGAGGGTTCAGGCCCCACCTTCACCATAGGCGTCGGCCTCCCCCCAGATCAGGAAGGGGCGTTGGTCAGTTTCCTCCATGCAAACAAGGATGTGTTAGCATGGGAAGCGACGGACCTGGTCGGCGTCCCGTGAGATGTGATCGAACACCATTTGATGGTGTGCCCTGGTGCATGCCCGGTGAAACAGAAGGCGCGGCGGCAAGCCCGGGAGAAGCAATCGTTCATCGTCCAGGAGGTCCGCAAGCTGCAAGAAGCCGGCGTTATTCGGGAGGTGCGGCACCCGGATTGGCTGGCCAACCCGGTCATTGTTCCCAAGAAGGGCGGAAAGGAGCGCATGTGTGTCGACTTCACGAGCCTCAACAAGGCGTGCCCTCAGGACCCATTCCCTCTTCCGCGCATTGATCAGATCGTTGACTCCACCACCGAGTGTGACTTGCTGTGCTTCCTAGACGCCTTCTCAGGCTACCACTAGATCAAGATGGCGGTGCGGGACATCGAGAAGACAACCTTCCTTTCCCCGTGCGGGGTGTACTGCAACACCTGCATGCCCTTCGGGGTGCGGAATGCCGATGCGACCTTCCAGCGATTGATGCACATCGCCATGGGCCAGCAGCTCGGGAGGAACGCCGAGGCGTACGTTGACGACATAGTGGTCATGTCGCGGGAAGCAAGGACCCTTGTCGAAGACCTGGAAGAAACATTCGCCAACATGCGCAAGGTAAACTTGCGGCTCAATCCAGAGAAGTGTGTGTTCGGAGTCCCGTCCGGCAAGTTGCTGGGTTTCCTGGTGTCATGATACGTCTCCATCGTATCTACTTTTCCAAAATCTTTTGCCCTTGTTTTGGACTCTAATTTGCATTATTTGAATGGAACTAACCCGGACTGACGCTGTTTTCAGCAGAATTGCCTTGGTGTTATTTTTGTGCAGAAATAAAAGTTCTCGAAATGACCTGAAACTTTACGGAGAATATTTTTGGAATAACTAAAAAATATTGGCAAAAGAATCAACCAGAGGGGACCCACCAGCTGTCCACAAGGGTGGAGGGCGCGCCCCCTAGGGTGCGCCCCCTGCATACCCCAAGGTGACAATAATTGGGATTCTTTCCGATGATTACCGTAGTTTGAGGAGTTCATGTATTCACTAAGTGCTAATGCTTTGGTCCGGTTCTCTATTAAAAGGAGGCCTTAATATCCCTTAGTTTCCATTAGGACTCCGCTGCCACAGGAGGGTAGGACAAAAGATGTCATGCAAGTTCTTTTCCATAAGCACATATGACTATATTCGGAATACATGCCTACATTATATTGATGAATTGGAGCTAGTTCTGTGTCACCCTAGGTTATAACTGTTGCATGATGAATGCCATCCAACATAATTATCCATCATTGATCCATTTCCTAAGAGCTTTTCACATATTGATCTTTGCTACGTTACTTTGCCGTTGCCATTGTTACAATTGCTACAAAATTGCTACTGTTACTTTTGCCACTGTTACCGTTACTTCCATACTACTTTGCTACTAAATACTTTGCTGCAGATATTAAGTCTTTTAGGTGTGGTTGAATTAACAACTCAGCTGCTAATACTTGAGAATATTCTTTGGCTCCCCTTGTGTCGAATCAATAAATTTGGGTTGAATACTCTACCCTCGAAAACTGTTGCGATCCCCTATACTTGTGGGTTATCAAGACCTTTTTCTGGCGCTGTTGCCGGGGAGCATAGCTCTATTCTCTGAGTCACTTGGGATTTATATCTGCTGATCACTATGAGGAATTTGAAAGATACTAGAACCAAGATTTTTCCCTCTACTACGAGGGGAGGTAAGGAACTGCCATCTAGCTCTGTACTTGATTCACCTTCTATTTTGAGTAAGCTTGCGACACCTACACCTGCTATTGATTCTGATATGTCGCATGTTATTGATGATGCTACTTCTACTATGAATGATGCTTATGATGCTTTGCTTGATAAAACTGTGCCACTGGGTGAATTACTTGATGAACATCTTGCTAGAGTTAGAACTATTGATTATGCTGAAGATGATGATATTTCTGAAACTGATGAAATTATTGAAACTGAAAACTTTGAAACACCTGATAAGACTAGCTCTCCTAGATATGAACTTCCTGTTATGCTTGAGGGTTATGTTATGGATGGAGAGGTAGCTAGGGACTTTCTTGCTTGTAAGGATAGAGATGATCTTAAGAAATTATTATGCAAGTGGAAAGAAAAATCTTTGAATGCTAGAATGCAATATGATCCTAAGTTTGCTACTTCACCCATCTTTGTTACTGATAAGGATTATGAATTCTCTGTCGATCCTGAGTTAATTACTTTGGTTGAATCTGATCCTTTCCATGGTTATGAATCTGAAACTGTTGTGGCACATCTCACTAAATTGAATAATATAGCCACCCTATTTGCTCATGAGGAAAAAATTCGCTATTACTATATTCTTAAACTATTTCCTTTCTCGTTAAAGGGTGATGCCAATATATGGTTTAATTCTCTTGCTCTTGGTTGTGTGCGTAGTCCCCAGGATATGATTTACTACTTCTCTGAAAAATATTTCCCTGCTCATAAGAAACAAGCTGCCTTAAAGGAAATATTTATTTTTGTGCAAATTAAAGAAGAGAGTCTCCCACAAGCTTGGGGGAGGCTTCTCCAATTACTTAATGCTTTGCCTGATCATCCTCTCAAGAAAAATGAAATACTTGATATCTTTTATAATGGACTAACCGATGCTTCTAGGGACCACCTAGATAGTTGTACTGGTTGTGTTTTCAGGGAATGAATTGTTGAACAAGCTGAATTGCTATTGAATAATATATTGAGTAGTGATAATGATTGGACACTCCCTGAACCAACTCCTAAGCCAACTCCAAACAAAAGGGGTATTCTATTTCTCAGTCCTGAAGATATGCAAGAGGCAAAGAAATCTATGAAAGAAAAAGGTATTAAAGCTGAAGATGTTAAGAATTTACCACCTATTGAAGAAATACATGGTCTTGATAACCCGACACAGGTAGTAGAAGTAAATTCTATAGATTTGATGAAGGTGATATCCCTTATAATAAGTCTGCTAGTCAATGCTTGGATGAGTTTGATAATTTTATTGTTAAACAAGAAAATTTCAATGCTTATGTTGGTAGACAATTGAAACGCAATGCTTACATGCTTGACTGCTTGGGTGATTATATGAGTAGAACTGTTAGTGACCTTAAGATTATTAGTAAGCATGCTTCCATGGTTAGAACTCAAGTAGAACAAGTACTTAAGGCACAGGATGATTTGCTCAATGAGTTGAATAGTAAGAACAATGATAATGCTGTTAGGGTTATTACTAGGGGTGGTAAAATGACTCAGGAACCTTTGTATCCTGAAGGTCATCCTAAGAGAATTGAGCAAGATTCTCAGAGAATTAATACTGATGCACCTAGTCCTAGTAATAAAAAGAAAAATAATGATGATAGGACTTTGCATGCTTCTAGTGAACCTGTTATAGACACACCTGAGAACCCAAATGATATTTCTATTTCTGATGCTGAGACACAATCTGGTGATGAACATGAACCTAGTGCTAATGTTAATGATGATGTTCATGTTGATGCTCAACCTAATAATGATAATGATGTGGAGATTGAACCTGCTGTTGATCTTGATAACCCACAATCTAAGAATAAATGTTATGATAAGAGAGACTTTGTTGCTAGGAAGCACGGTAAAGAAAGAGAACCATGGGTTCAGAAACCCATGCCCTTTCCTCCTAAACCATCCAAGAAAAAGGATGATGAGGATTTTGAGCGCTTTGTTGAAATGCTTAGACCTGTCTTTTTGCGTATGCGTTTGACTGATATTCTGAAAATGTCTCCTTATGCTAAGTATATGAAAGATATTGTTACAAATAAAAGAAAGATACCGGAAGGTGAAATTTCCACCATGCTTTCTAATTACACTTTTAAGGGTGGAATACCAAAGAAACGAGGAGACCCAGGAATACCAACTATACCATGCTCCATTAAAAGAAACTATGTTAAAACTACTTTATGTGATCTGGGAGCCGGTGTTAGTGTTATGCCTTTCTCTTTGTATCATAGACTTGAATTGAATAAGTTGACACCTACTGAAATCTCTTTGCAAATGGATGGTAAATCAACTGCTATACCCATCGGTATTTGTGAGGATGTGCCTATTGTGGTTGCAAACGTTACTATCTTAACGGACTTTGTTATTCTTGATATTCCCGAGGATGACAGTATGTCAATTATCCTTGGTAGACCCTTTTTGAATACTGCAGGGGCTGTTATTGATTGCAACAAGGGCAATATCACTTTTCATGTAAATGGTAATGATCATACGGTACACTTTCCGAAGAAACAACCTCAAGTTCATAGTATCAATTCTATTGGAAAAATTTCAACTATTACTATTGGAGGTTTCGAATTCCCTCTCCCTACTGTCAAAAAGAATTATGATATTCTTATTGTTGGGGACATGCATATCCCTGTTGAGGTAACCTAGTGTTATTAGAAAATTCTCCGGTTTCATGTTATTCGAAAGAAGTTTGTTAATAAGACTTGATCAACCTTGTTAATGGATTCCTTTTGATGAGCATGAGATGGATGAATTTATAAAGCACAACTTTCTATACCCACCTTTTACTTTTTGTTATTTAGAATAAATAAAGCAAAAACAGTATTATCCGTCAGTTTTTTGATTTATCCGTGCAATAAAAAATGTCCCAAAAATAAAAGTTCTCCAAATGCCCTGAAAATTTAGTATGATATTTTATAGAATATTTTAGAATTTCTGGTACTGAGAATGCACCAGGGGGCTGCACCAGTGGACCACAAGGGTGAAGGGCGCGCCCTACCCCCCTAGGCGCGCCCCCTGCCTTGTGGGTCCCACGTGGGTCCCCCTCACTTATTCCAGCACCCATCCACTTCGTCTTCCTCCAGAAAAAACCATCCTGTTGCTCAAACCCGTGTTCTTGCTCATCTTGCTTCCATTTTTGATCTCCTTGTGCATAGCTCCATTTGCAAAACTATTTTGGGGGGTTGTTCTTCAGTATGTGACTCCTCCAATGGTCCAATTAGTTTTTGTTCTAGTGCTTTATATATTGCAAATTTTTGCTGCTGTGGTGACCTTGTTCTTGAGCTTGCATGTCAAATTTATACAGTCCAAAGTAGTTTTGATGCATGATATAGCCTCTAGACACTTGTAGGAGTAGTTGCTATCAATCTTGATTGAGTTTGGTTCACTTTTTATTTTGAGTTACTAAAAATTTCAGAGGAAAAAAACGATGAAAAGATGGCTGAGAAGCTCTTCAAGCCGGGGTTCAAAGGAAAATGAAAATGAAGAGAAGAAGAAGCCCAAGTACAACCTTTCTCGCACCGCGGAGGTTCGGCCGTGTGAATGGCCAAGTGATGCATTCTTGGGGAAGGCCGGAATTTATGAGGATTTCTATCATTTGGCTGAGAATGCAGGCATCACCGACTTCCTCCACAATAAGTGTGATCAATATCTCCTACTCACTAATACCTTCGTGCAAACTTTTTACTTTCATGCTAGGAAATCACCACCCATGGTAGAATTTTATTTATATGATGAGCATAAGGAGATGATGCTTTATGATTTTTGTGAGGTTTGCAAATTACCTTATGAGGGCAGCGCAATGAACCACGTCCTAGAGATGTGGAAGATTTTATTGAGGAAGTTACCATAGGGGAAGGGAGAGGAGTGTCGGAAGCGAGAGTGGCTAGTTTGCATTTCTCTGTTTTATGCTATTACTCATTATTTGCTGGGAGATGTTTAATTGATCATGGAGAGAGTGGAGGCCTTAGTGCCCCTGACCTCGCTATTTTGCGCCATGCTTTACTTCGTGATAAAACTTTTAGTTTGGGTGCCATTGTTGCTCGACGGTTGAGTTTAAACCGTTTGAGAGGACCTATCTTTGGAGGTATCTATGCCTCCCGCCTTGCTAGACACTTCGAGATACCCATTAGGCACGATGAGGAAGAGGAGATGCTGCTACCCCCTAGATACTTAGACTATAACAGTATGGTAGCACATGATTTTATTAGCGATGATAAGGACAAGAGACTCATCTATAACCTGGTATTCAGCCAGGATACTTGTCAGATTATTACTTTGCCTGCACCTTCTTTGTTCGATATTCATTCAGGCAGGTACCTCATTTTACCCGAGGACATTTATGCATACTGGGAGCGGACGCAATCCCCAGGTCTTGAGCCAGAACCATCACCTGATCCGTATGAGGAGTCTATCTATCAGTGGGAGCCACAGGAGCTCGCTAACCAGTGGAACCCTCAGGATCCTCCTCAGTACTAAGGAGAGGGCTACTTTGATCCATGGGCGTAGACCAACTTAGGCAAAAAGCCTAAGCTTGGGGGAGTATGTATTTCTCACCGACATTACATTCATGTTCACACACTCATTCCAGTTGTCGGTGTTCATACTTTTTCATTGTATTATCCATGTTAGTTTATTTCTTTTTCTCGTTTTCTTCTTGTGTGTTTGAAAAACTTTGAGAAAATCCAAAAAAATTAGTTGTAGTTTCTTTTTAGTTCCCTTTCATGTTTATTTAGTAGTACTATAAAAAGAAAACCCCAAAAAGATTTCTCGTTCTTCTTTTGCTTGTTGGGAGCTTTCCCGTGTAAATAGTTTTTCTCATTCTTGTTTTACTTTCTTCAGAAAAACAAAAACTCCAAAAATATTTCAATGTGTTTCTTTGAATTTCTTTTTTCTTTTTTGGGGTCGAGAGGAGAAGACCACGATGAAAATGATGAGTGGCTCTCATATGCATTATTGTTGATCTAACAAAGAGCCCATATTACCTTGTCTTCTCCTTTGAATAAATGTTTGCAGATTCCAGCTTAGTCCAATGCACGTGCACTATTATTATTATCCACACCGTTCGTTTGTGCAAGTGAAAGGCAATAATGACGATATTTGATGAAATGATTGAGATGAGGAAAAGCTGGTATGAACTCGACCTATCTTGTTTTTGTAAATATGATTAGTTCATCGTTCTTGATTCAGCCCATTATGTATGAAACATGTTTGCAATGACAATTAGAGATTATAGTTACTCATGCCATGCTTAATAACCTAGGAGTTTATGATGGTTTACCTTGCGTGCCAACATGCTTTTAAAATGGTTGTGATGTAGTATGATAAGATGGTATCCTCGTTTGAATGATTCGAGTGGCTTTGCTTGGCACATGTTCACGCATGTAGTTGAAACAAAATCAACATAGCCTCCATGATATTTATCTTCATGGTGATGTATATCCTACTCATACTTGCACTCAATGTTGGTTAATCTCAATACATTTTTATGACTGTTGTCGCTCTCTAGTTGGTCACTCCTCAATCTTTTGCTAGCCTTCACTTGTACTAAGCGGGAATACTGCTTGTGCATCCACTTCCACAAACCCAAAGTTGTTCCATATGAGTCCACCATACCTACCTATATGCGGTATTTACCTGCCGTTCCAAGTAAATTTGCATGTGCCAAACTCTAAACCTTCAAATAATAATCTGTTTTGTATGCCCGAATCGCTCATGTAGTGACTAGGGGCTGTCAGTATCTTCCATGCTAGGTGGGTTATTCTCACGATGAGTGTTTATTCACTTGTCATTCACGAGAAAGTGGCTGGTAATCGGGATGCCCAGTTCCATGCTCAAATCAAATCAAAATACAATATCAAACAAAACTCCCCCAGGACTGTTGTTGGTATGGACTGTACCCGTTGTTTCGGACTAGCCGTGGAGTGTGCTTGTTGGTGGAGGGGGAGTAAAAACTTTACCATTCTGTTTGGGAACCGCCTATAATGTATCTAGCATGGAAGATACCGAGATCGCTTGGTTGTTATGTTGACAATGAAAGCATACCGCTCAAAATTATATTCATCTTTGTTTCAAAAAGCTCGAGCTCTGGCACCTCTGCAAATCCCTGCTTCCCTCTGCGAAGGGCCTATCTATTTACTTTTATTGTTGAGTCATCATCCTCTTATAAAAAGCACCAGTTAGAGAGCACCACTGTCATTTGTATGTGTTGCTATTAATTAATATTGAGTATGACTATGACTGGATCTCTTTTGCCATGAATTACAAAGTCCAGTCGGTCCTTGATCTTCAGGGGTGCTCTGCATTTATGTTTTGCGGTCTCTGAAAGGGCTAGCGAGAAACCATGTTGTTATAACATATCACGATTGTTTTGAAAAAGTGTTGTCATCCGAGATTTATTATTATTGCTCGTTAGTTGATTATGCAATTGATATGAGTAAATGTGAGACCTAAATGTTATTGTGAATATGGTTAGTTCATAATCTTTGCTGAAAACTTGAATGCTGGCTTTACATATTTGCAACAACAAGATCAAACAGAATTTGTAAAAGTCTTTCTTTATCACATTCAGTTTGTTAACTGAATTGCTTGAGGACAAGCAATGGGTTAAGCTTAGGGGAGTTGATACGTCTCCATCGTATCTACTTTTCCAAACTCTTTTGCCCTTGTTTTGGACTCTAATTTGCATGATTTGAATGGAACTAACCCGGACTGACGCTGTTTTCAGCAGAATTGCCTTGGTGTTATTTTTGTGCAGAGATAAAAGTTCTCGGAATGACCTGAAACTTTACGGAGAATATTTTTGGAATAAATAAAAAATATTGGCGAAAGAATCAACCAGAGGGGACCCACTAGCTGTGTAGGAGATATGCCCTAGAGGCAATAATAAATGTTATTATTTATCTCCATGCTCATTATTATGTTTATGTTCCATGCTATAACTGCTGTGGTTCCCGAGCCCGTATATCCATAAAGGCTCTGGGGAAAACCCATGTGCACGTGTGGAATAATAAACGGTAAAATGTATTCCTAGTCATGCCTCTAAGACTAGCTCAAGTGTTGCATGATGATTATGTTTTCCCAATCATGGGCATGTCTATGCCAGCAACTTTGAGGGCACAATGTTAGAAGAACATTTGTGTTGAATCGACCCGATTGATGTTATGCTATGAGATTCATTCGTCACAAGTTAATGGTTAATAACACAGAGATGGTTAACGTTTGCATAATTCCTCAGACCATGAGAGTCGAGTTTCTTCATGCTTGATTCATGAACTTTGGGGTTGTTAAACGTCATCCGTAACTGATGGCTATTACGGCGGCTTACGGGTTCATGGGAAAGTATGTCAAGTAACTTGATAGCTCAGATTGGGATTTGCTCCTCCAACGATGGAGAGATACTCTGGGCCCTCTCGGTGTACGGTATCCATCATCGTCTGGCCAACACTTTGTGATTTGATCACGGGGATGCCGGAACACGGTAAACGAGAAAAGAGAACAATACCGGTAACGAGGTAACTGGCTTAATGGACAAGTTGTTGATCCACGGGAATGCCAACATGTCTCACCTCGGGTATTTGTAACATATCGCGAAGCAACAGGAATAGCACACGGCAACTGGAGGTTCACTCGAATATTCATTCGTGTGGGTATAGGGGTCAATATGGGTGTCCACGGCTCCGATGTTGATCATTGATCGGAAAGTGTTCCGGTCATGTCTATACTTCACCGAACCTATAGGGTCACACGCTTAAGGGTCATCTATCTACTGAATACTAGACAGGGAGTCTGAGAGAAAGTCACCGAAAATGTTTCGGAGACAACGGAAGAGTTCCGGAGAGAGAGAACACCGAAAGAGTTTCGGTAAAACCGAAAAGGTATTTCGGAATATATTATTAGGTCAAATAGGGTTTCGGCATCGCATGGAAATTTTCAGAGGATGTCAGAATTGGTCTGGGAACTTCTGGGAATTTTCAGAGAGAAAAAACCGAAAATGTTCCGAAACTGCCGTAACCGCTGTTGATGCTTTCCGCTGATAAAAACCACCGCACCGAAAATGTTTCGGATCATGCCCAGAATAATTTTAGCGGGTGCCAGAAATGTTCTGGGTCCTTCTGGAATTTTTCAGAAAAATGTTTCGCGGAAAACATCTTGTCCCAGCGCGAGGGGACAAGATCCCACGAATCGGGGGTTGCATGTTTGGTGGCTTTTTGTCTAGGGAGCATGCATGTTTCATGGAGACATGTTGGTGGCTTGTTGGGGGGCCCCCCCATGGGGGGAGACAAGGTGTGGGCCGGCCCAAGGGCTGCCATGGTGGTGTCCCCTTGGTGCCCCCATTGTGTTACCATTATGCCCTTTCATGTGTGACATGAAGCTTGGGTATTTTGGTATTTCAACATCCCACCCCACCCCTTGCCTTGGCCTATAAAAGGAGGAGTTGGGGCTGCCATCTCCTTCATCCCCTTGCTCTCATACTCATGCCATGCAATTATCTGGCTTCTCTCTCCCTCCCACGAAAAGAGTTTCGTAGAGCCGAAAGGCTGTCTGGGTTCCGGTGGGAACTAGTTCTGGACGGCGAAGCCCTGCCGGATAGATGACACCGTATGTGTGCAACTCTGTAGAGAGGTCGTAGTTTCGATCTTAGTGCCCGTGGGGCTGTTCGTGAGTGCCTCCCGAAGGGCTGTCCAAGTGACGGTCCGAGTTCTGTGAGTCCTCCCGAAGGGCTGTCCGCGACACCATCCGGGGGACTATCCGACCGCCTCCCGGAGGGCTGTAGCGCTGTCCGAAGGGAAGACGAGGGTATACATCCTCGCGGTTGGGAGGTTGTAAATCCTAGCTGCGGGGATCGCACCGCCGATCGTCGTGACTCTACTTCCCTGCGCTACGAGTCGTAATGAAAATGATCAAACCTTGTATGCAGTCTCCATAGTGGTCCTGGCTGGTGCGTAGGGCGGAATATTTTTGTTTTTGCTGCGTTACCCTACAAGCTGTCCACAAGGGTGGAGGGCGCGCCCCCTGCCTTGTGGGTCCCCTGGACCTCCACCGACCTCAACTCCAACTCTATATATTCACTTACGGGGAGAAAAAATAGGAGAGAAGGATTCATCCGTTTACGATACGGAGCTACCGTCACCTCCTGTTCTTCATCGGAGGGCAGATCTGGAGTCCGTTCGGGGCTTCGGAGAGGGAAAATCGTCGCCATCATCATCACCAACCTTCCTCCATCACCAATTTCATATGATGCTCACGCCGTGCGTGAGTATGCTTCCCTCTGCGAAGGGCCTATCTATTTACTTTTATTGTTGAGTCATCATCCTCTTATAAAAAGCACCAGTTAGAGAGCACCACTGTCATTTGTAGTGTGCTATTAATTAATATTGAGTATGACTATGATGGATCTCTTTTGCCATGAATTACAAAGTCCAGTCGGTCCTTGATCTTCAGGGGTGCTCTGCATTTATGTTTTCGGTCTCTGAAAGGGCTAGCGAGAAACCATGTTGTTATAACATATCACGATTGTTTTGAAAAAGTGTTGTCATCCGAGATTTATATTATTGCTCGTTAGTTGATTATGCAATTGATATGAGTAAATGTGAGACCTAAATGTTTGTGAATATGGTTAGTTCAAATCTTTGCTGAAACTTGAATGCTGGCTTTACATATTTGCAACAACAAGATCAAAAAGAATTTGTAAAGTCTTTCTTTATCACATTCAGTTTGTTAACTGAATTGCTGAGGACAAGCAATGGGTTAAGCTTAGGGGAGTTGATACGTCTCCATCGTATCTACTTTTCCAAACTCTTTGCCCTTGTTTTGGACTCTAATTTGCATGATTTGAATGGAACTAACCCGGACGCGGTTTCAGCAGAATTGCCTTGGTGTTATTTTTGTGCAGAGATAAAAGTTCTCGGAATGACCTGAAACTTTACGGAGAATATTTTTGGAATAAATAAAAAATATTGGCGAAAGAATCAACCAGAGGGGACCCACTAGCTGTGTAGGAGATATGCCCTAGGGCAATAATAAATGTTATATTTATCTCCATGCTCATTATTATGTTATGTTCCATGCTATAACTGCTGTGGTTCCGAGCCCGTTATTCCATAAAGGCTCTGGGGAAAACCCATGTGCACGTGTGGAATAATAAACGGTAAAATGTATTCCTAGTCATGCTCTAAGACTAGCTCAAGTGTTGCATGATGATTAGTTTCCCATCATGGGCATGTCTATGCCAGCAACTTTGGGGCACAATGTTAGAAGAACATTTGTGTTGAATGAACCGATTGAGTTATGCTATGAGATTCATTCGTCACAAGTTAATGGTAATAACACAGAGATGGTTAACGTTTGCATAATTCCTCAGACCATGAGAGTATCGAGTTTCTTCATGCTTGATTCATGAACTTTGGGGTTTGTTAAACGTCATCGTAACTGGATGGCTATTACGGCGGCTTACGGGTTCATGGGAAAGTATGTCAAGTAACTTGAGCACTCAGATTTGGATTGCTCCTCCAACGATGGAGAGATATCTCTGGGCCCTCTCGGTGTTACGGTATCCTCATCGTCTGGCCAGACACTTTGTGATTTGATCACGGGGATGCCGGAACACGGTAACGAGAAAAGAGAACAATACCGGTAACGAGGTAACTAGATAGTGGACAAGTTGTTGATCCACGGGATGCCAACATGTCTCACCTCGGGTATTTGTAACATATCGCGAAGCAACAAGGAATAGCACACGGCAACTGGAGGTTCACTCGAATATTCATTCGTGTGGGTAAGGGGTCAATATGGGTGTCCACGGCTCCGATGCTGGTCATTGACGGAAAGTGTTCCGGTCATGTCTATACTTCACCGAACCTATAGGGTCACACGCTTAAGGGTCATCTATCTGTTGAACGCTAGACAGGGAGTCTGAGAGAAAGTCACCGAAAATGTTTCGGAGACAACGGAAGAGTTCCGAGAGAGAGAACACCGAAAGAGTTTCGGTAAAACCGAAAAGTTGTTTGCGAATATATTATTTGGTCAAAAAGGTTTTCGGCACCGCCTGGAAATTTTCAGAGGAGCCAGATGGTCTGGGAACTTTCGGGAATTTTCGGAGAGAAAAACCGGAAATGTTCCGAAACTGCCGTAACCGCTGTTAATGCTTTCCGTGATGAAAACCCCCGCACCGAAAATGTTTCGGATCATGCCCAGAATAATTTTAGAGGGTGCGGGAATGTTGGGACCTTCTGGAATTTTTCAGAAAAAGTTTCGCGGAAAACATCTTGTCTCCGTGCGGGGGACCAGATCCACGAATCGGGGGTTGCATGTTTGGTGGCTTTTGTCTAGGGAGCATGCATGTTTCATGGAGACATGTTGGTGGCTTGTTGGGGCCCCCCCCCCCATGGGGAGACAAGGTGTGGGCCGGCCAAGGGCTGCCATGGTGGTGTCCCTTGGTGCCCCATTGTCCTAGCGTTACGCCCCTTGTGTTACCATTATGCCCTTTCATGTGTGACATGAAGCTTGGGTATTTTGGTATTTCAACATCCCACCCCACCCCTTGCCTTGGCCTATAAAAGGAGGAGAAGGGGCTGCCATTCTCCCCATCCCTTGCTCTCATACACATGCCAAGATGTTATCTGGCTTCTCTCTCCCTCCCACGAAAAGAGTTTCGTAGAGCCGAAAGGCTGTCTGGGTTCCGGCAGGAACTAGTTCTGGACGGCGAAGCCCTGCCGGATAGGTGACACCGTTTGTGTGCAACTCTGTAGAGAGGTCGTAGTTTCGATCTTAGTGCCCGAGGGGCTGTTCGAGAGTGCCTCCCGAAGGGCTGTCCAAGTGACGGTCCGAGTTCTGTGAGTCCTCCCGAAGGGCTGTCCGAGTGACCGTTCGAGTTTCGAAGGTCCTCCCGAAGGGCTGTCCGCGACATCGTCCGGTGGACTGTTCGACCGCCTCCCGGAGGGCTGTCCGAAGGGAAGACGAGGGTATACATCCTCGCGGTTGGGAGGTTGTAAATCCTAGCTGCGGGGATCTGCACCGCCGATCGTCGTCGACTCTACTTCCGCTGCGCTACGAGTCGGTAATGAAAATGATCAAACCTTGTATGCAGTCTCCATAGTGGTCCTGGGCTGGTGCGTAGGGCGGAATATTTTTGTTTTCTGCTGCGTTACCCTACAAGCTGTCCACAAGGGTGGAGGGCGCGCCCCCTGCCTTGTGGGTCCCCTGGACCTCCACCGACCTCAACTCCAACTCTATATATTCACTTACGGGGAGAAAAAATAGGAGAGAAGGATTCATCGCGTTTTACGATACGGAGCTACCGTCACCTCCTGTTCTTCATCGGGAGGGCAGATCTGGAGTCCGTTCGGGGCTTCGGAGAGGGAAAATCGTCGCCATCATCATCACCAACCTTCCTCCATCACCAATTTCATGATGCTCACCGCCGTGCGTGAGTAATTCCATCGTAGGCTTGCTGGACGGTGATGGGTTGGATGAGATTTATCATGTAATCGAGTTAGTTTTGTTAGGGTTTGATCCCTAGTATCCACTATGTTCTGAGATTGATGTTGCTATGACTTTGCTATGCTTAATGCTTGTCACTAGGGCCCGAGTGCCATGATTTCAGCTCTGAACCTATTATGTTTTCATGAATATATATGTGTTCTTGATCCTATCTTGCAAGTTGTAGACACCTATTACGTGTTATGATCCGCATACCCCAAGGTGACAATAATTGGGATTCTTTTCGGTGATTATCGTAGTTTGAGGAGTTCATGTATTCACTAAGTGCTAATTCTTTGGTCCGATTCTCTATTAAAAGGAGGCCTTAATATCCCTTAGTTTCCATTAGGACCCCGCTACCACGGGCGGGTAGGACAAAAGATGTCATGCAAGTTCTTTTCCATAAGCACGTATGACTATATTCGGAATACATGCCTGCATTATATTGATGAATTGGAGCTAGTTCTGTGTCACCCTAGGTTATAACTGTTGCATGATGAATGCCATCCGACATAATTATCCATCATTGATCCATTGCCTACGAGCTTTTCACATATTGATCTTTGCTACGTTACTTTGCCGTTGCCACTGTTACAATTGCTACAAAACTGCTACTGTTACTTTTGCCACTGTTACCGTTACTTCCACACTACTTTGCTACTAAATACTTTGCTGCAGATATTAAGTCTTTCAGGTGTGGTTGAATTGACAACTCAGCTGCTAATACTTGAGAATATTCTTTGGCTCCCCTTGTGTCGAATCAATAAATTTGGGTTGAATACTCTACCCTTGAAAACTATTGCGATCCCCTATACTTGTGGGTTATCATGTCACACAGAGGGATCGAGGAAAACCCAGAGAAGGTCAAGGCAATAGAAAGGATGAGCCCGCCACAGACCCTCAAGGAGATGTAGAAGCTCGCGGGCTACGTAACTTCGCTGGGGCGTTTCATCTCCAAGCTCGGCAAGCGCGCCCTGCCATTCTTCAAGCGGATGAAAAAGAAAGGCCGCTTTGAATGGACTCCGGAGGCTGAGGCGGCCTTTCAAGACCTCAAGAGGTACCTCACGAGCCCGTCGGTAATGGTGGCGCCTCGTGCTCTTGAACCCCTGGTGCTCTACCTAGCCACCACACCCCACTCGGCTAGCGCAGCGCTCGTGGCGGTCCGGGAAGAGCGCGTAGGTGCGGGTGCGTGGCGCAGTGCCCCGCGTACAGCTGCGCCATCGCCACCTCAGGATGGCACTCCTGAGGCCTCGACTACCACCTCGGACGGCAAGGCTCCCGAGGCCCCCTCGTCTCAAGCGGAGCGGGACGTCGTCAACACCACTTCCCTCGTCGAGCACCCCGTGTATTTCGTCAGCAGGGTGTTGCGTGACGCACGCGCATGCTACCCCATGCCACAGAAGCTCCTGCTTGCGCTCCTCGTCGCCTCAAGGAAACTGCGCCACTACTTCCAAGGCCACCCCATCAAGGTCGTCTTCGCGTACCCCCTGGAGAAGGTACTCCGTAGCCCCAATGCCGCGGGGAGGGTCGCTGAATGGAACATCGAGCTGCAGGCATTCCAGCTGGAGTTCAGCACCACCAGGGTCATCAAGGGCGCGGTCGTCGCTGACTTTGTGGCGGAATGGACTGACGCCCCTGACTAGGGGATGGGTGAAGATCGCTCCCTCGCGCCCGGAGACGAGGCGCCCGATGGCTGGATCATGTACTTCGATGGTGCATTCGCGCGCCAGGGCGCAGTGGCTGGGGCCGTACTCATCTCGCCGACCCAGGACAAGCTATACTATGCCGTGCCGCTCTGCTTTCAGCATGGTGCAAAGGTCTCCACCAACATCACGGAATACGAGGGCCTGATCACTGGCCTCAGGGCCGCGGCGGCCCTGGGGGTCAAGCGTCTCACCATCAAGGGCGATTCTCAGCTCCTCGTCAACTTCTCCAACAAGGAATACAAGCCTAAGGACGAGCACATGGAGGCATGCCTAGAAGAGGTACGCAAGATTGAAAAACAATTCTTGGGCTTGGAATTGCAGCACGTCCCGCGTGGCACGAACAAGGAGGCAGACGACATCGCCAAGAGGGCGTCCCGACGTGAGCCCCAGAAGCCTGGTGTCTTCGAGGAGTGGCTCTTCAAGCCATCGGCAACCCCCCCCCCCCCCCGCTGCAGGCCCTGCGCTGCTTCGGTAGGAGCCACCCCGGCCAGCGGTCCAACCTCAGAAGCCCGCCTGCTCCTGGCGCTCGAACCTCAGGAGGGGTGCTGGACCGAAGAATTCAAGGCGTACCTGCTCCGAGGCACCCTGCCGGAGAAGGAGGAAGATGCAGAACGCGTGGCCCGTCAGGCCACCGCTTACAGCTTGCAGGATGGCGAGCTCTATCGAAGGCGCCCAAATGACGTCTCGCTGCGATGCATCTCCAAGGAGCAAGGGCGCGAGTTGCTGGCTGACATCCATGGCGGGGATTGCGGGCACCATTCTTCATCGCGCACCCTCGTGGGCAAGGTGTTCCGCAGCGGGTTCAACTGGCCCACGGCGCTCAACGATGCCACCGAGCTGGTGCGATCATGTGAGGCCTGTCAGTTCATGCCAAACATATCCACTAGCCCGCTCAGGGCCTCCAGACCATCCCGCTCTCATGGTCGTTCGCGGTCTGGGGGCTGGATATCCTGGGCCCGTTCCCCCGAGCAGCCGGGGGCTACCGCTACCTCTACGTCGCCATCGACAAATTCACCAAGTGGGCGGAGGTGGAGCCCGTGCGAACCATCCCAGCTGGCTCAGCCATCAAGTTCATCAAGGGCCTCGTGAGCCTCTTCGGGGTCCCCAACCGTATCATCACTGACAATGGCTCTCAGTTCACAAGCAACCTCTTCAAAACATATTGTGCTAACCTTGGAACGCAGATATGCTACGCTTCAGTGGCTCACCCACGGAGTAACAGCCAAGCCGAACGCGCCAACACAGAGGTCCTAAGGGGCCTCAAGTTGAGGAGCTTCAAGAAGAAACTCGAGGCCTGCGGCAGGGGTTGGCTCGGTGAGCTTCAGTCCGTGCTGTGGTCCATTCGCACCACCACGACTAAGCCCACCGGCGAGACCCCATTCTTCCTCGTCTACAGGGCTGAGGCGGTCCTCCCACACGAGGTCAAACATCGCTCCCTGAGGGTCTTGGAGTTTGACGAGGCACGCCAGGATGCCTTGCGGGGGACAGATCTAGTGCTCGGGGAGGAGGCCCGCCGCCAAGCCTCACTCCGTGCCGCGAGGTACCAACAGGCGTTGCGGCGGTATCACTGACGCAGCGTTCGCTCCAGGACCCTCGAGGTGGGTGACCTCGTCCTGAGGCGGGTGCTCTCCAGGGAGGGGCTTCACAAGCTCTCGCCTATGTGGGAGGGCCTGTTCAGGATCGCCCATGTCTCCAGGCCTGGCACCGCGCGCCTGGAGATGCAGGACAGGGTCCCCATCCAGAATGCCTGGAACATCCAGCACCTCCGGAAGTTCTACCCATAACAGGCGAGCGCCATGCGCCTCTCAAGTCTCCGCTTGTGACACTCTCACGTAATAATGAGTGGGGCTGTACACACCCCGGAGTCTCCTGAGTGCTGCCCCTGAGCCTCACGGGGGCTCCCACCCATGTCTTAGTGGAAGCCCCATACTCTGTGCTGGCGGGAAGACTAGGGTAGGTGCCGAACGCGGCTGTTCTTTTGCTTGCTTTCTGTAGCTGGTTTGCCACTTCTTGGAATGAAATTCAAAGTTCTCGCGTCTTTATTTGAAAGGGATGGGAATTTTTCTCCTCGCAGCGTTCGCTCTTTCAAGTCTCGCTTTAGGGAGAGTGGCAGTTGTCTGTCGCTCTTCCTCGCGCGTCTCGTGCGTGGGGGCTAGGCACGGTGTGGGTGCCTAGGCCCGCCCGCGAACACACCTCGCCAAAGCCTTGGTGTCCTAACCTTTGGCGTCCTAATCCTAGCGCGACGCCCTTAAACGAGCCAACGGGCATACACGCCCTCCTGAGTCCACACCTCCTGGCCTCGCCGAGCATCACGACCCGGCGTACCAGCGGTGATCGACCCTCGTTCGGGGGCTCGCGCGGGGCGCGGCACCCTGTGAGACACCTCCGGAGGTCCCGTATCTTTATGGCCCGCTAAAGACCGGCCTCGTGGCCACCGGGTGCCCCCTGAGGCCTAAGAACCTTCGAATCCTCAAGAAGGAAACCCCTGGTAGGACCTCTCTGGAACGAGGGGCGCGCAGGAGGTCCAAGCTCCAGAGAAGCACGCCCTCGCGGCATGGGAGTCTACCGCAAGCTAACTAAGCTAAGTTATCCTAATCATGATCAGCAAGAACCTGTCAATTGATAGCAACACGAATGCTAAGACACGAGATAAAAATGTTAACATAAGCGGCGCAAGCGCCATGGTCCATTACATGCCCCGGCAGGGCTTTCTACTTCTTGATGCAGGGAAAAGAAAAAAAAGCAGCCTCGCGACCACCACGGCTCCCGAGGCCCGGCTCCAGCGACGCCTGCACTCAGTCGGAGTCCTCCTCCTGCTTCACCGAAGCGCGATGGCGAGGCGGCTCGTCGCCCTTCCCGGTCCGAGCTCGACGGCGTGGTGGCTCGTCGTAGTCGCCGTCGCTTGTACTCTCCCCAGAAGGGGAGCCGCCGCCGCTGGAAGCGTCGCGACCATTGCCAAGGGCGAGCTCACCCCCGAGGATGCTGGTGGCCCCCCAGTCATTGCCGTCGCAGGAATGGACGTCATCATTGTCGTCATCGCCCTCAGGGCAACACCCCCGACGCCCACCGTCCTCCCCGAAGACCCTGACGTAGAGGGTCGCATCGCCATCATGCCTGAAGTGGAGAGTACACCTCCCCTGCAGGCCGCGTGCGCGGGTGAACGGCTGCCACCCGCGGTTCAGGAACATGTTACCGGCGGGGGTGACCTCAACCTCCACCCACGAGGCCTTGCTGCAACAACCATCGGCCTACAGCCAGAGGCCGCCAGGTCCCCAGGCCGGCAGCGCGCCCGCGAAGAAGCGCGGGAGCTGGAACCAGACGCCTGCAGGCCTCTCCGCCCACACCACGAACTCCGAGGATGCGTCGGCCAAATGGGATCGCGGGCGCGGAGGCCGAATGGCTGCCACATGCCTCTCTCCTTGGATGCGGCCGCCTCGCTCGCGGCAGCCTCCGGCGCGGGAGGGAGCCTGCCCACGACTGCCAGAGGTGGTGCCAGCCTTCAAGGGGGTGCGCCCACGCCCTCGGGGAGCCACCGCCGGCGTCGCAGCGTACTTACGGGGACGGCCGCGGCCCCTCTTGGGCGGTGGTGAGCCTGGTCCCTCCTTGGGGGCCTTTCCCTTCTCAGCGGCCGAGAACCTCCTCACTGGCGCCATGGATGCCCTGGCGAGATGGCGGCACGGTGAAGAAGAAGAAGGAGCAAGCAGCAAGAAGATGAAGACGGGCTGGGGGCTCCGCCCCCCTTCCCCCATTTATAGCCGGAGGAAGGCTGACCGCTAGCCTCTCACGCTCCAAGTAATGATGGCCCCGCTGCATGCACCAGGCAGTTTTCAAGTCAGGCAGTTCCCGAGGCGATGTGGTGAAGCGGAGACGCCCATGTCTCCTCAAGCACCACGCGTCAGCCTGGCCCGCAGGCGATTGGGGCCCGTGACACTTCACCCTTGCCCCTTGGCTTCGCCTCAAAGCCAAGTCCGAGCGCGTCTTGGGCCCGGGGGCTACTGTCGGCATTCTGGGAACCAGGGTACCCAGACTTGCCTACCTGCGGCCCACGGCGTGGCTCCATCTACGGCCTGGTATGGCCCATCTACAAGACCGCCAAGGCAAGACCCTCGCGAGGGGCCAAGCCTCGCGAGGAGGACGACACCAAGACCTCCCGAGGAGCGGAGATTTCTATGCAGGTACCCAGCCTCATGAGGCTACCATGACGCCAGCCATGACGACCAAGGCAGGCGGGCGCCAGCAGGCGCAGAGAAGGCGGTTTCCTCTTTGGTGCTAAGGAGGCAAGGACAGGCGTGGGTTCCCGAGGAATCTGGCAAAGGTTTTCATTCCGGTGCAACGAGACCAAGACTGCCAGCGCGGCAGGACGGATGTCATCGCCGAGCCCACCGCTACGTCATGACCAGAAGCTTTGCAGGCGAAGACCACCTTTCGTCAGGATAAGATGTACTACTTCTCCCCTTTCAAATTGGCCACTTTGGGATCCCTTCCCGCCTACGTTTTGGGGGAAGAGGACCGAGGCCACTATAAGTATAGGTTAGCCACCACCGTAGAAGGGATCCGATCTGATTCCCCGATCGACTCATTCTCTCACCCCCGAACCTCGCGAGGTTGTTCATCCCTTGTACTAGTTCATCCTCAGCCCCTCGTGAGGCCAATCCACCACAAAGCAGGAGTAGGGTCTTACACCGCAAGGTGGCCCAACCTGGGTAAACTGCCGTGTCCATCTTCTTCCTTATTTGTGTGAATCGAGCTATGCCGTGGGGCGACGAGCTGGTAGGCTGGATAGGTTGAGTTCTCAGCACACGCCCCAGAGTTCAAACCTTTCTTGGGTCTACGGAGCCCTGAATCCGACAATTTTGTCCTTTTATGTCTTTTTATTTGATCTTGTTTTGATAGTAGAATTAGACATCATAAAAGAAAAATGTAAGATCTACTTATAAGAGAGTGGCATTTTGGTTTTGCGTGATGTGTGCTTGTCTTTGCCAAATCCTATTCGACGTCTTTAGCGCCCAATACTAGTCATTTCACTAACGGGCGCCGGCCCATTTTTATTTTTATTCTATGTTTCTAAAGTGCAAAAATTGTCCGAGAGCCAGGATTCGATCTCACGACGAGTATGTTCAGAGCAGGACGCGACAACCAGCCGACCACTTCGGTTGTTGTGTTTAGTTGCATGCTTTTTCCTGTTGTTCTTTCATGTGTTTGTTTTCTTTTTTCTGTCCCTTATTATTATTATTTTTTCAAGTTCGAGAAGCCTTTTTTCTTCATGATTTTTTTCTGCAAAATCGATAAATTTTTTGTCAAATTCGAAGAACTTTTTTCAAACTCGATGGCCTTTTTAAAAAAATTCGATGAACTTTTTTCAAATTCGGTGAATTTTTTTCAAACTTGATGAACTTTTTTCAAATTTGATGAACTTTGTTTCAAACCGGTGAACTTTTTTCAAATCCAATGAACTTTTTTTTTCAAATCCGGTGAACTTTTTTCAAATTCGATGAACTTTATCAAATTTGATGAACTTTGTTTCAAATTCGATGAACTTTTTTCAAATTCAGTGAACTTTTTTCAAATCCAATGAACATTTTTTTCAAATTCTATGAATTTTTTTCAAATATCATGAAATTTGTTTCAAAATTGATGAGCTATTTTTTAGAATTGATGAAAACTTTCAAATTCGTGAACTGCTTCCAAATTCATAAATTTTAGATCCATTCGTTTTTTTAGTTTTGTGAACGAAGGAACAAACACATAAAATGAACGAACGAACGAAACGCGCAACTGCGAACGAAGGGAAAGGAGTGAGCGTGCTAGCTGGGCCAGCCCACGCGAGGCTGCTGCGAGCGCCCACTAAGCAAACCGGCGCGTAAGGCGCCGAAGAGGAGGCCTCCTCGTCTTTTCTCTCTCGTTTATACGTTGACTGCTAAGTTGAAATACATGGGTGCCATGGGCTGGTGTGCTACCGTTCTACGTGGGCCTCTGGTGCACACAGGGTACGCAAGCATGCGCCTGCTGGGCTTATTTAAAAAATAGCATATGTAGCTGGTGCGGTATTAATTTCAGGTTTGATGGACCCATCTGGCGCTCCAGCTCGCTTAACCCCAGAAGCGGTGTTTTTTATTCCCTTGATCAGACCACTTATTCCCTTCTCATGGTAGCTGTGTGGAGCGGCGATTCGTCATGAATGGTCTTGAGTTCTTCTTTATGGAAGCAGACTGTGGGTGAGAACCAATCTGCCATATTATTTCTCTTGCTCTTACTTCTTCCAATAGGAAATCTATTTGACTTGGTATTCTGCTGCTTGGTTATGCTACGGTTGGTTCTTGAGTTCTTCTTCTCCCTTTGTTTGCTTGGATCTGACTGGATGAGAATCGTGTATGTGCTGCAGATTGCTTCCAGATGCGGGTGATATTTTGGGTGGCGGAATCGATGTTATTGGCACAAAGTCCCAGTTTCATCAGGCCCATTCCATAGACGAAGAACGGTACGAGGTAGCGACTCCCCAAATTGGCTGACGTATGGCTGACTTTATTTCTACTTCTACTCACATGCAATAACACATGCTCATGACCTAACAATAAGAACTTTTTTTATCTCGCCAATCAGAGCTGCTACAGGTGATCTATTTTGATCAAGCTCCTTGATCATACTGGCTGCAATAAGACTATGTGTTTCCATATAAATGGCGATGTGGTCCACTAAAGGGTTAGGGCAATCACTAGTGGAGAAATGGCTAGGCACAACTTTTGTTAATGGCGCCTCATTTTGAATCAACGTCACCACTATTTTTTTCAAATACTGTGGCGTTGTCATATTTGGTACGACATTGCTATGATCTTAGTGTTGCTGTTGGCAATTAGTTGAACGCCATTTGTATGTGGCACCCGATCTTAGGGTTGTTGTTGGCAATTAGTTGAACGTCATTTGTATGTGGCACCCACAGTTGGTACAAGGCTTAATGTAATGGTGACGTGGCTAAACGTGGAACATCATCACTATTTTACTTAGTTGTGACGTATTATGTGTTGCCACGTTGACACAATAATTGTAGTGATTTATTCTTAGTTTATTAAAAGGTGTTTAAGTATTTATCCAATATTTTAGCAAAAAATCCAGGACTTACATTTATTTAATTAATAATATTATTTTGCAAATGTGAACATTATATATTATATTTTAGTTTATTTTTATTAAGTATAATAATATTATATTATATTTTATATTATAATATTATTTTAGACTTACTTTTATTTTTGTATATTTTTGTAAGTGGTGAACATTTTTCTATTCTATTTTAGTTTATTTTTTATTAAATATTGTATTTACTTTTATGAAAGTAAGAATACTGTTTTAGTTGGAAATGGTGACATTTTTATATTATATTTAATTTTTAATTAAAGTAATAATATTGTTTTATGGACGTTAAATAGACTTTTTTGCTAATTGTGTTGGAAATATGCCCTAGAGGCAATAATAAATTGGTTATTATCATATTTTATTGTTCATGATAAAGGTTTATTATTCATGCTAGAATGGTATTGACCAGAAACTTAAATACATGTGTGGATACATAAACAAGTACCGTGTCCCTGGTGAGCCTCTACTAGACTAGCTCGTTGATCAAAGATGGTTAATATTTCCTAACCATAGAAATGAGTTATCATTTAATAACGGGACCACATCATTTGGAGGATGGACAAGACCCAACCGTAAGCTTAGCATTTGATTGTATCACTTGAGTTTATTGCTATAGCTTTCTTCATGTCAAGTATCTATTCCTAAGACCATGAGATCATGCAACTCCCGGATACCAGAGGAATACCTTGTGTGCTATCAAACGTCCTTCGTAACTGGGTGATCATAAAGATGCTCTACAGGTATCTCCGAAGGTGTCTGTGGGTTGGCATGGATCGAGACTAGGATTTGTCACTCTGTGTGACGGAGAGATATCTCTGGGCCCTCTCGGTAATACAATATCGTAAAGAGCTTGCAAGCAATGTGCTTAGTGAGTTAGTCATGAGATCTTGTATTACGGAACGAGTAAAGAGACTTGTTAGTAACGAGATCGAACTAGGTATGGAGGTACCGACGATCGAATCTCGGGCAAGTAACATATCGCCGGACAAAGGGAATTGCATACGGGATTAACCGAATACTTGACATCGTGGTTCAACCGATAAAAGATCTTCGTGGAATATGTAGGAACCAATACGGGCATCTAGGTCCCTCTACTGGTTATTGACCGGAGAGGTGTCTCGGTCATGACTACATGATTCCCGAACCCGTAGGGTCGCACGCTTAATGTTCGATGACGCTAGAGTAATATTGGGATATGCATGTTGGTGACCGAATGTTGTTCAGATTCCCGGATGAGATCCCGGACATCACGAGGAGTTTCAGAATGGTCGAGAGGTAAAGATTTATAAATGGGAAGTCATATTTTGGGTTCCGGAAAAAGGTGCAGTTTTTTCGGTATTGTACCGGGAAGCTTTCAGAAGGTTCCAGAGGATTCTGGAGGGATCCGGAAGTCCACAAGTGGGTCCACCACATCCCAAGGGCTGGCATGGGCTGAGGGGAGGCGCCCTGCCTTATTGGGCCCGGCGCACCAAGTCCTCAAAAGCCCATGCGGATAGGGAAGAAAAAAAAGGGGAGTCCTAGTAGGAATTGGATGGGACTTGGAGTCCAAGTCATCTCCCCCTTGGCACCAACTCCTATTAGGAGTAGGGCTGGACTCCCAGTCCTCCCACACATTTAAATATAGGGGAGGGGCGCAGCAAGGCACCCCAACATATTGGCCTTGGCTGCTGCCCCATCTCTCCCTCCCGTCATAGTTGCCGTCCACGTTTTTTCGCTTAGCGAAGCCCTGCCGGTATTCCGACTCCACCACCACCATCACCACCACACCGTCGTGCTGGTTGTGATCCCATCTACTTCTCCGCCTTCTCTTGCTGGATCAAGGAGGAGGAGACGTCATTGAGCCACACGTGTGCTAAACTCGGAGGTGTCGTCCGTTCGGCACTAGATCGGTTGGATCGTGATCGGATCGCGAAGAGTACGACTACATCAACCGCGTTATATACGCTTCCGCTTTCGGTCTATGAGGGTACGTAGACACACTCTCCCCTCTCGTTGCTATGCTTCTCCTAGATAGATCTTGGGTGTTCGTAGGAATTTTTTTGATTTTCATGCTTCGTTCCCAACCAGTGGTGTCGTGGGAAACCACGGCCACCTATGGGGCCAAGGGCCCCTTTTGGTTCGGCAGGAGGACTGAGCACGTTGCAGAAAGAGCGGAGGAGCACAGCATAGCGCGGCAGAGATCACACGGGCAGTTTTACCCAGGTTCGGGCCACCGCGAGGCGTAAAACCTTACTCCTGCTTTGGTGGATTGATGGTGGGTGGTGGTGGAAACGTAGCGCTCTTGCCCGGCTGGGTTGCCACGGGGCGAGAGCAGCTACACGCGTACGGGTGTACAAGGGTCCGAATCCTTTCTATGGTTGCCATGAGCCTCCTTTTATAGATCAAGGGGTCACCATAGTGGCAAATCAGTCATTGTGTACTGATTAGATAGCGAACAGTGCTATCATATCTACTCTGCAGACAGAGAAGTACGCATTAAATGCGCCGCTTAGTGTCACATCATGTCTTGCCCGGCATGCCTTGCCGGGCTGTTTGGCCACCTTCTCTCCTGTCTGCATGACACGTTGCTGGACAGGTGTCATTTGGAGGTGATTCCTGTAGGAAATGGCTGCCATGTGGCAAAAGGCAGCCACTTAGTCAATTTGGGGCTTGACACCGCACCGATCGATGACTTGCATCGCTGTGAGGTGGGGCGGTGAAGCCTTGGTGGGGTATTTTGCCTTCGTATGCCCCGGCAGGCCTGTCGGGGCGGTCTTGAGACTTGCTTCTGAAGCAACCTTGACCTCGCCAGGCTCTCCTGCCCGGCAAGGCAGGTTTTCTCCTAGCGGTGTCTTGCTCCTTGGCTTGAGTTGGTCTTCTCAATCTGCCCTTTGATTCCTCAAAGAGCCTATCTCTTCATCTTGGTCTTGTCTTGGATGTTGCAATCTTGATCTTGGACCTGTGCACGGTCTGGGCAACAGACACAGGGTTTGTTGCACCGACAGGAACCCCCGGGCCTGGCCCAAACGAGCTACCGGGCATCGCCGGGGTAGGCCCTAACTTGTGCACAGGCGAGGGGGAAATAGCTGCTTGCCCCTTGAGATCTTCTTTGCTTCCTCATTAATCTGAGCCCAGGTCAGTTCCCGGTTCTTCCGCCCGTCGCGTAACGCCAATTGCAGTGATGAAGATAATGGGCCATGATGCGTGGAGTTACCCACGTCCCTTGTTCACGGGGCGGTAACTGCCACCCCACTATCCCTCCCCGCTCCAAGTGCTTCTGCCACGTGTATTGCATGCATTGCGCAAGGTTGGTGGCGGATGCGGAGGGTGCGGGAATGAGTGCCATGGCAGAAAGCTAGGGGTCGTGGATTGGCGCAGGGGGTCGGCCTTGATTCTTCTAGCCGTTTAAGGGCAAGGAGGAGCCGGACTGGCCGAGCAGGGCGGCCACCTCCACGAAGAAAATCCAGCCCCCTGCCACGCCTGCCTATAAAAAGGGGGCGTGGTGCGAGATGTTCCTCCACACCTCCTTCCTTCTCCATTTCTGCAGTTGCCCACGTCTGTCATGGTGAGAGGTCGGGGGTCCGGTCCTCCCCAAGTGGCGACGAGAACTTTTGCTCGACAGCGTCTCCCTCCTTCCTCCGAAGACGCGGGGACGGAGCCCGCGACGAGGGGAGGTGGGAGAGGACGAGGTCGAGGCTGTCGTGGCGCACGGGGCCGAGGGGGACGGGGTGGCGCTCTGATTGCGCCCCCGCCGGCCGCCCCTCCCCCGATGGAAGGACACGTTGGAGACTAGCCTCTGGAGTTCGTCATCAGGCTGTATAAGCCTCCGCGCGGCCGCCTCCGTCTCCCCACCCCATTCGCAAGGGCGATGGAGCTCGAACAGCCGCGTGCGTTGAGGCTGCACATGAGGGGCTGCGGGAATGGCAGCATACGAGTGGATGCGGATTTCCCCGCCCCTCATGTTATGTATCTTCGCCATGGCTGGAAGACCTTTGCCCGCGCTCATAGCCTGTCGGAAGGGCACGTCCTCCAATTTAAGTTAATGGAGGCCGATTTCCTTTCCGTCATGGTTTTCGGGAGCTCGGGTGCTCGTTTAGGGTGCTGCGCTGAGAGCTCGACCAACGACGAAAGCTCCTCCTCGAGCGATAGCGCCGAGGTGGATAGTGACGGCGATGACGACGACGTCGGCTGGGAGGGCGACGACTCTGACTCTGGCTGAGCACCAGCCGCACCGTCACCGTCAGGCGGCGGCACCATCATCTACACCTGCATCTCCTCCCCGGCAAGGTGATTTGTCGGGGAGTTGGATGCAGGGGTGGGGGTGGCGCTCCTGGCTCCTCCAGCAGCCTTCCAGCTGGACCCCGGCAGGTTTCTTCGTTGGCTGTAGCTTCGTTCGCCCTGCCGCGTCCTGCTGGCCCTGGTGGTGGCGGTTGGCGGGTCGTCTCCACCGATCTCTTCACCATCACCTTCGCCCGTGCCCTCCCGCTCTCGCCAGGCTCTTCATCAGGGGACCCGATGAGGCCAGGCTGGGCTTCTGCCCAGGCACTCCTTTTGCCCTCTTCACCTCCTGCGGCGGTGCCTAGAAGGAGAGGGGCAAGAAAGGGCATCACGGGGCACTTATCTTTTTTAATCTAAAATATGTAGGCACTTGCCAAACTTTAGTTCAAATTATGTAATCTCTTTTATCCATGTTTGTGTTTTGTAAGGTCTGTACTTGTTGATCAGCATATTAATGAAAAAGATAAACCTTGCCAGGCACTTGTGCATGTAACATGTCCATGCAGAGGGGGAATGCCTCTATACGCTCAAGTAAACAAGTTTTCCCTCGGTAGGCTATCCTGCCGGTACCCTCAAGTTGCTGCCGTGGGGCTGGGCCTGTCGGGCACAAATTGTGAAGAGGGACCAGCCCCCCGCCAACTTTCTCGCCAAAGGCCATTACAACCTCCCTGACCGAAGCAACATTCGAGTCAAGGGACGGGAGCACCTAAGTTTTGAAAGCGGCGAGGTTTTCTTATGCACAAGTTTTTACCTACAGAACGCGTATGGATAAGAGAGAGAACTTATCTGTTTGGGCTTGCCGGGGATCACAATGTAGGCTTGTCTTCTCTTCTCCTTTTTCGGAATTGAATTCATGGTAGGAGCCTGCAGTTTGATGCAGATGAAAATGATGCCTCATGCGATCTTATCTACATGAACATGCAATGCTCATGATATGCTTATGCACCCGACAGCCGCGCCTTACGGGTAGAACTTGCGGAGGTGCTCAATGTTCCATGAGTTTTGCAACTGAATGCCATCTCCGGTCTCCAGATGGACTGCGCCAGGTCTGGTGACTCGTACTACCCGGTAAGGGCCTTCCCACTTCGGTGTCAACTTGTTTACACCCTTGGCGGACTGAACGTGCCAAAGGACAAGGTCGCCTTCCTCAAAACACCGGGCACGAACCCTACGGCTGTGATAGCGACGCAGGGCTTGCTGATAGCATGCGGCACGCGTAGCAGCCCGGAGACGGTTCTGCTCGAGTAGCACAGCGTCGTCACGCTGGTGCTGATCTTGCGCTACTTCATCGTAGACAAGCACTCGAGGTGACCCGTAAATGAGTTCTGTGGGGATAACTGCTTCTACCCCCATAGACTAGGGAGAAGGGAGTCTGCCCGGTAGCTCAATTTGGTGTCATTCTGAGGGACCAAAGAACCACCGGCAGCTCATCGATCCACCGCCTGCCACACTTCTGCAACCTATCAAAAGTTCTTGTCTTGAGTCCTCGCAACACTTCAGCGTTCGCCCTCTCAGCCTGCCCGTTGCTCCTTGGATGGGCCACAGAGGCGAACGAGATTTTGTTTCCGAGGGCATGAACGTATTGCATGAAGGCGCGACTCGTGAACTGGGTGCCGTTGTCAGTGATGATCCGGGCAGGAACTCCGAAGCAGCACACCAATCCTTTCAAGAACTTGATAGCTGACTGAGCAGTCACCTTTCTCACGGGCTCTACTTCCGGCCACTTTGTAAACTTGTCGATTGCAACGAACAAGAATTCAAAGCCCCCGGCAGCACGGGGGAAAGGGTCGAGGATATCGAGCCCCCAGACCAAAAACGACCATGACAAAGGGATTGTCTGAAGAGCTTGGGCAGGCAGGTGGATATTCTTGGAATGGAACTGGCAGGCTTCACACTTGGTGACAAGCTCGACCGCATCTTGGAGGGCCATGGGCCAGTAGAATCCTTGCCGGAAAGCTTTCCCAACCAACGCCTTTGATCCAATGTGGGAGCCGCACATACCCTTGTGTATCTCTGCCAGCAGTTCCTTTCCTCCTTCCCGGCAAATGCACTTCAATTTCACACCGTTGGGCCTCCTTCTGTACAGCGTGTCATCAACAAACTGATTCGTACTGGCCCTCCGGGCTACTCTTTTAGCTTCTTCTTGCTCTTCGGGAAGTTCTCCAGTTTGGAGGAAATGGACTACGTGCCGTGCCCAAGGCGAAGCCTGTGGCTCAGCAACGAGGACTAACGGCACCTCCTCATTCGTGAGAGTGCAATCCTCGACCGCGGGGACCGGTGGCCTGGCGGGAGGATGCAGCTCAGCGACCGAAGGGGAGTTGTGCCCGGCAAGCTTTCTGCCGGGATCCTCGAGAGGTTCTACCGGGAGAGGCTTGCCAGAGTCCAGTTTCCTCCTATTTCTTGCTATTGTTGTCGGGGATACGGAGGGCTGAGTCAGATGGAGAACAAAAGTTCCTGGTTCCACAGGGAGCTTCTGCGCAGCGCACTTTGACAGATGATCAGCGATGCTGTTTTCCGCATGGGGTACGTGCTCTGTTTGCAATCCGTCAAAGCGCTCCTCCAACTTTCGCACTTCCTCAACGTATGCCTCCATCAATGGACTTTGGTAATCCTTGTTGACTTGTCTCACCACAAGTTGTGAATCTCCGCAGATGATCAGCTTCTTGATCCCCAGTTCTGTTGCAACTCTGAGCCTGGCAAGGAGCCCTTCATCCTCTGCTGTATTGTTGGTAGCCTCCTCCCGGGGAAAATGCATCTGAACGACGTACTTCAGGTGCTCTCCGGTGGGAGCAACGAGAAGCACACCAGCCCCTGCACCTTATAGGAAGAAGGCACCATCGAAATAGATGATCCATTCTTGGGGCGCTTCCTTGCCGGGGATAACTGTCTCCAATACCTCTTCATTAGGACTTGGGGTCTATTCTGCAATAAAATCTGCCAATGCTCTGCTCTGAATGGTTGATGTGCTCTCAAACTTCAAACCAAAGCTGGATAACTCCAAAGCCCACTCCACTATCCTGCCAGTAGCCTGAGGGTTTCGAAGTATCCGTTGCAAAGGGAAACGGGTGACAACTGTGATCTCATGGGCTTGGAAGTAGTGGCGCAGTTTCCTTGAGGCCATGACAAGGCCAAAGATCAATTTTTGCATGCCAGAGTACCTGGATCTAGCCCCCTGCAATAGGGAGCTGACGAAGTAAACTGGGCGCTGCGCCACTTTCTTCTTTGCCGTGACCAGAGAACTGCTTCCGCTGCTTTGCTCTTCTCCACCTTGATCCGCATCTGACCTTGCTGGGGTGTGTTCGCTTTCCTCCTCGGAAGGGACACCAGCTACGTCTGCTGCTCCATCCACTTCCCTCTGCGCCACCAGTGTTGCGCTAACCACTTGATTAGTTGCCGCTAAGTATAGCAGCAACGGCTCTTGAGGTTTTGGAGCGACTAAAGTGGGCACGGAGGAAAGGTAGGCCTTCAAATCTTGTAGTGCAGTGTCTGCCTCTGGGGTCTACTCCATGGGCCCTGCCTTTTTCAAAATCTTGAAGAATGGCAAGGCACGCTCGGCAGACTTGGAAATGAACCTGCTAAGCGTGGCAACACATCCAGTCAAACGCCTCACGTCTTTGACTTTCTTGGGTGCTTGAATCTGCTCGATAGCCTTGATCTTGTCGGGGTTGGCCTCTATCCCCCGGTGGGACACAAAGAAGCCAAGTAGATTGTCGGAAGGAATGCCAAACACACACTTCTCCGGGTTTAGCTTCATGTTGATCTTGCGCAGATTAGCAAACGTCTCTTCCAAATCCTGAATGAGGGTTGATCTGTCCTTGGTCTTGACCACAATATCATCCATGTAAGCCTCAACGTTCCTGTGCAACTGTGACTCAAAACCAATCTGGACTGCTCTTGCGAAAGTGGACCCAGCGCTCTTCAACCCGAAAGGCATCCGCACGAAGCAGTATGTGCCGCATGGGGTGATGAACGCGGTCTTCTCTTCGTCTTCCTTGGACAAGATCTGATGATACCCAAAGTAAGCATCCAGAAAGGAAAGCAAGTCACACCCGGAGGTGGAATCCACAATCTGGTCGATGCGCGGCAAGGGAAATGGATCCTTCGGGCATGCCTTGTTCAGATCCGTAAAATCTATGCACAGCCTCCACTTCCCATTAGCCTTGTGTACCACCACTGGATTTGCTAACCACGTTGGATGCAACACTCCTCTAACCAGACCAGCTGCCTCAAGTTTCTTGATCTCCTCAGCAATAAACTATTGCCGCTCCAAAGCTTGCTCCTGGACCTTCTGCTTGACGGGCCGGACATGTGGGTAAACAGCAAGGTGGTGCTCGATTACCTCCCTGGGAACACCGGGGATGTCAGATGGTTGTCAGGTAAACACATCGACATTCGCCCGCAAGAAGGCAACGAGCGCGCTTTCCTATTTGTCATCGAGGGTGGCGCTAACAGTGAAAGTACCATCAGCACCAGCCAGCCCTGTCGGGACCTGTTTCATAGCGGGTGCAGAAGCCTTGAATCTCTTGGTATTGGAACTTTCCATCGAGTCATCAACAGGCGCAGCATACCCCGAAGAGGTACGCTTCCCGGATTCCTTGTCGGCGTCCCTGTTAGCCTTCTTCTTTCCATCACTTTCCTTGGTGGGGATTGCAGCTTCAGTGGCCTCTGCCGCGACTGCCTCCCGGTACATCTTGTCCACGCAAATAATTGCGTCCTTCTCGTCTGATGGAATGGAAATGACGCCCACCGGCCCTGGCATCTTCAAGGTGTTGTAGGCATAGTGGGATGCCACCATGAACTTGGCCAGAGCTGGGCGACCAAGGATTCCATTGTATGGCAGGGGGAGGTCAACCACATTAAACACGATCTTCTCAGTCCGGTAGTTCAACTCTCCCCCAAATGTCACCGGTAACGTGATTTTCCCCTTAGGACGACTCCTGCCGGGGTTGATTCCTTGAAACGTATCGGTAACTTTGAGCTCTTCTTCTGCTATCTGGAGTTTGCTGATGACCTTTGAAGAAATCAGATTCAACCCGGCCCCACCGTCAGCCAACATCTTTGTGACTTTAAGGTTGTGGATTGTTGGTGATACCAACAACGGCAAGCACCCTATCGCGGTGGTGCGGTCAGGGTGGTCCTCTTTGTCGAAGATGATGGGCGTGTGGGACCACTTGAGTAGCCTTCGAGAGTCTGCCGCTGGATCCACGCCATTGACTTCACGCGCCCACCGTTTAAGTTGGCGGGGAGGAGTGCAAAGATGCACCCCCGTCAATGCACAGGGCGTCAGTGGCTTTCTGGAATTCCTGCTCGCTGGTTTCCTCTTCATCTCCTCCATCACTCTCATCGTTGCAATCCTCCTTCTCACGGCCTCTGGCGGGTTTGCCTTGATTCTGAGGAGCCTTGCCGGGGCGGCTTGCTCCGCCACCCCGGCCCTTTCCGCCAGCGCCATTCTGACCTTTCTCTTTGTCTCGCTTCTCATATTCAGCCCTCTGCTTCTTGACGAGCTGCTCAACCTGATGACAGTCCTGGAGATCGTGGCCCTTGGTCCGATGGATCTTGCAATATGGGCCATCGCCTTTCCCAGCCTTCTCGGCAGCCGCGGCTTCCCGACAATCAGTGCACGCGGCAACCTCCTTGCCGGGTATCTCAGCCTTGGCTTTCTTGCCGGTACTAGGCATACCCAATCCCTCAATGGTCATCACTGCTTTATCCTTGTGCCTTTTGTTGCGCTTCTTGTTCTTCTTCTTTTGACTGGTGGCCACGTCATCATCATCTGAACCAATGTCGACACCATCCTTTTCTCTGGGGAGCTTCCTCCCCTCCTCTATTCAAGCACACTTATCCACCAGAGTGTAAAGCTCCTTCACAGTCTTGGGCAATCGAACGTTCATCTTAGAACGTATCCGACGATTGCGCATGTTGGACTGGAATGCAGTTATCACAGCTGCCGGGTGGATGTCTGGAATATTCTTGTGGACTTGGCTGAATCTCTGCATGTATTTCCGCAGGCTCTCGCCTTCCTTCTGTGGGAGAAGCTGCAAGTCACTGGGCCGTCCTAGTTCTTGATGGCCGCCCATGAAGGCGCCAACGAACTCATGGCACAGGTCAGCCCAGGTCGAAATGGAGTTCTCCGGTAGGTGAATCAGCCAAGACCTCACATTTGGCTTGAGTGCCAAAGGGAAGTAGTTGGTGAATACCTTCTCATCTCTTCCCTGGCAGCTTGAACAGCGATGGTGTAGATGCTCAAAAACTCTGCCGAGTTCAGTCTTCCGTCATACTTCTCTGGTATCTCTGGCTTGAACATGCGAGTGGATGGCCATCGGACTTGCCGTAGCTCGCGGGTGAAGGCAGGGCACCCAGCCTCGAAGGGCAGGTACCCGCCTTCAGCGAGTGCGGGCTCGTCGATGTTGGGGTCATCGCGCCTGTCGGATTGGCGGTAGGCGTCGTGGTGTTGCTCGGTGTTGACACGCGCGCCTTCCCTCTGCTTGTCCTCCAGGACCCACCGTGGGCCTTAACGCGCTCGACGGTCGGACGAAGCCATCGAGACGTCATCGGGTTCTTGGTTGCGCGGCTCCCGCACCAGCTGCCGCGAAGGGGACTGCACCGTAGGAGTGGCCCCATCCGCACGGCCAGCAGCGTGGGCCGTTGTCACTGCCTGGGGAGGTCGTGGCGGGCCAGCCCGCTGCAATCCTCCCACCTCGGTGAAGCCAATCAGACTCTGAATGGTGGCTCTCCACTCATCCATCTGATCGGCTGCCGGCGGAGATTTCAACAGCAGCTGAGCCCGCGCCATGGCCTCCAAAGCGGTGCTTGGCATGGATGTTGATGAAGACAGTAACGTCGTCCGGCTCCTGACGGTGCCGGTAGTGGTTGCGCCGTGTTCTCGTCGTCGTGAGCCAGCCGCCTAGATGGCGTGTGGACGAGGTGGAGGCGCTTGAGGGCCAGCGGCTCCGTTTAGCGTAGCGGCTGGGTTAGCTTGTTCCGGGGGTGGCGCATGTTCTGCGGCCGCACCCGCGGCGTGAGCGGTCGGGGAGTTGCGATTCCCCCCAGAGCGAGTACCCCCGCTGTGGCTGTGCCCCTCAGCCGGACGGGGAGGTGCAGGTGGAATAATCTCTCCTCCCATACCTCATGGGGCGTGGCCGCTGGGATTTAGTTGGTGCTGTCTTTCTCCGGTGCCTCCTGCTCCTGCTTCGGCCGCAGGGGAGGTGGTAACGATGCCGCCTACGCCGACCACGTCCCCCACAGCGTCCGCATCCCCATGCGTCCCCGTAGCCCTCGCGGCATTGGCGGGTGCGTGCGGCGGGGCCTTCAAGGTGGAGGGATGAGCTGCGGCGCCGGGCTTCTTCTTGGGCGCCATGGACGATGGAGCCGTTGATGAAGAAGATGGTGGTGAAGATGGCGCGCTATGTACACTTCTCGGGTTCGCGCAAGCGCAGCCCCCTACCTGGCGTGCCAAAGATGTTGTGGGAAACCACGGCCACCTATGGGGCCAAGGGCCCCTTTTGGTTCGGCAGGGGGACTGAGCACATTGCACAAAGAGCGGAGGAGCGCAGCGTAACGCGGCAGAGATCACACGGGCAGTTTTACCTAGGTTCGGGCCGCCGCGAGATGTAAAACCCTACTCCTGCTTTGGTGGATTGATGGTGGGTGGTGGTGGAAATGCAGCGCTCTTGCCCGGCAGGGTTGCCTCGGGGCGAGAGCAGCTATGCGCGTACGGGTGTACAAGGGTCCGAATCCTTTCTATGGTTGCCATGGGCCTCCTTTTATAGATCAAGGGGTCACCACAGTGGCAAATCAGTCATTGTGTACTGATTAGATAGCGAACAATGCTATCATATCTACTCTGCAGACAGAGCAGTACGCATTAAATGCACCGCTTAGTGTCACATCATGGCCTGCCTGGCACGCCTTGCCGGGCTATTTGGCCACCTTCTCTCCTGTCTTCATGACACGTCGCTGGACGGGTGTCATTTGGAGGTGATTCCTGTAGGAAATGGCTGCCATGTGGCAAAAGGCAGCCACTTAGTCACTTTGGGGCTTGACACCGCACCGATCGATGACTTGCGTTGCTGCGAGGTGGGGCAGTGAAGCCTTGGCGGGGTATTTTGCCTTCGTATGCCCCGGCAGGCCTGCCGGGGCGGTCTTGAGACTTGCTTCTGGGGCAACCTTGACCTCGCCAGGCTCTCCTGCCCGACAAGGGAGGTTTTCTCTTAGCGGTGTCTTGCTCCTTGGCTTGACTTGGTCTTCTCAATCTGCCCTTTGATTCCTCAGAGAGCCTATCTCTTCATCTTGGCCTTGTCTTGGATGTTGCAATCTTGATCTTGGACCTGTGCACGGTCTGGGCAACAGACCCAGGGTTTGTTGCACCGACAAGTGGCATCATTAGCTAGATGTATATGCATGAGTAGAACACAAAGAGTTATGGGTGCTGATGCTCAAATTGCTTACCTCTCTTGTCTTATTTGGATTCGGCGGTATTGTGGGATGAAGCGGCTCGGACCAACTTTACATGTCCTCGCACATGAGACCGGTTCCACCGACTGACATGCAACTTGTTTTGCATAAGGTGGCTAGCGGGTGTCTGTCTCCTACTTTAGTTGAATCTAATTTGATGAAGGTGGTCCTTGTAGAAGGTTAAAAGGATACTTTATTATCACCATTGTGGCTTTGCGTAGGTAAGAACGGTTCTTGCTAGTTGCCCATAGCAGCCACGTAAAATTTGCAACAACAAAGTAGAGGACGTCTAACTTGTTTTTGCAGGGCATGTTGTGATGTGGTATGGCCAAATATGATATGATATATGTTGATGTATGAGATGATCATGTTTTGTAATAGGTTCACGACTTGCATGTCGATGAGTTCTGCAACCGGCAGGAGCCATAGGGTTGTCTTTAATTTATTAATCGCCATGTAATTGCTTTACTTTATCACTATGCGTTAGAAATAGTAGAAGAAGCAATAGTTGGCGAGACGACCACGTGACGACACGATGATGGAGATCATGATGATGGAGATCATGGTGTCGTGCCGGTGACGATGGAGATCATGCCGGTGCTTTGGAGATGGAGATCAAAGGTACGGGATGATAATGGCCATATCACGTCACATATTGTGTGACGCCTGGATAATTAAGCTATAGTAACCCTCTGCTAATGATGCCACGTCACCATGGTTACTGTTGATAAACTCGCGTTTATTCAAACCCCGTTCAAATTCAAATTTAAAATCAAGTAAAACTATAAAAGTTTTCAAATGTCAGAACTAAAATGTTCAAAGTGTGGCAAATAATCCCTGGATATTTGTCATGTTGAAACCCATATTTCAAAAGGTATTTAAATGCCCTTAAATGAATAAAACATGGGCTTAAAACAATTATTAATTGCTTTCTAAATTATAAAAATGCTAAACTAATTTATTAATGTGCAAACTTTTTGTGGCAGTGGTATAAAAATGGAAATACTACTTTAGGAACAAATTCTATATTTTATAAAAATCTAATAAATTAAAAGTTAAAAAGAAACAAAACTGAAAACAAATGAAAAAGGGAAAAAGTAAAAAGATAAAAGGAAAAAGGACCCCCCTCTGCCTGGGCCTTAGCCCACGCAACCGCCTGGCCCAACCAGCGGCCCACCTCCCCCATCGCCTCCCTCCTCCCACTATAACACCCGATCGAGGCGCGCCCACCGTCGCCGTTGAACCAGCTCGCCGGCTGCGCGGCTGGGTGGATAAGGCCTCCACCGAGGCCCCCCTTGTATTTCGCCCGCATCCGCCCCTCGCTCCTGCCCCACTCCCCTCTCGCTCTGGCCTCTCTCCCTCCCTCCCTAGATCCACGCGCCCGCCGCTCCCGTGCCCTACTACTTAATTAGTTAGTTTAGTTAATTTTAATCCATTGGTTAACCCCTCTATCCATGACAGGTGGGTCCCAGGCGTCAGTTTGACCAGTCAACTGACTGGTTGACTGCTGACATCATGGTGACATCATGCTGACACATTAATTCTATTTTTGAATTAATTTAATTAGTTATAATTTTAGAAAATGTTTAAAGCTTTGAAAAATCATATAAAATAATCCGTAACTCGGATGAAAAAGTTTTATACATGAAAGTTGCTCAGAAAAATATGACAAATCCGAATGTGTAGTCTGTTCGTCTGCCACACGTCCTAGCATAGCAAACGTGGAACCATCCCCCTCCGTCTCATCTGTCCGAAAATGCCAAACACCGGGAAAACATTTCTGGATGTTTTCCCCTTCGCCGTTATCGTGTAGCCCGGCGTTAGAACACCCCTAGCGCTGCTTTGGTCTTATCATGCTTAGTATTGCCCTTGTTTGCTCTGTATTTATTGTTTCTTCCCCCTCTTCTCTCCGGTAGACCCCGAGACCGTTGCTGATGCCCCTGTGTTCGACTACGTCACCGACGACCCCTCCTTCTCGTTTGAGCAACCGGGCAAGCAAACCCCCCTTGATCATTCCAATATCGCCCATTCCATTCTCTCTCATGCTTGCATTAGATTTTGCTACTGTAATTGATTGCTCTTATTCTGATGCATAGCCTGATTTTGTAACATGCTATTGTACCTTACCTGCTTATCCTAAACTGCTTAGTATAGGTTGGTTTGTGATCTACCAGGGACTCCTCACCTTGTCCCTATTGCCCCGGCTTAATGACCGATGACTCGATCAACGTGATCGACGTCCAGAGCCCGACACATCACATCACACCCCCTTTGTTGCTCGACTTTGCAGAGCTACTATCGAGTGCCGAGGGTGATACCTTGGAACGCACTCCTGATGATAACTCTGTAGTGTAGCTATTCGATCGTGGTCATCGAGGCTGATTCCTCCTTCACCACTCCTGATACGACTTTGTCGTGTAACACCTCAAGTGTGAACCTCGAGGGTGATTCCTCCTAAGTTCAGCTTGATGATTACATCGAGTGGATTCCATCGAGGGTGATTCTTCGGGTTTCCGCCCTGATGTTACAGACACACAGTTACCTTTACCTGTAGCCCCCGTGCACTGTTACTATGGGACTGAAGGGACAGGCAGTACCATCCCGGTAGAGGTGGACCTAAGTTCCCGACAGTCTCTGGTTAGTCGGGTCGGCCCTGAGGGGTACCCGCGAGTTGATGTGAAAGTCGAGCAGGCCCGAAGAGCACCCGCAAGATAATTACGAGGCACGGCCGGGTAGGTAGACTGCCCTAGAGAGAGAGGGTTAGGTCTGGCCCTTGCCGTATTTCCTCGAGACGGGGCGACGGGATCACAATATTGTGAGTCTCTGCTCGTCTCCGCGAGCTACTAATACACTAAGGGTTTGGGTCTTTGTTCTGAGTTGGCCACTGGCCTTTACACACTAACCACCACGCGGGAATAGTTATGGGCACTCGGCATCGTAGTATCAGCCGAAGCTTTGTCAGACATCCAGTTCAACATTGTGACACGGTCGGATTGTGCCATCCACTACACGGGTGGCGCTGGTATCCACCCTGCACACAACGACCCGGAGTGCAACGGGCAATGGGCCGAAGACCCTGGAGTGCTTAGGATGTAGACTGGTGGGGACCTCTCTGCTGAGCCAAGGTAGGGCTGCGACGTGTTGATCTTTCGAGGCCGGGCATGGACCCAAGAAAGTGTGTCCGGCCAGAGTAATCAAGCGTGTTGGGTAATGTGGTGCACCCCTGCAGGGAAGTTATCTATTCGAATAACCGTGTCCATGGTAACGGACGCTCGGAATGGTATCCTGATCTATTACAACTAGAAATGGATACTTGAGATATGTGATGGATATGTTGGCTCCGGGATTGCTTTCTCGCAGGGAGTCGAGGAAGGATCTCTGGGCATTAATATTACAACATGCTTGTTAATTATAATATGCTATTCTGTACTCTTCTGAATGCTGCAAGATGCTTGAAGATGCTAGTCTTTGATAGGCTAGGCCTTCCCCTCTATTCTGGCATTCTGCAGTTCAGTCCACAGATACAACCCTTCCATTTGATACCAATGCATACTTAGTATAGATCTGATGCTTGCGAGTACTTTGGATGAGTACTCACGATTGCTTTGCTACCCCCTTTCCCCCTTCTTCCTTCTTTCCGCTTGTTGCAACCAGTTGGTGGATCCTAGGAGCCAGATGCCACCGCTGATGGATACTACTACCCCGATGGAGCCTGCTACTATGTGGAGACCGCCGACGACCAGGAGTAGTTAGGAGGTCCCAGGCAGGAGGCCTTGCCTCTTCGATCGTTGTTGCTTTTGTGTTTGCCTTCTTAAGGCGGTCTTGTTTAACTTATGTCTGTACTCAGATATTGTTGCTTCCGCTGACTCTTGTGTATCGAGCTATGTATTCAAGCCCTCGAGGCCCTGGCTTGTAATATGAAGCTTGTATTTTTTTAATTTGTGTCTAGAGTTGTGTTGTGATATCTTCCCGTGAGTCCCTGATCTTGATCGTACACATTTGCGTGTATGATTAGTGTACGATTGAATCGGGGGCGTCACATATTGATTGCATGTGATGTTTATCTTTTTATGCATATTATTTTTCTTAGGACGATGGTAACATTATAAGATGATCTCGTCACTTAATTTCAATAAATTGTGTTCTCCCTAAGTATGCACCATTGGAAAAGTTCATCATTTCGAAGCACCTCATGATGATCGGGTGTGATAGACTCTACATTCGCATACCACGGGTGTAAGCCAGTTTTACACATGCAGAATACTTGGGTTAAACTTCACGAGCTTAGCATGTACAGACATGGCCTTGGAACAAAGGAGACCGAAAGGTCGAACATGAGTCGTATAGTAGATATGATCAACATGGAGATGTTCACCATTGATGACTACCCCATCTCACGTGATGATCGGACATGGGTTAGTTGATTTGGATCATGTATCACTTAGACAACTTGAGGGATGTTATTTTAAGTGGGAGTTAATTAGTAATTTCATTAACTGATCTAAATTATCATGAACTTAGTCTTAATTTTCTTTGCAAAAATTTGTGTTGTAGATCAATGGCCCGCACTGTAGTTCCCCTGAATTTTAATGTGTTCCTAGAGAAAGCTAAGTTGAAAGATATTGTAAGCATTATGCGGACTAGGTCCGTAGTGAAAGTGCTAGTTATCAACTAGAGGGGGGAGGGGTGAATAGGCGATTTTTATGAAAGTCTTCAAGACATGCAATGTCTTCAAAGACAGACAACCAAATACAACCTATACAGTATGCGGCGGAAGATAAACTACACTAGATATGCTATAGTCAAGGGAACATTGCAAGGTAAGCACGAAGACTAATAGCTGCTAGGTAGACAAGATCAGAATAGGAAGACAGTGTGAAGCCAAATAAGCAATTAGGGAGAATATCTTCATACAGTGAAGTCAAACAGAGCACACAAGCAATGACTTTACGAAGATAAACAGAATGTAAAGGAGAAAGGATAGAACCAGTAGCTTGATGAAGACAAGGATTTGGTACACCAGTTCCAGTTGCTGTGATAACTGTACGTCTGGTTAGGGAGGCTAAGATTGAACTCAGAAGACCATGTCTTCACCCTATTCCCCTTGAGCTAAGGACACTTAGTCCTCGCCCAATCACTCTGATAAGTCTTCAAGGTAGACTTCCAAACCTTCACAGATTTCATTCGTCGGCGATCCACAATGACTCTTGGATCCTCAGAACGCGATGCCTAACCGATTGGAAGATACACAGTCTTCAAGTGTATTAAGTCTTCAGATCACACGGACAGAAAGACTTCAGTGATGCCAAACACTCTTTGGGCTCTGGGTGTTTTGGGCTTTGTCCTTGCAAGGGTTCTCTCTCAAAGGCTTTGGAGGTGGGTTGCTCTCAAACTACAAAAGCCGTGCACTAACCCTGAGCAGCCACCAATTTATGGTGGAGGGGGTGGGCTATTTATAGCCAGGAGGCAACCCAACATGATATGTCCGAAATGACCCTGGGTCACTAAGGAACCGACACGTGTCCAACGATCGGATTTCAAACACACGCGGCAGCTTGAATTGGGCTACAAGCAAAGCTGACTCATCCAACTCTGGATAAGATTTATTCTCATAGTCTTCACTCGAGGACATAAGATTTGGGTTGAGCATCACATCAGTTTTCTGACTCTGTTCACTTGGACCCCACTTAACAGTTCGGTGGTTCCTATGACTCAAGAAAGAAAATGAAACTACGAAAGAAACTATGTCTTCGCACTCCATTGTCTTCAACTGAATGTCTTCACACATCATTATCTTCAACGTGAATGTCTTCACGAACCACCTTGTCTTCAATGTCATCATACATTTTTAGGGGTCATCTCTGGTAGGTAAACCAAATCAATGAGGGACTTCTACCTGTGTTATCCTATAATTCTCACAAACACATTAGTCCCTCAACCATGTTTGTCGTCAATACTCCAAAGCCAACTAGGGGTGGCACTAGATGCACTTACAATCTCCCCCATTTTGGTGATTGATGATAAACTGGTTGAAGTTTTCAACGGGGATAAAAATATGTGAAAGTTTAAAGAACGCGGTCATTGGCTTCATGAAGTTGAAAGGGCTCCCCCTGAAGATGTGCATATAAGAAATTTGCCTTTGAATGCAAATGCACATGGCAAGTTCTGCTTTGTGGAGATCTCCTTCAATTCATGAAGACAATTCATTGAGCATACAAAAATGTAGTGAAGATAATGACATGCACAATGAAAAATGGGCGTCTGCAGAATGACTTCATGCGGAATTTATCATCACAATAAACGGTAGTAGCAAAAGTGGCAGACGACCATCAAGACTTAAGTGTTACAACTCAAAACCAACAGTTCAAGAACGAGAGTTGCAAAACTTAACAAAAAATAAGCACTCGACCCATATAGACCCGCTTGAAGACTATCAACTCATATGCTTCTCCCCCTTTTGTCAGGAATGACCAAAAAGGAGTGAAGACATAGAGTGTCTAAGCATTCCCATGAGGTGTTGGTGAAGATGTTGGGGCAGCCGGGTCGACGTTGGAGTTGGGCGGTGCAGAAGGGCTTGATGTAGAATCGTGATGCAGTGAAGCCATAGCTGGTGAAGTGGCGTCGTCCTCCTCATCAATGACTCATGCAACAACAGTTGGAGCCGAAGATGAGTAATCAGAATCTTCAATGGACGGGGTAGGACGCCAACTTGCTGATTGTGGAGGCCTGGAGTCAAACTTGAATCGTTCAGTGAAGCCATCTGCAGTGAGTTCATCTTCAGAACAAAGCAGAGTGAGGCTCTTCCAGGCACGTCGACAGGCTTCATGAGCAACAAAAGAATGCTTGGTGGAGAGGTTGCGTATGTGATTGACATCCACAAGAAGACTTTGCATCTGACGCTTCATCCAGTCATGATGCCTATCCTGCTTCTGATGAAGAGAAACTAGAAGTTCTCGGTCATTGAGCACACAAGCACGCTTCTGAGGCCTCTGAGAAACTGTGTTGGCTGTTGCATCAGTGGGAGCATGATGCAGTAGCCTAAGATGACTGACAAGAGGACCAGCCGCAGTGGCAGTGGGATTTGGCACATGAATGGCTTCAAGAGGTGCTGAGAAGCTTTGAAATGCAGCATTGTCTTCACGAACTGGTTTCTTGGCAGGCTCCGGATATATGGCTTCATGAGACATATCCACTTCAGGCAAAAAGATGACATGATTGCGCGCTGAAGCTTGATAGTTGATGGTGGAGTGAAGCTTGATCAGGCGCATAACCCATGGTGCATAGAATTTGAGACTGAAAAGATCAATGCCTGAAGCTGCCAGCTAACGGATGAAGAAATCTTGAGTATTGAAACGGATGCCATTCAGAATGTAGAAGACCAATGTCTTCATGGTGCCTTCAAGCTTCGCAGAAGAGGAGTGCTCTTTGATTGGCCATAGAGTATGCCTCAGAATATGATATATGGTGCGGGTCAAGTACTCGAGGTCATTGACAAGGAATTCCTTGGGGTACTCGGCTTCTACTGGCAATGGCTTCATCATGCTCAGCATTTGACTCATGTTTGGCTCTAGCTTCTTGAAGATGCTTTCAAGTTCTTGTTTGAAGCACTGACAACCTAGTTCATAGAGGTCAACAGGAGTGGGCAGGGGAGTAAGCTCAATGATATCCTGAGCTTTGCTTCATGATGTACATCACCTGACATCCACTCAAGGATCCATGTCTTCGGGTCCCTATTGTAGCCTGAGATATGAAGGGTGGCATAAAATTGAAGCAAGAGCTCTTCATTCCAGTGCTCCTTGTCGACAACAAAGGGGAGCAAGCCAGCTTCACGAAAGCAATCAAGGGCTTCTTCAAGGCAAGGCAGTCCACCAATGGCATCACAACACAGGCGCTTGTGTGCGAAGATTCTGTCCTGGTTGAATAAGATGCATGAGTAATAGCTTCGTTGCTGATGACTCCAGAACCTGTCAGAAGATATATTGGGCTTGTAAGGATTCTTGGCCTTGTCAAAGAATTTTTTGTGCTCTCTGAAGCTTAATGCATTGAAGGAGCTCTGAGTGGTGACAGTACTTGGAAGCCTTGGCAATCTGGGCTTGGGCTTCTATGTCTGAGGCCTTTGCTCAATATGGTAGTCATATTGAGGACCAGGAGCTTCTGGAGGTGTCATAATGGGCCATCTGACACTGATCAGTTCGCCTCCACGATAGGCCCTTACCATAGTGTTTGGGATAGGTGGAGCAGCAGCAACATCCGAGGTGGATGGCTGAATCTCTTCTGTGGCATCAGGGGCTTCAGGCTGCGCAATGTCTTCAGCCATGACAATGTCATTGGCTTCAGTATTTGTGGTAGCAGCAGCATCTGCAATAGCTTCAGAGGCTTCAAGTACTGGGGGGTCAGGCACAATCACATCGGAATTCACACTTGGTTCAGTAGGGGGAATAACTTCTCTCTCTCTCTCTTCTTCTCTTTCCTCAGCTGATGCAGCCAGAATATCTTCAGCCTCTTTGGCTTCAGACTCATGAGCAGTTTCTGAGGGGATGGCTTTAGGGAACACTTGACATGCTACTGAGCTTGTGGCATGCACATCCTCTTCAGGAATACTGGACATGGAGACCGTTGGCCTTGGGCCTCGGCGAAGCCTTCGAAAAGGGGGCGACGCCTGCAGGGACAGAGTAGTTTTCTCCATGTCTTCGGGGGTTTCTTGGGGAGTCTCAAGCACTGGAGTAGTGACTTGAGTTGATGGTGTGCGCGGAATGACTTCATGGAGCGGGGTGTTGGGGTGTTGCTCTTCCCAGTAATCATCTGGTCTGTTCACTGCTCATGGGAGCAGGCGATGATACCGGTTTTGGCATGATCTGGGGAACTTGAGGAAGGACTCCATCATCATCAACATTGTCTTCACGATTAATGTCTTCAGCTACGATGGTGTCAGCAGCTAGGATCTCTTCAGATTCATGAGCCTCTGTGGTAGCAGGCTCATGCACAACAAGACGACGCTCACGGTTGGAGGAGGTAGGAAGGGCAACTGAGATAGGCTCGACAATCAGCGGCTCTACAGGAGCAGATGAAGCAGTTGGTGCTTGAGCCCTTCTTGAAGCCTTAGAAGGCTTTGTCTTCAGTTTTTCTGAGATGGAGCAGCATTAGAGGCTTCTTGATGCTTGTGCTTCTTGGCTACAGCCTCTGCCTGCTTTGTCTTCTTCCTTTCGGAAGCAGTAGATGGCACCTTAGGCTTTGAGCCACTCATGCTGGCAGGGAAGACAATGCTTGGCCTTTCCTGCCTTGGAGCCTCAACTTCAGCTTGCGTTGGCTTTGTCTTCTTAGCAACCAACTTGGGGTCAATGCCTGGACGCCCAAGTGCTTTTCTCTTCAAGGCTTCATTGTGAGCATGAACACATTTCTCAGCATAATATTTAAGGTGCTCTCGGGAGCCCTTGGCTTCATCACGACGCTTATGGAACTCAGCTTTGAGATCTGCCATCATCTTCTTGAAGTTCTGCACATCAGTGACACTGAGCTTGGCCATGTGCTTCTTGAAACAGCCTTTTCATGGTCAATCTTGTTCTTCTGCTCAATGACCTTTTGAGAAATGGCAAGCTCTTTTGCAATGCAGCCTTGGAACGTTACACTGATGCCAATGGGAAGCTGCAGATCATCAATGGTAAGAGAAGTGTCTTCAAACCATTCATTGATGAAGTTGTTTAAAATGTCAGCATCAAACAGAGGCAAATCTCTGAAGATTTCTGCCTCCTGTTTGCTTTTGATCAGGAGATCAAGGGCATCAGCAGTGAGATCTTCATCACTGGATAGATCAATTGCATCCTCATCATGGTGCAGGATGCTTGCTAGAGTGAGGACTTGCCCTGAGATCTTCTTCGTCTTCATAGAAGTACGAGACAAGTCTTCAGACTGCACACTTGATTCAGGAGGTGCAGATTTCAATGGCTTCACTCTTGAAGCTTTTGGTGCAGTAGTAGTCTTTGAAGCCTTTGACTTCTTCATTGGCTTCGGGGGCTCTGGAGCTGCAGTTTGTTCCTCATCATCAGCAGCTTCTTCAATGTTGGCCCTCTGTGCGACACAATGTGCCAGAAATGAGTCGAAGTCATTGAATGGGCCAATGAGATTTGGTTCGGCCTCATGACTGTCATCTGGCCTTTGCGCAACTGGACCTAGGTTGAAGTCAATCCTGAAGTCCTTCTTGTTTTCAACTACTGAAGCCCTGGCAAACTTATAATTTTCTTCAAACATGTCATCCTCATGAGACCATCGAAGACTGGATGGGTCGGCATTCTCAGGCATTGGTCCTCTGACCATACACGGAAAGAAACCTCTCTCAATGGCTTCAGCTTTGGTCTTGGGGTGAAACTTACGGTACACAATATCAGCCCAGGGTGGCCTCACATCATTCTTGTCCACGTATTCTGGAGTCACAAAGTGGTATAGAAACCATTGTTCAGCCCAGTACCTGCGAATCCATTGAACTCTGGACTTGTGCTCTCCATAGCTTTCATGTGGATCAGACTTGTACATTTCATAAAGATCAGGAGGTAGGTCTAATGCAGTATTATCACGGCGTTCTCTGCCACCTTTGGCTCCTTTCTTTGCAGATTTTCCACCGGCCATTGGCTTCACAAGACTGAAAGGCTTCACAGAAGTGTTAGGCTTCGCTCTGCTGGTCAGACAAGAACTGGCTTCGGGCGATTCAATATGCTGCTATAAGAATTCTGCAAATGAATGCAGACTATGAGAACCAAGAGACTCTCCCACAGACATGTACCTGTGACAGCATTAGAGATGCGAGGGAAGGGGAAGAGGTCATATGCATTCTCAGAGGATTTTGAAGATAAATCAGTTTGAAGACATTGACCTCATAGTGCGAAGACATTCACTTATCGATGCAAGTTGGTTCCAGATTTGTACGAATCCATGAATAAGTACAAGTGAGGAATCTAACCAGTTGTGAAGGATAAGTGAAAGGACTTGCAAGTTATGAGATGCAGAATATGATAGATCCAGATTTGGAAGTGAAGAAACAACTTTCTGAAGATATAGAAGGTCTTAACAGATCAAACATGTGGTAAAAAATAGACTTTTAATTATCGCTCAAGAACAGATGAGAACTGCTAGACGAGTCGTGGATGGAGGCCGAGCAGTCCAATCTCCCGCGCCCTAACTTGGTGGCGGAAGACACCTATGGTGGTGGCGGACAGAAGAAGACCGCGACTGGCGTGACGACGATGATGGAGAAGTCGCGGCAGCGAAGTGCTTTGTCTTCGACGATGACGGAAGCTAGCGACGGCGCTAGGGTTTGAGCGAGACAGCGAGGGGAGTAAATTTTAATGACCACAAGGAGCTGGGTATTTATAAGGAAGGGAGCGACGCAGTGTAATTACTCAGCTACCCCTGGCGGTTGACATCTGAGCTCCACATGACACGCATGCAACAATTTAAATGTTGTGCCACGACCCCACGCGCGCCCGGTTTGTCAGGTGGTCGTTCCGGCTTCTCCGGATTCAGGCAAAGAGATAAGGATATTAAAAGCATTTTAAATGTTTGTCTATTAATCTTCGACCGACAAGGACACAGTGAAGACAATCGACACGTGTCAATAGAATGCATATGAAGATTTAGAGAGAGTAGGAGAGACGAGCACAGATGGGGTTGGGGTCCGATCACATTCACTTAGTGCAGAAAATTGCAACTTGAAGACATAGCTATAAGTGAATGCTGTAGAGGACAAAACATATATATATTATAGCTGAGCAATAAAATTCAAAACATTGTGAAGATAAATCATGAAGACAAACCAATGTATAGGAAGAAGTTGAAGACTAACCAATTTCAAAGATAATGCAAAATGACGCCAAACATAAATCTTCAAGAAAGTTTGGTGGTGGCATTACCCACCGTATAGGAAGTATTAGAACCAGACACGACGCACAATTATCATGGCGCTCCAAAGTCAATTTCTGCATTAATGTATTCAAACTTAGAGTGTATGTCTTCATGAATTGAAGACATATGTTACTTTGTGTGTTGCGCACCTAAGTCATCAATATGCATAAGCGTTAGGATGTGTGTCCACTCACTGGACATTCGATGATTCTAACATATTTAGCTCACACCGCAGCTTGCAAAACCTTTTCTCATCCAAGGGCTTCGTGAAGATATCTGCCAATTGCTCTTCAGTGTTGACGCGAATGATATCAATGTCTTCCTTCAACACATGGTCTCTGAGAAAGTGATGACGCAACTGAATGTGCTTTGTCTTCGAGTGCAGAACTGGATTGTGAGCAATCTTGATGGCGCTTTCATTGTCACAGTAGAGGGGCACATTCTTCATGTTGATGCCATAGTCCTTGAGAGTTTGCTTCATCCAGAGAAGCTGAGCGCAACAAGATCCAGCAGCAATGTATTCAGATTCATCAGTGGAGAGTGATACATAGTTCTGCTTCTTTGAAGACCAACAGACAAGAGATCGTCCAAGAAAATGACATGCGCCTGATGTAGACTTGCGATCAACCTTGTCACCAGCATAATCAGCATCTGAGAATCCAACTAGATCAAACTCTGAGCCCTTTGGATACCATAATCCTAGCGTTGGGGTGTGAGCCAAATATCAAAGTATTCGCTTCACCGCGAGGTGATGCGACTCCTTTGGTGCCGCTTGGAATCGGGCACACATGCAAATGCTAAGCATTATATCTGGCCTAGATGCACATAAGTACAATAAAGAACCAATCATAGAGCGGTATACCTTTTGATCGAACTCTTTACCATTGTCGTCGGGGCCCAATTGACCTTTGGTTGGCATTGGCATCGTGTACCCTTTGTAGTCTTGCATTCCAAACTTCTTCAGGCAATCTTTGAGGTAATTTTCTTGTGAAATGAAGATGCCATTTCTCTGTTGATGGATTTGAAGACCAAGGAAGAATTTCAGCTCCTCCACCATGGACATCTAATATTGCTCTTGCATCATATGCCCGAACTCATCGCTGTATCTTTTGTCAGTGCAGCCGAAGTTAATGTCATCCACATAGATTTGGCATACAAATAGTTCTCCATCATATGTCTTCGTGAAGAGAGTGGGATCTAAGGAACCAGGTTTGAAGCCTTTGCTCTTTAGGAAGTCTTTGAGTGTGTCGTATCAAGCTCTAGGTGCTTGTTTGAGGCCATCTAGTGCCTTGTTGAGCTTGTATACCATAACAGGATGCTTTGGATCTTCAAAACCAGGTGGTTAAACTACATATACTTCTTCTTCAATTTTTCCATTGAGAAAGGCACTCTTCACATCCATTTGGTACATGAGGATGTTGTTGTGGTTAGCATAGGCTAGCAGTATGCGAATAGCTTCAAGCCTAGCCACAGGAGCAAAGGTTTCATCGAAGTCAATTCCCTCTACTTGTGTGTAACCTTGAGCAACGAGACGAGCTTTGTTTCTGACAACTTGACCGTGTTCATCTTGTTTGTTGTGATAGATCCATTTGGTGCCAATAATGTTGTGCTTGCGAGGATCAGGACATTTGACTAGCTCCCAGACATTGTTGAGCTCAAATTATTAAAGCTCTTCTTGCATAGCTTGAATCCATTCTGGTTCCATAAAGGCTTCATCAACTTTCTTGGGTTCGGATATGGATACGAATGCAAAGTGCCCACAGAAGTTTGCTAGTTGCGTAGCTCTTGATCGAGTAAGTGGACCAGGTGCATTGATACTATCAAGACTCTTCTCAATCTGAACTTCATTGGCCACGCGAGGATGAGCAGGGCGAAGAATTTGCTGTTGCGGATCATTGTCTTCCCATTCATCGTTGTCTTCAGGCTCAGCATTGTCTTCATGTTGAGTAGGAGCTGGAATGACAATTTCCTCTTCAATCTATTCCTCGGTGGGTATGATTTCTCCAGTTCCCATTAGCTTGATAGATTCTCTAGGAGAAGCTTCATCTAGCACATTTGGCAGGTGCTCTCTTTGCGAGCCGTTAGTCTCATCGAACCGCACATCTACAGTTTCAACCACTTTGTAGTGAAAGAGGTTGAAGACTCTGTAGGTGTGTGAATCCTTTCCGTAACCAAGCATAAAACCTTCATGTGCTTTTGGTGCAAATTTTGTTGTGTGATGTGGATCCTTGATCCAGCACCTGGCACCAAAGACATTGAAATAGCTAACGTTTGGCTTCTTACCAGTGAGTAGTTCGTAAGATGTCTTCTTGAAGAATTTGTGAAGATAAACTCTGTTGATGATATGGCAAGCACTGTCAATAGCTTCAGGCCAGAACTTTCTTGTCGTCTTGTACTCATCAAGCATCGTACGAGCCATCTCAATAAGTGTCCTATTCTTGCGCTCCACGACGCCATTCTACTGAGGTGTGTATGGAGCAGAGAGCTCATGAATGATGCCCAATGTATCAAGATAAGTGTCGAGGCCAGTATTCTTGAATTTTTTCATGCCATTGTCACTCCTGATGTGCTTGATCTTGATGCCATAGTTGGTCATGGCGCGATTGGCAAATCGTCTGAAGACATCCTGCACTTCAATCTTATAGAGAATTATGTGCACCCAAGTATATCTAGAATAATCATCAACAATCATGAAGCCATAAAGGTGCGTAGTGATAGTAAGGGTAGAGTAGTGAGTAGGGCCAAATAAGCCCATGTGTAGCAGCTCGAAGGGACGTGAAGTCATCATGATTGTCTTCGAGGGATGTTTTTCCCTAGTCATCTTCCCGGCTTCGCAAGCACCACATAGATGATCCTTCTTGAACTTGACACCCTCGATGCCAATGATGTGCTTCTTCTTCATGAGAGTGTGCAAGTTCCTCATGCCCGCATGCCCTAGCCTTTGATGCCAAAGCCAACACTCTGAAGCTTTTGCTAGAAGACATACGGCAAGCTGTGGTCCTGCGGAGAAATCTACCATATACAGATCACCTCTTCGATAACCTTCGAAGACTAGAGATTTGTTAGAACCCATAAGCACAAGGGAACGATATTTTTCAAATATCACAATCATGTCAAGATCACAAAGCATTGAGACAGACATTAAGTTTTATCCAAGGGATTCAACAAGCATCACTTTATCCATGTGTTGATACTTTGAGATAGCAACTCTACCTAGGCCCAATACCTTGCTTTTACCAGTGTCAGCGAATGTGATATGGCTTTTAGTAGATGGTCGAAGAGTTGAATCCATGAGAAGACTTCGATCTCCAGTCATGTGGTTAGTGCATCCACTGTCCATAATCCATCTTTCGGAGTGGTACCCTACAGTGCAGTTAGTAGGATAGGCTTCACCCAGAGTATTGTGAAGCATAAACATTTGATGAACAAGCATACTATCAAAATTAAGATTCTTGGATGGTAAGATGGGATTTTCATCAAGAAATCCAGGGATGAAGTAAATGGTAAGACCATTTTGACATTTTATCTTGCATCCCAAGATGTTTTAGGTCCCCAGCATTGTCTTCAGAAGCCAATGATTTCCGGCTGGAGACCATACCATGCAAGAGAAGTTAATTCTTCTTAACCACCCACATCTGAAGGGGTGGCTTAGAAGCAACGAGTCTAAGTGCAGCATCTGAGAACTTTGGCTTTGAAGCCCTAGCAAATAGTTTTGTAGGAGGAGAATAGTACTCAAACGAATATGCAGAAAAATTCTTTGATTTGTGAACATAGCGGTTTGAAGAAACACGCTCATATTCATGAGTCTGATGATAATTTCCCTGCAAAACATTGGCATTAGGGCGACCTTGTGAGGCCCTCTGTCTGTATGAAGCCTTTGGGCCATATGAAGCCTTTGATCTGGGGTTTGTCTTCTTCCCTGGTGGTGTCATGATGAAATTCACGAGAAGCTTCTCAAGATGACTTTTGGGAACCCAGATCTTCTTCATGGGTGACCCATTCCTGCAGTTAGTTTCAATAAACCTGGCAAACACTTCACCATTCTGATTCTTGAACAGTTTATAGGTTGAGTCAAATGACTCATCAATAATAATAGGGTTAGCACAAGTGAAGCCAGATAAGGTGGATGGATCCATCGAAGGGCCCTTTGCAGCAACCCATGTGGTTTTGGGGTACAGCTCAGGCTTCCAGTAGGAACCATCAACATTCATTTTCCTCTCGAAACCAACACCCTCTTCCCTAGGGTTTCGGTTCAGAATCTGTTTCTTGAGGACATCACATAGCGTCTGATGCCCTTTGAGGCTTTTGTACATGCCTATTTCAAGCAATGTCTTCAACCTGGCATTCTCATCAGCAATAGTATTGGTATCCTCTGAAGAGGGTTTAGTTACCACAGCAACAGTTGAAGATATTGCAACTTCAGAAGCAGTAGAACATTCAGCAACAGAGATAGCATTGTCACGCTCAAAGCATTTAAACAAGGTGGCACAAAATCTTCTTGAGCGGAACTGATCTGTTGAGCGAGTAGTGAATCATTTTCTTTTTGAAAATCTTCATGAGATGCTCTCAGTTTCTCGAGATCTTGCTTCCTTTGAAGATAATCATAGGAAAGCTTCTCATGAGTGGCTGAGAGGGTTTCATGATGACTTTCAAGTTCCTCATACTTAACGCGAAGATTTTTTATGTCTTCGATTAAGGACTAAGTTCGATTAATTTCCTCGTCCAACAGGTCATCGCTTTTGTCTAGCAATTTTTGAATCTTTTCCATGGCTGTTTGTTGTTCAGTTGCAATCTTAGCAAGAGTCTTATAACTAGGTTTGGATTCACATTCAGAGTCATCTTCACTAGAGGTCTGAATGTAAGCATCGCACGAGTTTGCCTTAGCACCTCTTGCCATGAAGCAGTAAGTGGGAGCAGAATCGTCATCATCATTGGCTTCAGCGTCGGCGTCATGACCATTGTCTTCTGGGTTGAAGATGGACTTGGCGACGAATGCCAAAGCTAGAGCCAGGCTTGCCACACCTGAATCAGACTCCTCCTCAGACTCCACCTCTGCTTCCTCAGAAGTAGACTCCTCCTCTGAATCCATCTCCTTGCCAATGAACGCACGAGCCTTGCCAGGCGAGCTCTTCTTGTAGGATGAATACTTTGAAGAAGACTTTGAGGATTTCTTCTTCTTCTTGTCGTCAGAGTCATATTCCTTGCTCTTCTTCTTTTTCTTTGCTTCCTTGTCCCATTGAGGACATTTAGATATATAGTGTCCTGGCTTCTTGCATTTGTGGCATGTTCTCTTCTTGTAGTCGTGAGAGGAAGCCTCATCATTCTTGGAGCTGGATCTTGAAGACTTTCCGAATCGATTCTTCTTGGTGAACTTTTGGAACTTTCTCACAAGCATCGCTAGCTCTTTACCAATGTCTTCAAGATCATCAGAACTGCAGTCAGATTCTTCAGATGAGGATTCAGCCTTTGCCTTCAAGGCACGAGATCGGCCATAGTTGGGACCATAGATATCTCTCTTCTCAGATAGCTGGAATTCATGTGTGTTGAGCCTCTCAAGTATGTCAGACGGATCGAGATCTTTGAGGTCAGGGCATTCATGGATTATTAATGCTAAAGTGTCAAATGAGTTTTCAAGTGATCTCAGTAGCTTCTTCACGACTTCATTCTTGGTGATTTCAGTGGTGCCAAGAGCACGAAGCTCATTTGTGATATCAGTGAGGTGGTCGAAAGCGAGATGGACATTCTCGTTGTCATTCCTCTTGAATCGGTTGAAGAGATTGCGAAGCACATCAATTCTTGAGTCTCTTTGAGTTGAGACGCGTTCGTTGACCTTGGACAGCCAGTCCCAGACTAGCTTCGTAGATTCCAGAGCACTCTCACGGCCATACTGCCCTTTGGTCGGATGACCACAGATGATGTTCTTGGCGGTGGAGTCTAGTTGCGTGGATCTCTTGACATCAGCAGCGGTGACGCCTTCACCGACTTTGGGAACGCCAGTCCTGACGACATACCAGAGGTCGTTGTCAATGGCTTCAAGATGCAAGCGCATCTTATTCTTACAGTAGGGGTAATCAGTGCCATCGAAGATGGGGCATGCAGCGGAGACTTTGATTATCCCTGCAGTCGACATAGCTAAAATTCCAGGTGGTTAAACTGAATCACACAGAACAAGGGAGCACCTTGCTCTGATACCAATTAAAAGTGCTAGTTATCGACCAGAGGGGGGTGAATAGGCAATTTTTATGAAAGTCTTCAAGACATGCAATGTCTTCAAAGACAGACAACCAAATACAACCTACACAGTATGTGACGGAAGATAAACTACACTAGTCAAGGGAACATTGCAAGGTAAGCATGAAGACTAATAGCTGCTAGGTAGATAAGATCAGAATAGGAAGACAGTGTGAAGCCAAATAAGCAATTAGGGAGAATATCTTCACACAGTGAAGTCAAACAAAGCAAGCAAGCAATGACTTCACGAAGCTAAACAGAATGTAAAGGAGAAAGGATAGAACCAGTAGCCTGACGAAGACAAGGATTTGGTAGACCAGTTCCAGTTGTTGTGACAACTGTATGTCTGGTTAGGGAGGCTGAGATTGAACTCAGAAGACCACGTCTTCACCTTACTCCCCTTGAGCTAAGGACACTTAGTCTTTGCCAAATCACTCTGATAAGGTAGACTTCCAAACCTTCACAGACTTTGTTCACCGGCGATCCACAATGACTCTTGGTTCCTCAGAACGCGACGCCTAACCGATTAGAAGATTGCTACTTCTTGAGCTTGCGTTGGTTTTTCCCTTGAAGAGGAAAGGGTGATGCAGCAAAGTAGAGTAAGTATTTCCCTCAGCTTTTGAGAACCAAGGTATCAATCCAATAGGAGACAACGCTCAAGTCACCGAATACCTGCACAAACAAACATCAACCTTGCACCCAACGCGATAAAGGGGTTGTGAATCCCTTAACGGTTATTTGCAACGTGAGATCTGATAAAGATGATAAATGGTAAAGTAATATTTTTGGTATTTTTGGTTTATGGAACGGAAAGTAAAGATTGTAAAGTATTAGAAATAGGAAATGGAAATTGTAGATCAGAAACTTATATGATGGAAAATAGACCCGGGGGCCATAGGTTTCACTAGAGGCTTCTCTCAAGATAGAAATTATTACGGTGGGTGAACAAATTACTGCCGAGCAATTGATAGAAAAGCGCAAAGTTATGACGATATCTAAGGCAATGATCATGAATATAGGCATCACGTCCGTGTCAAGTAGACCGAAACGATTCTGCATCTACTACTATTACTCCACACATCGACCGACTCCTGCCTGCATCTAGAGTATTAAGTTCATAAGAACAGAGTAACGCATTAAGTAAGATGACATGATGTAGCGGGATAAACTCAAGCAATATGATGAAAACCCCATCTTTTTATCCTCGATGGCAACAATACAATACGTGCCTTGCTGCCCCTACTGTCACTGGGAAAGGACACCGCAAGATTGAACCCAAAGCTAAGCACTTCTCCCATTGCAAGAAAAACCAATCTAGTTGGCCAAACCAGATCGATAGTTCGAAGAGACTTGCAAAGATATCAAATCATGCATATAAGAATTCAAAGAAGATTCAAATAATATTCATAGATAAGCTGATCATAAATCCACAATTCATCGGATCGCGGCAAACACACCGCAAAAGAGTATTACATCGAATAGATCTCCAAGAACATCAAGGAGAACTTTGTATTGAGAATCAAAGAGAGAGAAGAAGCCATCTAGCTGCTAGCTATGGACCCGTAGGTCTGAAGTAAACTACTCACTCTTCATCGGAGAGGCAATGGTGTTGATGTAGAAGCCCTCCGTGATCAAATCCTCCTCCGGCAGGACGCTGGAAAAGGCCCCAAGATGGGATCTCACGGGTACAGAAGGTTGCGGCGGCGGAAAAGTGGTTTCGTTGCTCCCCTGGAAGGTTTTGGGGTATATGAGTATATATAGGCGAAAGATCTAGGTCAGAGGGGCTACGAGGGGCCCACAAGGTTGGGGGGCGTGCCCTACCCCCCTGGGCGCGCCCTCCACCCTTGTGGCCGCCTTGTGGCTCTTCCAACTTGCACTCCAAGTCTCCTGGGTGTCTTCTGGTCCAATTAAAATCATCACGAAAGTTTTATTCCGTTTGGACTCCGTTTGGTATTCCTTTTCTGAGAAACTCTAAAACAAGGAAAAAACAGAAACTGGCACTGGGCTCTAGGTTAATAGGTTAGTCCCAAAAATCATAGAAAATAGCATATTAATGCATATAAAACATCCAAAACAGATAATATAATAGCATGGAACAATAAAAAATTATAGATACGTTGGAGACGTATCAAAGATACACAGTCTTCAAGTGTAATAAGTCTTAAGTGATGCCAAACACTCTTTGGGCTCTGGGTGTTTTGGGCTTTGTTCTCGCAAGGGTTTTCTCTCATAGGCTTCGGAGGTGGGTTGCTCTCGAACGAAAAAAGTCGTGCACTAACTCTGAGCAGCCACCAATTTATGGTGGACGGGGTGGGCTATTTATAGCCAGGAGGCAACCCGACATGATATGTCCGAAATGACCCTGGGTCACTATGGAACCGACACGTGTCCAATGGTCGGATTTCAAACACACGCGACAGCTTGACTTGGGCTACAAGCAAAGATGACTCATCCAACTCTGGATAAGATTTACTCTCATAGTCTTCACTCGAAGACATAGTATTTGGGTTGAGCATCACATCAATTTTCTAACTCTGTTCACTTGGACCCCACTTAACAGTTCCATGGTTCCTATTACCCAAGAAAGAAGAAAATGAAACTACGAAAGAAACTATGTCTTCACACTCCACTGTCTTCAAGTGAATGTCTTCACACGTCATTATCTTCAACGTGAATGTCTTCATGAACCACCTTTGTCTTCAATGTCTTCTTCATACATTTTTAGGGGTCATCTATGCTAGGTAAATCGAATCAATGAGGGACTTCTATCTGTGTTATCCTGCAGTTCTCACAAACACATTAGTCCCTCAACCATGTTTGTTGTCAATACTCCAAAATCAACTAGGGGTGGCACTAGATGCACTTACACGTAGTCTGAGGATTGTCCTCATTGCTGCACAAAAGATTTATGTCCTTGATGCACCGCTCGGTTTGCCAACCCCTCTAGTGTCGTCTGTGGATGTTGTGAACGTCTGGCAGACATGTTTTGATGACTACTCAATAGTTCAGTGCGCCATGCTTTACGGCTTAGAAATCAGGGCCCTAAAGATGTTTTGACTGCCACAGAGTGTAGGATCGAAAGTAGGTCTAGAGGGGGGGGGGTGATTAGACTACTTGACCAAATAAAAATCTAGCCTTTTCCCAATTTTAAGTTTTGGCAGATTTTAGCAACTTAGCACAAGTCAAGCAATCAACCTACACATGCAATTCTAAGAGTGTAGCAGCGAAAAGTAAAACATTGCATATGAAGGTAAAGGGAAGGGTTTGGGGAAGGCAAACGCAATGTAGACACAGAGATTTTTGGCGTGGTTCCGATAGGTGGTGCTATCGTACGTCCACGTTGATGGAGACTTCAACCCACAAAGGGTAACGATTATGCGAGTCCACGGAGGGCTCCACCCACGAAGGGTCCATGAAGAAGCAACCTTGTCTATCCCACCATGGCCATCGCCCACGAAGGACTTGCCTCACTCGGGTAGATCTTCACGAAGTAGGCAATCTCCTTGCCCTTACAAACTCCTTGGTTCAACTCCACAATCTTGTCGGAGGCTCCCAAGTGACACCTAACCAATCTAGGAGACACCACTCTCCAAAAGGTAATAGATGGTGTGTTGATGATGGACTCCTTGCTCTTGTGCTTCAAATGATAGTCTTCCCAACACTCAACTCTCTCTCACAGATTTGGCTATGGTGGAAAGATGATTTGAGTGGAAAGCAACTTGGGGAAGGCTAGAGATCAAGATTCTTGTGGTTGGATTGGAATGTCTTGGTATCAACACATGAGTAGGTGGTTCTCTCTCAGAAAATGAGTAGTGGAAGTGTAGGCACGTTCTGATGGCTCTCTCACTAATGGAGAAGGGGGTGGAGGGGTATATATAGCCTCCACACAAAATCCAACCGTTACACACATTTGACCCAACTCGGTCAGACCGAATAGAAGAACTCGGTGAGACTGATTTAGTTCAAAATGTGAACTCTAGGAATCTCGGTGGGACCGACATGATCAACTCGGTGGGACCGATGTGCTAGTGCTAGCGCAAAATCTCATCTTGGTGAGACCGATTGCTTGAACTCAGTGAGAGCGATTTCAGCAATGAGCAAACTGAGAGTTGGTCAGGCAAACTCGGTGGGACCGATCACTCATTTCGGTGAGACCAAAATGTTACGAAGGAAAATAGAGAGTTTGTCATGCAAACTCGGTGGGACCGATCGCTCATCTTGGTGAGACCAAAATGTTATGAAGGGAAATAGAGAGTTTGCAATGCCATCTCGGTTAGATCGATATCCGTATCGGTGAGACTGAATTGTCTATGGTTTCTGGCAATGGCTATGTCAACTGAACTCGGTGGCGCCGGATAGATCAAATCGATGGGGCCGAGTTTGACTTTGGGTTTTGGACAAATGTGGAAATGAGAAAGTGGCTGAGGGTTTTGGAGCAATATCACTAAGCACTTTGAACAAGTAGACCATTAAGCAACACCTCATCCCCTTTTAATAGTATTGGCTTTCCTATGGACTCAATGTGATCTTGGATCACTAAAGTGAAAAAGAAGAGTCTTGAGCTTGAGCCATTCTTTGTCCTTAGCATTTTGAGGGGTCCACATCTCTAGTCCATGCCATGCCAATCATTGAACTTTCTGAAATGTTCAACTCGAATGGATATTAGTTGAATGAGCTATATGTTGTTATGAATTACCAAAACCACCCAGGGATTAGTTGTAGTTTCAAGCTCCCCCTTTTTGGTAATTGATGACAACATATAGATCAAAGCTTCGACAAATGATAATATGAATGAAATACATCGTCGCTTTGAGAAGTATGTGATAAGCAAGAGCTCCCCCTAAATTTGTGCATTATTTAAAATTTGCGTTTGATTGCAAATGCACAATCGATTAGGATCATGGGTCACTCTTTCATGTCACATACATCTTGGTGGAGCGCTCAAAATGATAGAATTAAGACAACATGCACTCATCACGAAGGATAAACATCATAGATATCATCATGCAAGCACATATTAAAGCATAGTATGATCAAACACAGATATTGTAGCAGGAATCAAACGAGTAAATGATCAAAGCAAATGACCAAAGTAGCAAGAGAGGCAACAAAAAAACAAAACACACACTCTCTCGAAGCCTAATGATCTATACACTTTCTCCCCCTTTGGCAACAAGTTACCAAAAAGCTTGAAAATGCATAGTGCTATGCGGCACTCTAGGCATGATCTCCGGGAGCTCCTGAAGGGGTCTTCTGGCTGGTTGCTCCAGTGTGCGTAGATGGCGTGGAGAGGTGACCTTCTGCAAATACTTCAGCTGACGTCTGTGGAGCTGGAGGAGTTGAAACTGGAGGTGCAACAGTGGCAGTTGCTGCAGGTGCTGAAAGAGTAGTCCTGGTGTCACTGATAACTGGCACTGCTGCAGACCTTTGTGCCCTTGGCACTCTATGAAATGTATCTGTAGTAGGTATGTCATCCCTGTCCTCAATCTCTTCCTGGAGCTTCTCCACAGTGGTCTGGATCTCTGTGACCTTCACATCTAGATCATGAAATTTTGTCTCAATGATCCTCTCAAGACTCTCTTGATTCTGAGTCAGGGTGGCCAAGCCCTTCTCAATCCTCACATTAGCCTCAAGCAGAAAACTGAGTTGATATTGCTTGGTCTTGAGCATCACAGTTGAAGCATCTGGTGCAGTGGCTGCCTTTGCTGCTTTTGCAGCCTTTGCTCTCTCTCTCTCTCTCTCTCTCTCTCTCTCTCTCTCTCTCTCTCTCTCTCTTCTCCTAGGCTTCTGCACTAGTTGGATGAGATGCATCCATGACAACCTCGTTGTCCTCAAATTCTGGCCTCAGGGGAAGATGCTCTTTGTCTAGAAGATATGTCCCTGTCCCCATCTTGGAGTTGATCAACATCTGTATATGAGGGGCATATCCACATGATCTCTATTGATCAGCTGCAGTTCTCTTCACTGTTTCAACTATCAAACTCATCACCTTGAAATTCTATGGCACATCAAACATATGGAGCAAGTTGATGGAGTGACCACGGATCATTCTATGATCTCCTGACTTGGGCAAAAGAGTATGCCTCAAAATGCTGTTGATAGTGGTCAAATCAGCAAGCAGGAAATAGATGGATCCAAGCTTGTGTGTCTCCAAGGCACTATCAGGAATCTCCTTGTACATGTTGGCCATGGAGTTGTGATCTTGTCTAGGCTTGGCATATACATCTGTGTCATTTTCCTCTTCCTTAGGGGCATTTATCAAATTGGCCCATTCAGAGATAGTTGATTGGTACCTTGTACCTTCAGTCATCCAGATAATCCTTCCATCTGTGTAGAAATGAGCAGTGGAGTAGAATTGCATTATCATCTCATCATTCCACTTGGTTAACTTCTGAACAACAAACTTGTCCACTTCATTCATTATGAAGCTCTCATGCACACCTGGGAAGTAGTCCTCATTGTCATCAATGTACTTCCAGTCAACCCACTTCATATCACACACAATGGGCTTCTTGTCCAACAAGACTGTCTCATAGAAGTCCTGCTATTCCTTGGTGTGGAAACGATAATCTACAGCAGTCCTTCTCCTGGTGGCATAAGGATCAGTCTGTTTCCATAATCTCAGACCTGCATCCTTCCTCAGCTTCATATTTTCAGCCACTCTGATCATCACTATGATCAGGAATCTTTGGCTTCAACTTTCTGAGCACTTGTTGATCTTCATCTTCTTGAGCCTCAGGCATTGGGGCCTTGTTCTTCTCAGCAGCAGGGATGTTTCTGGTGGATCTCTTGGGTGCAGCAGGTTTTGGAGCTTGAGCTTGAGTTGGAGGCTTGGGAGCTGACTTAGGCTTAGATGGAGCAGCCCCTGATCTTATAGCATCCCCCATGAGCTTCTGAGTCTTTGGAGGTGGTGCAGCTGGCTCTTCCTCCTCCTCTTCTTCATCAGAGTCTCTCATCATAGATGGTTTGCCAATGACTCTGGCCACAGTCTTCTTGACTCTCTCCTTCCTCTTCTTTCCTCCAGCAGCCTATTCTTCTCTAGGAGTACTTGGTGCAGCAGCATCAGCTTGAGTAGAGGCTCTGGCTTTTGACATAGGATTCCTCTTAGCAGGAGCCTTCTTCTGCATTCCAGGTTTGGTTGCAGTAGCAGTAGCATACTCCTTCAGCACTTTCTTGGCGACAAACTCATTCGGTGGATAGATTAATCTCATTCGTGGAAAGAATAATTGCTATAATCTTTGTGCAAGAATCGGAGTAAAAGGACGCACAAAGAGGTCGAGTTCGTACCTTAACTTGGCGACAAACTCGCTACGGCGACAACAGCGGAGAGATTCCCGTTGACGGCGATGGAGACCAGCAGCAGGAGGCACTGGCGACGTCGGTGACGATCCGAAGACCAAGGGGCGGCAGAGCTAGGCAGGCGCGGTCGAGTGGTTTGGAGGGTTTTCCAAATTTTCAACTCGCGGTATATATACCCAGTCACTGTCGGTGTGACCAAGTGGAACGACTCGGTGGCATCGAGATGCAAAACTGCTAGCAGTTACTGCAACTCGGTGTGACCGAATTGTTCTAATCGGTTGCACCGAGGTGAAAACCTAGATCAACTTAATGAATTCGGTGAGACCGAGTGGAGTGAGTCGGTCTGTCTGAGATGCATTAAGAGGTTTTGGAAGTTTAAGCCCTTGACGGATCGGTGGCTCCGAGTGCTCCTCACCCGGAGGGTCCGAATTCGACTTGTTCAAACTTTGTGATGTAGCATGAATAGAGTTTGAGACGAAAAAAGCATAGATAGCTAGAGGGAGTACCTACGCATTCTTGTCCATCCATTTGGAAAAAAAGAAAACCAAACAATCAAAGCAATAAATGGATGTCCTTGAATGAAGAAAATTATGCAACCAACATGCTCACACAATAAGATGGCAAATAAAACATGTGGCAAAGCATGCACAAACACTCTAGCATCTATCAAGCAATTGGCGATGACTAGGTCATCTATATATGAGTATATTGACTTAGGAGTCAAATGAGAACATTTGATCATAGGTCATACTCATCGTTTAAGCACAAGTGGGGTTACCACTTTTACATAAAGCATTGTTGTGTTCACACCATTAGAGTTGCTTTAGCTCAATTCTTAGAGCAAAGCTCCCCCTAGATGTGATATTCCCCCCTTCGAGGGATGACCTAACCTTGGGTTTTGTCGATGATGACTTCATGTAGGTGTTGAAGATGTAGATTCTCAATGTTGATGTAGATCATTTGGAGCAATCCATTTGAGTGAGTTGTAGTTTCAATACCTACATGGGTTAGTCCCACAAGGATATCCATAGACACAGAGTGAAATACACATATGATGATGTCCATGAAAACATTAGGTTACCTTGTCCCTTGTCTTACCAACAAGAGGGTTTGTGACTCCTTGAACTAGTGCAAGATATGGAAGTTGATTGCACTTGTCCTTGCCAAAGATGAATATGAGTGAAGTATGTTGGCGGAGTCACCCTCAAGAACTCTCTAGTTCTTCTTCTTTGGGATCCACATCAACTTGATGGGAATCCATGGAGTTGTAGTCGTACTTGATGAAGTAGAACTTGATGTAGTCTTGGGAACCCACTTGACCAAGGCCTTAGGAGCTTCTTCAAATGCATCAATCTCCTCTTGAAGCTTGTCCTTGCCTTTTAGCTTGTGGTCTTGTGGTGGAAGATCATCTTGAGCTTGTGTTCCCTTGAAAGAAGTGGGGTCATACTTCTCTTGTTGAGGAACAAACTTGATCTTGGGGTATTGATCTTCTTCCCACTCAACTCCATTGGCATTGAACTTGCGTTCAAAACCAAGACCTTGATTCTTCCGGTGCCTTCCTTGCTTGCGTACAATTTCCTCAAATTGCTTACTTTCGGCAAGGCTCTTGTAAACACCTTTCTCTATAATTCCCTTCAATAAGCTATTTTCTTGCTCAAGTGTAACTTGGCTAAGAGAATCATTAGTGGAATCAAGAGAATTACTAGAAGCAACAATATTGGATTTAGCATGATTATTGTTACTACTAGAAGAAGAATCTTTCTTGCTTTTGTTGCTAGATTTTACTTGTGGCATGTAAGTAGACAAGAGTAAACGCTTGGCAATGTAAGAAGAACTTTTCTTATGAAGATCATCTTTGATTGCTTTTAAGAACCCATGCTCTTGCTCTAAATTGAGCTTCTCAAAGCGTAGCTTCTCATGAGTCTTTAAAAGCTCTCGATGATCCTCTAAAGTAGTTTCATGAGCTAACTTAAGAGTGTTTAGTTCTTTAGTTAGACGCTCAATATCCTTCTTATCATTGTCATTCGTTTCATCTTGATTAGCATGATTAATGGCAATTTCATCATAGTTTTCATCACTAGTGTTGTCAACTAGTAAATCATCATCACCTAGCAAATCATCTTCATCACTATTGAAATCAACATACTTAGGGTGTGATACCTTGGGGCCTTTAGCCATGAAGCATCTTCCAATTCCTTCATTTGGTGAGTCAAATATGTCGTAGGAGTTGGATGAGACAAGTGCAAGACCGGCAACACCTTCATCTTGAGTATATTCGGAGTCGGAGTGATAGCTTCTCTCGGAGTAGTGGTCGGAGTCGGAACCGGATACCCATTCACCAACGTGAGCTTGATGTCTTCGTCTTGTGTAGCTCCTTGATGACTTGTCTTTCCTTTCCGAATCCTTGCTTCTACGAGAGGGTCTTCATTCATAATGATCATCTCTACTCCTTCTCTCTCTTGGTGGTGATTCTTCTCTTTTACTTCTTCTCTTGGGAGAATCTTCTCTTTTCTTGTAGGGAGCCGTACACTCATTGGAGTAGTGTCCAGGTCTTCCACAATTGAAGCAATTTCGATCACGACTAGAAGATCTTTTGTCATTGTAGGACCTTGACTTGGAACTTCTCTCTTTGCTTCTATGCTTGTAGAATTTGTTGAAGTTCTTCACCATTAAGCTTAGTTCTTCATTGAAGACTTGTTTCTCACTTGATGTTGTAGGAGCATCACATGAAGCTTTGTAAGCACCACTTGACTTGTTGTGGAGCTCTTCCTTATCCTTGAGTGACATCTCATGAGCAACAACTCTACCAATGACTTCTGTTGGCTTGAGATCTTTGTAATTGAGCATCATTTGGATCAAGATGCACATGGTATCTTCTTGATCCAAGGCTCTTAGGATCTTCTTGATGATGAATTTTTCGGTCATCTCTTCGCTTCCTAAGCCGGCAATCTCATTTGTGAGAAGAGCAAGCCTAGAGTACATCTCAGCGACTCCTTCACCATCCTTCATTTTGAACTTGTCAAGTTGACTTTGAAGCACATCCAATTTGGATTCCTTGACGGACTCGGTACCTTCGTGCATATCAACCAAAGTATCCCAAATTTCCTTTGCATTCTCAAGGCGGCTGATTTTGTTGAATTCTTTGGGGCACAATCCATTGAAAAGAATATTGCAAGCTTGAGCCTTGTATTGTAACATCTTCAATTCTTCCATGGTCGCTTCACGATCCGGTTCTCTTCCATCCTCGAAGTATTCACCTTGCAAGCCAACACGCACAATAGCCCAAACGGCGGGGTTATGTCCAAGAATATGCATTTTCATCTTATGCTTCCAACTAGCAAAATTAGTACCATCAAAGTAAGGACCTCTACGGTGGTAATTTCCCTCGCTAGACGCCATACTCTCCTAGGTTGTGAAACCAAGGCTATGATCACCAAAGCTATGGAAATCAAGGCAAATGGAGACCAAACCTCTGATACCACTTGTAGGATCGAAAGTAGGTCTAGAGGGGGGGGGGTGATTAGACTACATGACCAAATAAAATCTAGCCTTTTCCCAATTTTAAGTTTTGGCAGATTTTAGCAACTTAGCACAAGTCAAGCAATCAACCTACACATGCAATTCTAAGAGTGTAGCAGCGGAAAGTAAAAGATTGCATATGAATGTAAAGGGAAGGGTTTGGAGAAGGCAAACGCAATGTAGACAAGGAGATTTTTGGCGTGGTTCTGATAGGTGGTGCTATCGTACGTCCACGTTGATGGAGACTTCAACCCATGAAGGGTAACAGTTATGCGAGTCCACGGAGGGCTCCACCCACGAAGGTTCCATGAAGAAGCAACCTTGTCTATCCCACCATGGCCATCGCCCATGAAGGACTTGCCTCACTTGGGTAGATCTTCACGAAGTAGGCGATCTCCTTGCCCTTACAAACTCCTTGGTTCAACTCCACAATCTTGTCGGAGGCTCCCAAGTGACACCAAACTAATTTAGGAGACACCACTCTCCAAAAGGTAATAGATGGTGTGTTGATGATGAACTCCTTGCTCTTGTGCTTCAAATGGTAGTCTTCCCGACACTCAACTCTCTCTCACAGATTTGGCTATGGTGGAAAGATGATTTGAGTGGAAAGCAACTTGGGGAAGGCTAGAGATCAAGATTCTTGTGGTTGGATTGAAATGTCTTGGTATCAACACATGAGTAGGTGGTTCTCTCTCAGAAAATGAGTAGTGGAAGTGTAGGCACGTTCTGATGGCTCTCTCACTAATGGAGAAGGGGGTGGAGGGGTATATATAGCCTCCACACAAAATCCAACCGTTACACACATTTGACCCAACTCGGTCAGACCGAATAGAAGAACTCGGTGAGACTGATTTAGTTCAAAATGTGAACGTTAGGAATCTCGGTGGGACCAACATGATCAATTCTGTGGAACCGATGTGCTAGGGCTAGGGCAAAACCTCATCTCGGTGAGACCGATTGCTTGAACTCGGTGAGAGCGATTTCAGCAATGAGCAAACAGAGAGTTGGTCAGGCAAACTCGGTGGGACCGATCACTCATTTTGGTGAGACCAAAATGTTACGAAGGGAAACAGAGAGTTTTTCATGCAAACTCGGTGGGACCGATCGCTCATCTCGGTGAGACCGAAATGTTACGAAGGGAAACCGAGAGTTTGCAATGCCATCTCGGTTAGACCGAGATCCGTATCGGTGAGACCGAATTGTCTAGGGTTTCTGGCAATGGCTATGTCAACTGAACTCGGTGGCGCCGGATAGATCAAATCGGTGGGGCCAAATTTGACTTTGGGTTTTGGACAAATGTGGAAATGAGAAAGTGGCTGAGGGTTTTGGAGCAATATCACTAAGCACTTTGAGCAAGTAGACCATTAAGCAACACCTCATCCCCTTTTAATAGTATTGTCTTTCCTATGGACTCAATGTGACCTTGGATCACTAAAGTGAAAAAGAAGAGTCTTGAGCTTGAGCCAATCTTTATCCTTAGCATTTTGAGGGGTCCACATCTCTAGCCCATGCCATGCCAATCATTGAACTTTCTGAAATGTTCAACTCGAATGGATATTAGTTCAATGAGCTATATGTTGTTATGAATTACCAAAACCACCCGGGGATTAGTTGCACTTTCACAGAGAATATGAGATGTTCCAAGAGCTGAAATTGGTATTTAAGGCTCATGCCCGTGTTGAGAGGTATAAGACCTCTGACAAGTTCTTTGAGTACAAGATGGAGGAGAACAACTTAGTTAGTGAGCATGTGCTCAGAGTGTCTGGGTGCTACAATCGCTTGAATCAAGTGGGAGTTAATCTTCCAGATAAGACAACGGTTGTCAAAGTTCTCCAGTCACTGCTGATGATCCACAAGTATAGGGGATCAATCATAGTCCTTTCGATAAGTAAGAGTGTCGAACCCAACAAGGAGCAGAAGGAAATGACAAGTGGTTCTCAGCAAGGTATTTCCTGCAAGCATTGAAATAGTCGGTAACTAATAGTTTGATAGCAAGATAATTAGTAACGAGCAAGTAACAGTAACGGTAAATAATATGCAGCAAAGTAGCCCAATCCTTTTGTGGCAAAGGACAGGCCAAAATGGTCTCTTATGATAAGCAAAGCGTTCTTGAGGGTACATGGGAATTTCATCATATCACTTTCATCATGTTAGTTTGATTCGTGTTCGCTACTTTGATAATTTGATATGTGGGTGGACCGATGCTTAGGTGCTGTTCTTACTTGAACAAACCTCCTACTTATGATTAACCCCCTCACAAGCATCCGCAACTACGAGAAAAATATTAAGATAAAATCTAACCATAGCATTAAACTTTTGGATCCAAATCGGTCCCTTACGGAATAGCGCATAAACTAGAGTTTAAGCTTCTGTCACTCTAGCAACCCATCATCTGATTACTACTCCACAATGCATTCCCTTAGACTCAAATATGGTGAAGTGCCATGTAGTCGACATTCACATGACACCACTAAGGGAACCACAACATACATATCATCAAAATATCACACACATATCAAGTTCACATGATTACTTGCAACATGACTTCTCCCGTGACCTCAAGAACAAAAGTAACTACTCATAAATAATAATCATGCTCAAGATCAGAGGGGTATTAAATAGCATAATGGATCTGAACATATAATCTTCCACCAAATAAACAATATAGTAATCAACTACAAGATGTAATCAACACTACTAGTCACCCACAAGTACCAATCTAAGGTTCCGGTACAAAGATTGAACACAAGAGATGAACTAGAGTTTGAGAGGAGATGGTGCTGTTTTTTTTTTTGAAAATTGAGACAGTAGGAGAGTTTCCTACTGCATATATATTTAAAAAGGGGGGGTGGTGTTACATGGTATTTACAAGAGAGGGGGGGAGTTACATGGGGGGGGTGCGGGTTACATGGGGGGAGGTGGCTAGATAATAGCAGCAATAATCGTGGCCACTAAGTGTTTCTTATGTGGTGGTAGCCTATGGCTAATATCAGAAAAGTCCTTTTTGAAGCGTGTCCTCCAGGAGGCGACTGTTGGGGTCACATGTCGAAAGTAGTTGTTGTTGCGTTCCTTCCAGAGGCTCCATGCAGCCACCAAAAAGATGTCCATGATCATTTTACGCCCATGCCTCATTTTTAGGTGTGAGATCATATCCAGCCTGTTACTCTGCGTCGGCCAGTGAATACCCAAGAGATGCCAGCATGATCTACTGAAGGTGCAGCCAAAGAACAGGTGCTCCACAGTCTCCTCAACGTGCTGGTTGCAAAGGAGGCAGTCTAGGTGGTCACCAATATTGTAGTGTCGCCTGCTGAGCATATTGCATGTATTGAGTCGGTCAGATAGTAAGAACCAGCCAAACACCTTGATTTTGGGGATTGATTTGGCCTTCCAAAGCCATTTGAACCCATCATGGGCATGCACGTCCCGGAAGACGAAGGTGTAGTAGGCAGAGGTCTTGAATGTCTGGGCTCCCCATGCACAAATCCATTTATCACTTGAGTCACACAGGGTGATATGAGAGACCTCCTGTTGAATCTGTCGCAGCTCGTCATGGGCTTGCATGGAGAGCGGTAGGTGAAAGGTTGCAGCCAAGTCAGTGGTTGCTAGGAACTCTCGAACTGAAATATCTTCATTGGCAGCGAAGGAGAATGCTCGTGGGGAGGATGTGGTGTAGATAGATTCATTCCACATTTCCTTCCAAAACAGAGCCGTAGAACCACAGTTGATTTGTACAGTTGTAACCCCACGATAGGTAGGCATGAGCTTGATGAGGTCTTTCCACCAGAATGAGCCAGAGGGTTCAGCTGCGTGCGGGACAATGCCGTTGTAGTAAGTGCACCAGATTAGGTTTACCCATGGGATGTCGTGACGGTTATAGAACTTGTGTAGCATCTTGAGCAGAAGGGCATCATTTTGGATACGAAGATTTAGCACCCCAAGACCACCACATCTCTTGGGACGGCAGATCATGTCCCACGCAGCCAGGGGGGTGCATTTCTCCCCAAACTCTGTCTTCTTTTTCCATAAGCAATGCCTTCTGATTTTATCCAGCTGTTCGAGTATCTTAGGGGGGGAGTCTGAGGGTTCCCATGGGATAGATCGCAAGTGCCATGATGAGGGAGTTCAGAAGAGCCAGTTTTCCGGCATACGACATCAGGGACATAGCTGCGGTAATTCTGCGTTCAGCCTTGCAAACCATAGGGGCCATATCAAGAACCGTCGGTTTGGTCGTGCCAAGTGGCAGGCCTAGGTAGGTGAAGGGCATGCTGGCAATGGTGCATCCAAATAGGTCCGCGAGGGTTTTGCATTTGTCGTGGGGGGTGTTGATCGGAATCATGTCGTGGAGATGGTGTTGTTGAAGATGGAGATGGAGATGGCCCTCCCAAAGATGGGAGAGTTGTTGGTGATGACGATGACGATGATTTCCCCCTCCGGGAGAGAAGTTCCCCTGGCGAAATCGCTCCACCGTATGGCAAAAGTGCTCCTGCCCAAGTTCCACCTCGAGACGGTGGCGCTTCGTCCCGAAAGTCCTCTCCTTATTTTTTCTAGGTCAAAATGACTTATATACCAGAAGAGGGGCACTAGAGGTGGGCCGAGGAGGGCACAACCCACCAGGGCGCGCCTGGGTTCCCTGGCGCGCCCAGGTGGGTTGTGCCCACCTGGTGGGGCCCCTCTGGTGGTTATTTGCTCCAATATTCCTCATATATTCCAAAATAATTCTCCGTAAATTTTCAGCTCATTTGGAGGGTAACTCTGACGTAGCTTTTCCATGTCCAGAATTCCAGCTGCCGGTATTCTCCCTCTTTGTGTAGACCTTGCATATTATGAGAGAAAAGGCGTTGGTATTACTCCAAAAAGCATTATTATGCATAAAACATAATAAATAAAAGTAGGTAAACATGATGCAAAATGGACGTGTCGGCGTACGACACCTATGGCACCGCGGAGATCCCTTCTACGATTCGGCAGGGAAAGAGGTATGCACAAAGAGCAGAACCAACGATCGACGCGGGGTGGTTTTACCCAGGTTCGGGCCGCTAATCAGCGTAAAACCCTACTCCTGCCTTAGTTTATTGTTTGGATGTTCGTCCCAGTTCTAGGAGCGCTTGCGATGAACAGTACATTCAAGCAGCAGCTACACATGCAGAATGGGCCGAGAGTCTTCTCCCCCTGTAGCAGTTGCCTTGGGCCTCCTTTTATATGCTCAAAGGGGTCTCCACAGTGGCAAAATGTACATACATTGAGGTGTAAAGTAGCTACAGGGTAATCATACCTAACCACTGACGGTTTAGGACAAATGCATTTAATGCACCGTGAGGTGTCTGTTTAGGTGACCTCATTTCTTGGGGATGGAAAAAGGGGATGTCCCATCAGCACGTCTTAAGCTCTCCTCCACTGGTACCGTGCCACACATCCAGGGATGGGCCCAGGATGCCAGGCTGATTGCTGTGCTGAAGCAGTGGAACAGTGGTAGAATCTTGCCGGGACGCAAATCTTGCCGGGCCCAAGTCTTGCCGGGTTCCGCAAGTCACCCCGGCAAGATCTTGCCGGGGCCTTGGGCTTCGGCCTTCAGCTCTTATTAACTCCTGATCCTTTGATTCTTGATCTGATCGTCCCCTTGACAATCTTGCACTAATCTCCAATTATTCCCTCGGCAAGCCTTGCCGCGGGTTTGGCTACAACTGCCCATGCACAAGTATGGGGTACTAAAATCCCAACACTTAGTACACCAACAGGAGCCCCCAGGCCTAGGCCATACACGAGTGCGAGGCGTTGTTAGGCTAGGCCCAAACAGTGCACGGGCACGCGTGGTAGGGGATTAACTGTTCGTAATGATTTTGCTTACTGCGCGCCCCCACTATGCGCATTGAATGCGCGATGTGGGGTGCGTGCGCTGAACGGCCGCGGCCGCAGCGCGCTTGTAGAGGCATATTCACATTGGGCAGTAAAAGAGGCGGCCTCGCTCCTTCCCCATAAAAAGGAAACTGCAGAGGCGCAGCCTATTTACCCCCCTTTTTTTCTCCTTCTTCTCAATCTGAAATCCGCCATAGCCTTCCTCCTCTCGAGCTCAGAGCGAAGTTTCTCCTCATCCGCTCATCGCCTCCGCACCCGCTCCATCCCTGGCTTTTGTCTCCGCAGTCGCCATGCCGCCCAAGACCAGTAAAGGCAAGGGCAAGGAAACGAAAGCCGATGTCCCGGAGAGCAAGTTGGTGAAGATGCGGAAGAAGTACGTCGTCTTCGCCCCGACGCTCGACGCGAAAGCCCTGAAGAACCGGTACCAGTGCATGTGGGCGAGGGAGACGAAGGCTCACCCCGCGACTCGCGTGATCCCAGGTTCTTGTTCCAAAAGTGGACCAGATAGATATCCCTTCTTCGCCGCTTACTTCTATTGCGGGCTCTGTCCTCCATTCTCTGATTTCTTCAATGATATTATGTACACATATGGCTTCCGTCTTCTCGATTTCACTCCGAATGCCATAATGTGCATGTCCATCTTTGCTCATCTTTGCGAAAATTTTGTCGGAGTAGTCCCCAACACTGCTCTTTTCCGCCACTACTTTTATCCCCGAATCCAAAAAGGGGAAGCCCTCTCCGGTTCTATCGCCTGGATCCCAAGGGCCTGGAACAAGAAGATATACCCAGAAGGGGTTTACCGCGAGAAGTAGGATGAATGGCGGGGCGAGTGGTGCTGGATCAAGGAAGCAGATCCCCATTGGTTCTGTTCACCTTGACGGCAGAAGGTGGTCCGTGGTGACGATTGGAGCGATTTCGCTGCTGAAGATGAGAAGCTCACGATCGCCACCACCAGAATCCTCCGTCTGAAAGCTGTCGGGCTCACGATGGAAATGATCGGCTTCAATTTCCTTCGCTGCCGCATCACCCCTCTGCAGAACAGGGGGAGACCAACTTGGGAATATTGGAACGCTGCAGACATCATGAGGCTGCGCCCCGGGCTAAACAACAATCTGACTGCTATGCAGCTTGGCGCTCTCCGCCAAAGGCTATTCCAGCGCGACAACAAGCATCAGTTGCCGGCAAGAATTATCCCTCTGTGCAACAACTCCTCCTTGGGGTCACTCATTTTTATAATGCCATTATTTAATGCCCATGGCCTTGACGCGACTTGGGTCGAGCCATCTGAGGAGGAGGCACAAAAGTTCTTTGATAGCTTGACGGAGAGAGCCGTCCGGGAAGAAGCAGACCTCGTCCGGGCCACCACTGATGAAGAGGTGGCATACATTGCCACTAGGGCAGAGGAGGCAGCTCTTGCCGCGGAAGCCGGCGGCGTCGGTTTCACAGAATGGGAAACCAGCGACGCAGAAGTCGTGGTGGAAGAAAATCTTGCCGGGGAGAGCAAGGTTGCCGGGGAACAGAGTGGCGCAGCCGCTGAGAGCTCGTCCGATGGAGACGCAGCTGAAGAAGAGCCGCAGGAGGAGCCCCCAGATCCGAAGAAGACCAAGCGCGTTCTTCGTAAGACCACCTCTGGCGTCCCGACAAACCAACCTTCTTCGAGCGGCGAAGCTCCCGGCAAGAAGGTGGCCGGCAAGGCTGCACCACGGCAAGGGGTTAGGCAGCAACCCGTGCGGCGTGCGAGACACACACCCACGGCAGACACTGGGGCAGCGGGGTCGTCTCACACGACCGTGCTGGAAACTGAGGCAGCAGAGCCACGTCAACCCCCTGCACATGCCACAGCCAAGCGACCCAGGACTCCTCCTCCACCTCCTCATACGGACACGGCAACGGAGGTCGATTTCGACATCTCCTGCTTCAGCTCGGGGCAAGAAGAGGAAGAGTAAGTACTCTGTGACAGCCTTTATCTGCCAAACTCTTAGTTCAGTTGATCTTATTACTTTGCTTTTCTCATTTCCACAGTGATGCAGAAACCCTGGCGGAAAGGATGGCGAAGAGGGCGAAGACTTCCACGGGCGATGAGCCCCCGGCAGGCTCTACAAGCGTGCCGGAAACTATTACCATCAGCCCGGAGCTTAGCCCTCGACGCAGCCCCCAGCACAGCCCCCAGCGTGAGTTCATTACTCTTTTTCTGCTGGCAGGTGCTGAAGTATCCATTCTTGGTGCTGATATCTTTGGGCTTGCAGGAGAAGAACAGCATCAGGGAGGGTCGTTGGAAGACGCCCCTGTTGTGCCGCCTCCGTCAACTACGCCGCCCGCAAGCGTATCTCCGGCAAGAACCTCTGCCGACGAGCCTATCTTGGTTGAGGAGGAGTCAGCAAGCATGGACACCAACAACCTTCCCCCGGCAACCGAAGCCACCCCTCAACAGCTCGACGTAGGTAACTGCTTGCCTAAGTGCGCTCGCTTATCTTTTCCTTTATCTCTCTTTCCTTTGTCTTTTTGAACTTCGTCCATGGTCTTATTTTGTCTCCCCCCCTTCGCCCTTCAGAATTCCCTGTGATGGAACACATGGATGTCGACGTTGTCATCGAGGGAACCGCCAGAGATGCTGCCGCCGAAGCCGACGAGATCGCCGCTAGCGAGGCCGGCAAGAATGCTGCCGACGAGGCCGCCAAGGTCGCACAGGAGGAGGCCGCCAAGGAATCTGCTGAGAGGACCGGCAAGGAGGCTGGTGACCGCACTGACGGCATTCCTGCCGCAGGAGCGCCAGGTGCTGCGCCGGCCACAGAGCCCCCAGCTACCGGTGAGGCGGTTGCCGAGGATCAGCCATCGACATCCGAAGCCCCTCCAATGAGCAAATATCTCAAGGTTGGCGACAACCTGTTCATCAACTTGCCGGGGACGGCAAGCATTGGAGCGTCGACCGAAGGGGGAACTTTTGATGAAGAGATCATCACTGCCGCCGGGCTCGAGATCATCAATGAACCAAGGGCCAGTAGCAGCAAATATGAAGAAGATCAGCTCCTTCAAGCCATGGGCGATAACTTCCGCAAGCTCCAAGCGCTCCACCGTGCCCAAAAAGAGGTGGATTCCAGAGCTGCAGTTGTCGAAGCAGCCGAAATAGATTTCCAAAAGCGCGTTGAGCAAACGCAAATCTGGTATGCCGAGGCCTATCAAGAGCTGACTGCCAATCGGGAACAAGTGAGCCAAAGCTGGACGGAGCTCCTCTTGAAGCAATCCGACATGGAGAAGGCGCAAGAGGAAGCTACGCAAAGAATTGCTGCTGAAGATGCCCTCCTGACGGAGCGCCGCATTGCGCTAGATGCTCATGAGGAAGACCTTGTTGCACGTGAGCAGGCGCTCACCGCCAAGCTTCGCAGCAAGGATGAAGAGATCGAAAAGCTTATCGCGCGGCGGACCGAGGAGCTGGAGCAGAAACACAAGGAGGCGCTCGAAGCTCTAACTGTAGATCATGCCGGCAAGCTCAAGGAGGCCGTCGATGCTGCCAAGGCTGCAGAGGCCGCCAAGAATGAGCTGAACGACAAAGTGAAGAGGCTGGAAGTGAACCTTGAAGAGCACGGCAAGGAGCTCTCGACGCTCAAAGGTGATAGGGAAAAAACCCTCCACACCTTGGCGGAGATGCAAGTTGCCATGTCCGACAAGACCAAACAGCTCTCTTCAGCTAATGATGCTATTGCCGATCTAAGGCTGAAATTGACCACGCTGGAGAAGTCACTTGAAGATGGCAGAGCTCGCGAGAAGGCCCTAAGCAAGGATCTCCAAGACGAGAAGAACCTGCTCAAAAGCGCTGCCGCCGCCCAAGTTGACTACGAAAAGGGGGTGGAAATCTGGACCGAACGCCTCGTCGATGCCGCGGAGAAGCTCACGACACAGCTGTCAACCATGGGCCTGCCAAACTTCAAGTATTCCACTGAAGAAAGGGTATCCCGTAGCGCCAGGCTGACCATATTCTTTGAAAGCGTCATTGGAGCTCTGAAGCTGCTCCAAGCCAACCGAGTGACCCAACTGGCCAATGAATCCCGCAAGCTTTGCCGGGCCGTCCTCAGCAAGGTACTCATCAAGGTGGTGCACAAGAACCCCGGCATCGACCTCACCAACGTGCTTGAACGCTTGCCGAAGGATGCAGATCTCAAGGCACTTGAGGAACTTATCGCGCCTATCCTTGAAAAGGTAGACTCAATCAAAAGGGTCGAAGGCCAGTGCAGAGATTAACTGCTCCACCTCTTCTTGCCGTCGTCATTCCATGCCAAAGACAATTAAGTCTTAAGTTAGAACTACGGCAACTTATCAATGTAATATAACTCGCTTATGTTTGGGTACATGCATGCTATTTCCCTTGTCTGATTCCTTTATGTATGGAGTTCACCCTACGCTTACTGAAAACTTGCCGGCGCGCAACCTGCCGCGAGTGCTGGGTGCGGGACTTCAGCAGCCTGCTGGAGGTGCAGCGACCGGCAAGGCAGCTTGGCGTTCTTAGTGCAGCCATCTAAACTGCTGAGCGGGCTCGAAACAGAATAAAGGCGCAACCAATTACGACAAGGGTTCCCTCGCGTGTAGGTTTTCCATACAAAGATCGAAATCATCCAAGGAAAATAACCTTGTAATAAAAATCGAAAAGCTTGCTCAAATTTAGCAACTTAGCTCTCTGTTGCTGTATTTCTTGTTCCCCTCCGGCAAGGTGTCAATTCCGAACGTCGCCCACTGGTATCCATATCTTCCTTCCCCCCCGGCAAACGTGCGCGCGAGGAGCCCTTCTATCTCTTGAGAAAAAGAAAGAAGAGAAAATAAAAATATGGAATCTTGGCGGTTCGTTAATGCTCACCGGGATCAAGTGTCATACAACATCTCAGACATGCATGCATATATATATAAAGATGAAAGTCAACACGAAACTGTACAACACTTAAGCTTATTCAACTGCGCTCAGGGTCTGTGCTTGGCTTTGTACAAAGGATCACATGCCTTGTCGGCAAGACTTGTACAAAAAAGGGGGTTGCCGGGGGCCCCCGGCAACCACGCCCTATGGGTAGAACTTGCGAAGATGTTCAATATTCCAAGAGTTGCTCACTGGAATGCCATCCTCGGTCTCCAGGCGGACAGCGCCGGGCCTGGTGACACGCGCTACCCGATAGGGACCTTCCCACTTTGGCTTCAACTTGTTTGAATCCTTGGCGGACTGAATCCGTCGAAGAACAAGGTCGCCTTCCTCAAGGCTTCGGGCATGAACTTTGCGGCTATGATAGCGGCGCAAAGCTTGCTGGCAGCGAGCAGCTCGCACAGCAGCCTAAAGACGATCCTCCTCAAGGAGCACAACGTCATCTTGGCGCAGTTGCTCTTGCTCGAGCTCATCATAAGCGAGCACTCGAGGTGACCCGTATATGAGTTCCGTGGGAAGAACTGCTTCCGCTGCGTAGACTAGAGCGAAGGGCGTCTGGCCAGTAGCTCGATTTGGTGTCGTTTTGATTGACCAAAGAACCACCGACAACTTATCAATCCAGCGCTTTCCACACTTTTTCAACTTGTCGAAAGTTCTGGTCCTGAGACCGTGCAACACTTCAGCATTAGCCCTCTCCGCTTGGCCGTTGCTTCTCGGATGAGCAACAGAGGCAAAACAAATCTTGCTGCCAAGGTCTTGGACGTATTGCATGAAGGTACAACTTGTGAATTGCGTGCCGTTGTCGGTGATGATCCTGTTGGGCACACCAAAATGGCAAACTATTCCTTTAAAGAACTTGACGGCTGATTGTGCTGTCACCTTCCTCACTGCTTCCACCTCCGGCCACTTTGTGAACTTGTCGATGGCAACGTACAAGTACTCAAAGCCCCCGGCAGCACGGGGAAAGGGACCCAGTATGTCAAGCCCCCAGACTGAAAATGGCCAGGAGAGAGGGATCGTCTGAAGAGCTTGAGCTGGCTGATGCGATTTCTTCGAATGAATCTGGTACGCTTCACACTTGGTTACTAGTGCCGTCGCATCCTGGAGGGCAGTGGGCCAAAAGAAACCTTGTCGGAATGCTTTTCCGACAAGCGCTCTTGATCCTATGTGGGAACCACATATGCCTCCATGTATCTCTGCCAACAGCTCTAGTCCATCCTCCCGAGGAATACACTTCAATTTCACATCGTTTGGCCTCTTTCTGTATAGAACGTCATCGATGAACTGGTACATACTAGACTGATGGGCTACTTTTTCCGCTTCTTCCTGCTCCTCAGGGAGTTTTCCTGTCTGAAGAAAATGGACGATGTGCTGTGCCCATGCTGGAGCCTGGGGCTCGACAGCTAGGACTAAAGGCATCTCCTCCACCAGGAGAACACTTGTCTTGACGGCAAAGGCTTGAGCCTTCGCTGGAGCCTGTCGTTCCCCGGCAGGTTTGCCGCTGATCCCGGCAAGTTCCTTGCCGGTGGCTCCAGGGAGCTCTGCCGGAAAGTACTGCCCAGAGTTCAACTTTCTTCTCTTTTCTTGTCGCATCAATGGTGCCACAGATGGTTGAGTCAAATGGAGCACAAAAGTTCCTGGTTCCACAGGCAACTTAAGGGCAGCGCGCTTTGATAGGTCATCGGCAATATTGTTTTCGGCACGGGGAATGTGCTTCATTTGCAGACCATCAAAGCGCTCTTCCGTTTTTCTCACTTCATCCACATAGGCTTGCATCAATGGACTCTGGTAATTCTTGTTAACTTGTCTGACAACAAGCTGCGAATCACCTCTAATGATGAGTTTCTTGATACCAAGGTCTGCCGCGATCCTAAGACCGGCAAGCAGTCCCTCGTATTCCGTAGTGTTGTTTGTTGAACTCTCCCGGGGAAAATGCATCTGGATTACATACTTGAGGTGCTCTCTGGTGGGTGTGACAAGCAGCACGCCAGCACCAGCGCCTTGTAGCGAAAAAGCCCCGTCAAAGTACATAACCCATTCTTGATCAGTGTCCTTGCCGGGGAGAGTCGTTTCTTGAATCTCTTCGTCTGGCGTTGGGGTCCATTCCGCAATGAACTCTGCCAAGGCTCTGCTCTGAATTGTTGAAGTACTCTCAAACTTGAGATCAAAGCTTGACAACTCCAGCGCCCACTCCACGATCCTGCCGGTTGCCTCTGGATTTCGCAAAATCCGCTGCAACGGGAAGCGAGTGACGACAGTAATCTCATGTGCTTGAAAATAATGGCGCAGCTTTCTTGAGGCCATAAAAAGGCCGAAAAGCAACTTCTGCACACCAGAGTATCTTGATCTAGCTCCTTGCAAAAGGGAGCTAACAAAATAAACTGGGCGCTGCACCATCTTTTTCTTTTGCACTGGCTCTTCTATCTGCGCAGATCCTGTCTTGCCGGGATCAGTCCTTGCCGGGGGTGATCCTGGCGCGTCACTTGGCGGTCCTGCTACTGGTGTCGCCTCCCCATCAGATTCTCTCTGCGCCACTAGCGCAGCACTAACCACTTGATTTGTCGCTGCCAAGTACAACAACAACGGTTCTTGCGGTCTAGGCGCGACCAGTGTTGGCGGAGAGGAGAGGTATCTCTTCAAATCTTGCAGCGTAGCCTCCACTTCCGGAGTCCATTTCACTGGACCTGCCTTTTTTAAAATTTTGAAAAAGGGTAGGGCGCGCTCAGCAGATTTGGAGATAAACCTGCTTAGGGCAGCAACACAGCCAGTAAGACGACGTACATCCTTGACGCATCTTGGTGCCTTAATCTGCTCAATAGCTTTGATCTTGTTGGGGTTCGCTTCGATCCCTCGCTGAGACACAAAGAACCCGAGAAGCTTGCCGGAAGGAACGCCAAACACACACTTCTCGGGATTGAGCTTTAAATTGATCTTGCGCAGATTTGTAAATGTTTGTTCTAGATCTTGTATGAGTGTCGCTTTGTCCTAGGTTTTGACCACTATGTCATCCATGTATGCTTCCATGTTTCGATGCAGTTGAGGTTCAAAACCAATTTGGATCGCTCTCGCAAATGTATAACTAGCACTTTTCAACCTGAAAGGCATCCGTATAAAACAATACGTACCACATGGGGTGATAAATGCGGTCTTTTCTTCATCTTCTTTTGGCATGAAGATCTGATGATACCCTGAGTAAGCATCAAGGAACGATAGTAGGTCACAACCAGCGGTGGAGTCCACAATCTGGTCAATGTGCGGCAAGGGGAAAGGATCTTTTGGACAGGCTTTATTGATATCTGTATAATCAATACATAGCCTCCATTTTTCGTTCGCCTTGCGCACTACAACCGGATTGGCTAGCCACGTTGGGTGAAGCACCCCTCTGACCAAACCTGCCGCTTCTAGTTTCCTGATTTCTTCGGCAATAAATTCTTGCCGCTCCAAAGCCTGCTTTCTCACTCTCTGCTTGACGGGCCGCGCGTGGGGACAAACAGCAAGGTGGTGCTCAATCACCTCCCTGGGAACACCGGGGATGTCAGATGGTTGCCATGCAAACACATCGACATTCGCCCACAGGAAGGCAATGAGCGCGCTTTCCTATTTGTAATCAAGGGTGGAACTTATGGTGAAAGTTCCTCCCGTTCCATCCTCCTTGGCGGGCACCTTCTTTGTCTCTGGTGGAGCAACCTTGGACTTCTTGTTCTTGCCGGTGGAACTCTCTGGTACATCCTCAACGGGAGTGCAACACTCCGAGGAGGTGCGCTTGCCGGAGTTTGCGCCAAGATTCTTGCCGGTCTTCTTCTTCCCCCTGGGAGTTCCATCGGCAGGAGCAGATGCCTTGACGGCAAGTGCTGCAACTGCTTCCCGGTAGAGTTGGTCAGCACAAATGAGCGCATCCTTCTTGTCAGAATGGACAGTGATGACACTCAACGGCCCTGGCATTTTCAGCACATTATACGCGTAATGTGATGCCGCCATAAACTTGGCCAACGCTGGGCAGCCAAGGATCCCATTGTACGACATGGGGATCTTGGCAGCATCAAACACCACCTTCTCTGTCCTATAGTTGAGCTCGCTACCAAATGTTACTGGTAGCGTTATCATGCCCTTCGGCTGGGTCCTTCCTGGATTGATCCCTTGAAACGTGCCCATTTCCTCGAGATCTTAATCAGAAATTTGCAGCCTCTTGAGCACGTCTGGTGAGATCAAGTTCAGTCCGGCCCCACCGTCAACTATCATTTTTGTCACCTTGAGGTTGCGGATTGTCGGTGAAACCAACAATGGCAAACACCCGACCGCAGTCGTGCGATCAGGGTGATCCTCGGCGTCAAAAATGATAGGCGTGTTGGACCACTTCAGGGGTTTTCGTGCATCAAACGATGGCTCCGTTGCATTAACCTCACGCACCCACTGTTTAAGTCGGCGGTGGGAAGAATGCAACGAGGCGCCTCCGTCGATGCACATGGCCTCTGTAGCTTTCTGAAACTCGTGCTCACTGGATTCATCGTCTTCTTCATCATCATCACCCCCCTCATCCTTGTCACGGCCACGAGCTGGCCTCTCCTTCTGCTGCTTGGCCTTGCCGCGGCGACCTCCTCGGCCACCACGTTTCTTGCCGGACCCCTCAGCACCATCTTGGGCCTTCTCCTTGTCTTGCCTCTGGTATTCTGCCCTCTGCCTCTTGACAAGCTGTTCAACTTGCCGGCAGTTCTGGAGATTGTGGCCCTTGGTGTGATGGATCTTACAATACTGCTTGCCGGAGCCTTCCGGCTTGTTGGCGGCCGCCAAGGCTTGGCAGGAGGTGCACCCGGCAACTTCCTTGCCGGGATCACCAACTTTGGCCTTCTTGGCGGGGCCAAGGTCGCTGGATTCCTCGACAGCAAGCACGACCTTGCCTTTACGCTTCCTGTTTCACCGTCGGCCCTTCCTTGTCGGGGCGGCAGTATCCTCGCCTTCGGAGTCGCCCCCTGCGCCAACATTCTCGCCGGGGAGTCTCCTTCCCTCTTCAGCTCGAGCACATTTATCAGCCAGAGCATAAAGCTCGGCGATATCCCTGATCTTGTTCATCGCCATTTCTTCTCGCATCTTGCGGTTACGTATGTTCTGACGGAACGCACCGATAACAGCGGCGGGATGAACGTCAGGGATGCTGTACTGCACACGGCTGAATCTTTGGATATACTTGCGCAGAGGCTCGCCCTCCTTCTAAGGGATGAGATGCAAATCACTTTCCTGGCCAGGGGTTTCATGGCCTCCAACAAAGGCGCCAACAAACTGATGGCACATATCTGACCAAGAAGAGATAGAATTCTCCGGCAAATGCATCAACCACGACCTGACGTTGGGCTTAAGCACCAACGGGAAGTAGTTGGCAAGTATCTTGTCATCTCGGCCCCCGGCAGCCTGCATCGCGATGGTGTAGATGCTCAGGAACTCCGATGGATGGGTCTTGCCGTCATACTTCTCCGGGACTTCTGGCTTGAAGGTTCGGGAATTGGGCCACAGGACTCGCCGTAGCTCACGGGTAAACACTGGGCTACCTACCTCGTAAGGCAAGTCGCCTGCGTGCCCTGGCGCAGGCTCGTCGATAGCAGGTCCCACGTGTTTATCAGATTGGTGGCGCGCTTCCCGTCGCCGCTCGATGGTAGTTCGAGCGTCCTCCTTGCTTCCTTCCCGAAGAACTTGACGATGGTCGCGGCGCATCCGCGGATCAAACGACGCCGTGGAATCATCATCACGGTCATCGGCCCGCCGAGTTGTCGACCGCCGCTGCTGTCGTGGAGGAGAGTGCACCGTGGTCGCACCGCCTCCAGTCTTCTCTCCATCGGCTCGTACCAGATCGACGGACCACCATCGCGAGGGCCCTGCCTGCTGCGGCCCATCCTTGTTGACGAAATTGATGAGACTCTGGATGGTAGATTGCTACTCCTCCATCTTCTCCGGAGCAGGAGGAAAGTCGAGGAGTAGCTGTGCACGTGCCAAGGCCTCCGCCGGCGTAGGTGGCGGCGACAGGTGCGAAGTATGTGAGGTGCTCTGACTCCTAACAATGTTAGAAGGAGCACCGTCATGATCTCGCGACCGTGCGCCACTTCCACCGGCAGTTTGGCGTGCATGCTGGGCCTGTGCACCTTGGGATCGATGCGCAAATGTTCTTTCATGGGGGCGCCCCAAACCACCAGCGCCATGGTGCTGCTCGTCGCGTGCAACCTATGAAGGCTGCAACGCTTGCGCCGGCGCGGGAGTCCTAGGAGGCGTCCCCCGATCTCTGGAGTTTGTTGCGCCGCCCGTAAGCAGCACAACTCCATCTCTAGATCCAGCAGTGTGCGGGTGGGCGTTACCGCTGCGGGCGACGCCGCTCGCCTGGCTTGGATCACCAGAACGCCACGGAGGCTCTAAACCTCTACCTTCCACATCCACACCGTCTCCCGTACGCGAAGGCACGGGCAAAACGGACGTAGATGGTAGTGCCACCGCAACACCCTTCTTCTTGGGTGGCATGGTGATGAAGACGATGAAGAAACTAACGCGTTGATCACTGGATCAGGTTCGCGCAACCTCTTGCCCCCTACCTGGCGCGCCAAAGATGTCGGCGTACGACACCTATGGGACCACGGAGATCCCTTCTACAATTCGGCAGGGAAAGAGGTATGCACAAAGAGCAGAACCAACGATCGACGCGGGGTGGTTTTACCCAGGTTCGGGCCGCTAATCAGCGTAAAACCCTACTCCTGCCTTAGTTTATTGTTTGGATGTTCGTTCCAGTTCCAGGAGCGCTTGCGATGAACAGTACGTTCAAGCAGCAGCTACACATGCAGAATGGGCCGAGAGTCTTCTCCCCCTGTAGCAGTTGCCTTGGGCCTCCTTTTATATGCTCAAAGGGGTCTCCACAGTGGCAAAATGTACATACATTGAGGTGTAAAGTAGCTACAGGGTAATCATACCTAACCACTGACGGTTTAGGACAAATGCATTTAATGCACCATGAGGTGTCTGTTTAGGTGTCCTCATTTCTTGGGGATGGAAAAAGGGGATGTCCCATCAGCACCGCTTAAGCTCTCCTCCACTGGTACCCTGCCACGCATCCAGGGATGGGCCCAGGATGCCAGGCTGATTGCTGTGCTGAAGCGGTGGAACAGTGGTAGAATCTTGCCGGGACGCAATTCTTGCCAGGCCCAAGTTTTGCCGGGTTCCGCAAGTCACCCCGGCAAGATCTTGCCGGGGCCTTGGGCTTCGGCCTTCAGCTCTTATTAACACCTGATCCTTTGATTCTTGATCTGAGCGTCCCCTTGACAATCTTGCACTAATCTCCAATTATTCCCCCGGCAAGCCTTGCCACGGGTTTGGCTACAACTGCCCGTGCACAAGTATGGGGTACTAAAATCCCAACACTTAGTACACCGACAGGACGTATCAACTCCCCCAAGCTTAGACCTCGCTTGTCCTCAAGCAGAAAAACCGATATAGAAAAACATGTCCACATGCTTAGAGAGAGAGAGGTGTCGATAAAAACAAAATACGGACATAGAAGCATCATGTAAATTATTAAAACAGCAACAAACTTTATCATAGAACTTTTGTCACATAACTTTTGTCATAAACTTCTCATGAACAAGTAACAATTCATCACAACATCGAAGTATAAAGCATAAACTCTATTGAAAACCAACAAACTATGTTCTCAGTCAACTTTGCAACTACAATTCATCATCTTTTCAGGAAGGGTTACGTATCGAAGCCTTTTGGCAAGTCCACATACTCAACCATCATATAGTCTTCTATGATTGCTAACACTCACCGCATACCCATGAGCAAAAAGTTTCAACCAGATACATAGGAAGATAGGGGCTTATAGTTTCGCCTCCCAACGCATTCACCTCAAGGGTGATGTCAACAATAATAACTCATGCCCACCCATATTCAACTGGATATATGTGCCTTGATCTTTCCTCACCACATGATGCTTGCAAAAGAGAGAATAAAAAAAGGAATAGAGAAGAATACTTTGACTCTTGCATAAAAGTAAATACATAAAGGTAAAAGATAGGCCCTTCGCAAAGGGAAGCAGAGGTTGCCATGCGCTTTTTGGTTGATGCTCAATCTCTTAGTGCAAAAGAATGTCACATTATATTGCCCCTTGTGATAGCAACCTTTATTATGCAGTTTGTCGCCTTTATTATTTTGCCATCACAAGTTCGTACAATGCTCAATTTTCTCTTACACTAAATGATCTAACACATTTAGAAGCAATTTTATTGCCTTATTGCACCGATGACAACTTACTTGAAGGATCTTACTCAATCCATTGGTAGGTATGGTGGACTCTCAAAGGAAGATTTGGGTGGTTTTTGGATGCACAAGTAGTATCTCTACTTAGTGCGGAATTTTTGGCTAGCAAAGATAGGGGGCAAGCACCACATGTTAAAGGATCTATGACAATATAACTTCTATGTGAATATGAACAGACATAAATCATTATGTTGTCTTTCTTGTCCAACATCAACAATTTTGGCATATAATATTTTGATGGGGGCTCACAATCATAAAAGATGTCCAAGATAGTGTATTTGCATGTGAATCTTCTCTTCCCTTATTAATTCTTTCATGAATTGCATCATTGACCAATGCTCTATTTGTCAATCTCCAATAAATTTTACTACTTATACTCTTCCTTATGTGATGTCATCACTTACCATAATATTAGCATATGATCTTTTATTTATTTTCCTTTCTTTTTATTGAACATGAAAGTAAAGAAAGCAAAACTCAAACTAAACTTTATTATATATCTCGCACACGATTACAAGGATAGATAGATCACTAAGCAAACACTCGAAGAAAGATCGAACTAAATTTTTATTCAACTAAATCAAAAGATAACTAAGGGTCGAACTAAGATAAATAAAGGCAAAAGATAGTGATTGTGATACGATACCGGGGCACCTCCCCCAAGCTTGGCACAAGCCAAGGGGAGTGCCCATACCCGATACTCAAGTTTCTTTTGTTGGGGAAGATGATGAAGTTGGTGGTGATAAGGTTCCCAATATATCCATGATTGCCTCCTTCAAATTTTGAATCTCTCGAAGGGCTTGATGGAGCAACTCAGTGTTCTTATCCACTTCAGCCATAATATGTTTATTCTCTGGCCCCCAAGAACTTGTTCCTACATCACTTTCTCTTGGACGAACTATGTCCGAATTGGACGGTATGTGCACACGAGGAGTATTTTCAAACCCATAATTGTGAATCAAATTGTAAAAATTATTTCGATGTAACCTGTGTAAAGGCCTCCTGGGAGGGAGTCCTTCTTGAACTTCAGGGCTCCCTTGATTGTTGGATGATCTCATGGCTTGATGGGGATTAGGAAGAGTGGAGATGCCGGCCAGTGTGCCTCTCTCAGAAGTCGGATGGTGAACTCCAAGAGAATTCCCTTCATCTTCCTCCATGGCAACCTCCTCATCTCTCTCTCCCGTTAACTCCACCTGTAGCAACCAAGTATCGCCCTCTTCATGGTTGGAGGAGGGAGAAGACATGATGCCTAGCTTGACAGATCTGACAGAAAACAGCAAGAAAGAAAAATAGAAGATTTCTCCGTGATACGGTGGTCAATAGGTTTGGGTGGTATAAACAGATTTTTTATCTTGGGAAAGAAGTAAACGAGAGAAAAACGGAGTCCGGAAGGTACCCGAGGTGGGCACAACCCACCTGGGCATGCCTGGCAAGCCAGGCGCACCCTGGTGTCTTGTGCCCACCAGGGTTGCCTTCCTGGTTGTTTCTTATTTTCCTAATTTTTGTTATATTCCAAAACTGACGAAAAATCTTTTGCGGATTTTTCGGAGTCCGTTTACTTACCGTATCACGTACCTCCTCTTTTTTCACGATTCTGGAGTGTTCCGGAAGGTTTCTTTTATGTGTTCCTCCGGTGTCATGGTTTGAATAATATTGCTTTCAACATTAATAGGCGTACTTGAGATATAGTGTTTAATTCTTTGCCCATTGATAACCTTCGGGTTAGTACCTTCGGCATTATTTATTTTGATAGCTCCAGAACGATAAACTTCTTCGATAACATAAGGTCCTTCCCATTTGGAGAGAAGATTTCCTGCAAAGAATCTGAAATGAGAGTTGTATAAAAGGACATATTCACCCACTTTGAACTCACGCTTTTGGATTCTTTTATCATGCCATCTTTTAACTTTTTCTTTAAACAACTTGGCATTTTCATAAGCTTGGATTCTCCATTCATCTAGTGACCTAATATCAAATAACCTCTTTTCACCAGCTAGTTTTAAGTCATAGTTGAGTTCTTTAATTGCCCAATATGCTTTATGTTCTAACTCAAGAGGCAAATGACAAACTTTTCCATATACCATTTTATAAGGAGACATACCCATAGGATTTTATAAGCTGTCCTGTAAGCCCAAAGTGCATCATCTAATTCCTTAGACCAATTCTTTCGAGACCAATTGATAGTTTTTTGTAGAATTAATTTTATTTCTCTATTTCTAAGTTCAACTTGACCACTAGACTGAGGATGATAGGGTGATGCAATTCTATGGTTAACATCATACTTAGCAAGCATTTTACGAAAGGCACCATGAATAAAATGTGAACCACCATCAGTCATTAAATATGTAGGGACTCCAAACCTTGGGAAAATAACTTCCTTAAGCATTTTAATAGAGGTGTTGTGATCAGCACTACTAGTTGGAATAGCTTCTACCCACTTAGTAACATAATCAACAGTAACCAAGAGGAAGGAAAAGGTCCCATATAATCAAAACCCCAAACATCAAATGGTTCAACTGCAAGAGAATAATTCATAGGGATTTCCTGACGCTTACCAATATTACCAATTCTTTGACATTCATCACAAGATAAAACAAACTTACGGGAATCCTTGAAGAGAGTAGGCCAATAAAAACCAGATTGCAATATCTTGTGAGCAGTTCTATCTCCCGCATGATGTCCTCCATAAGCTTCGGAGTGACATTTCCATAGGATTTGTTCCTGTTCATGCTCAGGTACACAACGTCTAATAATACCATCTACTCCTTCTTTGTAAAGATGTGGGTCATCCCAAAAGTAATGTCTTAAATCATATAAGAATTTTTTATTTTGTTGGTATGTGAAACTAGGTGGTATATATTTAGCAACAATGTAATTAGCATAGTCAGCATACCAAGGAGTGTTATGAGAAATATTTATTGCAACTAGTTGCTCATTAGGAAAGCTATCATTAATAGGTTGTGGGTCATCAAGAATGTTTTCTAACCTAGACAAGTTATCAGCTACGGGGTTCTCAACTCCTTTTCTATCAGTGATATGTAAATCAAATTCTTGTAACAGGAGAACCCACCTAATGAGTCTAGATTTAGCATCTTTCTTTTCCATAAGATATTTTATAGCAGCATGATCAGTGTGAACGGTCATTTTAGAATCAACAATATAAGATCTGAATTTATCACAAGCAAACACAACTGCTAAAAATTCTTTTTCAGTAGTAGCATAGTTTCGTTGAGCACTGTCTAGAGTTTTACTAGCATAATGGATAACATTTAACTTTTTATCAACTCTTTGTCCTAGAACAGCACCAACAGCATAATCACTAGCATCACCCATAATTTCAAAAGGCAAGTTCCAATCAGGTGGTTGAACGATAGGTGCAGAAGTTAAGGCTTTCTTAAGTGTTTCAAAGGCTTCTACACAATCATCATAAAAAACAAACGGAACATCCTTTTGTAAAAGATTTGTAAGAGGCCTAGAAATTTTAGAGAAGTCTTTAATAAACCTCCTATTGAAACCAGCATAACCGAGGAAACTACGAATACCTTTGATATCTTTAGGACATGGCATTTTTCTCAATTGCATCAACTTTAGCTTTATCCACCTCAATACCTCGTTCAGAAATTTTATGCCCCAAGACAATACCTTCATTAACCATAAAGTGGCACTTCTCCCAATTCAATACAAGATTAGTTTGCTAACATCTCTGCAAAACTCGATCAAGGTTGCTTAGGCAATCATCAAAAGAAGTTCCGTAAACAAAAAAGTCATCCATAAAAGCCTCAACAATCTTTTCACAAAAACCAGAGAATATAGCAGTCATACATCTTTGAAAGGTAGCAGGTGCATTGCATAAACCAAAAGGCATACGTCTATAAGCATAAGTTCCAAAAGGACAAGTAAAGGTGGTTTTCTCTTGATCAGGTTGTGAAACAGGTATTTGAGAAAAACCAGAATATCCATCAAGGAAGCAAAAGTGTGTGTGCTTAGATAATATTCCTAGCATTTGATCAATAAAAGGCAAAGGATAATGATCTTTTCTAGTTGCTTTATTTAATTTTCTAAAATCAATTACCATTCTATAGCCAGTGACAATTCTCTATGGAATAAGTTCATTTTTATCATTAGGAACAACAGTAATACCTCCCTTCTTAGGGACACAATGAACGGGACTTACCCATCTACTATCAGCTATGGGATAGATTATACCTGCTTCCAGAAGCTTTAATATTTCAGTTCTTACCACTTCTTTCATTTTAGGATTCAAACGTCGTTGGTGATCAACAACGGGTTTAGCATCAGGTTCCATATTAATCTTGTGCTGACATAGAGTGGGACTAATGCCCTTAAGATCATCAAGAGTACACCCAATAGCTGCTCGATGCTTCTTCAGAATTTTCAATAATCTTTCTTCTTCTTGTTCTGAAAGGTTAGCACTAATAATAACAGGATATATCTTTTTCTCATCAAGATAAGCATATTTCAAAGTGTTTGGCAATTGTTTTAGTTCAAACACAGGATCACCTTTAGGCGGAGGAGGTCCTCCTAAAGTTTCAATAGGCAAATTATGTTTAAGCAGAGGTCGTTGTTCAAAGAAGATTTTATCTATTTCATTTCTTTCATGCATATGCATATCATTTTCATGGTCTAGAAAATATTGTTCTAGTGGATCAGTAGGAGGCACGGAAATAGAAGCAAGACCAATTATTTCATCCTTATTAGGTAATTCTTTCTTATGAGGTTGCCTATTAAACTTGGAAAAATTAAATTCATGAGACTCGTCACCAAAGCGGACACTGACAGTTTGTTTATGACAATCTATAGTAGCATTGACAGTGTTCAAGAAAGGTCTACCAAAGATAATGTGACAAAAGTCATCTTGTGGGGAACCAAGAACTAGAAAATCAGTAGGGTATTTTATTTTCCCACACAAGACTTCAACATCTCTAACAATCCCAAGTGGTGTGATGGTGTCTCTATTGGCAAGTTTAATAGTAACATCTATGTCTTCTATTTCAGCGGGTGCTATATCATTCATAATTTCTTGGTATAAGGTAAAAGGAATAGCACTCACGCTAGCACCTAAGTCACATAAACCATGATAACAATGATCTCCTATTTTGACTGAGACAACAGGCATGCCAACAACAGGTCTATGTTTATCCTTTTCATTGGGTTTATCAATTCTAGCAGCTTCATCACATAAGTAAATAACATGCCCATCTATATTTTCTGCCAAGAGATCTTTAACCATAGCAACACTAGGTTCTACTTTGATTTGTTCAGCAGGTTTAGGTGCTCTAATATTACTTTTATTGACCATGGTTGAGACCTTAGCATGTTCCTTTATCCTAATAGGGAAAGGTGGTTTTTCAATATAAGCAGTAGGCACAACTGGATCAACATTGTAAATGATAGTTTCATCTTTAACTATGTCAGGTTTTTTAATTTCTTCTTTAATAGGTGGGTGATATTTGAACCACTTCTCCTTAGGGAGATCAACATGAGTAGCAAATGATTCACAGAAAGAGGCTACTATCTCAGAGTCAAGTCCATATTTAGTGCCAAAAATTATATATGTAATTCCGATCACGATGAACTAGATGCATAGGATAATTTTTTTGGTGAAATTCCAATTTCAATCGATTCCAGTTCCAAGATGCAATATCATCGCATAGCCTATACCATGTGTTGGGGATATAACCCCGAGGTATGACCTGCCCAGGAGGGGCCGAGTCAGACCGTTGGCGACTTAGTATGACGAAGCCTAAGAAGGCCCAAGTAGATGAAGCAGGAAGGCGACGGCTTAAGAGGCAGGCTTGGTAACAGGCCAAGACCCGGAGGTGTGAGCCGGCCGATGATGACTTGCCTAGAAAGGCCAGGTGATTTAGAAACTGAGCTGGTCACGTTGTGTGATCCGGCTCGGACTCTTGTAAGCCGCTGGGCCTTGACCTGTGTATATAAAGGCGAGACCCGGCGGTGGGTTAACTCAAGAAACAACTGATCGATAGCTAGGTCAAGCGTAATCACTCCCTTGTAATTGAAACTCAAGCAATACAACTAGAAGCAGGACATAGGCTTTTACCTCGTTGAGAGGGGCCAAACCTGGGTAAACCTTGTGTCCTTTTGTCCCGCTCAACCCCTTCGAGCTAACCTATGTGTGATGGCTCCACACCTAAGTCCTTTCGCAAGGGCATCTGCTGTGTTAAGTCCACAACAGTTGGCGCCCACAGTGGGGCCAGAGCACGGTGGTTTCGAGTTCTTGAAGGGCAACTTTTCAGGGATTGAAGGATACGCTGTGGGACGGATGACTAAGAGTCGCCGCGGCAAGATCTACATCGATGACGCTGGCTGGGGCCCCGAGGCCGACTCAATCGAGTACGGGTACCGGGTCCCCTTTGGCGGAATTCACGTCTTCATCGGCAAGATTGGCGAGTCAGAGCCGAAGCCGGACACCTGCATCGACATTGTCGAGACGGCTCAGCATGCGTGACCCACCAGGGTTCAACTCGGCCGGAAGCATGTCTTTGTTGGCTTTGTTCATGGGGCAGATCTTGCGGAAGGTTCCAAATCTGGAGGAGAGAAGACCGTCTACTCAGGTGATGAGTCCTCGACCGGAGAGACGGAATCGATCTATCAGCTTCAAGACGGTGGGCTCGGGGGCTATTCCGATGGTGACAGTATTCCGGACCCCTATGAGCCACCAAGCAGGGCCGCTATCTTTATGGCTGGTGCGCAGCCAATGATAAATTTGTCAACGGCGGCTGCCATGACATCCGGGTCAACGGCTACCGCGATCTCTGGTCAAAGTCAGGTCGATGCAGTGGCCAGGATGAAGCTGTTGAAGAAAGGTTGACTGGGGCGGCGGAGCTCCAATGGCGGCGGTCGTTGCGAGGAAGAAGAAGAAGAGAAGGAGGCGGGGGTAAAAAATGAAAAAGGATCCCCCTGTCCCTATTTATAAGGAAACCGTGAAATGGCATGCGCGGAAATCGAGGAGATGACATGATTATCTCAACAGTACGGGCGCCTTGATTCTCGGACGACTAATTAATACAAGAGATCTGTTATGATATTACGGGTTTTTTGTATATTTAATACGCGTGATGTCATGGCGGGTTACAATGATCCAGTTTGCGTGACGTCATGGCGGGTTACCGTGTTTTATTCTAGGTTAAGTTTTGGAGGACAATTCGCCAACTGAAGCACTAAAGATTGACATGAACAAGTTCAAATCAATCTGGGGCCTAATGTTGGGGATATAACCCAGAGGTATGACCCGCCCAGTAGGGGCCAGGTCAGACCATTGGCGACTTAGTATGACGAAGGCCCAAGAAGGCCCAAGTAGACGAAGCAGGAAGGCGGCGGCTTAAGAGGCAGGCTTGGTGATGGTCCAAGACCCGGAGGTGTGAGCCGCCCGATGATGACTTGCCTAGAAAGGCAAGGTGATTTAGAAACTGATTTGGTCATGTTGTGTGATCCGGCTCGGACTCTTGGAAGCCGCTGGGCCTCGACCTGTGTATATAAAAGCGAGACCCGGCGGCAGGTTAACTCAAGAAACAACTGATCGATAGCTAGGTCAAGCATAATCGTTCCCATGTAATCGAAACTCAAGCAATACAACTAGAAGTAGGACGTAGGCTTTTACCTCGTTGAGAGGGGCCGAACCTGGGTAAACCTTGTGTCCTTTTGTCCCGCTCAACCCCTTCGAGCTAACCTACGTGTGATGGCTCCACACCTAAGTCCTTTCGTAAGGGCATCTGCCGTGTTAAGTCCACGACACCATGCCAATGCTTTTCCCTTCAAAGATAATGGGAAAACCGTCTTAGCTTCATCTCCGGGTAAACGTGCAAGCTTAAATCGTCCACAAATTTCATCTACATATATCAAGTGCATATCAGGGTGTTCGGTTCCATCTCCAGCATAAGGAGTAGCTAACAGTTGTTCTATCATACCCGAAGGAATTTCATAATCAATATTTTCAGTAGGTGCAGTAGGTTTCGGGGCAACTGATTGTGGTTCCAATCGAGGTGAAGATACCCCGAACAAACCCCTCAAAGGATTGTTATCCATAGTAGTAAGTGACAATAAATTTCAGCATGTAGTAATGATTTTTCCTTACCAATTTGAACTTACCAAGAGCGCTTCACTCCCCGGCAGCGGCGCCAGAAAAGTGCCTTGATGACCCACAAGTATAGGGGATCAATCATAGTCCTTTCGATAAGTAAGAGTGTCGAACCCAACGAGGAGCAGAAGGAAATGACAAGTGGTTCTCAGCAAGGTATTTTCTGCAAGCACTGAAATAGTCGGTAACAGATAGTTTGATAGCAAGATAATTTGTAACGAGCAAGTAACAGTAATGGTAAATAATGTGCAGCAAAGTAGCACAATCCTTTTGTGGCAAAGGATAGGCCAAAATGGTCTCTTATGATAAGCAAAGCGTTCTTGAGGGTACACGGGAATTTCATCATATCACTTTCATCATGTTGCTTTGATTCGTGTTTGCTACTTTGATAATTTGATATGTGGGTGGACCAGTGCTTAGGTGCTGATCTTACTTGAACACATCTCCTACTTATGATTAACCCCCTCACAAGCATCCGCAACTACGAGAAAATTATTAAGATAAAATCTAACCATAGCATTAAACTTTTGGATCCAAATCGGTCCCTTACGGAATAGCGCATAAACTAGAGTTTTAGCTTCTGTCACTCTAGCAACCCATCATCTAATTACTACTCCACAATGCATTCCCTTAGGCCCAAATATGGTGAAGTGCCATGTAGTCGATATTCACATGACACCACTAAGGGAATCACAACATACATATCATCAAAATATCGAACACATATCAAGTTCACATGGTTACTTGCAACATGACTTCTCTCGTGACCTCAAGAACAAAAGTAACTACTCACAAATAATAATCATGCTCAAGATCAGAGGGGTATTAAATAGCATAATGGATCTGAACATATAATCTTCCACCAAATAAACCATATAGTAATCAAGTACAAGATGTAATCAACACTACTAGTCACCCACAAGTACCAATCTAAGGTTCCGGTACAAAGATTGAACACAAGAGATGAACTAGGGTTTGAGAGGAGATGGTGCTGTTGAAGATGTTGATGGAGATGGACCTCCCAAAGATGGGAGAGTTGTTTGTGATGACGATGACGATGATTTCCCCCTCCGGGAGAGAAGTTCCCCCGGCGGAATCGCTCCGCCGGAGGGCAAAAGTGCTCCTGCCCAAGTTCCACCTCGAGACGGTGGCGCTTCTTCCCGAAAGTCCTCTCCTTATTTTTTCTAGGTCAAAATGACTTATATACCAGAAGAGGGGCACCGGAGGTGGGCCGAGGAGGGCACAACCCACCAGGGTGCGCCTGGGCTCCCTGGCGCGCCCAGGTGGGTTGTGCCTACCTGGTGGGCCCCGTCTGGTGGTTATTTGCTCCAATATTCCTCATATATTACAAAATAATTCTCCATAAATATTCAGCTCATTTGGAGGGTAACTCTGACGTAGCTTTTCCAGGTCCAGAATTCCAGCTGCCGGTATTCTCCCTCTTTGTGTAGACCTTGCATATTCTGAGAGAAAAGGCATAAGAATTACTCCAAAAAGCAATATTATGCATAAAAACATAATAAATAACAGTAGGTAAACATGATGCAAAATGGACGTATCAACTGCCACCAAGACATAAGGGTTTTGTGATGAACTATAATATGCAAGGGATGGAGAAAATGATCCTCGAGCTATTCGCTTTGCTTAAAGCCGCGGGGGTAGAAATTAAGAAGGAGCATCCAGTGTTGATGGTAAAAAAGACCACTAGTTTCAAGAAAGGCAAGGGAAAGAAAGGGAACTTCAAGAGGAACGACAAGATAGTTGCTGCTCCCGTGAAGAAACCCAAGGCTAGACCCAAACCTGAGATTCAATGCTCCTACTGCAAGGGGAATGGTCACTTGAAGCAGAACTGCCCCAAGTACTTGGCAGATAAGAAGGCTGGCAATGTCAACAAAAGGTATATTTGATATACATGTTATTGATGTGTACCTTACTAGTGATCATAGTAGCGTCTGGGTATTTGATACCGACTCGGTAGCTAATATTAGTAACTCGAAGCAGGAGCTATGGAGTAATGGAGACTAGCTAAGGACAAGGTGATGATGCGCATTGGAAATGGTTCGAAGGTTGATGTGATCGCCGTTGGCAAGCTTCCTCTACATCTACCTTTGGGATTAGTTTTAAACCTAAATAATTGTTATTTGGTGCCTGCGTTGAGCATGAACATTATATCTGGATCTTGTTTATTGCGAGACGGTTATTCATTTAAGTCAGAGAATAATGGTTATTCTATTTATATGAGTAATATCTTTTATGGTCATGCACCCCTTGTGAATGGTTTATTCTTGTTGAATCTCGATCGTAGTGATGCACATATTCATAATATTGATGCCAAAAGAGGCAAAGTTAATAAAGATAGTACCACATATTTGTGGCACTGCCGCTTAGGTCATATTGGTGTAAAGCGCATGAAGAAACTCCATGCTGATGGACTTTTGGAATTTCTTGATTATGAATCATTTGAGACATGTGAACCATGCCTTATGGGCAAGATGACTAAAACTCCGTTCTCCGGAACAGTGGAGCAAGCTAGTGACTTATTGGAAATAATACATACCGATGTATGTTGTTCAATGAGTATTAAAGCATGAAGTGGATATCGTTATTTTCTTACCTTCACGGATGATTTGAGTAGATATGGGTATATTTACTTAATGAATCACAGGTCTGAAAAATTGAAAAGTTCAAGGAATTTCAGAGTGAAGTGGAGAATCATCATAACAAGAAAATAAAGTTTCTACGATCTAATCATGGAGGTGAATATTTGAGTTACGAGTTTGGTATGCATTTAAGACAATGTGGAATTGTTTCACAGCTCACGCCACCGGGAACACCACAGCGTAATGGTGTATCCGAACATCATAATCATACTCTATTGGATGCGTTCTATGATGTCTCTTACCGATTTGCCACTATCATTTTGGGGTTATGCATTAGAGACAACCGCATTCACTTTAAATAGGGCACCGTCTAAATCCGTTGAGACTACATCGTATGAGTTATGGTTTGGCAAGAAACCTAAGCTATTATTTCTTAAAGTTTGGGGATGCGACGCTTATGTCAAGAGGCTTCGGCCTGATAAGCTCGAATACAAAGCGAAGAAGTGTGTCTTCATAGGATACCCTAAAGATACCATTTGGTATACCTTCTACCATAGATCTGAGGGCAAGATATTTGTTGCCAAGAATGGGTCCTTTCTAGAGAAGGAGTTTCTCTCGAAAGAAGTGAGTGGGAGGAAAGTAGAACTTGATGAGGTAATTGTACCTTCTCTCTAATTGGAAGGTAGGACAGCACAGAAAGCAGTTCTCATGATGCCTACACCAACCGAAGAGGAAGCTAATGATGATGATCATGATACTTCAAATCAAGTTACTACTGAACTTCATAGATCGACCAGGGTATGTTCCTCACCAGAGTGGTACGGTAATCCAGTCGTGGAAATCATGTTGTTAGACAATAGCGAACCTACGAACTATGAAGAAGCTATGATGAGCTTGGATTCTGACAAATGGCTTCAGGCCATGAAATCCGAGATAGGATCCATGTATGAGAACAAATTATGGACTTTGGTGGACTTGCCCCATGATCAGCAAGCCATTGAGAATAAATGGATGTTTAAGAAGAAGACAGACACTGATGGTAATGTCACCATCTATAAAGCTCGACTTGTTGCAAAGGGTTTCCGAGAAGTTCAAGGGGTTGACTATGATGAGACTTTGTCACCCGTAGCGATGCTTAAGTCTGTTAGAATTATGTTAGCTATTTCCGCATTTTATGATTATGAGATCTGGCAAATGGACGTCAAAATGGCATTCCTTATCGGGTTTCTTAAGGAAGAGTTGTATATGATGCAACCAGAAGGTTTTTTCGATCCTAAGGATGCTAATAAAGTATGCAAGCTCCAGCGATCCATGTATGGACTGGTGCAAGCATCTCGGAGTTGGAATATATGTTTTGATGAGGTGATCAAAGCTTTTGGTTTTATACAAATTTACGGAGAAGCTTGTATTTACAAGAAAGTGAGTGAGAGCTCTATAGCATTTCTGATAAGTATATGTGAATGACATATTGTTGATTGGAAAAGATGTAGAATTTCTGGAATGCATAAAGGGTTGTTTGAAAGGAGTTTTTCAAAGGAAGACATGGGTGAAGTTGTTTATGTATTGGGCATCAAGATCTATGGAGATAGATCAAGACGCCTGATAAAACTTTCACAGAGCACATACCTTACAAGGTTTTTGAAGGAGTTCAAAATGTACCTGTCAAAGAAGAATTTCTTGCCTGTATTGCGAGGTGTGAAGTTGAGTGAGACTCAAAGCTCGACTGCGGCACAAGAAAGAGAAAGGGCAAAAGTCGTCCCCTATGCCTCAGCCATGGGCTCAATAATGTATGCCATACTTGTACCATACCTGTTGTGTGCCTTGCTATGGGTCTAGCAAGGGCTACTTGAGTGATCCAGGAGGATCACTAGACATCGGTCAAAAATTATCCTTAAATTACATAAGGAAATTTTTCTCTTTTATGTAGGTAACAAAGAGTTCATCGTAAAGGTTTATGTCAATGCAAGCTTTGACGCTAATCTGGATGACCCTGAGTCTCGAACCGGATACGTCAAGTGGAGCAAATGTTTGGAGTAGTTCCAAACTGAGCGTTGAGGCGGGATTTACATATGAAGCGCATATTTAACGCCCTTTTCAACTCCATCTGTGATTGGATCAAGGACGGAGACATTGAGATTTGCAATGTACAGACGGATCTGAATGTTGCAGACCCGTTGACTAAAACCTCTCTCATAAGCAAAACATGATCAAACCCCAGAACTCATTGGGGGTTAATCACATAGCGATGTGAACTAGATTATTGACTCTAGTGCAAGCAGGAGACTGTTGGAAATATGCCCTAGAGGCAATAATAAATTGGTTATTATCATATTTCCTTGTTCATGATTAAGGTTTATTATTCATGCTAGAATTGTATTGACCGAAAACTTAAATACATGTGTGGATACATAAACAAGTACCGTGTCCCTAGTGAGCCTCTACTAGATGAGCTCATTAATCAAAGATGGTTAAGGTTTCCTAACCATAGAAATCAGTTGTCATTTGATAACCGATCACATCATTAGGAGAATGATGTGATGGACAAGACCCAACTGTAAGCTTAGCATTTGATCGTATCACTTGAGTTTATTGCTATAGCTTTCTTCATGTCAAGTATCTATTCCTAAGACCATGAGATCATGCAACTTCCAGATACCAGAGGAATACCTTGTGTGCTATCAAATGTCACTTCATATCTAGGTGATCATAAAGATGCTCTACAGGTATCTCCGAAAGTGTCTGTTGGGTTGGCATGGATCGAGACTGGGATTTGTCACTCCGTGTGACGGAGAGATATCTTTGGGCCCCTCGGTAATACAACATCGTAAAGAGCTTGCAAGCAATGTACCTAATGAGTTAGTCATGAGATCTTGTATTACAGAACGAGTAAAGAGACTTGCTGGTAACAAGATTGAACTAGGTATGGAGATACCGACGATCAAATCTCGGGCAAGTAACATATCATCGGACAAAGGGAATTGCATACGGGATTAACCGAATCCTTGACATCGTGGTTCAACCGATAAAAGATCTTCGTGGAATATGTAGGAAGAAGTATGGGCATCCAGGTCCCGCTATTGGTTATTGACCGGAGAGGTGTCTCGGTCATGACTACATGATTCCCGAACCCGTAGGGTCGCACGCTTAACATTCGATAACGCTAGAGTAATATTGGGATATGCGTTTTGGTGACCGAATGTTGTTCGGATTCTCGAATGAGATCCTGGACGTCATGAGGAATTTTGGAATGGTTGAGAGGTAAACATTTATATATGGGAAGTCATATTTTGGGTTCCGGAAAAAGGTGCAGTTTTTTCGGTATTGTACCGGGAAGCTTCCATAAGGTTCTGGAGGATTCCATAGGTGTCCGGAAGTCCACAAGTGGTCCACCATGTCCCAATGGCTTGCTTGGGTTGAGGGGAGGTGCCCATGCCTTATTGGGCCAGGCGCACGAAGTCCTCAAAAGACCATGCGTCTAGGGAAGAAAAAAAAGGGGGAGTCCTAGTAGGAATAGGATTGGACTTGGAGTCCAAGTCCTCTCCCCCTTGGCGCCAACTCCTATTAGGAGTGGGGCTGGACTCCCAGCCCTCCCACGCATATAAATATAGGGGAGGGGGCGCAACAAGGAACCCCAACACATTGGCCTTGGCTGCTGCCCCGTCTCTCCCTCCCGACATAGTTCTCATCCACGGTTTTACGCTTAGCGAAGCCCTGCCAGTATTTTGACTACACCACCACCATCACCACCATGCCATCGTGCTTCTTGTGATCCCATCTACTTCTCGGCCTTCTCTTGCTAGATCAAGGAGGAGGAGATGTCGTTGAGCCGCACATGTGCAAAACTCGGAGGTGTCGTCCGTTCGGCACTAGATCGGTTGGATCGTGATCGGATCACAAAGAGTACGACTACAACAACCACGTTATGTACGCTTCCTCCTTCAGTCTACGAGGGTACATAGACACACTCTCCCCTCTCATTGCTATGCTTCTCCTAGATAGATCTTGGGTGTTCGTAGGATTTTTTTTGATTTTCATGCTTCGTTCCCCAACAAATTGGGCCAAGCCCAAAAATGCATCGGAGGGTAGTGGCTCAAAACCAAGGGGGAAATAACCCCCTCGCCCCACCTCGCTCTCTCTCTTTGCCCATGCTCCCTCTTTCTCCACCTCAGCGCTCTATATCCCCTTTCTGCCGCTTCTCATTATCGGCCGATTCTAGCGGCCATTTCCTACGGGCCCTGTTGCTGAGGTAATTTCTCTCTGCCGTAGGGTTTCGGAGAGTTCATCCCCTCTTTTCTTTCTCTCTCTGTCCTAGTGTTTTGGTGAGTTCATCCCCTCCACTCCTTATCTCTATACCCTAGGGTTTCGGCGACGGCGAAGGACACGGCCAGTTTCGGCGGCTCCGGTGCAGCGAGTTCGTCCCCTCCACCTTCTTTATCCTCTCTATGGTTTTGGTGAGTTCATCCCCTCCCGATTTGATTTGCATCGTTAGGGTTTTGGTTTGGCGAAATTAGGAGGTTGAATAGATGAACAGTTAAAACTTCCATGTTTTGGATAATTAGGAGTTTGAATAGATGGAAATTGCCATGTGTTTGTGTGGCAGTGCCTTACTAATTTGACTAGATGAATAATTTATGCCAGTGTTTGAAACTGCCATGAGTTTGTATTTGTAGAAAATGTTGTTAGGACCGAGAGTATATCGACCAGAGGGGGTGTGAATGGGAGATTCAAAAATTCTTGCGAATGTTATGAATTGATCCCAAACACAGCAACGGAAATAAGGTTCGGTAGAAATCAAGTACGTTATTGAGAAACGTATCTATCGTTGTAGGAAGCAATAATGGTTCGAGCATAGGATATCACAGGTTTGACAACAATGATGGTAATACAATATGTGAACAGATGCAATACCATGAGAGAAAACAAGGTATGAACTACGAAGGAAAAACACTAGACAAAGGTGACGAGGTGAATGAAAGCAATACAGGGAAATCACACCAGTCTTAATAAGATAAGAGCGAATAGAAATGTATACGACAGGAATGACTAAACTGAATGATGAGAATGCAACATGGTGAGCAATGAACGATAACAGATGGAACAACAGAGATGATAGAAACGAATGATATGCAACAGTTAAAGATTGATCAGATAAACTATCATCACAGAGCACGAAAGTAATCTGCTGAATGTAATGCAGTAAGGTAGAGTGAACCAGTGGTGCTCGATGGCGACAAATGGATTTGGTAGACCAGTTTGCCCTTCTTCCAAAGGACTATGTCTGGTTGGAGGGGTTGTGATTTAACATAGAAGATAAACTCTCTTCACCCTATTCTCCTTCAACTCGAAGCTGATCAGACTCAGTTGATTTCACTCGTGGTAGATACTTGTCGGCGATCTCCAAACCTTCGACGCACCTCTTCGTGAACCACAGTAACTCTTGGTTGCTGAAGATCTTGCTCGGTGAAGACAAAAGCTCTTCAACACTCGAGCCGACACCTATCCGTCTAGGGAGTGTGCAGCTCTCAAGAGTAATAGGTACAAGAACTCTAAACTCAGAACTACTATGATGCTCAACCACTGTCTAAGTTTGGGCTCTTGATTTTTCTCTCGGTGGATATTAAACTCAGATCACTCGGAGAGGGGATGCTCAATCAATCTTCTCAGAAATCTTAAGCGGAGCAGCCAACGGGCAACGTTGGAGCAGGGTGGCTATTTATAGCCGCAGCCTTCCCTGAAGAGAAAAAGACCAAATTGGACATGTGGAGCAGCCAATGGCCGAACGACACGAGTGCAACGGTCGGAATTTTAGCACAACGGTAACATTCCTTGCGGAGTAAGTAATGCTAACTCCTCAGTTCGAAAGATATCTCCTGTAGCACAAAGAACAACGTCTACTGCTGGTAGGTAATCATTTGAAACATAAAGAGATTTCTCTCAGTCTCGCATAGGTTTTGGGCTAAGCATCACAGTGAATCTAAGCTTCGAGAACCTATACCCCTCTTAATAGTATGGAGGCCCTATGACTCAAATGAATGGAAGAAGAACAACGAAATGAATACTACGTCTTCACTTGTCTTCAACTTCCATTCGCTACAGTCAATTTTCTTCGGATAGAATCTCCGAACCAATTGCTTCACATTAGCAATAAATTTTCAAGGGGTTAACTGCTTCACATCAATCTTCTCGTCTACATGTTCTCAACATATGTAGCTCATTCTTCTCTGCAACGCAGATATTCTTTGGTGAAGTTCCTCGAACTTGACACCAGAGACAACATTCTCTTCGGTTCTGCATGGACTATTTCTCTCTGTGTGCACTAGAAAACAAATTTGTCCATGCATGTTTCTGTCAACAATCTCCAAAACATAAGAGAGCAAATATTGCACCAACAATCTTCCCCTTTTTGGACGATTGTTGAGAAAATAGAACACATCGAAAGATAGATAACAGAATGAAATGGAATGCGAAGGATAACTGAAGACGGGAGATAATTACGAAGATAAAACACGCTCCCCCTGAAGATATGCATCATTTGGAGAATGCATTAGAGATAAATCAGAAGGTAGCGAGATGAATCTTCGTATGAGTGATATTGACATATAATCTCATTCGTGGTCTCTTTCAATGCACTCGACAGTGTCTGAGGTATTTCCTGTCACACACAATCTTTGAAAAAGATTTGTTAGATAGAGTGAATACTTTGAAATGATTTGTGACGAAGGATAAGCCATGAGGATTTGCTCAGAACACGGTTTGAATCCACACGAGATATAAGTTCCCTGCAAGTTAGATACTCAAGGAGAATCAAAGCAAGGGAATCACAGGTATATAGCTCAGAGTAGATAAGCTTCAGACAAGGTTTTCCTGCAACAAAGATGATATGATGGAGATATGCGAGGGAAAACAGCTTATGAGACAGATAGAGAGATTTTGCTTTCGAATCTCAAGAATTTTAGTCTGAAGCTAACTTTCTTCTCCTGCAAAGTTAGATAGCAAAAGATAATCATTATAGAATATCTAAACATAAGACACATATATTTCAAGGAGTGAAATATCTCTTCTAGAGAAGCATGATTTCCAATCCTCCTGGAAATGCTTTTACTGTCCCTGCATGATAGATAAGTATCGAGGATAATTATTGCAAGGAAGTAAGCTTTCGATAGCACCTACAAACAAATAATTTGGAACAAATAGCATTGCAAGGGGGGTTATTAACGGTGCATGACAGCCAAGTATTCCAACACCACAGGCGGTGCTCCAAGTTCCAAAAGAAAATAATTCGACGAGAACCAAATAGTTCGACTAAAAAGCAAATGGCGAAAGGAAACACCCTGCAAATAACCCGCTTATCTATCACTCGATGTTCTTATCCCCCTTTTTGTCAACAAGTGTCAAAAACAAAAGAGAATGCATGCGAGGAACTACTCGCCCGAAGAATCCTCAGAATCAGAACTTGAGCTGTTCGGCGAAGCAGAGCAAGCGATGGTCGAGGCCGAAGCAGGAGTTGGAGACGCAACATGGGCTTCGGGATCAGCTTCGGAAGTAGCAGCGCGGGTGCATCTGGCTTGTAGATAAATGTTCCTGATGTGTCTCCAGGATCATCATCAGGTTCAACAAACAGCACGTCGGTGGAGGTGGAACACTGAGGAAGCACTAGGGTTTGCCTTCGGATGTGAGGAACTTCAAACAACTCTAGATGATCGTATTCTTTCTCGATACCCTTGGCAGATAGTTGTTCAGGAGAGTAATGCTTGCGCACAAGGGTCCAGGAGAGCTTCTTTTGTTCCTTCTCATACAAGAGAGCTTGGCGAGAATAATTGTGAAGCAGATTGATCTCAGTCATCATTTCCAGCTTCACTTTCCAGTCGAGCTTGATATGACTTTCCAGGGCTTGCTGAGTGCAAAGACAAATCTCATATAGTGAAGGATTCTCTTCACGAGGGATTTCAACTTTTGCCTTCTTGATCTTTGGAGCTTTAATAGAAGCAGACATAGGAGCAAAAATAGTTGCATCAACCGGCATCTTCCCTTTGCCGATGTCCTTCAAAATTCTGAGTGTGTCGCGGACTGGTGGCCTATAAACTTTTGGGACGTATGGGCAGAAAAACTTTTCCTCAATAAGCTACCCAGTGGCAAACATGACCCACGGTGCATATGGCTTCAAAGCTTGAGGGCTATCAGCTGCGCAGGCGAAGTTGCAAATGAAAAGATCCGGAATGTCAAAACGAACACCATGAGCAGTGGCTAGAAGTGCATTTCCCACTATGCCATTAATGGTTTCTGGCCTGTTTGTTGGTGTGAGGGAGTTGCAGAGAATGTAGAACAACACTTTGTTCTCATACGCCAGATTCTTTGGATTTGTCTCTATACATTCATCACCAACAAGTTTGGGGTCCATCAGCAGATGAAGTTGAGCTTCGGATATTTCCCAAAAGTGCAGTCTGTGTTCACGAGCAGCATCAAATTCGCACCGAGGAAGATTCAACAGTGCTAAGAACTGGTCAACCGAACATTTGATCTTTTCTTCTCCTGTCATCCATTCGAGGATCCAAGTACTGCTATCTGCAAGGTCTCCTGAGATATAAAGAGTGGCATAGAACTGATGAATCACTTCAGGATTCCAGCCATGATTGAACCGAAGGAAGCTCTTCAGGAAGACAAGTTCAATCTGCTCAATAGTGTGATGGAAGCAGGGTAAATTTTTGAGCTCTGTGAAATCCAGAATCTTGTGCTTGAAGATGTGATTCTTTTCATACAGAATACGAGCATAATACACGGCCTGTTCCTTTGTCCAGAATCTTGGTGACAAGGAAGTTCTTTCTCCATCATATGGGCTGGTTCCAAGGAATGCAAGTTTCGAAAGATGAAACTGCTCCTTGAATGCAGGACCATTCGGGCCATCTTCGACGGGAAAGAAAGGGAATGTTTCCAATGGGTTTCTCAGGTGTTCCTCTTCACCCATATTCCGGAACCGAATGCCATCAGGTGGAGGCACACCTTCCTCAATAGGCCTGAGAGGAGCACGAGGCTTCCTTGATTTTTCTTGTGCAGATTTCTTTGAAGAACTTGAATGTCTATCATCTTTGCTCGCTAGAACTCCTTCAACAGCTTTCTGACTTTTGGGCACTGGGGCCTTTTCTTTCTCTGTATTTCCTTCGGCTGGAGGCACAACAACTTCTTTGTCAGACGCTTGGGGCACAATTGGTGGAGCAATTCCTTCTTGTGCCCTCGGCTCATCATATTTCTTTTCTTCCTCTTCCAACTGTGGTGTAGTGGAAAGAGGAGCAGGATCAACATCCATCTCGGTAGGGGCACCAGATGATGCGACCGGGGTGGATTTGTCTCGGGAAGCATTTAGCTCCCCCTCATTCTTGTCAATATCCTCCTTGTTTGATTCGGAGGGCTCAACTTCAATTTCCTCAGAGGCAATGGATCTGCTTTCTCAACTACAATTTCCTGATGAACATCATCAGCTGGGGCTTGCTGCTTGGGCGAGGCATTTTCTTCATCAGTCTTTTCTAGGAAGATATCAACAACATCAGGTTGTTCTTGGGCTGTTGGAGTAGGAATGATAACCTCCACATGGCTAGCTTGCTGCATTGGTTCATCCTCATGAGGTGGAGATGGTGGAATCTGCTGCAAGGGAGTACTGGAATCAAGTGGAGCATCAGCAACAGTCTGAAGATGGTGATCTTTGTTTTCTTTTGGTTTGTTAACTCTCGCCTTAGCCTTCTGACATTTTTCCTCTTTGATTCTTCTTCAAGCAAGATCTGCCTTGCGGTCAATCTCCTCGTTTCTTATGTCACATAACTGAGATACCTCCATGTGCAACCACGAGTGCCAATCAATTTTCTCATTCCGCATGAGACTGAGAGCCTTGGTGAGTTAAACAATGTCTTTGTTCAGATTCTTTCTTTCGAATTCAGAGTTGGCCTTTCTCCTCATTTGCTCGATGGCTTGCTTGTCTTTGATAGCTTGATTCAACTTCTTAGAGATTTTTCTTAGCTCAATGAAATGCTTTGTTACCATTTCGGTAACATCATCAGGTAGTCCCAGACTGCTAATATCATCAGCTTTTGCATCATATGTAACACTGTCAATGGTCTTCTTTCGGGAACCACGAGGGGAAACAGATTTCCTGGAGTTGCTTCCCTTGGATGCAGAAGCACGATCCTTCTTCTTCTGAACGTCTTGCTATGTCAGGGCCACGTTTTTCGCTTCAACTTGGTTTTTCTTCGCTTCCCTAGCATCACGCTTGGCTTTGGCCTTCGCCCTCTTAGCTGCTTCCTTGGGAAAATCAGTGATGGTTTTGAGGGAGTCGGGATGAGCATTTGAAGGCTGTGGTGGTTTGACTTTTTCATCATCGGGGCCAATGCAATTTTCAGCAATGCAGTCATTCCACGATGGTGTGAAGATAAACAGGATCTGGTACTTCTTGTGAACGTTTTCATAATTTTACCATTTTCTTGCCTAGTGGCGGCGAATCCTTTGAAGCATGTTGTTGCGTTCAGTTGTTGATTCAACCCCAGGTGGAGTTCTGTAACCATCTGGATCAAACATTTCAGCTGTGGTAATCTTTTCTCTGCCACGACCACCCTTTTTAGGATTACCATCCAAGAACATGGTTAGGGCGTCTGTGACCAATTCATCCTCGGGCTGACTATGAGCAGAGGGAATCTCCTCATCATCTTCTTTGGATTCAGACTCTTGTTTCTTTATCGGTGCTTTGGGAGGCTTTGAAGATTTTCCTCCTCCTGTTAATCTCATTCAATCAGACCTTGGTGGAAGTCGAGGCAATTCTCCTTCAGAATTTGAGTACTATTCTAAACTCTGTGCCATGACCAACCTGTGAGTAGAATAGATATGAGGGAAAATGGGGTAGGGTCATAAACATGCACAGAGGGTATTTTGAACAAAAATGAATGTTTTTGGAAGAAAACATAGGAATTCATGGTATACTTAGAGAAGATATCCTCGATAGAATTTAAACTAGCCATAGAAAATTCAAGGCTGATTAACGACTATCTAATCTTTCAGATAAGGACATATGAACCCTAGGTCGAGGAGAACAAGTACGAGGAAGATCTACAAACCGTACCAGTCAAATACTAGTGATTCCTAAAGATCTACCACTGTGAAATAAATCAAGGAAAATGGCATCGGTAAGAACTGCCCTAAGAATAGAGTAAAGGATAGGAGCAGTTCCAGATCCAAGCACCCTAACTTGGCAACTTGGATCAACTTCGGCAATGCGGAAGGAAAGATTACCGCACCGGTGTGATCAACAACGACGAAGATTCACCGGAGTAGCACAGCGAGGCTCCTCGCCGGAGTTGCTCCGAGCAAGGGCTCGGGAGGAGGTGCACGAGGGTTTGAGTAGCAGGGAGGAAGAAGACACGATGAGGGGTATTTTAGCTCGCAAGCTGAACCACCTCTCTAAGATATACGGCTCTCAGTTACGGGACGTTCCGCATTCAACGGACTTGATCACAATCATGGGGATCATGGGTACGTGGCAACCGTTTTCTGCTAGAAACTCGAGAAGTGAGCGGGAGACCGAAAGGTTCAAAGAAGGGCAAACGCCAAAGATGGTTAAAAGTTTGAAGTCGATTTCTTTCGCGACCAAGGACGTCGGACAGAAATTTGCTTTAGATCAAATTGCAGGCTTATGACGGACAACATAGATTTGGATGAGAAAGAATAGAGGGATAAAAGGGTCCGAAACAAAACATTCAGACAGAAGAGAGGAAAACACAAAAACACGGAGCTATGAGTGAGTTGTTCATCGGACCAAACACAAACACAGTAACACAAAGACAAACACACAAACAAGAGCAAATAAACACAAAGAATGAGCACCAACAATATAAATCTTAGGGCTAATAATAAACGAGTAGAATCCCTGAGGGAGTTCCTGCAAGAATGGTTAGTTCTTTTTTGAAACCCACACTTGCGTGGGCAGCGACCATCTCATTTGCTTAGTCTGGGCAGGGACATTCCTTCGGTAAGTTCTATAGTTCGCCTGTACCTTTCGAGAGTAATCAGATGAATATGCATTGAATTTGTTTCCAGAGACATGAGCATAATGATTTGTGGAGGTACACATGTACTCCTTCCGTCAAAGGTTTGACCGATATCCATTCGAGGAAGTTTCAGTGCCAGTCTACGAATGATAATCATTTCCTCGAAGGGAATCACTCTGCATATTCAAGTTAGCAGTGACAGATACATTTTCAATGATGCACTTCTTCACCTAGATTTGCTTCTTGGGTGAACCAGACCTGCAGTTAGTCCCAATATAACGAGCGAAAACTTTAGCATTCTGTTGTTTGAAGAATTTGTAGTTTGAGTCATCAGATTCGTCAGAAGCAACAGAAGTGGGAGTGTCATATCCATACAAAATTGTAGGTTCAAGAGTTTTACTTTGAGCAAGAACCCAACTTGTTAGAGGATATTTCTCGGGAGTACAGTAGGTTCCATCAACGTTGAGTTTTCTTTCGAAACCCAATCCTTCCTTTCGGGGGTTTTGTGCAGTATTGACTTCTTGAGCACATCACAGAGAGTTTGATGCCCTTTGAGGCTCTTTTGCATTCCTGTCTCAAGCAAGTTCTTTAACCCGCGTCATCAGAGATAGCAACAAATTCCTCGGAAGATGCGTTAGAAATACCATTCGTAGTTGTTGCAAAATTCTTGATGACAACATTAGATATTTCAGCATTTGAATCAGCATTGCTACATTTTAGGCATTGTGAACAAGGAGGCACAAAGTGATGCGGAGCATCCTACCATCATCCCCATGGAATCTACACCAACACATCAAGCACCACGTGGACCCATGACAAGAGCTAGAGCACGCGCAATGGAAATTGAGGTGAACTCCTTCCTACTTGACATGCATACGGACACGAGTGGGACTTGGTTGCTACCTCACCAAAATGCACTATGTATCATTAGGTACGAAGAGGAACACTCCCAAGTAGCTAAGGAACATCACCAAGGAGAAGGAGAAGGAGAAGCACCCCAAGTCCATAAGGAAGGATAAGGAGTTCAAGAGAAGCAAGGCTGCAAGTCCCAGGCGACCCCGTGCGCACGGGCCCCCAAGACCCCGTGTCCACGGGCTATCCAGGGATTTGGCGCTATAGCACCCCGTGCGCACGGGCATGTACCATGCACATGGGACCCCCGTGCGCACGGGCCCAACTTACCCCGTGCGCACGGGCCCATCAGGAAGGCCGGCTGAGATCGGCTGTTGGGCCTCCACTTCATCCACTTCGTCCCCAAGCCTATATATTCCGTACCTAGGGTCATGTTTAGGGTTAGAAAAGTATATGTGAGATATTTGAGTGCTTTGCTCCTTCTACCACTCCATCGGATATCTAGACCTCTTAGGAGAGGATCCACCTGTGGATTTCAAGACCTCCTCTTGGAGAAGACTATCATCAAGACCTCACCTCCTTAGGAGTGGGAAGAACTTTACCTAGTGCTTGTTTCCTTTGGTTGTGTTTGTAATCTTGTGGATCTATGTGTTTTCTATTCTAGTGGATGTGTGATTGGGTTTTGTTGGAGTGAATTCCTCTTGTGTTCTTGGTGTTCATCCCTTTTCCCCCTCCAAGTGTGAAAAGATCCATCTTAGGGTTTCACCCTACAACATCTTGGTATCATGAGCAAGGTTGATTCACATCTTGGAGTCCCTACCGCCCATTTGCTAGCTAGATTTTGTTGTTTTTTGTCCTAATTTGAAAATCCCCACCAAAAATAGCCCCAAAATTTTTCTTGCAATTTGTTGGTTCTTGTGAGATTTGGTTGACTTGATCCACGAATTTGGTGTTTGACAAGTGGATCTACCCCTTACCATCTTTCCCCACCCACCCAACCATCGATTTTGGCCAAAAATTTGCAAAAATCCACGGATTCGAAGGTGTTCTTGCGCACCCAGAACACCCCATACGCACGGGCCATCGGGACCCCGTGCACACGGGCATCACTTACCCCGTGCGCACGGGCCATACAGAGCAGTTCGGCCATCCCCATTTGTCCACCATTTTGCCTCTCCACCACCACATTTGATCTTCCTCAATACTTCTCGTGAGTTTTTGAGTTTTGGAGTTGCGGTTCTCAAGTGTCCTAAGGTGTTTCGGCTACTTGGGCGCGCTTTGTCTTCATCATCGCTGCCACTCGTCATCGACTCGGACTCCATATCGGCTTCGACCACTCCCTCTTCATACCAACCGTAAGCAAGGATGGTAACTTCAACGGCGCTTTGTTCATACCCTTGACATTACCTTGATAGCCTCAAGCCTCTTTTGCGTTACTTACCCATCGAGACTAGCAAGTTGAGAATTGCCGGGCCAAGCCTTAGTGCACCCTTAGTGTTACGTCTCTCCCGTGCATATATCACTTGTTACCTCATACCCAGGCTTGCATATCAAGCATTGTGGCATAGTCCAAAAAAAGCTTTTAAGCAAAAGAAGAGAAGATAAACAAAGAGCTTGTAAGCAATCGCATTGAGCGTCATACCATAGTTACATCATCTCAGTTCATACATACATAAGCATACTTGGGATAGTAGACGCCCCACCTCTATTAGGTTGGTGCACTAGCGTATCTAGCCCATTAGAGCAATCGAGCTAGTGTCTCTCTAGTATTCGTACAACAAGAGCATTCTTCCCGTGGTTCCACCTCTTAGAGCTCATTCCTTGGTTGTGCGGATCCCATCTATACTCCGTGTTTGTGTTCCTAGTGATATCATTAGATTTGATCTATTTGTCTTACTTGCGATTTGTGCATCTTTTCAACCTTTTCAACATCTTGACTAATATTTTCTTGAATTATTTGTACCACTTCCTAACCAAGATCCTCCATAAGCCATTTACTTGTAGGTGTGAGAAAACAAAACCCTGTACCCATTCTACTATTATAGCATCACGTGGGATCGTACTTGATACATCCACAATCTTAGGAAAAGGTAACTTCGGTATTGTTCTCTCATTTTCCTACTCACCGCCACTTCTACATGATGGATAGGCCTTCTTCTTTGGTGAACCCGCTCTTCGAGGATCAAGATGACGAATGCGACTTCGTCACCAAGAATCACTTCTTCATCGCACAATGAGCTCTACATCAAGAGAGTGAAGCGTTGGGCGATCACATCGAGCAACTCGCCATCGACCTTCGTCAATCGGAAGCAAGACAACGGGACTACCTTGACGCCAAGCTCTCCAAACAAATGGAAGATTTCAGCAACATGATCGTGAGCCGTGCATCTTCCTCAACTTCTTCACCAAGACAGCGCCACTCAAGTCGACACTCATCATCATACTCTTCTTCCGATGCAAGTCCTCCTCGAGCTCGCTCCCCTCTACGAGACGACACTCAAGATCTCCAAGCTCAAGAAAATCCTTTCCATGGCAATGCCGTACAAGCCCGCATGCGTGCACGTGAAAAGGCGCGACGCCATGCACAACAAGCCATGGAGCAAGAGCAACCTCCACCACATCAGCCACGTCAAGCATCTCAAGACGGCAATGCACTTCGGCAAGAGCAACAAAGTCATGAAGCACAAGTTCAAGTGGCTCAAGACGCACTCTGAGAGTCCACTCGAGCCGTTGCCCAATGCAACCGTCAAGTACATGATCAAGAGGAAGCACTTCGTCAAGCACGGCAAGAAGAAGCCGCCCCGATGTGAAGAGCAACAAGAAAGGGCAAACCGGGCACACATGCCTCGTCCTCCTCCTGCTCGGCAAGAGCGACACCAAGTGGAATGAGTGCTCGAAGACCCTCCCCCACGCTAAGAGTGTCATCAACACCATCACTATGATGAAGAACTCCGCTACGGCAAGCTCAAGTTCACCATGCCCTAGTTCTCTGGAAGCAACAATCCTGAGGAATATCTCTCATGGGCATTAAAGGTCGACAAGATATTCCGTCTTCACAACTATGATGAAGAGAAGAAAATCGTAATGGCCTCCCTTGAGTTTCAAGACTATGTCCTCATTTGGTGGGAACAAGTGATCGAGCGACGCCACGAGAAGGGCGAGCCACCCATCACAACTTGGACACAAATGAAGGATGTCATGAGAGCTCGTTTCGTGCCTACACACTACACCCGAGATCTCTTCAAGAAGTTGCAACTCCTCAAGCAAGGCATGAAGACAGTGGAAGAATACTATCAAGAGATGGAAATTGCCATGATAAGAGCCAATGTCAAAGAAGATGATGAGCAAACTATGGCACGCTTCTTGAACGGCCTCAACCACCCAATAAGGAAGATTGCCGATTTCGAACCCTACTCCAACCTTCTCGAACTAGTTCATTAAGCGACCAAGGTGGAGCAACAAATGCAAGAAGACCTCAAATACACCAAGTACTCATCCAAGACCTACGGCTCATACACTCAAGCTACCTCTACTACGACACCTCCTACCTCGACTAGAGCATCACCAAGTACTGGCAACAAGTCAAGTTCCAATCTAGCGACGCCTTCCTCGACTCGTCCTCCGGCAAGCAACTACAAGAACAAGACTACCTCTTCATCGGCACCACTGAATGACCTCGTCAAGACAAGTTCTCTCAAGTGCGTCACATGTGGTGCCAAGTCTTTCCAATACATCAACCGGCAAACCATGATTGCCAATGATGATGGCACATACGACTCCAGAGTGAAGACGAGATGGAAGCTCTCGAGCACGTCACCATGCACCATCAAGTGAATGAAGAAGAAGATGCTCAAGTCTTTTTGCGACAATGATTCAAGTCCCGCTCTTGTGGTCTCCAAGTTCTTGATGCTTCAACACCAACAAGACGAAGACCTACGGTGTCACATCTTCCACACCAAGGCCGGCATCAACGGGCGCTCCGTAAAGGTCATCATCGATAGAGGAAGTTGTCACAACTTGGCAAGTGACGAGCTACGACCCTGGCACCATTCAAGTGGAGCACACCATGCAAGTTTCATTCAAGATAGGCACCTATGAGGACACCCTGGAGTGTGATGTGGTTCCCATGTCTGTGTGCCATCTTCTCTTGGGGAGACCTTGGCAATTCGACTGCGGCGTCATCCACAACAGGAGAACAAACCACTATAGTTTCAAGATGATGGGAAAGAGTACATGCTACGACCTATGTCACCAAGTCAAGTGATCACCGACAAGTAAGCATCCACCCATTGTGGAGAGACTAGTGAGAGAGTGAACCACCACAAAGAGAGTGAGAGCCACAAGCCCAAAATGAGTGACTACACACCAAGAGAGAAGAACTTAGTCCTCCTAGCCACAAAAAGAGAGATGAGAGAGTGTGTGAGTGTGTGAGAACCCATCTAGTGTCATACACTATGTCCTAGTGTGCAAAGATGAAGTGGCAAGGACTAACACTTCTAACCCTCTACCCCTAGTGTTATCTCATTTGTTGCAGGAATTCGCGGATGTCTTCCCTAATGAGCTACCTCCCATTCTTCCCCATCTACGTGGCATCGAACACCGGATCGACCTTATCCCCTGCGCACCTCTTCCTAACAAGGCTCCATACCGCGTCAACCCCGAAGAAACAAAAGAAATACAAAGGCAAGTCCAACATCTCATAGACCATGAACATGTGCGTGAAAGTTTAAGTCCTTGTAAAGTACCTGTCATTCTTGTGCCTAAGTGCGATGGTAGTTTTCGCATGTGTTCCGATTGTAGACCAATAAATGCTATCACCGTTCGCTATAGGCATCCCATTCCACGCCTTGATGATATGCTACATGAGCTTAGCGGCGCGACCATTTTTTCAAAAGTTGATCTTAAAAGTGGTTATTATCAAATACGCATACAAGAAGGTGATGAAAGGAAGACCGCTTTCAAAACAAAATTTGGTTTGTATGAGTGGTTAGTTATGCGTGTGGAGTTATCGGAAGCACCCGGAACTTTCATGCGTGTTATGCATTATGTGCTTCGTTCTTACATTGGAGTGTTTGTTGTGGTCTACTTTGACGATATTCTTGTGTTTAGCAAATCACTTCAAGAGCATGTAAATCATCTTAGGGCCGTTTTGCAAACTCTTCAAAAAGAGCAACTTTATGCCAACATGGAAAAATGCACTTTTGGTGTTGACAAGATTGTTTTCTTGGGCTTTGTTGTATCTTAAAAGGGTGTTCATGTTGATGAGTCTAAAATTGAAGCAATTAAAACTTGGCCACAACCCACTAATTTGCAACAAGTGCGTAGTTTTCTTGGTCTAGCGGGTTTTTATCATCGCTTTGTGAAAGATTTTAGCACTATTGTCGCACATTTGCATGCCTTGAGTAAGAAGAATGCACCCTTTGCTCGGGGAACATCTCAATCTACCGCATTTGATGAGCTCAAATCTTTGCTTAGACATGCCCCAATTCTTGCATTACCTAATTTCAACAAAGTTTTTGAGGTTCATTGTGATGCTAGTGGTAATGGAATTGGTGGAGTTTTGATGCAAGAAAAGCGACCCATTGCATACTTTAGTGAAAAAGTTTTCGGTGCTCAACTCAACTATCCCATCTACGACAAAGAATTGTATGCTTTAGTGCGCGTATTGCTTGTTTGGGAGCATTATCTTCACCCACATGAATTTGTCATCCATACCGATCATGAGACACTAAAGTACCTTAAAGGTCAAACCAAGTTGAACAAACAGCATGCGAAATGGAATGAATTTATTGAATCTTTTCCTTATGTGATCAAGTACATTAAGGGTAAATAAAATGTTGTGGTGGATGCTCTTTCCCGCAAATGCATGTTAGTTACTCAACTTGAGTTGAATGTTATTGGCTTTGAGCATGTTAAAGATCTTTGTGCACATGATCCTACATTTGTGATTCCTTATGCCAAATGTCTCACTCACACTTGTTGGGAGAACTATTATCTCAAGAATGGATACCTTATGCGCGCTAACAAGCTTTGTATACCCGAGTCTTTGCTTCGTTTGTTACTTTTGCCAGAGGCTCACGGCGGAGGACTTATGGGACATTTTGGGCGCGACAAGACCTTTGCCACACTCTCCTTCAAGTACTTTTGGCCAATGATGTTCCGCGATGTCGCTCGCTTCACCAACCGATGCTCTACATGCCGTAAAGCTAAGTCACAAGCTCAATCTCATGGTTCACATATGCCACTTCCAATTCCATATCAACCATGGGAAGATATTAGTATGGATTTCGTGCTTGGTTTGCCTAGGACTCAAAATGTCAAGGATTCCGTATTTGTTGTGGTGGACCGATTCTCTAAAATGGCACATTTCATCCCATGCAATAAGATAGACGATGCTTCACATGTTGCAAATCTTTTTTGTAGGGAAATCTTGAGGTTGCATGGAGTGCCAAGGACCATAGTGTCGGACCGTGACGTCAAGTTCCTAAGCTACTTTTGGAAGACACTATGCGCCAAACTCGGAATCAAGCTTCTATTCTCGTCGGCCTACCATCCACAAACCGATGGCCAAACCGAAGTCACCAACCGGACACTATCTACTCTCCTACGCGTGTTGATCAAGAAGAACCTCAAGGAGTGGGAGGAGTGCTTACCCACCGCCGAGTACTCCTGCAATCGGGCTTGACACACTACTACCAGCAAGTCCCCCTTCGAGGTTGTCTACGGCTTCAACCCATTGTCCTCATTGGACATTCTACCTCTTCTGCTCCAAGAACGCGCGAACATGGATGCGAGTGCAAGGGCAAGTTTTCTCAAGAAGATGCATGAAGATACAAGGGCCACGATCGAGCGTCAAGTACAACGCCTCGCCACCAAGCTCAACATCAACAAGACACCAATGGTGTTCCAACCGGGAGATCTTGTATGGCTACATCTCCACAAGGACCGCTTCCCAATGAGCACAAATCAAAGCTACTACCATGAGCCGATGGACCATTCAAGGTGCCAGCACGCTACAATTACAACGCCTACAAGATTGACATACCCCGCGACAAGTACAATGTAAGCGACATCTTCAACGTCAAGGACTTGGCCCCATACCATGGTGATGAAGATCACGATCCGTGGACGGATCTCTCCCAAGGGGGGGGGAGATGATGCAGAGCATCCTACCATCATCCCCATGGAATCTACACCAACACATCAAGCACCACGTGAACCCATGACAAGAGCTAGAGCACGCGTAATGGAAACCGAGGTGAACTCCTTCCTACTTGACATGCATATGGACACGAGTGGGACTTGGTTGCTACCTCACCAAAATGTACTATGTATCATTAGATACGAAGAGGAACACTCCCAAGCGGCTAAGGAACATCACCAAGGAGAAGGAGAAGCACCCCATGTCCATAAGGAAGGACAAGGAGTTCAAGAGGAGCAAGGATGCAAGTCCCAGGCAACCCCGTGCGCACGGGCCCCCGGGACCCCGTGTCCACGGGCTATCCAGGGAGTTGGCGTTGTAGCACCCCGTGCGCACGGGCGTGTACCATGCACACGGGACCCCCATGCGCAAGGGCCCAACTTACCCCATGCACACGGGCCCATCAGGAAGGCCGGCTAAGATCGGCCGTTGGGCCTCCACTTCGTCCCCAAGCCTATATATTCCGTACATAGGGTCATGTTTAGGGTTAGCAAAGTATATGTGAGATATTTGAGAGCTTTGCTCCTTCTACCATTCCATAGATCTATACCTCTTAGGAGAGAATCCACTTGTGGATTTCAAGACCTCCTCTTGGAGAAGACTATCATCAAGACCTCACCTCCTTAGGAGTGGGAAGAACTTTACCTAGTGCTTGTTTCCTTTGGTTGTGCTTGTAATCTTGTGGATCTATGTGTTTGCTATTCTAGTGGATGTGTGATTGGGTTTTGTTGGAGTGAATTCCTCTTTGTGTTCTTGGTGTTCATCCCTTTTCCCCCTCCAAGTGTGAAAAGATCCATCTTAGGGTTTCACCCTACAACACAAAGTCATCAGGAAGTTGTTTAGATTACTCGGCGAAAAGTGAAGTTTTTTTTTGCAAGCACGTTATAAGACTCTTTCAGTGACTCGAGTTCTTGATTCCTATTAAGGAGTTCATCTGATAAACTCTCATAGTCGACTGTAAGGGAATCATATCGGTTGGAAAGATCATCAATAGTTAAAGAAAAAGCATCATGCTCTTTGATCAAATTTTGATTCTTCTCCATCTCTTCGACCAGTAATCCTTCAGTTTTCCTAAGATTGTTCTCTAGTTTTTCAAGATCATCTTGTTGAGATTTTGCAATCTTAATCAGTTTAGCATAGGCAATGTATTCAGGAGAATATTCTATCATTGATTTTCGGTGTTTTGCTGATACCTGATCCTTAGAGGTTTTTGCCATGAGACAGAATACGATTGGTTCATCATCACTTGAAGCATTGTCATAAGTGTCTGATTCGAGTGATTACTCAGATGATTCATGAGCAACGAAAGCATTGCTTCTTCCTATCCTTCTGTGAAGCTCTTTATCTTCTGATTCTGAGTCGGATGTCCCATCTTCAGATTCCAAGTTCATATCGGCACATGCTCTATTCAGCTGTGATATTCTCTTCATATTTGATTCGATGGTTGCTCTGGCTTTCACGTCAATGATTGGTCTCATCGAAGAGGATGAGGAAGATTCATTTTTCTTCGAGAGCTTAGTGTGATGATCCATTCGAGTGAATCCATTACCGTGAAGATACATCCATCTGTTGCTTGGTTTTCTATCCCAGCAAGGACAGTTTGCTATGAGGTGACTGAATTGTTTGAACTTGAAGCACTTCATTTCTTTCTGAGGTAACTTTCTTGAAGATTCAAGCAAGTCAAATTCGTCATCATTTGTGAGACACAAATTCTATCTTCTGAGATCACTTAGCCTTTTTGTGAGCATTTCTAGTTCCCTTGTGATAGTGTATTGATTCTCGACATCTTCTTCTTTTGAACTGCCAAAGTGTGAAAGAATTTCCCCATCACTTTCTGAAAAATATTCTTGATCTCCATTTTCAAGTTCCATCTTTTCTTCGTGAATAGACAACAACGTCATGACCCCGACGTAGTGAAGTTCTTCATAGTCTGGTCTTTGCTTGATTTCGGCTACGATTGGATTGAAGGTTGCATCAAGAGCACTCAGTAGCTTGTTGACTACATTTCTATCGATGATATCTGTTACTCCTCATTGATGAAGTCTTTCAACAATATTGGTCAACAGATCTATGAGTTCCATAGCACTTCCCTTACGAAAACTTCTGAAACCAGCAAACATGGCACGAAGCATTTCAGTGTGAGAATCTGTTCTGGTAATGAATTCTTCATGAGCATTTTTTATGGCATCCCAGAGTTGCTTTGTAGTCTCAAGCTTTCGGAACCGAATGAAAATGTATTTCGAGATACTTTCATAGATAATATCTTTTGCTTGTGCATTCAACCGCAGTATAGCTTTGTCATCAGAATTTGGAGCATCAGGGTGCTGAATGGTGTACCCATTTTTCACAATCTGCCAAAGTTCTATATTGATGGCTTGAAGTCTGATTCTCATTCTCTCTTTCCAGTAAATATAGTCATTTCCATCGAAGATAGGAAATCTTTCAAAGTGCGAGGATCTACCTGCATACCACGTACTCAAAACTCCAAGGTTGTTAGACCTTTAATAAATAGAGACAGAGAGTACCTGCTCTGATACCAATTGTTAGGACCGAGAGTATATCGACCAGAGGGGGGTGAATGGGAGATTCAAAAATTCTTGCGAATGTTATGAATTGATCCCAAACACAGCAGCGGAAATAAGGTTCGGTAGAAATCAAGTACGTTATTGAGAAACGTATCTATCGATGTAGGAAGCAATAATGGTTCGAGCATAGGATATCACAGGTTTGACAACAATGATGGTAATACAATATGCGAATAGATGAAGTAGCATGAGAGAAAACAAGGTATTAACTACGAAGGAAAAACACAAGACAAAGGTGACGAGGTGAATGAAAGCAATACAGGGAAATCACACCAGTCTTAATAAGATAAGAGCGAATAGAAATGTATACGACAGGAATGACTAAACTGAATGATGAGAATGCAACATGGTGAGCAACGAACGATAACAGATGGAACGACAGAGATGATAGAAACGAATGATATGTAATAGTCAATGATTGATCAGATAAACTATCGTCACAGAGCACGAAAGTAATCTGCTGAATGTAATGCAGTAAGGTAGAGTGAACCAGTGGTGCTCGATGGCAACAGATGGATTTGGTAGACCAGTTGGCCCTTCTGCCAAAGGACTATGTCTGGTTGGAGGGGTTGTGATTTAACACAGAAGATAAACTCTCTTCACCCTATTCTCCTTCAACTTGGAGCTAATCAGACTCCAGTTGATTTCGCTTATGGTAGATACTTGTCGGCGATCTCCAAACCTTGGACAGACCTCTTCGCGAACCACAATGACTCTTGGTTTCTGAAGAACTTGCTCAGTGAAGACAAAATCTCTTCAAAACTCGAGCCGACACCTATCCGTCTAGGGAGTGCGCATCTCTCAAGAGTAATAGGTACAAGAACTCTAAACTCAGAACTACTATGATGCTCAACCACTGTCTAAGTTCGGGCTCTTGACTTTTCTCTCGGTGGATCTTAAACTCAAATCACTCGGAAAGGGGATGCTCAATCAATCTTCTCAGAAATCTTAAGAGGAGCAGCCAACAGGCAACGTTGGAGCGGGGTGGCTATTTATAGCCGTAGCCTTCACTGAATGGAAAAAGACCAATTTGGACATGTGGAGCAGCCAATGGCCGAACAACACGAGTGCAACAGTCAGAATTTGAGCACAACGGTAACATTCCTTGCGGTGCAAGTAATGCTAACTCCTCAGTTTGAAAGATATCTCCTGCAGCACAAAGAACAACGTCTACTGCCGACAGGTAATCATTTGAAACATAAAGAGGTTTCTCTGAGTCTCACATAGGTTTTGGGCTAAGCATCACAGCGGATCTAAGCTTTGAGAACCTATACCCCTCTTAATAGTACGGAGGTCCTATGACTCAAATGAATAAAAGAAGAACAGCAAAATGAATACTACGTCTTCACTTGTCTTCGACTTCCATTCGCTGCAGTCAATTTTCTTCGGACAGGATCTCTGAACCAATTGCTTCACATCAACAATAAATTTTCGAGGGGTTAACTCCTTCACATCAATCTTCTCGTCTACATGTTCTCAACAGATGTAGCTCATTCTTCTCTACAACGCATATATTCTTCGGTGAAGTTCCTCGAACTTGACACCGGAGACAGCATTCTCTTCGGTTTTGCATGGACTATTTCTCTCAGTGTGCACTAGCAAACAAATCAGTCCATGTCTGTTTCTGTCAACAATCTCCAAAACATAAGAGGGCAAATATTGCACCAACAAATGCCATGGATAATTTGCATTTGTAGAAACTACATTTAGGTATGGCAGTGCTAGATAATTTGAATAGATGGGTAATTTGTAAAAGTTGTATGGCAATGCTAGATAATTTGAATAGATGCATAATTTGCATGTGTAGAAACTGCCATGGCTTGGTAGTGAAGTGAGTAGGCAAAATAGATGGATAATTAAAAATGGTATGGCATTGCTAGATAATTTGAATAGATGGACAATTTGCAACATATGCATTTAGTTGAAGTAGTTTCATTATCTTCGGTTTCATTTAGTTGAACTAGTTGCCATATTTAGGTAATTTAGGTAGATTTGGCAGTTCATTATGTTTAGAAGATTTTCCCATGTGGGACAAATTAGGTAATTTAGGCATGTTTGCCAAAGCTATGCATATGCTATACTTTAAAAATTATATGAACTAGAGTATGAACTAGTGTTATTTTTTTATTTTCCAAAGCTATGCATATATTTTTGATGGGTAACGTTGCATGAAAATAAAAAAATTCCTATGAATCACCCAAGATCTAATCTAGGAGATGCATAGAAACGAGAGGTGAGTGTGTCTATGTACCCTTGTAGACCAGAAGCGTTAGCGTCGTAACGCGGTTGATGTAGTCATACTCGTCGCGATCCAATCCGATCTAGTGCCAAACGGACGGCACCTCTGAGTTTAGCACACGTACGGCTCGACGGTGTCCTTTCCTTCTTTATCCAGCAAGTGAGGGAGAGGAGGTAGAAGAGATCTGAACCAACACAATGGCGTGGTGGTGGTAATGGCAGCGAAACACCGACAGGGCTTCGCCAAGCACTGACGGATTGAGGTGGAGGCTTATCGGGAGAGAGAGAGAGGAGGCTTGGGTTTGGTGTGTCCAACCCTTGCGCCCCCTCCCCACTATATATTGGGGTGAGGGAGGGTAGGGGGTGCAGCCCTAGCCCCTCCTCCAAGGAGGGGAGGCGTCCAAGGGAGGAATCTTGCCTCCAAGGCAAGTGGACTCCCTCCCACTTAGGGTTTCTCCTTCCCAGGTGCATGGGCCTTGTAGGGGCTGGTTCCCTCAGCCCATTAAGGCCAGGGCGCCCCCCTACAGCCCATGCTACTATATGGGACATGGTGGAACACACCGAGGACTTCTGGACCCATCCAGAACCTTCTGGAACCTTCCGGTGACTTCCCGGTACAATACCGAAAAAACCAGACTTTTTCCCGGAACCCCGACAACAAGTTTCCATATATAAATCTTTACCTTCAGACCATTCCGGAGCTCCTCATGACGTCCCGGATCCCATCCAGGACTCCAAACAACCTTCGGATTTCCCCCTATTAATATCTCAATACTACCCTAGCGCTACCGAACGTTAAGCGTGCGACCCTACGGGTTCGAGAATCATGTAGACATGACCGAGACTCCTCTCCGGTCAATAACCCAACACAATGGCGTGGTGGTGGTAATGGCAGCGAAACACCGACAGGGCTTCGCCAAGCACTGACGGATTGAGGTGGAGGCTTATCGGGAGAGAGAGAGAGGAGGCTTGGGTTTGGTGTGTCCAACCCTTGCGCCCCCTCCCCACTATATATTGGGGTGCGGGAGGGTAGGGGGTGCAGCCCTAGCCCCTCCTCCAAGGAGGGGAGGCGTCCAAGGGAGGAATCCATATTGGTTCCCACATATTCCATGAAGATCTTTATCGTTTGAACCACGATGTCAAGGATTCAGTTAATCCCGTATACAATACCATTTGTCGGGCGATATGTTACTTGCCCGAGATTCGATCGTTGGTATCTCCATACCTAGTTCAATCTCATGACTGGCAAGTCTCTTTACTCGTTCCATAGTAAAAGATCATGTGACTAAACTCATTAGTCACATGCTTGCAAGCTTCTTGTGATGCTGTATTACCGAGAGGGCCCAGAGAAATCTCTCCACCACACAGAGCGACAAATCCCAGTCTCGATCTGTGCCCACCCAACAAACACCTTCAGAGATACCTGTAAAGCACCCTTATGATCACCCAGTTACGAAGTGGCATTTGGATACACACTAAGTATTCCTCCGGTGTCAGGGAGTTGCATGATCTCATGGTCTAAGGAACAGATACTTGACATGATGAAAGTTGTAGCAAATAACTAAATGATCTGATGCTAAGCTTACGGTTGGGTCTGTCCATCACATCATTCTCCTAATGATGTAATCCCGTTATCAAAAGACAACTCATATATATGGTTAGGAAACCTTAACCATCTTTGATCAACGAGCCAGTCTAGTAGAGGCATACTAGGGACACAGTGTAGTTTATGTATTCACACATGTATTTAAGTTTTCGGAGAATACAATTCTAGCATGAATGATAAACATTTATCATGAACTGGGAAATATGATAATAACTAATTTATTATTGCCTCTAGGGCATATTTCCAATAGTCTCCCACTTGCACTAGAGTCAATAATCTAGTTCACATCGCTATGTGATTAACACCCAATGAGTTTGGGGATTGATCATGGTTTGCTTGTGAGAGAGGTTTTAGTCAACGGGTCTGCCACATTCAGTTCCGTGTGTACTTTACAAATCTCTATGTCATACAGTAGATGCTGCTACTACGCTCCACTTGGAGTTTTTCCAAGTGACTGCTCCACTATACGTATCCGGTTTGCGACTTAGAGTCATCTGGATCGGTGTTAAAGCTTGCATCGGCGTAACCCTTTACGACGAACTCTTTATCACCTCCACAAATGAGAAGCATTTCCTTAGTCCTCTTTAGGTACCTAAGGATAATTTTGACTGTTGTCCAGTGATCCACTCCTGGATCACTCTTGTACCCCCTTGGCAAACTCATGGCAAGGCACACATCAGGTATGGTACACAACATGGCATACATTATAGAGCCTATGGCTGAGGCATAGGGGGCGTCCTTCATCCTTTCTCTTACTTTTGCTGTGGTCAAGCTTTGAGTCTTACTCAACTTCACACCTTACAACTCAGGCAAGAACTCCTTCTTTGACTGATCCATTTTAAACTCCTCCAAAATCTTGTCTAGGTATGCTCTATGTGAAAGTCTTATCAGGCATCTTGATCTATCTCTATAGATCTTGATGCCCAATATGTAAGCAGCTTTATCCAGGTCTTCCTTTGAAAAACTCCTTTCAAACAACCCTTTATGCTTTCCAAAAATTCTACATCATTTCCAATCCACATATACTTATCAGAAATGTTATAGAGCCCCCACTCACTTTCCTATAAATACAAGTTTCTTCATAAACTTCGTATAAACCCAAAAACTTTGATCACCTCATCAAAGTGTATATTCCAACTCCGAGATGCTTGCACCAGTCCATAGATGGATTGCTGGAGCTTGCATACCTTTTTAGCATCCTTAGGATCCACAAAACTTTGGGCTGCATCATATACAACTCTTCCTTAAGGAAAGCAGTTTTCACATCCATCTGTGAGATTTCATTAATAAAAAATGCAGCAATTGCTAACAGACTTAAGCATCACTAAGGGTCAGAAAGTCTCATCATATTCAACTGCTTGAACTTGCCGAAAACCCTTTGCGGTGAGTCGAGCTTTATAGACAGTGACATTACCATCAGCGTCTGTCTTCTTCTTAAAGATCCATTTGTTATCGATGGCCTGCCTGTCATCGGGTATGTCTACCAAAGTCCACACTTGGTTCTCATACATGGATCCTATCTCGGATTTCATGGCCTCTAGCCATTTGTCGAAATCCGGGCCCATCATCGCTTCCTCCTAGTTTGTAGGCTCGTCGTTGTCTAACAACATGACTTCCATGACAGGATTACCGTACCAATCTGGGCAGTACGTGTCCTTGTCGACCTCTGAGGTTTGGCAGTCACTTGATCCAAAATTCATGATCATCATCATTAGCTTCCTCTTCAATTGGTGTACGCATCACTGGAACACCTTTCTGCGATGCGCTATTTTCCAGTTCAAGTGAAGGTTCGATAACCTCATCAAGTCTACCTTTCTCCCACTCACTTCTTTCAAGAGAAAACTCCCTCTCTAGAAAGGATCCATTCTCGACAACAAAGACTTGCCTTTGGATCTGTGATAGAAGCTATTCTATGAAGACGCACTTCTCCGCTTTGGGTTCGAGCTTATCACTCGTAAGTGTCGCATCCCCAAACTATAAGAAACGACAACATAGGTTTCTTGCCAAACCATAGTTCATACGGTGTCGTCTCAATGGGTTTAGATGGTGCCCTAATTAAAGTGAATGTTATTATCTCTAATGCATATACCCAGAACTATATTGGCAAATCGGTAAGAGACATCATAGAACACACCATATCCAATAGAGTACAGCTACGACGTTCGGACACACCATTACGCTATGGTGTTCCAAGTGGCGTGAGTTGTGAAACAATTTTCACATTGTCTTTAAATACATACCAAACTCATAAATCAGATATTCTCCTCCATGATCATATCGTAGACATTTTATCTTGTCACGATGATCTTCAACTTCACTCTGAAATTGCTTGAACTTTTTCAAAATTTCAGACTTGTGTTTCATCAAGTAAATATAGTCATATCTACTCAAATCATCTGTGAAGGTAAGATAATAACGATATCCACTGCGTGCTTCAACACTCATCGGACCACATACATCGGTATGTATTATTTCCAACAAGTCATTTGCCCGCTCCATTTTACCAGAAAACGGGGTTTTGTCATCTTTCCCATGAGGCATGGTTCACATGTTTCAAATGATTCATAATCAAGTGATTCCAAAAGTCCATCAGCATGGAGTTTCTTCATGCGCTTTACAACAATATGACCTAAGCGACAATGCCACAAGTATGTGGTACTATCATCATTAACTTTGCATCTTTTGGCATTAATATTATGAACATGTGTATCACTATGATCGAGATTCAATAAGAATAAACCATTCTCAAGGGGTGCATGACCATAAAAGATATTATCCATATAAATAGAACAAACATTATTCTCTGAATTAAATGAATAATCATCTCGCAATAAACAAGATCTGAATATATTGTTCATGCTTAACACATGCACCAAATAACATTTATTTAGGTTTAAAACTAATCCCGAAGGTAGTGGGAGCGTACCCATGGCGATCACGTCAACCTTGGAGACACTTCCAACGCGCATCGTCACCTCATCCTTAGCTAGTCTCCGTTTACTCTCTAGCTTCTGCTTCGAGTTACAAATAAGAGCAATCAAACTAGTATCAAATACCCAGGTGCTACTACGAGCACTAGTAAGGTACACATCAATAATATGTATATCAGATACATGTTTGTTGACGTTGCTATCCTTCTTATCTACCAAGTACATAGGGCAGTTCCGCTTCCTGTGACCATTCCCCTTTCAATAGAAGCACTCAATCTCAGGTTTGAGTCCAGCCTTGGGTTTCTTCATGGGAGCGGCAACTGGGTTGCCATTCTTCTTGAAGTTCCTTTTCTTTCCCTTGCCTTTCTTCTTGAAACTGGTGGTCTTATTGATCATCAACACTTGATGCCCTTTCTTGATTTCTACCTCCGCGGCCTTAAGCATCACGAATAGCTCGGGGATAGTCTTTTCCATCCCTTGCATGTTATAGTGCATCATGAAGCCTTTGTAGCTTGGTGGCAATGACTGAAGAACTCTATCAATCACTACTTCATCCGGAAGATTAACTCCCAACTGATTCAAGCAGTTTTAATACCCAGACATCTTGAGTACGTGCTCACTAATAGAGCTGTTCTCCTCCATCTTGCAGCTAAAGAACTTGTCGGAGGTGTCATACCTCTCGACCCGGGCATGAGCTTGAAATACCAATTTCAGCTCCTGGAACATCTCATATTCTCCGTGGTGCTCAAAACGTCTTCGGAGCCTCGGTTCTAGGCCGTAAAGCATGGCGCACAGAACTATCATGTAGTCATCACTTCTAGTCTGCCAAACGTTCATAGCGTCCAAATTTTCGGGAGCGGGTGGTTCACCTAGCGGTGCATCAAGGACATAAGCCTTCTCTGCAGCAGTGAGGATAATCCTCAAATTATGGACCCAGTACGCATAGTTGCTTCCATCATCTTTCAACTTTTCTTTCTCTAGGAACGCATTAAAATTCAGGGGAGCTACAACACGAGCCATTGATCTACAACATAAATTTGCAAAGACTTTAGACTATGTTCATGATAATGTGTTCATTTAATCAAATTACTAGTGAACTACTACTTAAATCAACATCCCTCAAGTTGTCTAAGTGTAACATGATCCATATCAACTAACCCATGTCTGATCATCATGTGAGATGGGGTCGTCATTAATGGTGAACATCTCCATGTTGATCGTATCTACTATATGACTCATGTTCGACCTTTCGATCCTCCTATTCCAACACTACAAAAAAAATGCTTCCGTGATGATACGTGTTTGTCACAGTAGGTCACGTTTTCTGTCATGTGTGTACATCCATGATGATTTTATGACAGAATCAAGATAGTCATACATGTGCTGTCGTACAAGTGTTTCATGACAATACTCAAATTGTCATCACGGAAGTGTCCACTTCCATGATGATATGTGACGCTTCATGGAAGTGCTTTCGTCAAGGGTTACTGACACGTGGCATCCACCATAATGGGTCATCGTTAAGCTATCGGGTCTGGTTTTGGATCCAATAACTGTAGGATCGAAAGTAGGTCTAGAGGGGGGGGTGATTAGACTACTTGACCAAATAAAAATCTAACCTTTTCCTAATTTTAGTTGTGGGCAGATTTTAGCAATTAGCACAAGTCAAGCAATCAACCTACACATGCAATTCAAAGAGTGTAGCAGCGGAAAGTAAAACATTGCATATGAAGGTAAAGGGAAGGGTTTGGAGAGTGCAAACGCAATGATGACACGGAGATTTTTGGCGTGGTTCCGATAGGTGGTGCTATCGTACATCCACGTTGATGGAGACTTCAACCCACGAAGGGTAACGGTTGCGCGAGTCCACGGAGGGCTCCACCCACGAAGGGTCCACAAAGAAGCAACCTTGTCTATCCCACCATGGCCATCACCCACGAAGGACTTGCCTCACTCAGGTAGATCTTCACAAAGTAGGCGATCTCCTTGCCCTTACAAACTTCTTGGTTTTACTCCACAATCTTGTCGGAGGCTCCCAAGCGACACCTAACCAATCTAGGAGACACCACTCTCCAAAAGGTAATAGATGTTGTGTTGATGATGAACTCCTTGCTCTTGTGCTTCAAATGATAGTCTCCCCAACACTCAACTCTCTCTCACAGATTTGGATATGGTGGAATGATGATTTGAGTGGAAAGCAACTTGGGGAAGGCTAGAAATCAAGATTCTTGTGGTAGGATTGGTATATCTTGATCTCAACACATGAGTAGGTGGTTCTCTCTCAGAAAATGTATGCTGGAAGTGTAGGCACGTTCTGATGGCTCTCTCACAAATGGAGATGGGGGTGGAGGGGTATATATAGCCTCCACACAAAATCCAACCGTTACACACATTTGACCCAACTCGGTCATACCGAATAGAAGAACTCGGTGAGACCGATTTAGTTCAAAATATGAATGTTAGGAATCTCAGTGGGACCGACTGGAACAACTCGGTGGGACCGATGTGCTAGGGCTTAGGGAAAACCTCATCTTAGTGGTGCCGATTGCATCAACTCGGTGAGACAGAAGTGAAGCAATTGAGCAACAGAGAGTTAGTCAAGCCATCTCGGTGAGACCGATTGCAATTTCGGTGAGACCGAAATAATTGCAACAGGCAACAGAGAGTTGGCAAGGCCATCTCGGTGAGACCGAGATCCGTATCGGTGTGACCGACCTGTTAGGGTTTCTGGCAGTGGCTATGTCATATGAACTCGGTGGCTCCGGATAGAATGAATCGGTGGGGCCGAGTTGGAGTTTGGGATTTTGACATATTTGGAATGAGAAAGTGGTTGAGGGTTTTGGAGCAATATCACTAAGCATTTGAGCAAGCAAGCCATTAAGCAACACCTGATCCCCTTTTAATAGTATTGGCTTTCCTATGGACTCAATGTGATCTTGGATCACTAAAATAGAAATGAAGACTCTTGAGCTTTTGCCAATATTTGTCCTTAGCATTTTGAGGGGTCCACATCTCTAGACCATGCCATGCCATTCATTGAACTTTCTGAAATATTAAACTTGAATGATCATTAGTTCAATGAGCTATATATTGTTATAAATTACCAAAACCACCCGGGGATTAGTTGCACTTTCAATAACCCATTAACAGCAACGACCAATGTTGATTTTCCACATGTAAAATTCTCGTTGGCCGGAGGAAACACGTGTCGGCTCCGCGATGGGCCAGATGTCATCCATCCAATGGAGGAGACGTGCCTATGATACGTCGACACATGGCACGGACCAACAGAGGCCCATATAGGTTAAAAGGGCTGGCCTAGTCAAAGGCCCGTATGATTTACAAAGGTACTAGTGGGCTGCCCCACTAAAGGTCTGCTTAAACATGGCTCATTTACGGCCCACCACTAGATCTGGCCCATTAATTGTTCGCTCAATCTTTGGGCCCAATTACGGACCACCGCTAGATCTGGCCCATTAATTATTCGCTCAGTCTTTGGGCCCAATTATGGCCCAGTGAGTTTTCGGTCTATTAGAGGCTCGATGTAGACATGGGCCCATTTCAGCCCAGTGTGTCTTTCGGGCTGGTAATGGCCCGTGCTACCCATGGGCCATATATGGTCTAACGCGACATACGGCTCACTAACGGCACGTGATCACGGTGGCAACAGTTCAGCCCAACCTGACTTTGGGCCTATTAAAGGCCCGTCGTATAATTCGGCCCGTTGATGCCTCTACTAAGCTTTCGGCCTCTTAAAGGCCCATGATAACAGTGGGCCAACCAAGGCCCGGGATACATTTCGGCCTGCTTATGGCCCATCATATAACTGTGCCAATAATGGCCTGGTGTACATTTCAGCCTGCTAAAGGCCCATGGATGACTATTGAAAATTGAGGCCCGACATGCATTTCGGCCTGCTAAAGGCCCATGGTATCTTCTGGGCCGTAACAGGCCAGCATAATATTCAGCATGTTAATGGCCCGAAGCTACATGGGCACAACTAAACATTGGGTCCACCAAAGGCCCAACAAGCGTTAGGTCCACTAAAGGCCCAACTAAACGTTGGGCCCAACGAAGGCCCATGTTAGTTATGGGCCTGGTGCATAGTGTCCATGAAGGGCCCAAATGGCCGGCCAGCGCATGCCCAAGAAAGTTGTGGGCCGGCCCAATTGTGGCCCTCTGAAATGCAGGCCCGTTAGAGGCGAATGTTTCGGCCCGGTCGCCTACATCAGATTTTTGCCATTTTTTCCACATAGCGAATAATGTTATATACGGTAACTAGGAATTAAGAACAAACCTACTCTATAGAATAAAGAAATTATGGCATAATAACTTAGAATAAACCTACACTATACAATAAAGGATTACATTCACCGGGCATCAAAGTTCACCACCAGTGATCATAAAGCGCAACGAAGAAGCAGATTACAAAAACTGAGCGCCGTTGCAGTGTAAAAATAATAATACTGAACCAAGACCACTTCCAAGATAGTTCAAGAAAGGTTACCCTTGCGCGGGAGCTGCTGCGCAAGCAGCTGAGCAAGGCTGTGAGACCGGCCTAGCATGTCAGTCATGGCTTCCAGCTGTAGCTGTTTAGCAATGAGGTTCTCATTGGAGTTCTCTGCAATCTTCCTTATATATTGGACTTCAAGTCGAGTTGAGTTGCAGAATGCCTTTCTGCTTGAAGTTGAGACTGAAGAAGTCGAACTGATTCAGGCAACAAATTATGTGAGCTTGTGTGACTGCTAGTATTGAGTACTTGAACACTGCATCAAGACATGACTTTGGGGTTGTCTCACTATCTTCAAGATGTTTCACCTTCTTTGCTGCAATATATGTTGGATTTGTCTCACAGCCTTCAGTAGACTTGTGCATGCCATCAGGCATATCACCCTCAAACATATGGATCCAAATCAGCCCCTTAGGAAATAGCGCATAAACTAGGGTTTAAGATTATGTCACTCTGATCAGTAGCAAAGAAGTATGGTAATTTGATAGTAATGGTAACAGTAGTAGCAGAAACAGTAGCCACTACAAAAAAACACTTCCATGATGATATGTGTTTGTCACAGTAGGTCACATTTTCTGTCATGCATGTACATCCATGATGATTTTATGACAGAATCAAGATAGTCATACATGTGCTGTCGTAGAAGTGTTCCATGACAATACTCAAATTATCATCACGGAAGTGCTCACTTCCATGATGATAAATGACGCGTCATGGAAGTGCTTTCGTCAAGGGTAACCGACACATGGCATCCACCGTAACGGGTCACCGTTAAGCTACCGGGTTTGGTTTTGGATCCGATAACCCGTTAATAGCAACGACCAATGGTTATTTTTTCACATGTAAAATTCTCATTGGCTGGAGGAAACACGTGTCGGATCCTCCATGGGTCAGATGTCGTTACTCCAATGGAGGAGACATGCCTATGATAAGTCGACACATGGCAGGGCCCAACAGAGGCCCATATAGGTTAAAAAGGCTGGCCCAGTCAAAGGCCCGTATGATTTACTTAGGTACTGGTGGGCTAGCCCACTAACGACCTGCTTAAACATGGCCCATTTACGGCCCACCGCTAGATCTTGTTCGTTAATTGTTCGCCGATTCTTTGGGCCCAATTACGGCCCAATGAGATTTTGGCTTGTTAGGTGCCTGATGTAGACATGAGCCCATTTCAGCCCTGTGTGTCTTTCGGCCTGGTAATGTCCCGTGCTGCCCATGGGACATATATGGTCCGACGCGACATCCGGCCCACTAACGGCCCGTGATCAAGGTGGCAACAGTTCAGCCCAATGTGAATTTGGGCCTGTTAAAGGCCTGTCATATAATTTGGCCCGTTGATGCCTGTACTAAGCTTTCGGCCTCTTAAAGGCCCATGATATTAGTGGGCTAACTAAGGCCCAAAATATGTTTCGGCTTGGTAACGGCCCGTCATATAACTGGGCCAATAATGGCCCATTGTACATTTTAGTCTGCTAAAGGCCTGTGGACGACTATTGAAAATTGAGGCCCAACATGCATTTCGGCCTACTAAAGGCCCATGGTATCCTCTGGGCCGCAACAAGCCAGCGGAATATTCAGCCTGTTAATGGCCTGAAGCTAGATGGGTCGACCTAAGCGTTGGGTCCACTAAAGGCCCAACTAAACTTTGGGCCCAATGAAGGCCCATGTAAGTTACGGGCCTGGCACATAGTGTCCATGAAGGGCCCAAATGGCCGGTCAGCGCAGGCCCAAGAAAGTTGTGGGCCGGCCCAATTGTGGCCCACTGAAATGCAAGCCCTTTAGAGGCGACTGTTTCCGCCCGGTCGCCTACATCAGATTTTCGCCGTTTTTTCAGATAGCGAATGATGGCATATACGGTAACTAGGAATTAAGAACAAACCTACTCTATACAATGAACAAATTATGGCATAGTAACATAGAATAAACCTACACTATACAATAAAGGATTTATGGTATATTACATCCACGGGGCATCAAAGTTCGCCACCAGTGATCATAAAGCGCAACGAAGAAGCAGATTACAAAAACTGGGCAACATTGCAGCGTAACAAAATAATACTGAACCAAGACCACTTCCAAGACAGTTCAAGAAAGGTTAGCCTTGCGCGGGAGCTGCTGCGCAAGCAACTAGGCAAGGCTGTGAGACCGGCCTAGCATGTCGGTCATAGCTTCTAGATGTAGTTGTTTAGCAATGAGGTTCTCATTGGAGTTCATCGTGATCTTCCTTAGAGATTGGACTTCAAGTCAAAGTTGAGTTGCAAAATGCCTTTCTGCTTGAAGTTGAGACTGAAGACATGACTTTGGGGTTGTGTCGCTATCTTCAAGATGTTTTGCCTTCTTTGCTGCAATATATGTTCGGTTTGTCTCACAACCTTCAACAGACTTGTGCATGACATCAGGCATATCACCCTGAAACAAGCAGAGAGATGATAGGTTTTGCACGTATATAAACAAAGATGGTAACTGTGCTGTCAATTCCATCCAATTTCAAACTAGAAAATAAAGAGACAGTTCAAAATGTCAATGGCATAATTTGGCATTGTTCATAATGCGGGGAGCCTCACCACACTACTGGATTACCATATCAACAAAATAAGCATAGAAGCAGGGCAAAAGACAATCATTGTATCTATTTTGGTTAATGTGCATGGCATGTTGTTCATATCATCAGCCACATCAGTAAGATAAAGCAGGAAATGACAAGGTGCAAATGTGGCTGCTTCACCACACACTGGATTATAGATCAACAAAAACAAGCATACATGCAGGGCTAAAGAAAATCATTGGATCTGTATTGAGTAATGTCCATGGTATGAATAAGGAATTTGGTTTTACAACTAAAACTTGGAACTTATAGTTTTTGCGAACATGCATTTTGATAGAAACAGCAAACTAAAGAGCATTTGACAATAGGGAGTATGAGCAAATTAAACAACAGTTGAGGATAAAAGCTTTAGAAGGACTGACTTACATTAATAGTTAACACAAGCTCTATAATGCCCTTCTCCATGTCAAGGAAAGGATAACTAAAGAATTTCAGCACAAAATATTCTTCATAAGCATTGCCTGTACTCTACATTTTGTAGAAAGTAATTATAGATATGATAATACTGGAAGGGATAGAGGATAATGAAGATAAGATGCAGATTGATGCTACATAATCAACTTCCTATCCATGTAAGTACAAGCGTTACAGGACAAAATGTATTGACAAGAGCAATGGGCTACACTTCTACACTCGCATTGTCTGTGTATTCAACTTTTTGGTAAGGTTAAATATAGATATGATATTTTTTTAGTAAATGGCGGGCGAGGGAGATAAGATGCAGAGTAATGCTACACAATGAACAAATCCCTCCTTCCCATAATATAAGAGTGTTTTCTACATTGGTGTAATGTACAAAACACTCTTATATTATGGGACAGAGAGAGTAGTTGTTAATGTAAGTACAATGATACAAGACATTCGGTCCTTACAAGAGGACTGCAAAGCTAAACCTCTTCAAAAGCATTGGGTTGATTCTAAATTTATGTAAGAGTCAATATGGATCTTATAATGTCCACCAAATGGAGGATAAGGAGTTTAACATGTGCAGTGATGCTACATAATCAACCAGCTATCAAAGTAAGTATGGTGATACAGGGCAAGAGGTACTCACAAGAGCAATGCAGTGTGCAGTATAGTTGCGAGATTTTGTGGTCCCTTGAGAATGAATATTCTTCTGCAAACAGTTTTCATACAAGTGAGACGGTAAGGCACATGCAGAAATGTAGTTCAAATTGTGATGTGACATCATAGACAGTACCTTTCACTGCAGACGAGACCAATGTGTAACAAGATTATTCTAGTCACTGTCTACTAAATGTAGCACCGGGGACTTTACAGAAATTTCATTTAGAGGCTTGCCATCAAAGTGCACTTGCCTCAGGTAGCAACGATACTTCATCAACGCGTGCTTGAAAAGCGCAACCAAGCCTTGCTCGTCTTGACTATCCAGTTTGGTCCTCGCCTATTTAAAATAATGAAATCTTTTGTCTTCTGTCAGCAGAAACATAGGCACTAATTACCATGAATAACATTAATTAGTAAATTACTTACACATAAGTTGTGGAGGAAGATTGGAAATTGTTCTTTGTCTGTGGTATAATCTTTCCATTAAGGAAAGATGCACACAAAGTCCCTGAAAACAATATAAGCTTTGTCTTCTAAACTAGGAAGAAGTGGAGCATGGGTCCTATTTGCTGCAAATGGGGCTCTCTCTTGTTCGAAGAGGGATTTGGCAACTGGATTTGGTGTACTCTTTGCTGGAATGGGGGTTTTGCGTTGTAGAGCTGGTGCTATGTCAACTGGTATCATCATACTATTTGCTGCAGTTGGGGTCTGTTCAGTTTGGGCATCAAAGATGACCAGTGTTGTAGGGCTAGAGTCTGCTATAGTTGGGGCCGTGTTTTGTGGGTCTGGTGATATTGCCACTACACCTAATGGGCTATTTGATTTATCACATGTCACTACCTTTTCCAAATACTTTGTTCGTGCTCCTTCGCGATCGGCAATCGCCCTCTTCCTTTTGAACGTCTGATACACAAGAACAACATTTCAATGGAGAAATATGGTATGATGACAGATGGAATATGTATTGAAAATGGATAGGCAGGGCATATTCACATAGACGATGTGTAAACTAAGCAAATGGCAATGCAACAAAGTAGAAGCAATGCAACGCATCATTTGCAAGATATGTGCCACCAATATAACCTTGCAAAGTTAGAGTAAGCACCTTGATGGGTGAAAAAGATAGGGCATCTACCTATGACTCCTCCACTAGGGAGCGACATTGACTTAGGTCTCCCTCTAGCTCAGAATCATTGTTAGGATCACATTCTGAACATGAATCTTTAGGTGGAGAGCGTGTGCATTGCATTCCATCCTGGGTGGATCTCAGTCCCTTAATGCCAAGTTTGACCGCCATGACATTGTTCTACTTTATTATTTTCATGCACGCAAGCTCATAATCATTATGATGCTATTCAGTATCTGAGATTCATGAAAACATAAAAAGTAGTCAGATTATCTATGGAATGCATCGCGGATTCTACTCGAATAGTGTCTCCCTACAAACCCCTGCGTATACAAAGTTCACCCCCAACCGTGCTGATGCGCCTTCGTCGTATCTATAATTTTTGATTGTTTCATGCCAATATTATACAACTTTCACATATTTTTGGCAACATTTCATATGATTTATTGGACTAACCTATTGATCCAGTGCCCAGTGCCAGTTCTTGTTTGTTGCATGTTTTTTGTTTCGCAGAATATCCATATCAAACGAAGTCCAAACGCGATAAAAATTTACGAATAATTATTTTGGAATATTTGTGATTTTTGGGAGGTGGAATCAACGCAAACGGGGGACCACAGCCACCACGAGATACCAGGGCGCCCCAGGGCCCAGGCGCGTGGTGGTGGGTCATGCCCTCCTTGTAAGTCAGTTGGAGCTCTACTTCGGGCGCAAGGAAGCTTATATCCAGAAAAAAATCGTGTTAAAATCTTAGCGCAATCGGAGTTACGGATCTCCGGGAATATAAGAAACGGTTTTCGGCCAGAAACCAGGAATGCGAAACAGAAGAGAACAGAGAGGGAGATCCAATCTAGGAGGGGCTCCTGCCCCTCCGCCGCCATGGCAACCATGGACCAGAGGGGGAACTCTCCTCCCATCTAGGGGGAGGCCAAGGAAGAAGAAGAAGGAGGGGGGCTCTCTCCCCCTCTCTCCCAGTGGCGCCGAAACGCCGTCGGGGCAATCATCGTGTGATGGTGATCTACCCCAACAACTCCGTCATCTTCACCAACGACTCCATCATCTTCCCCCATCTATATTCAGGGGTCCACTCTCCCGCAACCCGCTATACCCTCTACTTGAACATGGTGCTTTATGCTTCCTACTATTATCCAATGATATGTTGCCATCCTATGATGTCTGAGTAGATTTTTGTTGTCCTACCGGTAATTGGTGAATTGCTATGGTTGGTTTAATTTACTTGTGGTTATGTTGTTTTTCTTTGGTGCCCATCATATGAGCGCGCATATGGATCACACCATAGGGTTAGTTGTATGTTGATAGGACTATGCATTGGAGGGCAAGGCTGACAGAAGCTTCAGCCTACCATAGAAATTGATGCATACGGGATTGAAGGGGGACCAATATATATCTTAATGCTATGGTTGGGTTTTACCTTAATGAACGTTAGTAGTTGCGGATGATTGCTAATAGTTCCAATCATAAGTGAATAGAGTTCCTGATACGTCTCCAACATATCTACAATTTTTTGATTGTTCCATGCTGTTATATTATCATTCTTGGATGTTTTACAATCATTTTATAGCAACTTTATATCATTTTCTGGGACAAACCTATTGACATAGTGCCCAGTGCCAGTTGCTGTTTTCTGCTTGTTTTTTACTTCACAGGAAATCAATACCAAACGGAGTCCAAACGCAACAAATTTTTTTGGAGATTTGTTTTGGACCAAAAGACATCCAGTGGGCCAAAGAAGTACCGAAGAGGGGGCCCGAGGTGAGCACAAGACACCAGGGCACGCCTGGGCTCCCAAGCGCGCCCTGATGGGTTGTGCCCAATTCGATGACCTCCCGCACCGCCTCTTTGCTCTATAAATACCCCAATATTCCAGAAACCCTAGGGGAGTCGACAAAAATCAATTCCAGACGCCGCAAGTTCCAGAAACCACAGATCCAATCTAGACACCATCACGGAGGGGTTCATCATCCTCATTGGAGCCTCTCCGATGATGCGCGAGTAATTCATTGTAGACCTACGGGTCCGTAGTTAGTAGCTAGATGGCTTCCTCTCTCTCTCTCTCTTTTGATTCTCAATACAACGGTCTCTCGGAGATCTATTTGATGTAACTCTTTTTTGTGGTGTGTTTGTTGGGATCCGATGAACTTTGAGTTTATGATCAGATCTATATTTTTATCCATGAAAGTTATTTGAGTCTTTTTGATCTCTTATATGCATGATTACTTATAGCCTCGTATTTCTTCTCCGATATTTGGGTTTTGTTTGGCCAACTTGATCTATTTATCTTGCAATGGGAAGAGGTGCTTTGTGATGGGTACGATCTTACGGTGCTTGATCCCAGTGACAGAAGGGTAACCGACACGTATGTATCGTTGCTATTAAGGATAACAAAATTCACAGCAGAGACTAAAAATTCTTAATTTTTTACACAAGATTGATATACAAATTGCCTTTGTTGTCCTAATTTTTCAGAATTTTTGGAGTTACAAAAGTATGAGAACAATTCGTATCTTTACAGACTGTTCTATTTTTGACAGATTCTGTTTTCTTTGCATTGTGTGCTTATTTTGATGAATCTATGGTTTGTATTGGAGGTTATAAGCCATGGTAAAGTTAGAATACAGTAGATATACTGCAAGAACAAAATTTGAATGGGTTTTCTACAATACTTAAAGTAAAGATTGGTTTCTTATACTAACGGATCTCACGAAGGTTTTGTTGAGTTTTGTGTGATTGAAGTTTTCAAGTTTTGGGTGAGATCACGATGGATGAAGGAATAGATCACGATGGATGAAGGAATAAGGATTAGCAAAAGGCTAAGCTTGGGGATTCCCGAGGCACCCCAAGGTAATATTCAAGAAGTATCAAGCAACTAATCTTGGGGATGCCCCCGAGTGGCATCCCCTCTTTCTTCTAACGACCATCGGTATTTTACTTGGAGCTATATTTTTATTCGTCACATATTATGAGTTTTGCTTGGAGCGTCTTGTATGATATGAGTCTTTACTTGTTTTGATTTTTATTTTAAGCCTTGAATCCTTGCTGGACACACCTTTTTGAGAGAGCCAAAAATTATGCTATGCTTGCTCCTATGCTTCACTTAAATTTTTAGAGCCTTGGAATTGCTCTAGTGCTTCACTTATATCTTTTTGAGCACGGTGTGCTTTGTTATTTTTGAAGAAATGCCCTCATGCTTCACTTAGATTTATTTGGGAGTTAGTAAAATTTTGAAGAAATTCTCTCTTGCTTCACTTAAATTAATTTGAGAGAAAGAATTATGATGCTCATGTTCTTCACTTATATTTGTTTGAGCTTATTAAAAGCAACATATGAAATTAGTCCCAAAGTGGTAGATATCCAAGGAGGATATAATAAATACTTTCATGAAGATCATTGGACAAAATAAACTCGATTCTTTGTAATAGTTTTGAGATATGATGATAGTGATATGTGAGTCATGTTGATGAGTAATTATGCTTTAGTAAGAATATTGGTGTTAAGGTTTGTGATTTCTTATGCAAGCACGAAAGTCAATAGTTATGCAATGAAATTACATCCTACTTGTGGTGCATTATTCGGTGTTAGTTATGCTTAATGCTCGCTTATGAGATTTTTTGTTTCTTGGTTGGACGCTTCTCAATCTTTTGCTAGCCTTCATTTGCACTAAGTATGATCACTATTTGTGCATCCAAATCCTTTAAACCAGTTTTTGCCATATGAGTCCACTATACCTACCTATATGCGGTATTTCTGTGCCATTCTAAGCAAATTTGTATGTGCCATCTCTAATTTTCAAAATAAACTTCTCTTTTGTGTGCTCGTACCGCTCGCGAAACGGTAGGGGGTGGCTAAGATATTTCCATGCTAGATGTGTTATTCTCACGATGAGTGTTTTCAGTTGTCATTGCACGAGAGTACGGCAAAGGTATTAGGGATGCCCAGTCCCGAAATGAAAAATGAATTTACTTTATGTTGTCAAATAATAAATTCCTTGGAAAGTGTTGGTATGGAGGGCACCCGTGGATACGGCTAGCCTTGGAAAGTGAAAGTATGGTGGAAAAAGGAATAAACTTTATTTTCTATTTGGGAACCGCCTATGATATATCTAGCATGAAAAGTATTGGGAACTTATCGATCGTTCTCGTTGGCAGGAAAAGCATGCCTCCCAAAATGTTTTTATCTCTATTTTTTCGCTTTGAGCTCTGGCACCTCTACAAATCCCTACTTCCCTTCGCGAAGGGCCTTTCTATTTACTTTATGCAATTTTCATTTGAGTCTCCATCTTATCTTATAAAGCACCAACTAAGGGGCACTATGATCGTACTTGAGCATTGGGTGTAGCTAATATGCGAGTGTGTTTCATGAATGGATCAATGATTGAGCATAATGGGCTAGGGATAACTTGCTTTAGTGTTGATATTTTGAAAGACATGGTTGCTTGTTGATATGCTTGAGTATTAAAGTCCTCATGTCAAAACTAGACTATTGCTTTGAACCATATAAAAGTCCAAATGTCCATGCTACAAAGAAAAGAATATGTGACGAACATGTTAGGCAGCATTCCACATCAAAAATTATGTTTTTATCATTTACCTACTCGAGGACGAGCAAGAATTAAGCTTGGGGATGCTGATACATCTCCAATGTATCTATAATTTTTTATTGTTCCATGCTGTTATATTATCATTCTTGGATGTTTTACAATCATTTTATAGCAACTTTATATCATTTTTTGGGACTAACCTATTGACATAGTGCCCAGTGCCAGTTGCTGTTTTCTGCTTGTTTTTTACTTCACAGGAAATCAATACGAAACGGAGTCCAAACACAGCGAAACTTTTTGGAGATTTTTTTTGGACCAAAAGACATCCAGTGGGCCAAAGAAGTACCGAAGAGGGGGCCCGAGGTGAGCACAAGACACCAGGGCGCGCCTGGGCCCCCAGGCGCGCCCTGATGGGTTGTGCCCACCTCGATGACCTCCCTCACCGCCTCTTTGCTCTATAAATACCCCAATATTCCAGAAACCCTAGGGGAGTCGACAAAAATCAATTCCAGCCGCCGCAAGTTCCAGAAACCACAGATCCAATCTAGACACCATCACGGAGGGGTTCGTCATCCTCATTGGTGCCTCTCCGATGATGCATGAGTAATTCATTGCAGACCTACGGGTCTGTAGTTAGTAGCTAGATAGCTTCCTCTCTCTCTTTTGATTCTCAATACAATGGTCTCTCAGAGATCTATTTGATGTAACTCTTTTTTGCGGTGTGTTTGTTGGGATCCGATGAACTTTGAGTTTATGATCAGATCTATGTTTTTATCCATGAAAGTTATTTGAGTCTTTTTGATCTCTTATATGCATGATTACTTATAGCCTCGTATTTCTTCTCTGATATTTGGGTTTTGTTTGGCCAACTTGATCTATTTATCTTGCAATGGGAAGAGGTGCTTTGTGATGGGTTCTATCTTACGGTGCTTGATCCCAGTGACAGAAGGGGAACCAACACGTATGTATCGTTGCTATTAAGGATAACAAGATGGGGTCTATTTCTACATAAATAGATCTTGTCTACATCATGTCATCATTCTTATTGCATTACTCCATTTCTCCATGAACTTAATACACTGGATGCATGCTGGATAGCGGTTGATGTGTGGAGTAATAGTAGTAGATGCAGGCAGGAGTCGGTCTACTAATCTTGGACGTGATGCCTATATAATGATCATTGCCTGGATATCGTCATGATTATTTGAAGTTCTATCAATTGCCCAACAGTAATTTGTTTACCCACCGTATGCTATTTTTCTCGAGAGAAGCCACTAGTGAAACCTACGGCCCCCGGGTCTATTTTCTCATCATATATTTTCAGATCTATTTGCTATTTGCCTTCGCGATCTATTTTTATTTGCTTTTATTTTCAGATCTATTAATCCAAAAATACCTTGCTGCAATTTTTATTTATTTATTCTATCTCGCGTTCCCGGGAGATCTATTTATCCAATCTACTACAATTTTACCTATCTTTTTACCCGTGAGGGATTGACAACCCCTCTCTTACGTCGGGTTGCAAGTATTTGTTCTTTGTGTGTAGGAGCTGTTTACGTGGTGTTGCGTGGTTGTCCTACTGGTTCGATAACCTTGGTCTCATCACTAAGGGAAATATCTACCGTTGTTGTGCTGCATCATCCCTTCCTCTTTGGGGAAATACCGATATAGTCCAAGCAAACATCAGTTCCAAGTAAGGGACGACATGCTAGCAGTGGCCTCTCCCACATAAAAACTTGCTATCAGTCTAGTAACGTAGTCAATCGCTAAGGGACAATTCCACAAATCCTACCACCACTAAACCACACTCGTTTTACTAAACTTAATTGTTTCTTTATTTAAACAGAACCTAACTTTTATTTTCACGTTCTTTATTATCTTGCAAACCTATCCGCACCTACAAAGTACTTCTAGTTTTATTCTTGTTCTAGGTAAAGCAAACGTTAAGTGTGCATAGAGTTGTATTAGTGGTCGATAGAACTTGAGGGAATATTTGTTCTACCTTTAGCTCCTTGTTGGGTTCGACACTCTTATTTATCGAAAAAGGCTACAAACGATCCCCTATACTTGTTGGTTATCACGTGCTGACCAGATCACACACAAAAATACAAACCTCTTATCTCTCTATAAGGGGCGGACACACATTTCAAAACTGAAGTAGGAACATTAGAATCATATCAAATTCGTATTTGAACAAATAAACTTTGGAATTATGAGTGGCATAATGTTTAGCTTCAAGGGTGGAGTGCTGGTAGTGTGACACAAAGCAAGTAGGCAGATTGTATTCCATGTAAAAGATCGTAGTCTATGTAAAAGGTGGATATGACACTTTTCTTTCTATACAATGCAGTGTTCATTGCCCACGCGTGATGGAAGAGATCACACAGAGAAATACTATACACTCATGTCTGTGGTTCCAGTATTTTGAAACAGGGTGGTCCATCCTAAAAGAATATTGACAACAAATATGACAAGGCAAGCATAGAGGTAGTGAATCAATCATTACTTGTGAGCTTACTAGGACAAGTATGTAGAATCGTAACTACAGTAAGAGACCGTCCAAAATCTGAATCAAGAAAATATCATCCTCCCATTGAAGTTAAAGTAGTAGAACCTATTAAAGTTGAAGGAGAAACTATTACTTATAATGTTGATCCTATTGTTCCTACTACTTATATTGAGAAACCACCTTTTCCTGTTAGAATAAAGGATCATGCTAAAGCTTCAACTGTGGTTCGTAAGAGTTATACTAGAACACCTACACCCCCTGAACAAATTAAAGTTGAACCTAGTATTGCTATGGTTAAAGATCTCTTGGTTGATAATATTGATGGGCATGTTATTTATTTCTATGATGAAGCTGCTAGAATTGCTAAACCTGATACTAAAGATAAACATAGACATGTTGTTGGCATGCCTGTTGTTTCCGTTAAAATAGGAGATCATTGTTATCATGGCTTATGTGATATGGGTGCTAGTGTGAGTGCAATTCCTTTTTCCTTATATAAAGAAATTATGAATGATATTGCACCTGCTGAGATAGAAGATATTGATGTTACTATTAAGCTTGCCAATAGAGATACTATTTCACCAATTGGGATTGTTAGAGATGTTGAAGTCTTGTGTGGGAAGATAAAATATCCTGCTGATTTTCTTGTTCTTGCTTCCCCACAAGATGACTTTTGTCCCATTATATTTGGTAGACCCTTCTTGAATACTGTTAATGCTAAGATAGATTGCGAGAAAGATATTGTTACTGTTGGTTTAGGGGATATGTCTCATGATTTTAATTTCTCTAAATTTCATAGACAACCCCATGATAAAGAATTGCCTAGTAAGGATGAAATTATTGGTCTTGCTTCTATTGCCGTGCCTCCTACTGATCCTTTAGAACAATATTTGCTAGACCATGAAAATGATTTGTCTATGAATGAGAGAAGGGAAATAGATGAAATATTCTTTAATCAAGGGCCTATTTTGAAACACAATTTGCCTGTTGAAATCCTTGGGGATCCTCCTCCACCTAAGGGTGATCCCGTGTTTGAGCTTAAACAATTACTGGATACTTTGAAATATGCTTATCTCGATGAAAAGAAGATATATCCTGTTATTATTAGTGCTAACCTTTCAGAGCATGAAGAAAAGAGATTATTGAAACTCTGAAGAAGCACCGTGCTGCTATTGGATATACTCTTGATGATCTTAAGGGCATTAGTCCCACTCTATGCCAGCACAAAATTAAATTGGAGAAAGATGCTAAACCAGTTGTTGATCACCAACGACGGTTAAATCCTAAGATGAAAGAAGTAGTAAGAAATGAAATACTAAAGCTTCTGGAAGCAGGTATAATTTATCCTATTGCTGATAGTCAGTGGGTAAGTCCTGTTCATTCTGTCCCTAAGAAGGGAGGTATTACTATTTTTCCTAATGATAAGAATGAATTGATCCCACAAAGAATTGTTACAGGTTATAGAATGGTAATTGATTTTCGCAAACTAAATAAAGCTACTAGAAAAGATCATTACCCTCTACCTTTTATTGATCAAATGCTAGAAAGATTATCCAAACATACACATTTTTGCTTTCTAGATGGTTATTCTGGTTTTTCTCAAATACCTGTGTCAAAAGATGATCAGGAAAAGACCACTTTTACTTGCCCTTTTGGTACCTTTGCTTATAGACGTATGCCTTTTGGTTTATGCAATGCACCTGCTACCTTTCAAAGATGTATGACTGCTATATTCTCTGATTTTTGTGAAAAGATTGTTGAGGTTTTCATGGATGATTTCTCCGTTTACGAAACTTCTTTTGATGATTGCTTAAGAAACCTTGATCGAGTTTTGTAGAGATGTGAAGAAACTAATCTTGTCTTGAATTGGGAGAAGTGCCACTTTATGGTTAATGAAGGTATTGTCTTGGGGCATAAAATTTCTGAAAGAGGTATTGAAGTTGATAAACCTAAAGTAGATGTTATTGAAAAGATGCCGTGTCCTAAAGATATCAAAGGTATAAGAAGTTTCCTTGGTCACACTGGTTTCTATAGGAGGTTTATTAAAGACTTCTCTAAAATTTCTAGGCCTCTCACTAATCTTTTGCAAAAAGATGTTCCTTTTGTTTTTGATGATGATTGTGTAGAAGTATTTGAAATACTTAAGAAAGCCTTGATTTCTGCACCTATTGTTCAGCCACCTGATTGGAATTTACCCTTTGAAATTATGTGTGATGCTAGTGATTATGCTGTTGGGGCTGTTCTAGGGCAAAGAGTTGATAAGAAATTGAATTGAATGTTATTCATTATGCTAGTAAAACTCTAGACAGTGCCCAGAGAAATTATGCTACTACTGAAAAAGAATTTCTAGCAGTTGTCTTTGCTTGTGATAAGTTCAGATCCTATATTGTTGATTCCAAAGTAACTGTTCACACTGATCATGCTGCTATTAAATATCTTATGGAAAAGAAAGATGCTAAACCTAGACTTATTAGATGGGTTCTCTTGCTACAAGAATTTGATTTGCATATTATTGATAGAAAGGGAGCTGAGAACCCCGTTGCACACAACTTGTCTAGGTTAGAAAATGTTCTTGATGACCCACTGCCTATTGATGATAGCTTTCCTGATGAGCAATTAGTTGTAATAAATGCTTCTTGTAATACTCCATGGTATGCTGATTATGCTAATTACATTGTTGCTAAATTTATACCACCTAGTTTCACATACCAGCAAAAGAAAAAGTTTTTCTATGATTTAAGACATTACTTTTGGGATGACCCACACCTTTATAAAGAAGGAGTAGATGGTGTTATTAGACGTTGTGTACCTGAGCATGAACAGGAACAGATCCTACGCAAGTGCCACTCCGAGTCTTACGGAGGACACCACACTGGAGATAGAACTGCACACAAGGTCTTGCAATCTGGTTTTTATTGGCCTACTCTCTTCAAGGATGCTCGTAAGTTTGTCTTGTCTTGTGATGAATGCCAAAGAATTGGCAGTATTAGTAGACGTCAGGAAATGCCTATGAATTATTCACTTGTTATTGAACCATTCGATGTTTGGGGCTTTGATTATATGGGACCTTTTCCTTCCTCTAATGGGTATACACATATTTTAGTTGCTGTTGATTACGTTACTAAGTGGGTAGAAGCTATTCCAACTAGTAGTGCTGGTCATAACACTTCTATTAAGATGCTTAAAGAAGTCATTTTTCCGAGGTTTGGAGTTCCTAGATATTTGATGACTGATGGTGGTTCACACTTTATTCATGGTGCTTTCCGTAAAATGCTTGCTAAGTATGATGTTAACCATAGAATTGCATCTCCGTATCATCCTCAGTCTAGTGGTCAAGTAGAATTGAGCAATAGAGAGATTAAATTGATTTTGCAAAAGACTGTTAATAGATCTAGAAAGAATTGGTCTAAGAAACTTAATGATGCATTATGGGCTTATAGAACTGCTTATAAAAACCCTATGGGTATGTCTCCGTATAAAATGGTTTATGGAAAAGCATGTCACTTACCTCTTGAACTAGAACATAAGGCATATTGGGCTATTAAAGAGCTCTATTATGATTTCAAACTTGCCGATGAGAAGAGGTTATTTGACATAACCTCGCTTGATGAATGGAGAACCCAAGCCTATGAGAATGCCAAGTTGTTTAAAGAAAAATTTAAAATATGGCATGACAAAAGGATACAAAAGCGTGAGTTTAATGTAGGTGATCATGTTTTGCTATACAACTCTCGTTTAAGATTTTTTTGCAGGAAAGCTTCTCTCTAAATGGGAAGGTCCTTACATTATCGAGGAGGTCTATCGTTCCGGTGCCATAAAGATCAACAATGCCGAAGGCACAAATCCGAAGGTGGTAAACGGTCAAAGAATCAAACATTATATCTCAGGTACTCCCATAAATGTTGAGACCAATATAATTGATACCGTAACACAGGAGGAGTACATAAGGAACACTTTCCAGAACGTTTCAGACTCCGAAAAGGAATAGGTATGTGGTACGGTAAGTAAACCGACTCCAAAACGTTTCCAATGATAATTTTTCTCCGTTTTGGAATATTTAAAAAATTAGGAAAATTAAAAGTAGTCCGAAAGAGACACGAGGTGTCCACAAGGGTGGAGGGCGCACCCTACCCCCCTGGGCGCGCCCCCCGACCTTGTGGCCACCTCGTGTGCCCTCCGGACTCCGTTTTCTTGCACACTGCTTCTTTTGGTTGGTAAAAATTCATTATATAATCTCCCGAAGGTTTTGACAACCGTACCACGACAAAATCCTCTGTTTTTGTTTTGAGCTGTTTCCTGCCAGAGTTTTCAAGGCCAGGCATCATGTCTTCCTCCTCCTTCAACAATGTGGATGATGATGCTTGGCTAATGAAGATGGAGATGAAGAGAGAAGAACTTGGGGAAACCAACGAGGGTGATAAGATCAAGAAGGTCACGGGAGATCAAGTTCCGGCAGTAGTAGAAGAAGACATCCTTAGACCATACTACAATCATCTTACCCCTACTGAAATTGAAGCTTTCAAGATTATTGAATTAGTTTGTGTGCAAAATAAATATCTTACTCGTGAAAATATTCTGTTGCAAGAGTACATCACCATTCTCAAGGGCATTATTCGTAAACTGGAGAATCTCCTACGCTCGATGTGTGGCACTACTTCATCAACAACTCCGCCATCACCACCTCCGAAGAAAGAGATCTAAATACATGGGTATGGGCACTCCCCTTGGCAACTACCAAGCTTGGGGGAGGTGCCCCGGTATCGTATCACAATCACACCTTTACCTTTATCATTTTTCTTAGTTCGATCCTTTTGGTTATATCTTGATCTAGTACAATAAAGTTTTAGTATGTTCTAGCTTTGAGTTTTGCTTTATGTTCCCTCTATGTAATCGAGTCCATGAGCTATATATAATAAAAAGTAGTTTGGAGTTGAGGGCTTTGCTTTGTTGCTATGATCTTGAGGGAATAAAAATAAGAGAAAGAATAAAAAGAAATAAAAAGATCATGTATTGATCTTATGGGGAGTAATGACTTCACATATAAAGAGTATGATGAATAAAATTTGTTGAGAGTTGACAAACAAAGTTTTGGTCATTGTTGCAATTAATAGGAAGTAATAAAGAAAGAGAGGCTTCACATATAAATATACTATCTTGGACATCTTTTGTAATTGTGAGCACTCATTAAAATATGACATGATAAAAAGTTGATGTTGGACAAGGAAGACAACATAATGGGTTATGTTTTCTTATATCCGAATAGAAGTTATATTGTCATCGATCCTCCAACATGTTGAGCTTGCCTTTCCCTCTCATGCTAGCCAAATTCTTTGCACCAAGTAGAGATACTACTTGTGCTTCCAAACATCCTTGAACCCAGTTTTGCCATGAGAGTCCACCATACCTACCTATGGATTGAGTAAGATCCTTCAAGTAAGTTGTCATCGGTGCAAGCAATAAAAATTGCTCTCTAAATATGTATGATCTATTAGTGTGAAGAAAATAAGCTTTATACGAACTTGTGATATGGAAGAAATAAAAGCGATGGACTGCATAATAAAGGTCCTTATCACAAGGGGCAATATAAAGTGACGTTCTTTTGCATTAAGATTTTGTGCATCCAACCATAAAAGCGCATGACAACCTCTGCTTCCCTCTGCGAAGGGCCTATCTTTTACTTTTATCTTCTACCCTTATACAAGAGTCATGGTGATCTTCACCTTTCCTTTTTACACTTTTTCCTTTTGGCAAGCACTATGTGTTGGAGAAAGATCCAGATATATATATCCACTCGGATGTAGGTTATCATAAATTATTATTGTTGACATTACCCTTGAGGTAAAAGGTTGGGAGGTGAAACTATAAGCCCCTATCTTTCTTTGTTTCCGAACTTTGAACCCATAAGTATCGTGTGAGTGTTAGCAATTGTGAAAGACTAAATGATAGTTGAATATGTGGGCTTGCTGAAAAGCTCTTGAATTGACTCTTTCCGATGTTATGATAAATTGCAATTGCTTCAATGACTGAGATCATAGTTTGTTAGTTTTAAATGAAGTTTTTGATTCATACTTTACCTTGTGAATGAATTGTTACTTTGGCATAAGAAATTGTATGACAATATATGTTGTTGTTCTAAAGATGATCATGATGCCCTCATGTCCGTATTTTATTTTATCGACACCTCTATCTCTAAACATGTGGACATATTTTTCGATATCGGCTTTCGCTTGAGGACAAGCGAGGAAAAGGCTTGGGGGAGTTGATACGTCCATTTTGCATCATGCTTTTATATCAATATTTATTGCATTATGGGCTGTTATTACACATTATGGCACAATACTTATGCCTTTTCTCTCTTATTTTACAAGGTTTACATGAAGAGGGAGAATGCCGGCAGCTGGAATTCTGGGCTGGAAAAGGAGCAAATATTAGAGACCTATTCTGCACAACTCCAAAAGTCCTGAAACTTCACGGAGAGTCATTTTTTATTTAATAAAAAATATTGGGCGAAGAAAGTACCAGAGGGGGCCACCTGCCATCCACAAGGGTGGAGGGCGCGCCCCCCGTCCTTGTGGGCCACCTGGCAGGCCCCCGACGCCCATCTTCTGCTATATGGTGTGTTTTGACCTAGAAAAAATAATAAGGAAGCTTTCGGGACGAAGCGCCGCTGTCTCGAGGCGGAACCTGGACAGAACCAATCTAGGGCTCCGGCGGAGCTGTTCTGCCGGGGAAACATCCCTCCGGGAGGGGGAAATCATCGCCATCATCATCACCATCGATCCTCTCATCGAGAGGGGGTCAATCTCCATCAACATCTTCACCAGCACCATCTCCTCTCAAACCCTAGTTCATCTCTTGTATCCGATCTTTGTCTCAAAACCTCAGATTGGTACCTATGGGTTGCTAGTAGTGTTGATTACTCCTTGTAGTTGATGCTAGTTGGTTTATTCGGTGGAAGATCATATGTTCAGATCCTTAATGATAATTAATACTCCTATGATTATGAACATGAATATGCTTTGTGAGTAGTTACGTTTGTTCCTGAGGACATGGGAGAAGTCTTGTTATAAGTAATCATGTGAATTTGGTATTCGTTCGATATTTTGATAAGATGTATGTTGTCTTTCCTCTAGTGGTGTTATGTGAACGTCGACTACATGACACTTCACCATTGTTTGGGCCTAGGGGAAGGCATCGGGAAGTAATATGTGGATGATCGGTTGCTAGAGTGACAGAAGCTTAAACCCTAGTTTATGCGTTGCTTCGTAAGGGGCTGATTTGGATCCATATGTTTCATGCTATGGTTAGGTATACCTTAATTCTTCTTTCATAGTTGCGGATGCTTGCGAGAGGGGTTAATCATAAGTGGGAGGCTTGTCCAAGGAAGGACAGCACCAAGCACCGGTCCACCCACATATCAAATTATCAAAGTAACGAACGCGAATCATATGAGTATGGTGAAAACTAGCTTGACAGTAATTCCCATGTGTCCTCGGGAGCGCTTTGCTTTATATAAGAGTTCGTCCAGGCTTGTCCTTTGCTACAAAAAGGATTGGGCCACCTTGCTGCACCTTAGTTACTTTTGTTACTTGTTACCCGTTACGAATTATCTAATCACACAACTATCTGTTACCGATAATTTCAGTGCTTGTAGAGAATACCTTGCTAAAAACTGCTTGTCATTTCCTTCTGCTCCTCGTTGGGTTTGACACTCTTACTTATTGAAAGGACTATGATAGATCCCCTATACTTGTGGGTCATCACTGTTTTTCACCGTGGCTATAAATACCCCCCTCACTTCCTCTGTCTTCATTTACTCCGCTCGACCACCATCTCGCTCGAGCTCTCAGACCTAGCACCGTCGCTACATTCCATCGTCGCCGGTGAGGAAGAGCTTCACTGCCTCGACCTCGTCGCCGTCGTACTCACGCCGGCCGCGGAAATCTTCACTCCGCCGCCGCCGTAGCTGTCTCTTGCCGCGAAGTTAGGGCGTGAGAGATCTGAGCAGACGAACTTCTCCAACTCCACTCCCAGTTCGTCATGTTCTTCGTTCAGGGTAAATAAAATCTAATTTTACTGCCCTGCTTTGATTCTTATGATTTCCACAAAATCTTCAAAAAGTGTTTATTCTTCAACTTCTTAATCCATATACACCAAGTTGCTTCAGTACCTTGATTTGTTTCTCTAAGCTATGTTTTTATTTAAGATTCCTCAATTGTGTGGATTTTCAAATCTACACAACTCTGGAACCTAAGTCAAGAATGCTTAGTGAAATTCCTCAAGACACCCATGGTCAAATTCCTCAAACTTGATATTTTTGAAAAATTTCTGAGAACGCATACGACCTCTCCAAATTCTTCGCACCTATACTCTGTTCACAGGTACAAAATGTCTGCTGCTGAATCACTAGGTTCTCATCAACTTAACTCATTTGCAGCGTTCCTCGAAGATAAGTTGCACACTTCCTCAGAAACATCAATTGTTCAAAATCATCAAGTGAAGAAAATGGCTAATGGTAAAAGACCTCAGAAGGGAGGAAAGAGGCCTGAGACAAACACTGCTTTTGAGATCCCTGAAGATATCTATGCAGGGTACTGTACTCCTGATGAAGCAACTCATGGCAAAGAGACTAAGAATGAGCGCAAAGTGCGCATACAGAGAATTGAGAGAAGATGGGCTAAGGAATGGAGGGAATATCGTTATGTTACTCCAAAGTACATGAAGAAATTCGCTGTTAATCCTCCATGTCCAAGACCTCCATTGGCTCCAAGCCAAGAAGCCGATCCCTCAAGCATCAGGCGCAGTGAGGAATTTCCCAAAGAATGGGCCAAGCGCCAAGCCAAATTGGGTAAAGTAGCAAAAGAAGCAGTGAAGAAATTCAATGAAGATTCTGCTGCTGCTGCTGCTACTGAGGCCTCTGCTAGCAAGCCTAAGAAGGCTTTGCCGAAGAAATCAGCTGTGAAGCCGAGTTCCTCAACAGCAATGCCCTCACGGCCAAGTGCAAAGCCCTCATGGCAAATTCCTCAGGCAACCTCCTCAAGGGCAGCTCCAATTCCCTCTGTTGCCTCGAAATCCTCAACTGCTGCTGCCAAGTCCTCAACACCTGTGCATCTTGCCACGTGCCAATGGACTGCAGGATTCTCAATTGCTTCAAGAGCATCTGCAAGTTCCTTAGCTCAACCACTGTCCTCAACAGGTCCAATTCTGTTGAAGAAAAAGGTCACTGTAGGACGTGGATCGAGGCCAAGTCCTCATAAGAAACAAGTTGTTTTTCAAATTCCGTCTGATGACGATGAAGCTGATGATGATGAACTTGCTGAAATCATCAGAGATAGGCAAGAAAGGGCCGCTAGAGCCAAAGGCAGTGCTGTGCCTCTCATGCTGGATCCAAAGAAGATCCTTGATTTCATTGACCTCTGGCACAAGGATCCCAATACTCCTCTGCCTGACTTGAACCTCACACCTGGTCAAAGTCATATGTTGTCAGCCTTCATCAGTGAAGAAAAATGGAAATTCGAGAAGGCCAGACAAAGCAAGAAGGCCCAATATAAAAAGGAAAGATTTCTGAAGAAAAATGTTCTGAATATGACTCCTGAAGAACTTGTAAACATGCAGAAGGAGATCAAAAACCTCAGTGATGAATTTGACACCTACCATGCAAACTGGCTTGGTGCCAAGGTCAGATTAGTCAAACTCTCCAAGACCCTCAAGCTGAGTGTTGCAGCACCATCGCAACAACAAATTCCTCAGGCTGATGCTTCTGTTCAATCTGTTGAAGAAACTGCTAGTGCAGCTGATGAAAATCAGACTGCTGATGAAACTGATAATTCCAGGGCTGCTGAAGAAATTCTAGCTCCTGAAGAAATTGCCAGGGCAACCTTCAATGTTGCGCCTGAAGACACTGAACCAACTTCATCTGCTCCTCCTGCAAAGTCATCAAAGATGAAGAATATCAACCCTCCTTCTACATCAGAAGTGAAGAAAACCAAAGCTGCAGAGAAGGCAGCTGTGAAGAAAAGGAAAGCATCAACGATTGCAGAGTCTTCAGCTCCCAAGAAAGTGAAGACTTTGACAAGTTCCTTCACTAACCCCATTGATGTTGTTCCTATCTCTGTGGTGCCATCAAAGGAAATTATCCCATATGGTGAAGATTATGTCATTCCAGATGACATTGATGAAGAAAATCCTTTCGCTGCTTCTTTAGAGCAGTTGGATGAGGAAATTGAAGTGGAAGATATCCCTTCAACACCACTGGTATCATCGCCCATGCCTCAGTTCATAGCTGAAGAGGCAGGCGTTAAGGAAATGGAAGAAGAAGACGTGGATATCGGTTCTACAACTCCTATGCTTAATGATGATTATTGGGAAAGACTTCACCCCAATTCACCATTGACCACACCTCTGCATCAAATTCCTCAGTCCCCTGTACAAACTGAAGAAATTCACACAGGATCTGAAGAATGTCAAACATCACTTCTTTCCATTCCTGAAGAAGTTCCAGCTACTGCAGCTAAAGAAATGGAGATTCAGACTGCTACTACTGAAACTACCGCTAAAATTCCTCAGTCTGTGGCTCCTGAAGTTGTGCTCCAAGAGGCTGTGAAGCCCTCAACTGCTAATCTTCGGCCCAAGCAGCAAAACCCTCATCTAAGAAGCAAAAGTTCAAGGCTGATGATTTCTTCACAAAGCACCATTTCTTCACGGATTTCAATCCATATGACTCTGCAAGACTTTGACGCAAGCGATTCTGGACAGCCAGTCAGATGAACTTCTATTCTTCACTCCTGTTTGATAAGGATAAGGTATTTGAGTACCGTCAAATTCCTCATGTTGACATGGAGTCTATTCCTTGCTTCCAGCCTGTCTTGACTATTCTTCATGAAGCTGGGCTTCTGAATTTCTGCACTGACATCTGAGATAGGAATGAAAAGTTAATTCTTCAATTCTATGCCACACTGCACCTCACTGGAAATGTGGTTGATGTGAACTCATGGGTGCTAGACTGGATGACCGAGAACACTCATTACAAAGCCCCGGCCTCTGAATTACTTCATGCCGTACCAGTCAGTCCTCCTACTGAAGGCGCCAAGCTCATGTATGAAGAACCTGAGCTTCCAAATCATATGATGCAAGTGCTGATGAAGCCTTTGAAGGTAGGCCAAGCTTCAAGAACTACCTTCCTTGTGAAGGATTTGCTATATGTGCCTAGGACAATCTACCGCATTCTGACCAAAACCCTTAGTCCGATCAAAGGCCACAACTCTGAAGAAGAGGAAGTTGTTGGCATCATGAAGAATCTGCTGTTTAACATGATACATGGAATTCCCATTAACTACCATGATTTCTTCATGAGGACTTTGGCTAATGCAGCTTTGTCACCTTTTGAGTTGAAGCCTTATGCTCCATGGATCATGAAGTTCATCAGAACCAGGTCTTCAATTCACTACAAGGCAGATTGTCAAAATCATCTTAGCTATTTACCTCCTATTGAAGTCCTCAAGCGTACTATTTCTTCAGTTGATGGAAAAGGTAAAGCTGCTGTCATTGATGAAGGCATTCATCCATTGGATGGTCAGTTTCGCAAAGCTGCATCTTACTCCACCAATGATGACTCTGCAACCCAAGATTCTGCTGCAAAAGCTTCAAAGCCAACTCCTCATGCCACTGCTCCACGAGTGATGACAGATCATGAGCTTCTTCTAAGTCTTCATCAAAAGGTCGATCGTAATCACAAGTGGGTCAAGCGTCAATTTGGATCAATTCTTCAGAATATGACTGTCACGCAAAACACTATGAAGAAAAATCACTACTATGCTCATGAAATCTTCGATCGCACTTGGGCTATATTATCTCATCTATACGGTGATGAAGATCTCAAGCAGATGGGATTTCAACAGGACTTTGACTGGTCTCAGCCACCTTCGAAGAAATTCAAGAAAGTCAAAGTTCCTTAGCTGGTCACAAGTTCATATTCTTCATCGCGCTAGACGGATGAAGCTGAAGATTTGAACGACACTGCGGCAGGCCCTACCTCAACGGACGACCCCAACAACGCTGGCGCTCCTCCATCGACATCATGATGATATTCTTCAGGGGAGTTAGTCCTCATTTTTTGTCCCTTCAGGAGAGGTTATCGCGGAAAAAGAACTGCAGCGACCACAAGCAAAAAAATAAACAAGACAATAAGGAAATAAATAAGCAAGCAACTTACACTAGGCTATTATGGCTATTACAAATATTACATCCACTGGGCATCAAAGTTCGCCACCAGTGCAAATATAGTGAACAAAGTATCATATTACATACACTGGGCGTCTAAATTGGCCACTAGTGAAAATAAACGCTGTAAGTGCATCTAGTGCCCCTTAGTGATTTTGGTGTATTGAAGACTTATAGGTTAAGGGACTAATGTGTTTGTGAGTGTACACAGGTTCTATAAGTCTATGAGGAGTTTGATATTTACGATGAAAGTTGACCCCTAAAAATGAATGTCTTTAATTGAAGACTTTGGTTTTCTTGAAGACTTTGAAAATGAGGAAATTGGTGTGACCTTGAGGATTTGATATTGATGCGAGGATTATGAAGCGTGAAGACTTTTGTTTTCGTAATTTTGTTTTCCCTTTCTTGAGTCATAGGAAACACCGTACTATTAAAGGGGTCGAGGTAAAACTAAGGAAAAGTTTCCAAGTGATGCTGATCTCAAAATCCTACACCTACCCAATCCTTTCGAGTGAAGCCATTGGAAATCTCATACAGTTCAGTCAAGTTCTTTAGTGACAGAGACGAAGATCTTCTGTTCTCTGAGGAATTTGTTCTGACTAAGGAGTTAGGAATTCGCCAGTGCGGATTGCCTACAGGTGAGGAACATGATAGCCCTAAGGAATTTGAGAGCTCAAATTTCCGACCGTTGCTGAGCTATGCGCCAGCTGTCCAAAATATTATATCCACCTAACGGTCATATCATTGAAGGGCATTTATGTCTTATCATGTCGGGCTGCTCCCCGGCTATAAATAGCCGCCCCCTACAACCACTAGTTGGTTGGCTGCTCTGAGAGAAACTGACACTTGTCATTTAGAGCATCCCATCCTCCGAGGAATTTGAGAGAAAATCATCAGTGAGAAAAAACCCAAACCCAACACCTAAAACCCAAAGTGATTGAGCATCACTGAAGAGATTGTTCCTGTGTGCAACCGACGCTTGTTACCTTTGAGGACTGTGCATTCTTCAGACGGTTAGGCATCATGGTCTAGAGCATCCAAGAGGAATTGTGGATCACCGAGTGACCTAGTATGTGAAGGTTTGGAAGTCACCTGTGAAGACTTACCACGAGTGATTGGGCGATGTCTATGTGATCTTAGCTCAAGGAGAATATCGTGAGGACTATGTGTCCGGGACTATGTGTCCTCAGGTTTAAATACCTAACCGCTCCAACCAGACGTACAACTGTCACAGCAGTTGGAACTGGTCTACCAAATCACTGTCTTCACCAAGCTACTGGTTCTATTTCCTCAACCCTTTCATTTCCTCACATACTTGTTGTGTACTTGATCGTTACTATTTGAAGACTTTGACTGAAGAATTTCTCAATTTCCTCATTCTTATTTCTTCAGTCACTTTGTCTTCAGCCTGCTTATCCTGTTTACACGCTACCTGTGCTCTGTGTATGTTTCATTTCATCATGATGACTATGCTACTACTTTGTTATGCATGTACCTGAGTACTTATTCCGCTGCTTGTAGTTCGTCACTTAGTAATTCCTCAAGTAGTATTTCCTCAGTGACAAATTTGTAAAAATCGCCTATTCACCCCCCCCCCCTCTAGTCGATATAACGCACTTTCAAACGCGGCAGCAAAACAAGTCCAGAACTAAAACCACTTCAGAAGAGCTCAAGAAATGATATCCTGGATACCCACCATGCTGGCAAGAACCTTAGCAAGCTTATTAGTTTTCTCTTGTTTGGCGCTAAAATCGTCCAGCGCTTACTGTTGCACCAGAAAGTATGCATCTGAATTCTGCAGGGACTTCCTCAGTCCTTCGGCTTCTTGCCGCATCACAGATGACTGATGCCTTTCAGCTTGTAGCTGAGACTGAAGAAGCCAAAGTGATTCAAGCAGCGAGTTCGAAGAGCTTCTGCCAGCGGTAGTGGCCAGTAACTCGAACACTACATCAACACAGGACTTTGGGGTTGTCTCACTGTCTACAAGATAGTTTTTATCACCTTTCTTGGAGACCAACAGGGTTGTCTCACTATCTTGAACCTTATCTGCATTACTTTCTCTACCATTGCATAATGGGGTGCTCTTCTCCAATATTATGTTCGCATTCTACAAGAGAAACAAGCAGACACATCACAGGTTTAGCATGTAGTGTATGAAACTCATTCTGGTAAACCGGTTCAGTAGTAAGGTGGACAGGATAACAGCATGAAACAAACATATATCTATGTACTATGGTCACTGTATTATCTATATCATTCTAGTTTATGTTGCCAAATCAAGATAGAGACACAGTTCAAATCATATCTTTTTAAGACACAGCATCATAGACAAAATATAAGTGTGGGAGACTACACAGCACTGGCAACACTTGTAATGTGCATGACATGAGAACGTAATTGTTTATACAACTGAAACTGAAATCAACATAGAGCAAGAAGTTAGAACAGCAATCCAGTTAAAGAAATAGGTTTAAAACATACCTGTTGCACCATTGGATCTTTCAAATTCGAAATTAGTTGGTATGAGTAAATACAGTGATGCAAGAGCAAAGGAGTATGGACCATAGCTACGGAATCTAACCTGAGAACAGTTGCTCTTCTGCTTTAAACGTGGAGTTTGGGTTTGCTGTGGTGGTCTTCGTGCTTTGAGCACTGCAGTTGCTTTACAAACTGCTCGTGTGGGGGTACTCTGTGGTGGACATGGTGCTGTGTCAACTAGAAGTGGGTTACAATCTGCTGGGGTTGGGGTTAGATGGGGTGTAGCTGGTTCTCTGTCCAACGGTGTAAGTGTACAATCTGGAAGAGTCTCGATTATGTGTGGTGGGGTAGTTCATGGGCCAGTACAACCATGGTTCTATCTGCATCGACGGGTAGCACCGTCTTTTGTGAAGAACGGGTTTTTACTCCCTTAGATACTGCCATCACCCCCTCCAATTCAAATGGCTGGTAAACAAGAAAAGAAATTGAATGTACAAACATTGTATGATAGACAGATGTGGTAATTCACATATTTGTTGTCTGACCAAACAGGACAGCATGACAAAATTTCACATATATGATGGCTAACTAAACAGGATAGCATGACACAGTTTCAGATATATGATGGATAACTTAACAGGATATAATGGCATAATTCAACATATGATGAGTATCTAAACAGGATGACATGAAAAAACTATATGATGTCTTTCTAAAATAGGTTGGGATGTCATGACAAAACTATATGACATACATGTTGTCTAAGTATACAGGATGGCATGGTATAATTCACATATTGATTCATATACTAAGCAGCTGGCACTCGCATGTATGATCTCTAAACTAAGCAGATGGCATTGAATATTGTGTATATGATGTCTAAAACTAAGCAATGCAAGACACCATATGCATGATATGAGAAATATAAACATTGCAAGTTAGAGCATACACCTCAGGTGGGATATAGGACTGGTCATCTGTCTCTGAATCCTCCTCTGAGGAGCTATCTGTAACCATCGAGATATATGCTTCAACAGGTACCATTGCCTGCTCTGAAGACCTTGTTTTCACTCCAAATTTTTTCAAAACCGGCTCAAATGGCAAATACGCATGAAGAGTAGTTCAATATACATAGATTGTCGACAAATGGAATATGTAATGAAAAAAAGGATGGCATGATATAATTCACATATATGATGCCTGGCTACACAGGATGGCGGTGCATTATTCACATATATGATAACTGGCTAAAAACATGGCATTGCATAATTCACATATCTGATATAGAAAGCAAACAGGAGGCATTCACACAAAGCATGTCTAATCTTAGCAGATGGCATGGCAATGCAAGACACCATATGCATGATATGAGCAATATAACCCTGCCAAGTTAGAGCATACACCTCGGGGGGGAATACGACTGGTCATCTGTCTCTGAATCCTTCTCTGAGGTGCTATCTGTAACCAGCAAGAAATCTGCATCAACAGGTAGCACTGACTGCTCAGAAGACCTTTTTTTCACTCTAGATTTTCCCATCACTGACTCAAATGGCTGATGCACAGGAAGAGTAGATGAATGTACAAACATTGTTGACAAATGGAATACATTATGAAAAAAATAGTATGGCACAATACAATTCACATATACGATGATTGGCTAAACAGGATGGCATTACATGATTCACGTATATGATGCCTGGCTAAATAAGCTGACATTGCATAATTCACATATACCCCTTCCGTTCCTAACTATTTGTTTTTTTAGAGATTTCAAATGGACTACCACATACGGATGTATATAGACATATTTTAGAGTGTAGATTCACTCATTTTGCTCCGTATGTAGTCACTTGTTGAAATCTCTAAAAAGATAAATATTTAGGAACGGAGGGAGTATGATATAGAAACCAAATAGGTGGCATTCACACAAAGCAAATCTAAACTAAGCTGATGACATATAAGATGTATCAAGTAAGTAATGCAAGGCGCCATATGCATGATATGACCAACATAAACATGTCAGGTTAGAGCAAACACCTCAGGGGGTAAATAGGAGTGGTCGGCTCCCTCTGAATCCTCCTCTGAACAGTTATCTTCCTCTAGAATACAATCTGGAATGGGGGGAGGGGGGCCCCACTTCGCCCACCATGGAGCGGCGTCTGCATGACATTATATTCCCACGCAACGGTCTTCTCTTTTTCTCTACATGTTCAGTATGATTGTGTACAATAACTGACATACATAATAAAAAAACATAGTTAGATTATGTAAGGCCTAAGGGGTGCATGCAGAAATCAAGACTGATGGTAGCAAACGAGTGGATAGATCCAAAACTAATGATAGCAGGCAGATGATAGCTTCAGTTTAAAAAGATAGACGATGGCTCATCTATTGTTTGTTGCCCACCCAACATGAACCACATAGAAGACCCCAGATGAACCAGATAGTTGACAGATACTATTCATTGCTGCCTCCATATGTGCCCCACAGGCATTTTAAAACTCAAGTTGGAACATTAGTTTGGACCTGACTCGGAGTGTAAGAGGTGAATAGGACGATAAAGTAGCAGGTAATAATAACCGATGTATAATGTAAGAAGACACAAAAGAGTGCGACCACTCTTCCAGAACTGTGTAGTCCTCAGGTTCATCTGCTCAGTCGATGATGGTAATGCAGTTGGTGTGGCCGGCGGCAACGGGGAAGATGATCTGAGGCGGCGAAAGAAGGTCTGCAGGGGGAATCTCTGCTGCCGTGAACGCTTCCGTCGATGGTGCACCTCAGGTGGGGTGGATGACGGCACGGTAGGAGCGGGACAAAACACACAGAGTTTTCTTTGACACCTATCTGAAAATGAAGTAAATCTGTAAGGGCTCCTTAGAATTGGAGGATTCTAAAAACGCAGGGACAGGAAAAACATAGGAATACGATAAGAATGCACATGCAAAACAAAGCATTTGCAAACATAGGATTTCTGTCAACCTGGGTGTTTGGTTCACATGAATTGGAAGAACACAAGAATGGAGAAACATGGTCAAATTAAAGTCAAACCACATAAAATGTAAAATAAGAATCTTATTATGCCAGTAATGCACTTAGTCCTGTTCTTCATGCATATTAATTTGAAAAGGACGTCCAAGTGGATATTAAAATTCCTACATTTTTTCTTTGAAAGAGACACCAAAGGAAAAAAATCCTCCAGTTTTGCTTTGCTCCATTCCTTCTAACCAAATGCACGAATAGTAGTACCATAGTAAAGTTTCCAATTCCTATGTTTTCCTTCACTTTTTCTTTAAACTAGTGGCGATTCTAGTAGGCAGTGTTCAACAGGCTGAAGCCTGCCCTCGAAATATTTTGTGAGCTTAGATTTGGTCCACATGAATATCATATAATGGCTATCTTGCTAAACCGATTCAAATTGTTGTTCAAAAGAGCATTTAGTTTTCTCCCTGTTAACTTTGTGACCACGATTCATTTCTTTCTAGATTTGCAACTGCTTCGAACCAAAGGATCCCTGAGGTATCGACATGAATGTAGAGTAACAAAGTGATGCGACGAGTGTACAACCTCTTTGGCATAGCCTTGTCGACCTCAGCATCATTGGGTTGGACGTGGAGGATGGTGATGCAGGTGTGACTGTCGGAGGCGGGGAAGAAGATCTGAGGCCTCTAGAGACGGCACCGAGGGTACTGCTCCACTGTGATGGATGGTTCCATCGTTGGAGCAGCTCCGGTGAGGTGTACGATGGCGAGGCTGAAGCAGGACAAGACAGACAATGTTAATCTGAAGTGGGAGTCTAATAGCATGTGCAATAGATGATGTAAAATACATCACCAAAAAGTGCTAGATGTAAAATGCATCAGCCGCGCAGCGGCCGCTCCGACAGATGCTGTAAATACTGTTGACTCTCTGAACTTAACTGAAGAAACTAAACTTTACAGTCGAAACTAAATTTTACCGTCGAAACTGAATTTTACTGACAAAACTGATTGAACTAGTAGCAGAGCACTGCAATAGAAGTTTAGGGCGTTCGGGCACTAATTGAACGCACTAGCAGAGAGCAGCTCATGCAACAGCACCGCGAGTGAGTGCTAAAGCAGCAACTCCTGTAGCTACCGCAGGTCGTGCAGCAGCAGCAGCACGAGTGAGAGCAATAGCAGAGCAGAGCAGCAGCACGAATGAGAGCAAGAGCGGAGCAGCAGCATGACCGAGAGCAAGAGCGGAGCAGCAGCGTGACCGACAGCAAGAGCAGAGCGTAGCAGCAGCGCAAACAAAAGCAAGAGCAGTGCAGCAGCACGACTGACAGCAAGAGCAGTGCAGCAGCACGACTGACAGCAAGAGCAGAGCCGCAGTGCGAGCAAGAGCCGCAGCAGCGCGAGCGACAGTCGGAGCAGCAGCATCTAGTGCTGGTGTGGAAGTCACCGCCGAGTAAGCAACGGCATGGGGGAGAGACGCCGTGGAGGAAGTGGCCGGTGATGGCGCCGTCGATGGAGACCCGCCATGGCAGCTCGGTATCGAGCACCGGCAGCCCTGTGAGATCAAATAAAAGATAAAATGCAGCGGTGAGTGCAGAACCTCCTTGGTGGCGCCGAGTAGGCCTCGGCTTCATCGAAGGAATTGGTGAGGGTCTTGCGGTTCTGGTGGGGCAGGTCAAGACGGTGCTGTGGGGATGGAGGTGGCGCGATAGACGAGGCGAACGTCGGGGCAGCTCCTTGGAGGTGGAGGACGAGGCGGCTGATCCGGCGGGACGACGAGATCGACGACGGATCCTCATCCGGTGCGGTGGATGAGAGACGTCGAGCTGAGCTATGGACGACATCGTCGGGGAAGAGGCTCCGGCTGGGCGGCGGTCGGGAGGCCGACGGAGGAGCATGGGGTTTCGCGGGTTTTGGCCTCGGTGTATGAACGGGGGGTTCGAAGGTGAAGGTAGGGGAGCCATGGCTTAGGGACACGCTTGTCTGAAATGTGGGGTAAGTTACGAACGTACCTCCACCGGTTTTGACCACGCGATGTCGAGGCGGCATTTCCGGCTGAGGGGTAGAAGGGGGATTTCGCGTGTCTGGGCTGCGGGACCGATTTCGGATGAGAAGGGAGTTTTCGCGCGCGTTGAAATTTTGGGATAACAAGGCGCGGCGCGGGGTGGAGAGGCGGGAGTTTTGTAGCAGAAGAGACAAAAGATACTCGAGCTTGAAAATTTCGGGATAACAAGGTGTGGATTCCATGTTCGACAGAACAAACTTAACGTGTACAAAAAAAGACAATTCATACAAGACACAAGAGAGTCATGTCCCCTTTCACTATATTGCTATAAATGCCATTGAAAAACTACAAGAAAAATGTAAAAAAATCGGGAGAAAAATATTAGCATGTACAGTACCAAATCAATTCACACTTCCCTCAACAACAACAAAAAACAAATCAATTCCCACCACAAGAAAGAGTCATGTCCCTTTTTATATGATTACAAATGCCAGGATCTCAAATTTCAATTTTTGAATCCACGTTATGTTGAATTCGAATATATCGTTAGGTGATCTTGCAGTTTATAATGGATGTAGTCCTACATTTTGATCTTCCATCTTATATGAACAATTTACTCCACCCTATGAATATATATATATATATATATTGTCGTCTACCATATGGACTAAATTTGAATCAATTTTCCTTATTTGAATACGATTGTTGTCAAGTTATACCATCACTTAAATATTATATTGATAACAGAAAACATGCATATAGTAGTAATCATATTTAAATATGAACTACATATACCATACGATCTCCAATTCAAATGTTTGTATCCATTTTATGTTGAATTCAAATCACAGTACATTGGTCAAGGTAGCGAGATGTTCGGGATAATCTAAACCCTGTTTTCATATGTATAAAATTTGGCCGAATTGGGACAAATTTTGGTATAAGCTTCTTGCAAACCGAAGCTTCTCTCAAGAAGCCTCGTGGTGCCGAGAGGGAACATGTCACCTTTGTGTGCGAAACGATATAATCTACCTCCCTCCCCTAATTTTCTTTACAGAGGCAACATAGAACTATATGAGTGTCGTGTTAAATTTTGGAATTATCTGGGTTCATTTGGCCTTTTTTATACATTAACTGAGTTTCTGGTCATTTAATGTGCATAATTCAAATTTGAACTACAAGCACATGCTCCAGTGCACCAAAGTTGGTTGAAAAATCACATGTGTGTCCTTGGGTGAATTTCCAGGTCCCATGCAAGAAATGGGAATGAAATTCAAACATCTGGGTGTCGTGGCTCGGCCGAGAACATTGAGAAACTTGGTTTTTAAATTCCTATAAATCCAAAACTCGCCTGAAAATCCATGAAACTTGGCATGGTGTTATGTCATGGCACTAACATGCTATGGTAAAAAATTTGGCCGAATTGGAACAAGTTTTGGTATAAGCTTCTTGCAAACCGGAGCTTCTCTCAAGAAGCCTCGTGGTTCCAAGAGGGAACGTGTCACCTTTGTGTGCGAAATGATATATGCTGCCTCCCCCCTGATTTTCTTTACGGAGGCAACATAGAACTATATGAGTGCCGTGTTAAATTTTGGAATTATTCTGGGTTCGTTTGGCCTTTTTATACATTAATTGAGTTTCTAGTCATTTAATGTGCATAATTCAAATTTGAACTACAAGCACATGCTCCAGTGCACCAAAGTTGGTTGAAAAATCACATGTGTGTCCTTTGCTGAATTTCTAGGTCCCTTGCAAGAAATGGGAATGAAATTCAAACATCTGGGCGTCGTGGCTCGGCCGAGAACATTGAGAAACTTGCTTTTAAATTCCTGTAAATCCAAAACTCGCCTGAAAATCATGAAACTTGGCATGGTGTCATGTCATGGCACTAGAATGCTATGGTAAAAAATTTGGCCGAATTGGAACAAGTTTTGGTATAAGCTTCTTGAAAACCGGAGCTTCTCTCAAGAAGCCTCGTGGTTCCGAGAGGGAACATGTCACCTTTGTGTGTGAAATGATATACACTGCCTCCCCCTGATTTTCTTTACAGAGGCAACATAGAACTATATGAGTGCCATGTTAAATTTTGGAATTATTCCAGGTTCGTTTGGCCTTTTTTATACATTAATTGAGCTTCTGGTCATTTAATGTGCATAACTCAAATTTGAAATGCAAGCACATGCTCCAGTGCACCAAAGTTAGTTGAAAAATCACATGTGTGTCCTTGGGTGAATTTCTAGGTCCCTTGCAAGAAATGGGAATGAAATTCAAACATCTAGGCGTCGTGGCTCGGCCGAGAACATTGAGAAACTTGGTTTTTAAATTCCTGTAAATCCAAAACTCGCCTGAAAATCATGAAACTTGGCATGGTGTCATGTCATGGCACTAACATGCTATGGTAAATTTTTTGGCTGAATTGAAACAAGTTTTGGTATAAGCTTCTTGCAAACTGGAGCTTCTCTCAAGAAGGCTCGTGGTTCTGAGAGGGAACGTGTCACCTTTGTGTGCGAAACAATATACGCTGCCCCCCTTGATTTTCTTTACAGAGGCAACATAGAACTATATGAGTGCCGTGTTAAATTTTGGAATTCTTCCGGGTTTGTTTGGCCTTTTTTATACATTAATTGAGTTTCTGGTCATTTAATGTGCATAATTCAAATTTGAACTACAAGCACATGCTCCAGTGCACCAAATTTGGTTGAAAAATCACATGTGTGTCCTCGGGTGAATTTCTAGGTCCCATGCAAGAAATGGGACTGAAATTCAAACATCTGGGTGTCGTGGCTCAGCCGGAAACATTGAGAAACTTAGTTTTCTAATTCTTGTAAATCCAAAACACGCATGAAAATCATGAAACTTGGCTTGGTGTCATGACATGGCACCAACATGCTGTGGTAATTTTGCTATCCAATTTGCGAAGGCGCACACATTGAAAATCAACAAAGTCATTTTGGAACAAGTGTTGTCACGTTACAATCGGAAACACAAGTATTATTGAAACCATAGGCGTTCTACTTAACATTTACGTGCCGCCACGCGTCCCCATTTTTTATTGGCTAGGAGGCGCCATGCGGGGTAGCTATTTGAGTACGGGAGGCGTGCGATCAGACCCCTGCGCGTGCTTATCGGGAGGAGAGCCCTTTGACCTCCATCTGCCGCCCACCTCTCTTCCAACGTCTCCATTAATGGTGCCTGAGCCCCTGTTTAATGGCATGGCTATGTCTCACTCGACTGAGATTCAAGAGAGAGAAAAAGAAAATCTTGCATGGATCTTGATGTAAGATCCAACGGACCTATATTGCATCTACTGCGACTTATAGCAAGAATGATGAATATATAAGGACGATGACAGTGGATAATAATTGTCTTGCATATTTAGGAAGATAATTAAAAAAGCCACATGCAGCTACGCCCGAAATACACAAGGGCAAAAGGAGGAAGACGCATACAACGATCTGGCTCGCTGATCTCTACTTTCTTGATGCGCTGCAGGTCACGGAGACTAGTTCTCATGGCGAGCGGTGATGATATCTTTCATCAGTTTCATGTCCTCAATACGCTGCTTGGCAGCATCCACGGATTCCTCCACCAGCCTTTCGCACTCGATGCGGAGCATGGCATTCTCGTCCATAAGTTTCTTGACGATGACGCCCGTCCTCTTCAACAAGGCAGCGGTCTCCTCCGCCTGCTTCGCCCTTCCAGCGATCTTCGCCCTCAGCAGGTCGCGCTCGGTGCGGAGCTTCGCCTATCCTCCCCTAGTCCCCGGATGACGCCGGTAGCATTTTCAAACGAGGCATTCATCTCATCCTACAGCTTCATCCAGCCGGGGATCTGACCCATCAGGCCATCGAGCATAGCGCGCATTCTCCTGTGAGAGTCCTCGCCTGCCCGCAAGACATTTTCCCAGGTCGCCATGGTGCGGGAGGACCTCCCTGCTGCATTCGCGATGCGGCGACACATTTCTGTTGCTTCCGCAGCACAGCCGGACCAGTGCATTGCCCTTTCTCACCTCGAGATGTGGTGCAAACTTCGCCGGTGCATCCAAACCTCGTGATATGATACGCTCTATCACACATAAGCCTCCTTATATCTTCCTCAAAACAGCCACCATACCTACCTACCATGGAATTTCCATAGCCATTCCGAGATATATCGCCATGCAACTTCCAGCATTTCATTTTTATGACACACATCATCATTGTCATATTGCTTTGCATGATCATATAGCTGACATAGTATTTGTGGCTCAGCCATCGTTCATCATTTTTTATACATGTTATGCTAGATCATTGCACATCCTGGCACACTACCAGAGGCATTTATATAGTCATGTTTTGTTCTAGTATCAAGTTGTAATTTTGGGTTGTAAGTAAATACAAGTGTGATGATCATCATTATTCATTGTTAGAGCATTGTCCCAAGTGAAGAAGCAATAAAAAAAAAGGCCAAAAATAGCCCAAGAAAAAAGAGGCCAAAAATAGCCCAACAAAAAAAGGAAAATGAGAGAGAAAAAGAGAGAAGGGGCAATGTTACTATCCTTTCCACACTTGTGCTTCAAAGTAGCACCATCTCCTATGCTTTCATTTTCATAAAAACTAGTGGAAATTTTTCATTATAGAACTTGGCTTGTATATTCTAATGATGGGCTTCCTCAAATGCCTGAGGTCTTCATGAGCAAGCAAGTTGGATGCACACCCACTTAGTTTTCTTTTGAGCTTTCATACACTTATAGCTCTTAGTGCATCCGTTGCATGGCAATCCCTACTCCTTGCATTGACATCAATTGATGGGTATCTCCATAGCCCAATGATTAGCCTTGTCAATGTGAGACTTTCTCCTTTTTTGTCTTCTCCATATCAACCCCTATCATCATATTCTATTCCACCCATAGTGCTATATCCATGGCGCTCATGTATTGTGTGAGAGTTGAAAAAGCTGAAGCGTGTTAAAAAGTATGAACCAATTGCTCGGCTTGTCATTGGGATCATGCATGATAAATATTTTGTGTTAAGAAGATGGAGCATGACAAGACTATATGATTTTGTAGGGATAACGTTCTTTAGCATTGATATTTTGAAAGACATTATTCTTTGTTGGTATGCCTTATTATTATTGTTTTTATGTCAAATATAGACTATTGCTTTGAATCATTCGGATCTTAATATTCATGCCACAAAAGAGAGATTACATGATGAACATGTTAGGTAGCATTCCACATCAAAAATTCTGTTTTTAACATTTACCTACTCGAGGAGGAGCAGGAATTAAGCTTGGGGATGCTTGATACGTCTCCAACATATCTATAATTTTTTATTGTTCCATGCTATTTTTGTAACAATCTTGGATGTTTATTATGCAATTATATAGCATTTTTTGGAACTAACCTATTAACTTAGTGCTAGTTGCTATTTTTTGACTGTTTTTTGGTTTTCCAGGAAATCAGTACCAAATGAAGTCCAAATGCCATGAAATTTTTTGACGATTTTTTTTCTGGACATAAGAGACACCAGAAGCTTTGGGAGGAGACGAGAAGGCCAAGGGGTAGGCCACGAGCCACCAGGGCGCGCCCAGGGGGGTCGGCGCGCCCTCGTGCCTCGTGGGCCCGTTGTTCCTCCGTTTGACCTAATTCCGACTCTACAAATTCTCTAAAATCGAGAAACCAACAGAGAGCCACCCAAAACATATTTTCGCCACCGCAAACTTCTGTTCTCGCGAGATCCCATCTGGAGGCCTTTTCCGGTACTCTGCCGGAGGGGGAATCGATCACGGAGGGCTTCTACATCAACCTTGCTGCCCCTCCGATGATGTGTGAGTAGTTTACCACAGACCTACGAGTCCATAGCTAGATGGCTTCTTCTCTCTCTTTTATCTTCAATACAATATTCTCCTTGATGTTCTTGGAGATATATTCGATGTAATCCTTTTTTGTGGTGTGTTTGTTGGGATCCGATGAATTGTGGGTTTATGATCAGATTATTTATGAATATGATTTGAGTCTTCCCTGAACTCTTTTATGCATGATTGTTATATTATATTTCTCTCCGATCTATCCATTTGGTTTGGCTAACTAGATTGATTTATCTTGCAATGGGAGAGGTGCTTTGTGATGGGTTCGATCTTGCGGTGCTCAATCCCAGTGACAAAAGGGGACATGACACATATTTGTATCATTGCCATTAAGGATAAAACGATGGGGTTTATTCATATTGATTGGATTTACTTTGTCTACATCATGTCATCTTGCTTAAGGCGTTACTCCATTCTTTATGAACTTAATATTGTAGATGCATGCTAGATAGCGGTTGATGTGTGGAGTAATAGTAGTTGATGCAGGCAGGAGTCGGCCTACTTGTCTCGAACGTGAGGCCTACATACATGATCATTGCCTTGGATATTGTCATCATTATTCGCTTTTCTATCAATTGCCCAATAGTAATTTGTTTACCCACCATATGCTATGTTTAAGAAAGAAGCCTCTAGTGAAAATTATGGCCCCGGGTCTTATCTTTATCATATATTAAAATCAAAAAATACCTTGCTGCAATTTTATTTACTTTATTTTATTTTGTCTTTTTTTATCTATCTATCACTACGAGATTTGATCCTTGCAATTAACCGCCGAGGGATTGACAACCCCTTGTTTGCGTTGGGTGCAAGTATTTGTTATTTTGTGTGTAGGTACTACTAACAAGGTGTTGCGTGGTTCTCCTACTGGATTGATAACCTTGGTTCTTAACTGAGGGAAATACTTATCTCTACTGTACTGCACCATCCTCTCCTCTTTGGGGAAATTCCAACGCAACTCACAAGTAGCAAAGTACCTAAGAAGTTAGGGGATTCAGGAATACCTACTATACCATGCTCCATTACAAGAAGTTATGTCAAAACTGCTTTATGTGATTTAGGAGCCAGTGTTAGTGTTATGCCTTTCTCTTTATATAGAGGACTTGATTTGAAAAAGTTGACACCTACTGAAATATCTTTGGAAATGGCTGATAAATCAACTAATATACCTATTGGAATTTGCGAGGATGTGCTCGTGGTAGTTGCAAATGTTACTATCTTAACAGACTTTGTTATACTTGATATGCCCAAGGACGACAACATGTCGATTATCTTTGATAGACCCTTTCTCAATACTGCAGGGGTTGCTATTGATTGCAACAAAAGTAAGGTTACTTTTCATGTCAATGGTAATGAGCATATAGTTTATTTTCCGAAGAAAGAGAGTTCGATGAATGGTATCAACTCTATTGAGAAAATTTCGACAATCACTATTGTAGGTTTTAAAATTCCTCTTCCTGCCATCAAGAATAAATGTGAAACTCTTATTGTTGGGGAGATGCATATCCCCATTGAGGTAACTTAGTGTTATACAAAAATTCTTTGGTTTCATGTTACTCGAAAATAGTTTGTTAATAAGACTTGATCAACCTTATTAATGGATTCTTTTTTAGGGGCATGTGGTCGATGAATTTAGTAAGCACAACCTAGTGTACCTACATTTTGCCCTCTATTATTTAAAAGTTTAATAAATTAGAATGTCGTGATTATCCTATTTTATGAATTATCCGTGCAATAAAAAATGTCGTGAAAAAAATTCTCGGAATGACCTGAAAATTTAGTATGAATTTTTCTGCAATATTTATGAATTTTTTGCACCGAACACACCCCAAGGGGGCTCACAGGGCGCGCTTAGTGAAATTGTGGGTCCCATAGGGCCCCCCTCACTTATTCCAGCCGCCCACAACCTTCTCCTACCTCCATAAAAATCAAACTTGCCTCATAGCTCGTGTTCTTGCCCATTCCCTTGGGATTTTTGATCTCCTTGCTCGGAGCTCCATTTCCAAAACTGTTTTGGGGGATTACTCCTTGGTATGTGACTCCTCCGATGGTCCAATTAATTTTTATTCTAGTGCTTTATATTTTGCTACTGTTCGTGACCTTGTATTTGAGCTTGCATGTTGAATTTATATGGCTCAAAGTAGTTTTGATGCATGATATAGCATCTAGATACTTGTGGGAGTAGTTGTTATCAGTATTGTTAAGTTTTGTTCACTTTATTTTGAGGCACTAAAAAATTCAGAAATTTTCAGAGAAAAAGAAAATGCTTAAGTGGAGGTTGAGAGGTTCTTCGAGCCAGAGTCCTAAGGAAACTCTGAAGCCCAAGTACAACCTTCCTCGTGCGATCGAGGTGCGGCCGTGCGAATGGCCATGCAACATTCTTGAGGGATGCGAGAATTCTTGATGATTTCTATTATTTGGCTAACAATGCCGGCCTCACCCCGTTCCTCGAAGAAAAGTGTGATCAATACCTCCTCCTTACTAATACTTTCGTGCAAAACAATCACTTTTATGCTAGGAGAGAGATACTCGTTGTGCCATTCCACCTCTATGATATTCCTAAAGAGATGACACTTGAGAGATTTTGCCAAGTTCGCATGATTCCTATAAAGGGCAGCCCTCTAGAGCCACACCCTAGGGACGTCGCGGATTTTATATCTGCAGTGACCATGGGGGAGTCGAGAGGAGTTTCTGAAGCTAGAGTTGCTAGTTTACATGTTTCCTGTTTTGCATTATTATTCATTATGTGCCAGGAGGTGTTTGACTGGTCGGTGGGAGAGTGGAATGCTCAGTTCACCCGACCTTGCTATTTTGCACCATGCTCTTTCTTCTGATAGAACATTTAGTCTTGGAGCTATGATTGCTCGACAGATACACACTAACTGTTCGAAGGACATTATTTATAGTGGTATTTATGCTTCCTGCCTCGCTAGACATTTTGAGACTCCTATTAGACATGACGAGGAGGAAGAGAAGATTTTACCTACCAAATTTCTTGATTGTGATAGCATGGTTGGGCATAATTTTATTAACTCTAGCGATAGACGATTTCAGTACAACTTGGTATTTAGTCAGGGTACCCGTAAGATTATAATTTTGCCTGCACCGTCTTTGTTCGATCTTTCCAAAGGCAGGTATACCATTACGCCGGAGGACATTTACGCTTATTGGAGGTTGACACCTCCCTCAACACCTGAGCCTGTTCCTGAGCCAGAGCCGTCGAGGAGCCTGTCTATCAGTGGGAGCCTCAGGAGCCTCAGTATTACCCCGGAGGTGGCTATTTCTACCCATGGCCGTAGACCAAGTTAGGCCAAAAGCCTAAGCTTGGGGGAGTACATATTTCTCACGGACATTACATTCATGTATTACAGAATCATCCTACTTGTTGGTGTTCATCCTCTTTCAATGTATATCCATGTTAGTTTTATTTTTGTTTTCTTCTTGTGTTTGAAAAACTTCGGAAATCCAAAAATACTTCTGGCTTCTTTTCGGTTTTTCTTTCTTGTTTAGTTAATTCGTAGTAGTAAAAGAAAACCCAAAAAGATTTCTCGTTTCTTCTTTTGTTTGTTGGGAGCATTCCCATGTAAATAGTTTTTCTCATTTTTCTTTTTTCCTTCTTTAGTTTCCTTCTTTTTGAAAAACTAAAAACTCCAAAAATATTTTAGTGTGTTTCTCTGAAATTCTTTTCTTTTATTTGAGTTGTCGTAAGGAGAAGACCATGACAAAATTGTTGAGTAGCTCTCATGTGCTTTATTATTGATCTAACAAAGAGCCCATATTACCTTGTCTTCTCCTTTGAATAAAATGTTTGTAGATTCCAGCTTAGTCCACGGCACACTTGCACTATTATTGTTTCACATCATTCTGTCATGCAAGTGAAAGGCAATAATGACGATGATTTGATGAAGTGATTGCGGTGAAGGAAAGCTGGTATGAACTCTAGATACAAATTCAAATATAAAGCTTTATATTACAAGCCAGGGCCACGAAGGCTCGAATACATAAGTCAGCAGAAGCAACAACATCTGAATACAGACATAAGTAAACAAGTCTGCCTTAAGAAGGCTGAGCAAAACAATGACAACTAGATCAAAAAGGCACGGGCCTACTGTCTAGGGCCTCCTAACTACTCCTGGTCGTCGGCAGTCTCCACATAGTAGTAGGCTCCGTCAGGGCAGTAGTAGTCGTCGGCAGGATCAGCTGGCTCCTGGAGTCCATCATCTGATCGCAATAATCGGGTAGAGGAGAAAAGAGGTAGCAAAGCAACCGTGAGTACTCATCCAAAGTACTCGCAAGACTTACATCAGATCTATACTAAGTATGCATCAGTATCAAAAGAATGGGGCTATATCTTTGTACTATACTGCAGAAATGCCAGAATAGAAGGGAAAGGCCTAGCCTATCGAAGACTAGCATCTTGTATCGTCTTGCAGCATTAGAAGAGTGCAGATTAGCATATCATAAAGTAACAAGCATATTGTAGTATCGCCCAGAGATCCTTCCTCGACTCCCTACGAGAAAGTGATCCCGGAGCCAACATATCAGTTTAGTGTCTCCAGTATCCAGTTCTAGTTGTAATAGATCGGGATACAACTCCAAGCGTCTGTTACTGTGGACACGGCTATTCGAATAGATATACTTCCCTGCAGGGGTGCACAAACTTACCCAACATGCTCGATTAACTCCGTCCGAACACACTTTTCTGGGTCATGCCCAGGCTTGGCTGATCGACACACCGTAGTCCTACCTAGGCTCAACAGAGAGGCCAACATGCCGGTCTACATCCTAAATGCAAAGGGGTCATGGGCCAATCGTCCTTTGCAATCCTGTGTGTTGCGAGGACAGCGGGGATCAATCCAGGCTACCTCTTTATACAAAGCAGGTCCTTACATGGACCACCCGGGCGCGTGCCGCTCAATTGCTGACGCCTGAGAGCTTTTAGAAGAATCGTACGATGCTGAGTGTCCATAGTTATTCCCGCGTGGTAGTTAGTGCGAAGAAGGCTAGAGGCCTACTCAAATCACATATCCAAACCCGTTAGTGTCTTGGGAGCGCGCGAAGACGATCAGTGATCCTGTCGCCCCGTCTCGTGCACTTACAGCAAGGGTCAGACCCATCCCTCTCTAGGGCGGTCTGTCTGCACGACCGTGCCATGTCATTATCTCGCGGGTACCCTCATGGTCAACCCGACTGCCATAACTCTTGCGGGTACCCCTTGGGTTGACCCGACTTCAAACAAAGGACTGAGGTGATGGTCAAAGTATCCGTGTGTTCATAACATCAAAGGGAATCTAAGGAATCACCCTCGATGGATTCCCACTCAATGTTACCGTCAAGGTGACCTTGGAGGAATCACCCTCGAAGGGTTCACACTTGAGGTGTTGCACGACAGAGTCGTCATCGGGAGTGGTGAAGGAGGAATCACCCTCTGTAATCCATGACCAATTAGCTACACTACAAAGATATCATCAGGAGTGAGAAACGAGGTATCACCCTCGGCAATCGATAGTAGCTCTGCAGAGTCGTACAACTAAAGGGGAGTGCCGATGAGGTGTCAGTCTCTGCATGTCGATCACATTGATCGAGTCACTGGTAACTAAGCGGGGCAACAAGGACAAGGGTGAGGGGTCACTGATGGATCTCTAACCAACCTATACTAAGCATATAGGATATCAGGTAAAGTAACAACAATAGGTTACAAAAGCAGGCTATGCATCATAATAGGAGCTATCGAACAACAGTAGAAAAATCTAATGAAAGCATGAGAGAGAAACAATGGGCGATATAGGAATGATCAAGGGGTTTTGCTTGCCTGGAAGCTCTGCTGAGAGTGGCTGGGCGTCAGGGGTGTAGTCGTACTCGGGAGCAGTGTCAGTCTTGGGGTCTACCACAGAGAAGAGGGGGAAGGAATAGTAAATATAATGCAATCAAATGCATCATGATGCATGACATGGCAATATGCTGTGCTAGGGGTGACCTAACGTGGTGCTACATGTTACAGACGGAGCGAGAAAATATCTATGGATATTTCCCCGGCTTTAGAAAGTTATCGGACAGATGAACCGAAGGGAAGGTTCCATGTTTACAGTGTTGGAGGGGTGTGACAGGTATGTGGATGGCATATTCGGATTCGTCATATTTTTCTAAGCAACTTTCATATATAAATTATTTTCATCTGACTTATGGATTATTTTATATGAATTTCCAAAGTTCTAAACAATTTCTGGAATTTCTAGAATTATTTTAATTATTAAATTCGAATTATCTAGAACATTAAAATGCTAAGTGCACCCAGAGTTATACCCAGTCAGCACACACAGGGGCTGACTGGTGGGCCCTCTTAACTGGGTCAACTGCCCAGTCAACAAAGGCTGACTGGTGGCCCCAGCTGCCCAGTCAGCAGGCTAACTTGGCCAGCCTTATCCACTGGAATAGTGGCTAACCCCACCAGTCAGTGTCACAGGGGCAAATCAGTGTTTATTTTAATTAAACTGCGTTTAGTTAGGGGTGGGCCCCAGGTGTCAGCCACAGTTAGATTAGTTTTAAATTTAACCTAGGTTAATTAGCCACGATGGGGCCCAATGTCAGTGGGTGTTCTGGGGGGATTAGTGGCTAAACCACGTGGGCCCACGAGTCAGTGACTCAGGGTGCGGTGGCGCGCCGGCGGCGATGGTCCGGCGACCAAAACGCCGGCGGAGGGGATGGGGCGACCGTCAGAAATGGGGCTATGGACGCCCATCTGACGCGCGTGAGGGCGCGTTCAAAAGATGTTGCTGCGTCGCGTCTAATGGCACTAGGGGAGCGCCAGAGGTGGCCTGTAGAGGGCACGGCGATGACGGCACGCGGCAGCGGCTTCGGGCGAGGGTGGATCCGGTGAGAGGAAGCACTACGAGCGGCAAGGAGGGGCGCGTTGGGATCCTGGGGGCTTGAGGAGCTCTATGCGTTGCTCAGGAGCGAGCGCGGCTGCCTCTGCACGCGATTGCGATGAGCTCGGTCATGATAGGGGAACCAGCTAGCGGGTGAGCGCGAGGGCAGAGAGAGAGGGGAAGTGAGCGGAGCTCACCTAGCAGCACACGAAAGGCCGACGTGGGGGTTAGTAGCTGCAGGTGGCGGCAGAATCGGTGATGGCGTGGCGGCGTCCGAAGGTGGAAGAAGAAGTCGTTGACGTCACTACGGGTCTCGTCCGGACACGAGGCTTGTCAGAGAGGCGTGGACGACGGAGGAGGAGCCCGTGGACAGGTCGGAGAGGCGAAAGGAGCTCGGTGGCCACGAGCTTCACCGGGGCGCGTCCATGGCGGCGCTCGGACGCGCAAGACAGAGAGGGGGTGAGTGCGGGGAAGAACTGGGCGCGCTAGGGTTTGACCGAGGACGCGGGGGCGGCTTTATGGAGCGTCGGGGGCACGGCGGATGGCCGCCACGTGGCGGATCCATGCCGTGTACGGGCGCCCAACGTCCAGCGCCATGGTGAACAGGGGAGGAAGAGGAAGGCAGGGGAGTGGGCTGGGCCTCACTGTGCACTTGAAGCCCAAGTGCACAGTGGGGGGCTTTTATTTTTTCTTTATCTTTTTCTATTTTCATTGTTCTTTTGTTTTTCATTTATTATTTCTATTTTGCTTTTATGTTTAATAGAAAATGATTTTTATAAAAATATGGAACTTGTCCCATAATTTCCATTGCAATTTTTGACACTGCCACAAAAAGGTTGGAAGACAAATAAAATAGTTTGGATTTTCCATATATTAGAAAAGCATTTAAAATGCTGAAATAGCACTGTTTTAATTGCTTTAGTGCATCTTAGCTTAGTGGTGATGTTGTTTTCCTTAACCATTATTTGTTTTGGAATATTTGCTAAATGGTGAACTATTTTGCAGCAACTTTTGTGCAACTTTAAATTCCACTTGAAATTTGCATTGAATTCAAAGGTGGGGTTTGAAATGAGATATGATTCAAAGGTGATCAGGCATTGCAAACCAAAGTAGCTTAGCTTAGTGATGAGGATCACTGTAGCTCATTAAAAGGGGTGTTACAATTGTACTTCGAGCCCCTCGAACCATAGATGAACGATCCCTCATACCGCCCACGAACAGTCCCTCGAACCAAAGACCGAAAGCACAACCTCTCTACTTGGTTGCAAGTGTGCAGCCTTCACGATCTGGCAACGCTTCGCCATCCAGAGCTAATATTGCCAGAGAATTAGAGGGAGAAGATTAGAACCACATTGGGCTTCTAATTATGAGGACAAGAGGATTAGCCATGCTCTGATTAGTCAACTAGGACCAACTAGAACATGAACTAGAAGAACTAGAGGAGGCTCCAAAAACTTGTGTTTCAAAAGGGTGGAAATCCTCTAGTATATATAGGTTTGAGGGGAGAAGGAGTGCTGCCACCAAGGAGGAATGATTCCTCCTTGGTGGGCTGGCCTAAGGGGGGAAGGAGGAAATCTTTCCCCACCCTAGTTCGACCTCCTCAAGAGGGAAAGGGGTGCCTCCCCAATTGGGCCTTGGTGGCCCAATTCCTTCTCCACCACTTGGCCTTTTTAGGCCCGCTGATATTAAATTAAATATATAAATGTTCTAAATACCTCTAGACCATTATATATATAATTTAACATCCCCAGAAACATTTTCCACCTATATATAATTTATTGGTAGTACCCGGTATTACCCGATACTCTCCGAAACCCTTCTGGTGACCCCGAAACGCTTCCGGATCCTCTTGGAACATTTTCGAATGTTCATGAAACAATTCCACAAATATATTATCATGACTCCCATCCCACTAACACTCAGCACATCATGATTGCCTTAATCTTGTGACCCCGTAGGTTCGGTAACCCATAGACATGAACGAAACCGTTTGTTCAATGACCGGCAGCGGGATCGTGGACGTCCGTGTCGGTCCCTATGAGCACACGAATGTTATTTGAGTGAACCTTTGATTATCATGTGATGTTCCCTCTACTTTGTTATGCTTCCCAAAACCCGGAATGCTTCGTTATCCTCCTGAGTCATCACTATGCTCGTTATACTGAAATCCTCGTTACCGGTTTTGTTCTTCTTTCTCGTTATTTTGTTCCGGCATCCCCGTGACAAAGTCACGTGTGTATGGCCAGACGATGATTGATGCCATCACACCGAGAGAGCCCCAATAATATCTCCCCATCGTCAAAGGAGAAAATCCCACTCTCGAGCTATCCGGCCACTTGTCAAACTTTTCGATGAACCTGTAAGTTGCCGTTATGATAACCGTGTTACAGATGATGTTTGAGCAACCCCAAAGCCCATATTACGGTAAGAAGTGACCGTGATATTCTCATGGTCTACGGAACAAAATCATACGTTAACACTCCATGTTATTACAATTGAATACAGACGATATCATTTCAATTCACAACAAACAAGTTTGGGTCGATTCAATATGATCGTTCTTCCGATGTCATAATCTCAAAGTTGTTTTAGGGCTATCGTTTAAGACTTTAAACGATATCCTAAGATATGGAAAGCATGATCACCAACAACACTTGACCTAGTCCTAGAGGCAAGACTAGGAACCTTTTATTGAACCGTTTATAATTCCACACGTGCATATGAGTTTTCCACTGAATCGCATATTCCAGGATCATAGCAGTTATAGCATGAAATATAAACTCTATAATTATGAATATGAAAATATAATAATACAAAATTATTGCCTCTAGGGCATATTTCCAACAGTCTCCCACTTGCACTAGAGTCAATAATCTAGTTAGCGTTTTTCACTTTTACACCAATGGCAATCCGATGTCAATCCATGCTATGCTTGTAGTATAGACTTCGACTTATCGGATCTGAAAACTTCAGATCCGTGTGTAGCATTTGCATTTAAATGCATCCGTCATGCTTTCACATGAATTCAGAATTTATGTGAAACAAGCTTAGTATATATTGAATCACTGGCAAGACCTTTGATTCCTTAGATTGAGCTATAGAACCACTGTATGAGAACAATGTTCTATTTGCACAATCATCTAGAAACCATAATAAGTTCATAAATGAAGCTTTGATGCATCACCGTCTATTGTTGCTTCTAAAGTGACAATATACTCAGCCTTCTGTTATAGAATTCACCACAGTAACTTTCTTGGACCAATTCCAACTTACTGTGCCACCATAAATCATTTAATTGAAATCAAAATTCGCTTGGAGCTCCGATAGAAGATTTTTGTCGATGTACTACTTAAATCAAGCATGTATTGATGTAAACTCCTTACACCAATCTCTTCATTTTCTCCGTGCGAGAAACATGTCGCCAGTTCTCAATGACATTTTCACTGTTGTCCTGTGATCAACAATTTGACCTTTTTGGTAACTTTACTCACAACTTACTTGGAGTACTGGACTTATCTAGTTATTTACATAACATGGATTTAACACAAGTGTGATTGATATCATGTATTTCACTCATCAGTATTTCAATATACCGATTCTTGCTAAGAACTCCTTCCATGTGACTTTGACAAGAAAACTCTTCTTGACATTTTTCATACTAAACTGCTTTAGTACTTTGTCAATATGTATTTTGGCTAAGCCTGATTAGACACTACAATCTCCATGGATTATTATGTATAATACAAGGACTATATTGCCTAAGTACTTTACTAAAAAACTATTTTAAATAAAATCTTAATCCGTGTCAAGAAATTTATATAATTTCCAATCAACAATGTGTCATGCACACACAGTGTTTAGAAATATTATTATGCTCCCACTTACTTTCTTGTAAATACAAGCATCTTTGTTTCTATCAATGAAATCATATTATTTGATCAATTCATCAAACCAAAGATTCCAACTCCACTATGCTTGCTTCAAATCATTACATGATCTCTTGAAGTTTGCACACTTACTAGCATCCTCTGGATCGAGAAAATTACCTTGGACCGTATCAAATATAGAACCTTGGTTCCATTTCCATCTCATTGAATTATAGATCCATCACTACACTTTAGATCCATCACTACACTTTAGAATTTTTCTTTCAGAGGGTCTATCAACTTCTAAACTTGAATTATGTGTATGGATACTATCTCGGGTTGTTTGGTGTATAGCCAATTCCGGGGTCAGGGCCCATCAACGCTTCTCTGTGTATTATAGATTCATTGTTTGTTTCAACAATATTTCATCTACATATCTTAAAGGTCTATATGAATTTCCAACCTATATAGTTCAGCTACATGTTCGACCGAAGTATCTATATCCTATGTAGAGGCTTCTGTATCAGTCGCGGTAAGAAATTTTAGAACCACTTCTAGCGTTTCTTTCTTTGACTTGATCACCAAGATTCTGTAATCTCTTCGAATTGCACTGTCCTCCCACTCACTCTTTTGCAGAAAACATTTTCTTCAAAATTTCCGCACTCTATGACAAAACACGTTGCCTCGGCGTAGTGATAGAGGAATACCCAACCATTTGGGATAACCTACAAAGTAGCACTTATTTCAACAAATTTGATGGCGCTCTTTTCAGTGTAAAAGCCATATTCTCTAGATCATCACATTAAAAGTATATTGGCGGAACTATCAATGTCATCTCTGATCTCACCATGTCATACATAGCTTGATTACATCTACTCAAAACACTCTACTCTCAGTAGTTTTTCTAGGATGGTGCAAGCTATAAAATTCTTTTATAGCTCATCAGACATTCGCTAAATTTGTAACACAAATAATCTTTTCTGTAATCCAATTGTAGAAACATAATATTCTTGTTACAATAATTTCTACTTCATTCTGAAAATCTTTTTGAAACATTTCAAAAGATCCAGATTTATGTCTCAATATAAATATCTACTTCGGTCATCCTTGAAGATACATAAATCCACTGCTTGCAACAACACTTATTGGACTACATACCTCAATGTGCATATTTCCAATTATTTTTGTTACTCGTTCTTTATGGCATGTGAACGGTATTTTAGTTTACTTCACTATTTGGACGAAAGTTGCAAGTGTCAGATGATTCATAATCACATGAATCCAAAAATCCATCACTATGGAATTTCTCCATGCGGGTTTCCCTAATGTGACTAAATGCAGTGCCACACACATATGTGGTATTTTTAATCTTGCGACATTTAGCGTTAGTGTTGTGATGTTCAATCCTATCATCAATATTCACAACTTACATCATGTTCAAATAGGAGTATGGCACTTTTGTTCATTACATCGAACAACTATTGTTCTCTTATGAACAAGCTCCTTGCAACTTCTATGCAATGGGCTAGAGTGTAAAAACTCTAAAATGAATTATGACAATAAATTCAGAGGTATTGATGAAAAAGTATCATAACTATTACAAAATTTTCAACACATATTTTAACCTCATTAATTTGTTGGTCATTAGGCCATAGTAATTCTTGCATCGATTCGCAACAACATGCAATCGAGTCGATATCCTCTATGATCAACTTTTAACCACAATTCCCGAAGAATTTAGTGTTTAACAATTTAATCAGAATTCTCAAGAATCACACTTTACTTGACCAACTTTCTCTACATCATATAACTTGTATGACATTCATACCTGAGCTAGACATTCCAGTCTTGTTTTCCTTTCGCCTCTAAACTTTTTATAGTTTCACTTTCAATATTTCTCCCACTCAATAGAAGAATCATCTAAACTTTTAGGAGTGGCATGAGCCCCGAACTTCCCTGGGCATGTAAGTCTCATTACATCCTTTGGTTTTGTTCTTTCTCTTTAAGTTCTCGCCATCAACTCATGACTGGCATTCTTTCGAATCTTACGCATTTCAGTCTTAAACATAGTCGAACACTTCATTAGATATCTCATATCTTTTAATCTTTGTTTGTTTCTGAAAAAAAATTCAGTTCCAAGAATATCACATAACTACCCAAACATTTTGAAGTTCGGGTTTCTCAAAAGCAAGCAGACCGTAATGCAATTCTAACTTTTGGATTGACGGATGTGAGTCTTGTCATCCATAGCATTAGCAAGAGAGTATTGTAAGCAAGCCTTAGGAAAAATCCTTCTTGGCACTTTTAGAGGATGATCCTCTCAATCATAAATTTTCAACCAGATAAATAATAGTTAATCAATTTCAACAACAAAGGTGGAACTGTGAGCCATAATTCTACAACTATAATGCAAGCTACACATAGTCATTGTTCATAATTAATTTGCACTAGTGATTAAACTAAATTAATACATAATTGTGCTCCCACTCAAATCAAATCTCACAATTGATTTTAAGTGATTCAAGATCCAAATCTAGTTCTCATCCATTGATGCGGACATCACCGATGACGAGAATTTTGACCGGTGGGCAAACTTTTGCCGATCATATCTCCATATGACTCTTGTTCATCTTTTGATGATTCGTGCTCCGAGCTTAGAACGATTCTGTTAGAACTTCAAAACAACCGAGTGCTATCTGTATACATGGTCTGACCATCCTCGCCTTACACCTCACGTCCCATTTGTACTCATGTGGACATGACCCACTCCGAAACGCTACATGTTATAGACGGTTGCAACACTGGGAAGAGCACCTTTTAACTTGACATTTACTGTGAGAGATCACCCTAATAATTGGCTACTACGCAAACAAAGGGTGCAAATAACAAATGGATAAACATCTTAGGCAATTCACAATAGCATGATATGGTATAGCCATGGGCGCCGTGAGTTCTCCTTAATTGTCTTCAATCTCCAGTTGAAGCGATGTGACGACCAATATTTCGTTGTTGTGGCAACCGTTTCAAAAATGTTGTTGTGGCGGCAATCTCAGAAAACATTGTTATGGCGGCCATTTCAGAAAACGTTGCCATGGCACCAAAATTTGAAATTCCGCCATGGCACGAAATTATAGCTCCTCGTCCCGTGCCTGGTACACCTTTTCCTCGTTGGGGTCCTCCGTGTACATCTTGCCACCGTCATCTGTAACCTATCTCTATGATATTTACATTAAGGTGGCAATCTCGTGGCTCCAGCCATCATGCGGTGATGCGCAGGCCACTTAACATTACAACATATAACCATCTCATACATAAACTCATTATCATGACGAATGCTATACCACATCATATGCAAAACCTGCAGAACCAAGTTAGGCGTCCTCTAATCGGTTTGGAAAATTTTAATTATGTGGCTTCTAGGTTTTCTGGATAAACCTAGCTACCTATGTGCACACCATAAAATGATAATTCTTGCTGCTAGATTAACTTTCGGGGTGTGTGGAAGAAGATACTTAATTAAAAATCTCATTCCCCCACACTAAACTTCATCTAATACGTGTGACCCCCTAGAAGATCATCCATCTTCATCGCCATCCTACGTGCGTGATGGTTCACTATTTTTGACTACGGTGAAGCCCAAGGAACTGTTAGGAGATCGTTGATAGCCAGAGCCTATCGATTGTCAGAACCTTGTGAAAAGCGACACCATGCCGTCAATGAACTGAACCGAAGCAACACTCGAGGGAAGAATAACAAGAACATCACCCTCACAATCACATGTGATCCAGATCAAAACCCGCATCGTCTCATAGAACCGCTCATGATGCCACTGTTGGGAAATGTAGTAGAAAACAAAAAAAAATCATGCTACGACACCTAGGAACAATATGAAGATGCATATCGGGTTTGGATCAATGATCGTTACCGTCACCGAGTTGCAGCGGATGAAGAACATGTCGGTGCAGATCATACTTGGAGTCCCTCAAACCATAGATGAACAATCCCTCGTACCGCCCACGAACAGTCCCTCGAACCAAAGACCGAAAGCACAACCTCTCTACTTGGTTGAAAGCGTGCAGCCTTCACGATCCAGCAGCGCTTCGTCGTCTAGATCTAATCATCGTCGGTGAATTAGAGGGAGGAGATTAGAGCCACACTGGGCTTCTAATTATGATGACAAGAGGATTAGACACACTCTAATTAGTCAACTAGGACCAACTAGAACATGAACTAGAAGAACTAGACGAGGCTCCAAAAACTTGTGTCACAAAAGGGTGGAAATCCTCTAGTATATTTAGGTTTCAGGGGAGAGGGAGGGCTGCCACCAAGGAGGAAGGATTACTCCTTGGTGCGCTGGCCTAAGGGGGGAAGGAGCAATCCTTCCCCCACCCCAATTCTGCCTCCCTCAAGAGGGAAAGGGGCACCTCCCCTATTGGGCCTTGGTGGCCCAATTCCTTCTCCACCACATGGCCTTTTTAGGCCCGTTGATATTAAATTAAACATATAAATGTTCTAAATACCTCTAGATCATTATATATATATATATATATATATATATATATATATATAATTTAACATCCCCGAAAACATTTTGAACCTACATATAATTTATCAGTAATACCACGTATTACCCGATACTCTCCGAAACCCTTCCGGTGACCTCGGAATGCTTCCGGATCCTCTCGGAACTATTCCGAATATTCATGAAACAATTCCAAATATATATTCTCATAACTCCCGTCCACTAACACTCAGCAAATCATTGTCTCCTAAGCTTGTGACCCCGTAGGTTCGGTAACCCATAGACATGAATGACACCGTTCGTTCAATGACCGACAACGGGACCGTGGACGTCTGTATCTGTCCCTATGAGAACAAGAATGATATTTGAGTAAACCTTTCGTTATCATGTGATGTTCCCTTTGCTTCACGATACTTCACAAAATCTGGGATGCATTGGTATCCTCTTGAGTCATCACTATGCTCGTTATACCGAAGTCCTCGTTACCGGTTTTGTTCTTCTTTCTCATTATTGTGTTCCGGCATCCCCTTGAAGAAGTATCTGCCCAGATGATGATTGATGCCGTCACACCGAGAGGGCCCTAAGAATATCTCTGCATCGTCGGTGGAGAAAATCCCACTCTCGAGCTATCCGGCCACTTGTCAAACTTCCTGATGAACCTGTAAGTTCTCGTTATGATCACCGTGTTACAGGTGACGTTTGAGCAACCCCAAAGCCCATCATATGGTAAGAAGTGAACGGGATACTCTCATGGTCTAAGGAACAAAATCACACATTAATACTCTGTGTTATTACAATTGAATATAGACGATATTAATTCAATTCACAACAAACAAGTTTGGGTCGTTTCAATATGATCGTTCTTCCAATGTCACAATCTCAAATTTGGTTTAGGACTATCGTTTAACACTTTAAATGATATTCTAAGATCCAGAAAACATGATCACCAACAACACTTGAGCTAGTCCTAGAGGCAAGACTAGGAACCTTTTATTTAACCATTTATTATTCCACATGTGGATATGAGTTGTCCACTGAATCGCATATTCCAGGATCATAGCAGTTATTGTGTGAAATATAAACTCTATAATTATGAATATGGAAATATAATAATACAAATATTATTGCCTCTAGGGCATATTTCCAACAGCTTGTGCATACAAATCCTTAAACCCAAAGTTGTTCCAGATGAGTCCACCATATCTACCTATATGTTGTATTACTCTGCCATTCCAAGTAAATTTGCATGTGTCACCTCTAATCATTCAAATAAGCATCTGTTTTGTGTGCCCGTACCGCTCATGGAGCGACAGGGGGTGGTCAGTATCTTCCATGCTAAGTGGGTTATTCTCGCATTGGGTGTTTATTCACTTGTCATTGCACGAGAGAGGCTTGTAATTGGGATGCCCAGTCCTATAATCAAAATGAAAAAAATATAATGAAACAAAATTCCCCCAGAAAGTTGATTGTTTGGAGGGCAACCGTGAATTCGGCTAGCCATGGCTTGTGTTTGTATGGTGGAGGGGAAGTAAACTTTACCTTTCCGCTTGGGAATGATTGATAATGTGTTTAGCATGGAAGATATTGCAAATCCTCGGTCATGACATTGACAAGAAAAGCACACCTCTCAAAATGTATTCATATCTGTTTTAAGCTTTGAGCTCTCGCACCTCTGCAAATCTCTGCTTCCCTCTATGAATCGCCTTTCTAATTACTTTTATGTTATTTTATTTTATTTTTGAGTCATCACCTTCTTATTTAAAGCGCCAATTCTGAGAGCACTATTGTCATTCTTATGCATTGAGTCTAGTTAATGTTGGATGTGACCATGACTGGATCTCTTCTACTCTGAATTAAAATGTTTAGTCGCTGCTTGAACTTTAGAGGTGCTCTGCATTTATGTTTTGCGGTCTCAGAAAGGGTTAGCGAGATACCATGTTATCATATTATATCATTATTGTTTTGACAAATTGTTGCCATCCGAGTTATCTTATTATTGCTCGCTAGTTGGTTATGTTATTTTTCATGAGTAAATATGAGACCTAAGTGTTATCATTCATATGGTTAGTTCATAATCTTTGCTGAAAACTTTAACACTAGTTAAGCATATATACATCAACAAGAACAAAAGAGTTTGTAAAAGTTTTTCTTTATCACTTTCAGTTTGTCAGCTGAATTGCTTGAGGACAAGCAATGACTTAAGCTTGGGGGAGTTGATACGTCCCAAATGTATCTACTTTCCCAAACACTTTTGCTCTTGTTTTGGACTCTAATTTGCATGATTTGAATGGAACTAACCCGTACTGACGATGTTTTCAGCAGAATTGCTATGGTGTTATTTTTGTGCAGAAATAAAAGTTCTCGGATTGAGCTGAATTTATGGAGATTGTTTCCATAATATATGAAAAATATTGGCGAAGAGAACTATTGGAGGGGGGCCACCCAGGAGCCACAAGCTCAGGGGGCGCGCCCTTTGAGCTTGTGTGCCCCTCGAACCTCCGGTTGCCCTAATTCCAACTCCATAAATACCGTTTTCTGGAGAGAAAAATTAGAGAGAAAGTTTCATCACGTTCTACGATACGGAGCCACCGCCACCTCCTATTTTTCATTGGGAGGGCTGATCTGGAGTCCGTTCGGGGCTCCGGAGAAGGGGATTTGTCGCCGTCGTCATCATGAACCCTTCTTCATCAACAGTTCCATGATCTCACCATCGGTAGTGAGTAATCCCTTCGTAGGCTTGCTGGAAGGTGATGGAGTTGGATGAGATTTGTCATGTAATCGAGTCAATTTGTTAGGGCTTGATCCCTAGTATCCACTATGTTCTGAGATTGATGTTGTTATCACTTTGCTATGCTTAATGCTTGTCACTAGGGCCCGAGTTCCATGATTTCAGATCTGAACCCTCTATGTTTTCATGAATATATTTGAGTTCTGGATCCTATTTCCTAGTTATATGCACTTGTTATTGTTCTAGTTCGTAGACCCCAAAGTGACAATAATTGGGATACTCTCTGGGGATGACTGTAATTCGAGGAGTTCATGTATTCACCATGTGTTAATGCTTTGTTCCGGTTATCTATTAAAAGGAGGCCTTAATATCTCCTGGTTTGCCTTTGGACCCCGCTGCCATGGGAGGGTAGGACAAAAAATGCCATGCAAGTTCTTATGATAAGCATGTATGACTATATATGGAATACATGCCTACATTAAATTGATGAATTGGAGCTATTGTGTACCATTCTAGGTTGTGACTGTTATATGATGAATCTCATCCAACATAAATATCCATCGCTGATCCAATGCCTACGCATTTCTCATATTGGTCTTTGCCAAGTTTATTGTTGCTGTTGTTACAATCATGACAAACTGCTACCATTATTGTTACTTCTACTATGAAAACTCTCAAACTTTTGTGCTACTAAACACTTTGCTGCAGAAATATTATATTCCAGGTGTGGTTGAATTGACAACTCAACTGCTAAGGCTCATAAATATTCTTTGCCCCCCTTGTGTCAAATCAACAAATTTGGGTGAAATACTACCCTCAAAGACTGTCGCAATCCCCTATACTTGTGGCTAACAAATGTGAGCTTTACCAAAGACCATGCTTGGAGTGCTTGTATCGAAGCAAAGCTACATGAGACAGCACCGACCCACGACTATCATTTACTCGAAGAGGCCCTTGGAGCTCCTTCACATGGATCTATTTGGTCCTTCATCGTTTGATAGTCTTGGGGGAAGAAAATATTGCTTGGTGATTGTGGATGATTATTCAAGATACACTTGGGTTTATTTCTTCAAGAGGAAGAGTGAGATCCAACAAACCGTCATCGACTTTACAAATGAAGATCAACATCAACATGATGCAAAGATATTGATGATTAGAAGCGACAACGACACCGAGTTCAAGAACTACACCTTGGATGAGTTCCTTAGTGACGTGGGGATCAAGCATCAATACTCCGCACCATATACCCCTCAACAAAATGGTGTTGCGGAAAGGAAGAACCAGACGTTGATGTACATAGCAAGGACCATGATGGCGGAATTCAAATCTCCATACAACTTTGGGGCCGAAGCCATCAACACTGCTTGTCATGCATCCAATCAAGTATACCTCCGCAAAGGCTTGAACAAGACTCCATATGAGATACTTACTAGTAACAAGCCCAACCTCAAGTACTTTTGGCTGTTCAGGTGTAAGTGTTTCATTCTCAAGAAAGGTGTTAGCTTGTCTAAGTTTGATCCTAGAGCTCAAGAGGGTATATTTTTGGGTTATGCTACAAACTCTCATGCTTACCATGTCCTCAACTAGTCCAATGGACTCATCGAGGAGACGTGTAATGTGGAGTTTGAAGAAAATAACGGCTCCCAAGTGGAGCAAAGTGGTCTTTGTGATGTAGGTGGTGAAATTCCTCCCCAAGCCATAAGAAGAATGGGAGTTGGCCAAATCCTCCCCATTGCGGAACCCTTTGCGTCCGAAGGAGAAGGACAATGTTCTACGCAAGTGGAATCATCACCATCGCTAGACCCACACGCTTCTGAAGAACAAAGTGACGGCTTTCAACCAAGTGAACAAGATTAAGGGTAAGATAAACCTCATGATGATGGTGATACACCAAGTGATTCCCAAGATCAAGTTCATGACTTCAAGCAAGCTCAAGATGTAGCAACCCGACCTCAAACGGTCAAGCCTCTATGTATCTGTGCCATCCCTGGATCAGTATGTTGGCATAGACAATACATCAATGTATATTTCAAAGTGCAATCACATGAATAAATAACGTAAAACTGATATATATATATATATATATATATATATATATATATATATACCTCATAAGTCTGAGCGGAAACAATCAAAGGGGTGTGGAGTCCCATCAACGCCATCGACAAGTTGAGTGTAGACCATAACCCTATATCATAACTCTTACTTGTCGTAGAAATCCTGCAACATGATACGTTGCAGCCGTGTAGGTCAGTACATTGAATGTACCGGCAAGATCACTGTGAGAAAAACAGATGATAAAAACTATTCTATATGCAATAAGGCTTTGTGGCTCTGGGTTTGAGTTTTGTTTTGCATAAAAGCTGATTTTATTTTCCCTACAACAAAGAAATAATATGAGTATTCACCATAGAGTTTTCTACTATGACAAGGTTCTGCCAACCGATGTCTCACAGCCCAAATGATTATAAGTAGCACACAATTAATTATCAATCCAGTGTTGAGAGTTTCGAGATAGATCCAAGTCCATAGGCTCAAATTGTCTGTAACCGGGGACACGGCTAATCAATCAGGATTTTAACTCTGCAGAGTGTTGTGCACTTTACCCACAGGATTCGATCCCTCTTTTTACGTTCTCATACTTCATGATGTTTGAGAACAATATGACCGAAACATGGTCTTCCGAAGAGTTCCTCTGACCACTGTCTAGTGCCCATCCAATCCTACTTTAGTTCTACATCTGTTGGCACTGTCCCAGCCATAGTCACAACTAAGGTCAACCAAGCCAAAGACCATAGTGACTTGCGGTTGCACAGATAAGCTTCCGGGCATGAAGTATTCTTCTGTCTCTTTGAGTCTGGGTGGAGCTTTCCACATGATTGACTGGCGCTTCTCCAGCAACACCTAGGCTAACCACTGGGTACTCCAGGGCGCCGTTCATCCATTCCACCCAGTAGTGTGTATTGAAATCTTGTCTCGAGTCTTGAAGTCTTGAGGTCTTGAAGAAGCAGTCCTTGCAGATGCCATCATGAAGTTGTCATCATTGACATAGAGTCCTACTCACATCACTCCCGATCACTCATACCAAACCCCATCTACTATAGCGTAGCATTAAAACTAAACAACGTCCCGGGCTTGGTAACAGGGAGATGGGTTCCTACCTCATGCATTCTACTTAACTACACGATTCAACATCACTACTGGAAGAATTGTTGAAAAGGTGGCACTAAATGCAAGTAAAATCATAGGTATAAAACAATATGGTCAAAGTGAACTTGCCTGGTAAGTTGATGACGATTATAAAGTTCTCAGAGATAAATTGATAGCACTATACGTCACTCTCTGATGAAATCTATAATAACAAACGTGACATTCCCATAAGCATACATTCTAGCCAAGCAAATTCTAGCACTCAAATTAACAATCAAAAACAATAAATAAAAATCAAGACAAAAACCAAATAACAATTCAAAGAAAAACTTCTAAGAAAATTATAAAGGAAAACACAAAAGAATACTCTATGACTTGTCTTCTCAACAAAATAAATTTATCCTAAGTAAAACTTAACAACAAAGAAAACACTAAACTAATAAATTAACAGAAAATAAAATGTAAAACAACTAAGTAAAAAATAAAGGATTTTACTAGAGTTTTAACTAGCAAAAATAAATAAATAAAAAGCTTTTATAAAACCCTATTTATGCCCTATGCAAGTTTTACTACAAAACTAAAGAAAATAATATTTTTTTTAAAGTTATCTACTATTGACCAACGGAAGCATAAATCAATTTGTCAAAAGTGGCAAAAAGAAATAATTTAAAACTATTAAAAACAACAAAAAAAAGATTAAAAAACTATAAATGAAAAAGTACTGTTTTGCCTAAAACCCTAAATTAAAATTTTCTAAATTTCCCAAATCAAACCTACTGCTAAACAAAACCACAAGTGACTAGGAGAAAAAAGAATTAAACCAAAATCTATTTTTAAACTCAAGATATTCATAAACTAGTGTTTGAAGCAAATTCATGCAAATTCAAATTTAAACTACTCAAATTTGAAAACCAATGGTACCAGCAAAAATTACATAAAATTTTGAAATTGTAGCAATAAGAATCACTCAATTTGGATCTAAAACATAAAATATATTAAGTTTCTAAAAACAGAACTATTTCTAATATTGAAAACAGAAAGCAGAAAAAGAAAAACCTAACTAGCGGACAGTGGCTATGTGGCACGTTCTTAGTGGCTACGGTGGGCGATCGAAACAGCAAAAGTGGGCAGGCGACCGGAAGCTAAGGAAAAACACTTCGGTGGTTTAAATTTTAACATTGGATCTACGCGGGCCGTTGGATCTGGATCTAAGGGCGGTGGGGGTGTCCGACGCGAGGAAAAGGAGGCGGGCAACCGATGCTTACAGCGGTTGATGTCGACAATGAGGAGAGGCGGCACGGGCGCGGTCATCGGCGAGCTCGGTGAACTCGTCGGGAGGATGCACGGGACGAAGACGATCACGGTGGTGGCCTCGGTGGAGCCCGGGGGCGTCGAAGGAGGACGACGGCGAGGTCGAGGCGGCGATGGCGTTCGGGTGTCGGCGGTGACGGTGTTCCAGGGAGGTGGGGGCCCGGGTGAGTGCGTGGGAATGTGCAACGGAGTTAGGGGAGGCGATTTGTGGTGACGGTGAGGCTTGGGTTGGTCCGAGGCAACATCAGGGAGGTCGAGCTGGCGGTGGCAGTGGCGGAGCTCCGGCGAAGAATTCCGGCGTGAGGAGAGGTGTCCGGCGAGGTAAAAGAAGGGGAATGAGATGAGGGGGTGCAGGCTTTTATAGAGGTGGTTGTGACGCCCCCGGCCCGATCGTGCACTAATCATACACGCAAATGCACACGATCAAGCCTAAGGACTCACGGGAAGATATCACAACACAACTCTAAAACATAAATAAAGTCATACAAGCTTTATATTACAAGCCAGGGGCCTCGAGGGCTCGAATACATAAGCTTGCGAACAACGTCAGCGGAAGCATCAGATATCTGAGTACAGATATGAAATAGAAACAGAAAGGCCTTTAGAAAGGCGGGGCAAAATAAAACACTACGATCGAAAGGCGAAGGCCTCCTGCCTGGGACCCTCCGATCCTACTCCTGGTCGTCAGTCAACTCGTAGTGGTATCCATCCTCTGGGTAGTAGTAGTAGACGATCGACGGGGCATCTGTCTCAGGGGGCTCCGTCATCTTGGTCACGTCAAACTGATATGGGGAGAAAAGGAAAACAAAGCAACCGTGAGTGCTCAGAAGTACTCAGCAAGCAAGGATCTACACTACATATGCAACATTTTCAAGGGGAGGCTGTATATGTGGACTGGGCTGCAGAAATGCCAGAATAGAGAGAAGGCCTAGTCCTATCGAAGACTAGCATCTTCGGCGGTCTTGCAGCAATAGAAGAGAGCAGAACAGGTCAATATAATGTAGCAGTATCATTAAGTCTCATCCTCACCCAGAGATCCTTTCTCGACTCCCTACGAGAAAGCAATCCCAGTGCCATACAGTCATCAACCTCGTCCTGAGATCCCTTCTCGACTCCCTGCAAGAAGCAATCCCAGAGCCATACATACAGGTCTCATCACAGGTATCCAGTTCTAGTTGTATCGATCGGGATACAACTCCGAGTGTCCTTTACCGTAGGACCGGCTATCGATAGAAATGTTCTTCCCTGCAGGGGTGCACCAACTTACCCATCACGCTCGCTTAACTCCGGCCGGACACACTTTCCTGGGTCATGCCCGGCCTCAGCCAAACGACACATCGCAACCCTACCTACAGCTCAGCAGAGAGGTCCCCGTCGGTCTATATCCTAAGCGCTCAGGGGTCATGGGCCATCGCCCTGTGCACTCCGGGTCGTTGCGAGCAGAGCGAATCTCGGTACCACCCCTCAGGATGGCGCCGGCCCAGCCCGGCCGCAGTGCTGAACTGGACGTCTGACAGAGCTTTCGGCTGATGCATACGATGCAGAACGCCCATACTATGCCCACGTGATGGTTAGTGCTATCAGACCAGAGGCCTGCTCGGATCAAATATCCAAATTGTTAATGGACTAGGGCTTGCGGTAACGAGCAGAGACTCACGAAAGATGTGACCCCGTCGCCCCGTCTCGAGGACTTGCTGCAAGGGTTAAGAATGCCCGGTCGCGCCTCGTATTCACCACTCGGGCACCACACTGGCAACCCGCCTTCACATCACACGCGGGTACCCCTCAGGGTCGACCCGCCTTTCCAAGTAACAATAGTACATTCCAAGTATCCATGTGTCCATAACATCAGGGGAATCCGAGGTATCACCCTCGTTGGATTCCTACTCGATGTGTCTGTCAAGGTGAACTCGGAGGAATCACCCTCACTGGGTCCACACTTGAGGTGTTGTACGACAGCGTCGTTATCGGAAGCGGTGAAGGAGGAATCACCCTCGATGACCACGATCGAATAGCTACTCTACAGAGTTAACATCAGAAGTGCTACATGAGGTTTCACCCTCGGCACTCGATAGTAACGCTGCAGTGTCGTTACAACTAAGGGGGGGTGATGTGCGGTGTCGGGGCCTGGTCTTCAATTCCCGTTGATCGGGTCTTCTGACGATCCAGCGCGGCAGTCGGGATAAGTGGGGTCACTGATAGGTCTCTACCCAGCCTAAACTAAGCAGTTTAGGATATGCAGGTAATTATCAACAGCAGGCTACAATAAACAGCCTATGCATCAGAATAGGTAAAGCAGTAGCAGCAGCAATTCTAATGCAAGCATGGGAAATTAGAATGGGCGATATCGGGATGATCAAAGGGGGGGGCTTGCCTGGTTGCTCGGCGGCAAGGGCAAGGTCGTCAATGGTGTCTTCGGGATCCGGAGCTGCGTCGGTCTCGGGGACGACGTCGGTGTCGGGGGCTACCGAGAGAGAAGAGGGGGAGGAAACAGTAGAAATATAGAGCAAACATGAGCAACGCAAAGTACGGCATGACAATATGCAGTGCCGGGTGTGTCCTAACGTATGGTTGCACATCACCGAGGAAGGGGGAATCCATCCGGGAATGTTTTCCCGGTTCCGGATATTTGTCAGACAGATGACCGGAGAGGAACGGTTGCATGTTCGGATAGTTAGGGACGTGTGACGGACGAACGGACCGTGTATTCGGATTCGTCTCATCGTTCTGAGCGACTTTCATGTACAAAGTTTTTCGATCGGAGTTACGGATTAAAAGATATGATTTTCTAAAGCTTTTATTAATTTCTGGAATTTATTTATTTTATTAAATCAACATTATCCAGAACAGTGTCTTGCTGACGTCAGCATGACGTCAGGACCAGTGGGTCCCACCTGTCATAGGCTGTTTAGTTAATTAGGGATTAACTAATTAAATTACTGTTTAATTAACACTAACTACTTAATTAAATTAACCTAATCAGGATTAATTAATTAATTAATTAATTAATTTTAATATTTTTTATTTTATTTTTATCTTTTTTTTAAACGTTCTGGGCCGTGGGCCCCTATGTCAGTGGGCTGGGCGGACATGTCCGCGGCGTGCACGTCTGGGCGCCAGACATGTCTGGTATCCAGAGGGAGTGCACGCGCGGGCGCGCGGGCGGAGGGGGGGGCCGCGGGCGCGGGGCCAGGCCACGCAGCGGCGCGGCATCGGGCAAGCGCGAGCGGGCGCTGGGCGCGGCGACCGCGGTCGTGCGGGAGCGGGGCGGCGCGAGCAAGGCGAGGCGCGCGGCGCAGGGACGGGCGCGGTCTGGTGCGGCGCATCGGGAGGGAAGGCGGAGCAGCGGGCAGCGGACGACGTGCGGGCGCGCGCGAGGCCACGCGAGCGCGTGCTCGGGCGCGGGGTGGCACCAGCGAGCGCGGACGAGCGCGGTGGGGCGGTGCGCGTGCGTGCGTGCGCCGTAGACGGGCAACGGGCGCGCGGCGCGAACGGCGCAACGCCGACGCGGCGGTGGAGGCACGGGAGTGGGGGGAGGCGCGGCGCGCGGCCGGTCGGTGGTCGAAGGACAGAGAGGGGGGCGAAGGGGTTCGGGGTCTCACCCCCGTGGCAGGGGATCAGGCGGCGAGGCGCAAGGGAGCCGGTCGGGGAGGAGGCGAGGACGACGCGGCGAGTTCGAGGCGGAGGCGACGCGGTTCCGGGCGGCGAGGGCGTGCCGCGCTCGGGCGCCGGCGGCGCCGAGGGAGAGAGAGGAGGCGAGGGGGGGAAATGGGGGAACGGGTGTGGGTTAGGGTTCGGTGGTGGACCCGGGGGGGGTTATACGGGGGCGACTGGGCCGGCCTGGCGGCCCGATGGCTTGCTGGGCCGAGGCCCAGTGGGGGGGGGAGCGGGGGTTCTTTTCCCCTTTTTTTTCTTTTTCTTTTCTCTTTTCTTTTCTTTATTCCTATTCTCTGTTTTATCTTTTGTTCTTTACATCCAAACACTTTTGAAAAATATGGAACTTGCCCATATAAATATGGTGCATTATAAACCACTGCCAGAAAATGGTTTGAAGCCAAATGAATTTTATTTGGACTTTAAATAAATAAAATTTGATTAAATATCTCTGTTTTGTTGCTGTTAGAGGCACATAATTAATTTATTTATTGTTGGTTTCAATTTTAAAATAGTCTCTGATTTATTTACTATTTAATGAACAATTTAGTTTCTATGTTGGACAACTTTTATTTTCCACTTTCATTTAAATTTGAATTTGAGGTTAGGAGTTGAAATGCAATATGATGTTAATGATGATCATGCACTGTTAATCATGCTGACATGGCATAATCAAGGGTGATTACTGTAGTTAACCACCGGGGGTGTTACAGCGGTGTTCTTGGAGGAGGGGGCAGCTCCAAACGAAAAGGGAGCACGAGGGGGATTCGGTCGCCGGCGAGGAAGGAAGGAGGGGCGCGGGGAAAGGAAGGGGATGGTCGAGTGGGATTCCGGTGGGGCGGTGGGGTCGGGCCGTCAGCGGGCGAAAGGGTGTCAGGTCGGATTGGGCAACCGATCCGATGCTGATTCGGCATTGTAACATCCCAATTTTCAATTTGGATGTTATGCATTAGATCATCATATGCATTCATAATTTATGCATTTTTGAACTTGTTTTATTTGGAGTTTTGATCCTAGAAACCTTGCGCAACTCAAGGACCAATTGAGAGAGTTGGAGGTTTTCACAAAAATCCATTTTTGAATTTTTCAAAATTGGCATTTTGGATCAAAGTGTTTTATTCAAAATTATTTTTTTCAATTATTTCAATTAAATAAATATAATGAGAGAAGATAATATGACTTCTTCAAAATCAGTAAAGAAATATTGGGAATTTAATTTTGAATAAAAATATATTTTATTTGGATTTTATTTGCGAGTTTAATTATTCTTATTAGTACTAAAAATGTTTGTTTTATTTTAGGCATTTAGGCCCAGAAAAATGTTCACTAGGCCATTAATAAGGCCATATAGCTACGTGAATTTTTCAAATTTTATTTATTTTGGTTTTCGTGTTTTTCGTATTTTTGGAAGAAAAAAAAGAGTCTTCCCCGCCGAAATGGGCCGGCCCAGCTACCAGCCCAGGCCGCCATCCCCGCCGTCCCCGAGCCAGACTCCGGCTGGGAGTCCGCCGCCGCCAAGGGAGGCCGCCGCCTCGCCCTTGCCCCCTCCTCCAAGCCGGCCTCGCCCCTCCCCCTCCTTAAATAGTCGCCGCCCGACCCCCTCCTCTCCCTCAAAGCAGCAGCAGCCGCCGCCGCACTCCGCGCCGCCGCCGCCCGCGCTGTCGCTGCCGTCCTGCGCCGCCGCCGCCGCCGCCGCCGCCGCGCCGCCGCGCCTCGCCCGAGCCGCCGCCTCGCCGGAGTCCCGCCGAAGCCGGAGCCGCCGCCGCCGTCGGATTTCTCGCCGCCGGCCAAACCCTCCCGAACCGGTACAAATCGATCCGGTTTATTTTCGTTTTTTTAGTTCGGTTTTTAGATTGGTTTATTTATTTAGGTTAGTTTAATTGGCGAACGTTCGTCCGTTTAGTTTCTGTAGCGAACGAATTCGTTAGATTAGGTTCTGTAGCGAACGTTCATTCGATAGGATTTTTCTTTTTATTTTAGTTTCTGCCAGGGACCTATCCGATAGAATTTTATTTACAGATTAGTCCCTGATCTTCAAACGATCACAACTTTTTGCTCGTTTATCCAAATCCAACGAAACCAACGCCAAATTCTTCGTATTGATCCCCTCTGTCCAGATAATCAACTTGAAAATGTTTTTGAAAATTTAAAATTTGGTTTCAAACAGATTTGAATTTTGAACTTCTTTTGATCGTAGTTTGAGTTTCGTAATTCCGATTTGATCGATTCTTTTTGCAAATCGAAGCTCTTCAATTGAACTTTCTGTTTAGATCTTTTTATTTGGTTTTACCTTTGCATCTTATGCTTGAGTGCTTATGTATGCTATTGTTTGTCTACGATAGAGTTTCCGGAGTGCGAAGCTTGCTACTACGAATCTCTAGGATTTTTCGATCGTCAGCAAGGCAAGTTACACTTTGATCATACTTTTCAATACCCAGTTTTACTTGCATTAGTTATACCCTCAAATATTTGCATGAGTAGGATTGGGAACACATGGTTTTGGTTGTAGTACTTGAGGTAGGAACCTATTACCTTTGATCACCCCGGGAATATACGTTATGCTCATATATTGCTTAGCCATGCTCGTAGACGGGGATTGGTATGTGAGATTCATGCAAGTTGCGAGAGTTGATAATTAAGGGAAACTTAAGGTGGCAACATTAACACACATCTGGGTGGATTGTTTGGGGCACCTGGAGAAATCAGTGCTTGCCCAAGGGAATCCCGGAGTACCCGTGTGATTACCCTAGGTCCGCCACCCAGGCTCAAAGGGATCATATAATTGTTCATGCCTAGAAACTTCCGTGTGCAGCAACAAGCCATTATGGGCTTTGGCATAGTTGAGTAAGTTGTGTGAGCTCTTGAAGAGGTGGACTAGCAGATGTAGGGGAAAGTAGGTGTACCGGTCTACCCAGAGTAGAGAGTTAATGCTTCAAAAAGACTATGTCCTGATCTTCCGATCATGGATGCGGTCGAGTCTTATGGGGAAAAGTGCGCAAACCTCTGCAGAGTGTACAAACTAATCATGATTAGCCGTGTCCCCGGTTGTGGACATCTTGAGTATCTAGAAGTGAATATTTTGTTGATCTCATCACTCTATTTAATTAATGTATTGGGTTATTAATATTATTACTTGGTAATTTTGGGAATGAGTTGGAGGAACCTTCTCATTTATGGCATAAACTTAGTAGTAAATAAAAATTTATTCCTTTGTTGTAGGGAAAAATTAGCTTTATGCAAAACTAAACTTAGAGCCTCCACCAGCCATATATTGCATGTAGCGATAGCTATTATTCATCATTGCTCTATAGTGTTATCTTGCCAGCATATTCCATGTGCTGACCTACACGACTGCGACGTATCATGTTGCAGAATTTTCAGACGAAGAGTAAGGTGCGATAGGTCGTTGTCATGCACTCAGCTATGCCGTTGGAGTTGATGGACCCATTTATCTTTGAAGCTTCCGCAGGTATTTAATTTAGATGGCCTTCAGCCATATTTTTGTAATAAATACTCTTTATGAGGATTTTCGATGTAATAAGTGTGTGATTGAACTCTGTTATAAATCCTCGAGTACTGCGTGTGTCAGCATACCGATCCAGGGATGACGCTTAAGCACAGTGACTTCGATCCATTGGGATCGGGTCGCTACAGGCATGGTGGGCCGGCGGGGTAAATGGGTCGTGGCGGTTAAATTCCAAATAAAAGAGAATTTTCGTATTTTTGAAATTAAACAAAAATTAAAACTAAATAGAGGAAAATCAATAAGACTTTTATATAGACATATTATATATCAAAATGACCAGAAAAAGATTTCCTATAACATGAACTATTTTTCAAGTTCAAATAAAATTATCACAAAACTCAATAATTCAAACAGTCTTGCTTTTTTTTATGGTAAGGACAGTAGGAGAGACTCCTACTGTGCTTTCATATATATATAATGGGGTGTGTGAGTAGTTACATAGTTACAAATTGTACACACTCCCACGCAAGTGGTGGAGGTGACACGTCAGCCAAAGAGAGGAGGGGAGAGATCAAGTGAGGTTGTCTACAAAAGAAAGTACGACAAAGGCCCTATGGGCCTCACACCCCCTATGCTGCAATAAACCAAAGTCCCTTTTGAACCTAGCAAGCCAGGAGGACAGGCTGGGGTCGACGCCTCGGAAGTGCTTTTTGTTTTGTTCTTTCCACAGGCTCCAGGCCGCAGTGAGGAAGACCTCAATGAATAGTGGTTTGTTCCACTCGCGTGGGTCAGTTGGGTGAGGTCGAGCCGTGAGGTGGTCGCCTGCCAGTTGATATCAAGTTTCGTCTAGCAGGCTTGACTAAATGGGCAATAGAAAACCATGTGATCAACTATTTCCTTGATGTGTTGTCCGCAGAGAAGGCAGTCAAAATCATCACTGATGTTGTAGTGCCTATGTTTCAGCACGTTCCTTGTATTCAGCCTATCGTGCATAAACAATCACCTGAAGACCTTAATTTTCATGGTGCATTTCGAACGCCAAAGCATATGGAATACCAAATGGGTTTGCACATTTCTGAAGCAGAATTTGTAGTAGTCAACTGCCTTGAAATCAGCCTCCCCCCACACATAGTGCCATACGTCAGTGTTTGTGGAGGCAGGACACATCTTCACCGTGAGCGCTTCCAAGTCTCGGACCTCAGCGAGGGCATGGGTAGTGAGGGGAAGGTGAAAAGCCTCATGCAAAGATGTGCATTCCAAGAAATCTTTGACTGAGGCGTCTTCATGCACAGCGAAGGAGAAGGCCCGGGGATGGGAGGTTTCCAAGATATCTTCAAGCCAAAGATCCTTCCAAAAGAGGGCAGTAGTGCCATCAACCACCTGGACAGTAGAGACCCCACGGAAGTATGGGGTGAGTCTTAGAACGTCTCTCCACCAGAATGAGCCCATCGGGTCCGATGCATGTGGAATCTCGTTCATGTAGTACGCATCCCAGACTAGGTGTACCCAGGGTACGTCTTTTTTGTTGTAAAACTTATGTAAAAATTTCATGAGCAGAGCGTTGTTTTGGACCTTGAGATTAATCACCCCAAGGAAGACACGGCTAGTAACTTAGCCCACATCTTTGGTTGCTCCATCGGCCAGATGCCTTTTACTTACCTCGGCCTTCCTATGGGCACCTCGAGACCCACGGTCCAAGATCTCATGCCACTTGTCTGCAGCGTCGAGCGACGTCTCACTGTCATGATCGCCATGATGTTGTACGGGGGCAAACTCTCCTGGCTGAATGCAACGGTTACCTCCCTGCTCATATACGCTATGTGCACACTGAAGATCCATCTCATAATCTTGGAAATGCTGGACAAGATCCGCCGTAGATGCCTTTGGACAAAGAAAACCGAACAAGGAGATAAGTGCAACTCCCTGCCAGCCTGGGACATGGTATGCAAACTGAACAGTCTTGCTGTTGCATTTAAAATTCAATAAAAACTACTTTAAAATGCCAAAATGATTTCAAATTTATTTTTCTCCATTTTTCTATTGAAGGGAATCATTTTACCCTAATTTCCTTATATTTAATTTTTGGAGGAAAATAATTTGAAAAAAAAAACCAAATAACTCATAATTGGTTTTGAAATTGAATTTCAAACCAATTCCAAAAAAATCTGTTTTTTCCTCATTCAAATATATTTCAAATGCCCTCTGAATTTTGAAGTGTCATATTACTCTCTATTTTAGATATTTCCAGAGGTTTTGAACTTTGAAAATTCAAATAACTCCAATAATTTCAAAAAACTTTCAAATTGATTTCTATAAACTTCCAACTTATATTTCATATAATTTGAAGAAGTCATTTTATCCTCTCTCATGAAAATCATTGAGTTGCATAAAGTCCCTGGCTTAAAAATATTTCAAATGAAACTCAAATCATTTTCAAATCCCCTTTCATTTCTTGAAATGGAAGAAGTCATATCAACTTCACTCTAGGGTTTTGTGATGAAATGAATTTGAATTCCTAAGGCCTGAGGATCAAAATGTAAAGTGAAAGTTTTGGGAAAGTCATTTCATTCCCTCTCATTAAACTTCCAAAAAGTTTCAAATTTCACTCACTTTCAGTCAAACAAACAACCAAACAATCATTCCTATTTATTTAATTAATATAACATTCCAAAATTTAGAATTTTGGGATGTTACAAACCTAATAATTCTTCCAACTCTTTTATAATTGAGGAAGTCATCTTATCCCCTCTCTTTTATTTTTCTTGAGTGGAAAATTATTTGAATATTTCAGAAAACTCCAAAATGCAATAAATCATGAAATGCATATGATGATCTATTAACATCCAAATATAATAAAATTGGGATATTACAAACCTACCCCACTTAAGATGAATCTCGCCCTCGAGATTCGGGGTGTCCAGCAAAAAGGTGTGGATGGTCTTGCATGGGATCTTCCTCTCGTTCCCAAGTAGCTTCCTCCTTGGTGTGGTGACTCCACTGAACCTTGCAGAACTTGATGATCTTGGTACGAGTGATTCTCTCTGCAATCTCAAGAATCTTAACAGGCTTCTCCTCATAAGTCAGATCATTCTCCAACTGAATTGCCTCCAGTGGCACTGTATCTCTTAAAGGAATACCTGCCATCTCTGCATGACACTTCTTCAGTTGGGAAACATGAAACACATCATGAACTCCGGACAAAGCCTCTGGTAATTCCAACTGGTATGCAACCTCTCCTTTGTGTTCCAGAACCCTGTATGGCCCCACAAATCATGGTGCTAACTTCCCTTTGACTCCAAATCTCTTAATACCGCGAAGTGGAGACACTCGAAGATATGCTCTATCTCCCACTTCATAGATCACTTGCTTGCATTTAGCATCAGCATAACTCTTCTGTCTGGACTGAGCTATCTTAAGTCTGTCACGAATCAACTTGACATTCTCCTCAGAATCCCTGATCAAATCTGGTCCAAACAATTTGCGATCTCTAACTCCATCCCACATCAAAGGTGTCTGCATTTCCTGCCATACAATGCCTCAAAAGGGGCCACTGCAAACTGGCTTGATAGCTGTTGTTGTATGAGAACTCTGTGTAAGGTAAGTTATCATCCCAACTAGATCCATAGTCTAGCGCACAAGCTCTCAACATGTCCTCCAGAATCTGATTGACTCTCTCTGTCTGCCCATCGGTCTGTGGATGGAAGGATGTACTGAACTCTAGCCTGGTACCCAAAGTTTCATGTAACTGATTCCAAAATTTTGAGGTAAACAGTGTTCCTCTATCTAATACAATGGTACTCGGAACTCCATGCAGACATACAATCCTGGTCATATATATCTTTGCCAGCTTAGAACTTGTATAAGTGGTTTTTACTGGAATGAAGTGAGCAACCTTGGTCAAACGATCAACTATCACCCAAATGGAATCATAACTTGAATGGGTCATGGGTAATCCCGTGATAAATTCCATACCAAGCTTATCCCATTTCCAATCAGGTATCGGCAATGGCTGAAGTAAACCTGCTGGTTTCTGATGCTCTGCCTTTACTCTCTGACATACATCACATTTGCTACATACTCAACAATTTCTCTTTTCATACCAGCCCACCAAAAACTTTCCTTCAAGTCCAAGTACATCTTGGTGTTGCCTGGGTGTATCGAGTATGGTGAGTCATGAGCCTCCTGAAGAATCAACTTCCTGATCTCTGGATCATTGGGTACACAAATACGTTGCTCATACCATATGGTTCCATGTTCATCCTCACGAAATCCTTCCGCTTTCCCTTTGCTCATCATTTCCTTTATCTCAGCAATACCTTGGTCCAACTTCCGGGCTTCTCTGATTCTTCCCAACAAGGTGGACTGTACCTCGAGTGCGGCAACACTGGTACAGCGAGCTGCTATACAAACGACTTTTAACCCCTTTCCGCGACGGCATTTTAAACCATCGCCAGGTGAGTGTGTGTGATAGGGGGGTCCTTCCCACACGACCCAGAAACCGTCGGGGATAGGGAGTAGCAATGCATACATTTTGCATAACTAAGCGTATGCGATGCCGGCATCTATCCCAAATGCGAGTCTTCAGACAACTGTTTCTGATATCTCCAATATCCCAAATGCTCCATCATTGCTACTCGTTTGTGCTCGCATTACCATCGCAGTTGGTATTCTGTTGTGCTACGTTTATAATGCGCGCCCCATCACAAATAGTTCACGAGTATAGAACGTGTATGATAAGAAGACAATCACACATATGTACTTTTCCTTGACTGTATGCGATTCGATGTAAGAGTGCATACAGTTGTCCCTATAAAACTGTATGCGAAGCTTGAATATATCCCACACGATTCATCCGTCGTACCGGCGTCGGATGAAGGCCTATCGCACGCGTTCTTCTATGAGCAAAAATTTATTATGTGCACGACATCATAAACAGTCCATAATTGCCAAGCGTGTGTGATAAGGTGACTTTCGCAAACATTTAATAAGAAGGAACTGTGTGCACTGTTGTTAATCTCACACATTTGTTCTTGGCCGATCGTGTGTGCAGTAGAGATTCATCGCACACATAGTGGATCTGAGAAACGTGTCTGATCTTGACATTTATCGCAGATGTTTTGCTTCCGCAAACGGTGTGCATACAGGCCTACAGAACATAATTTATTCCTAATTTAGTCCCTGCATTTAAAAATCACAGATTTTTAATTTGAAAGTAGGCAATCATTTATTTCATATCGAATCATGTTTATTACAAATATAGGTTCAATCACGAATGCATAATTCGATGCACGGGTACATATACTAAAGAACTACAAAAGCACCACCTAAAGAATGATGAACCACAGTTGTACTAAAGATTGTAAAGAGAGAGGCGAAAGACATTCTGATTGCTGGAGAAGGTGAAGCAGAATGCCCATATGTGCCCTCCTCCATGCGTAATGCGCGCACGACTCTTGGCCAACTCCTTGTGATGGTTGCCCGCCCATCCTTCACTGTCTTCATTAGGACTTGTCGATGCTCATTGTAGTCTCGATGAAATACTTTAACCTTCATTGCATGTCCACCAATCATGTACTTTGCGAGGTAATCTTGAGTAAACTGCTTTGGGAACCACTGCAAACAAAAAAGATTCAGACATTGTTGTGTAACAACTCATTATGAGAAATAAAAAGAGAAGGCTTCGGAGTTCGTAGTTACCATTCTACAGCTCACTGTTGTGTTGGATAGAGCGTAAACAAGTAATTTGATTGCCACCATTCATATCTTTTTGCTAATAATCCTTATCAGTTTCCTCACTTGATGCTGGTTCATGAATATCTCATTGCCCCATACGCAAAAAGGGTCGATGCGTGGATCTTTGCCAAGGACATATGTACCTACAAGCAACAAGTCAATATTAGAAGTTAAAAAGTGTCCAGGCCTGGATCTATATGCACTACATTATGGAACAACGGGGGGAGTACATGCTGAGGGATGAAACTAACCTCGGTGGAAAATGCAGGCCACTTCCATTGTTGTCCTGCATAAGTAGTGGAAAGGCATGATAAGTACAGCAACCTTAACATCAAACAAATATAGGCAAGGTAAACAACATCATCTCCAAATGATAGCTTGAATGTGTTGGTTTCGGCATGCTGCTAAAGCGGATATAAAATGGAAGGGAATGTTAACTACAACAGGCTTAACAGCCACCAAATATTGTAATTCAAACTGGTATTGTTGAAAATGAATAGAACGTAGCTCATACTTAAACATAACACTGGATAAATGTGTAAAACTGAAATAAACATATGTTAACTTCACCACGCATAACAGGAACCAAATATAGCCATTCAAACTGGTATTGACGAAATCAAACTGCACAGTTCCGACTTGCACATAATGAACATCACATTGTGAATAACTGAAATAAACAAGGCATATATGATCAGTATAACAACCAAATATAGCCATTAAAAACTGGACAGAGGCTCACTGCAACCAACCTAACAAGCAAATACAGATAAACAGGGCATATGCTTGAAAACTGGACAAATATTCACTGCAACCAACCTAACAACCAAATACATATAAAGAAGGCATCTGCTTGAAAACTGGAGAAATGCTCACTACAATCAACCTAACAACCAAATACAGATAAACAAGGCATCTGTTCCTTTGGTAGCACCTCCTATTATGCGCTCTCTGATAAGGTTATTGTATTAATGTCATACCTTATATCTTTATGTTAAGCTTCGTAATGAAATCTATTTAGTGAATTTCAAACCACATAGATGGACATAAAACTAGCCCATGGTACTCTTAGGAAACCTTATGGCATATTATTTGATGTTTATGTGATGCTAGGAACATTTACTTATCCTGTGAATTTTTTGTCATGGAAATACCTGAAGATGGTCTTTGTCCTATTATTTTTGAAAGACCTTTTTCTTAAAACTACAGGGGCCAAGATCGATTGTAAAAGAGAGGTTGTCTCTCTTAAGTTTGGAGAGGAAGTAAGGGAGTTTCATTTCTCGAGATTTACAAACCCTTCACATCCACAAGAACACGATGACAATGAAGACAAGACAATTGCACAAATTACCTCTATTTATTTCAGGACACCAGTAGATGAGCTTGAGAGAAGCCTAATTGATTATGAACAAAGTCCTAAAGACCTGACTAAAATGGAGATTGACCAACATCTAGATTAGGCACCAGTGCAAGAACATACTAGTAATGAGCAGTTTGAAGTACCCAAGAAGAAAGGAGATGAGGGGCTTCCACCTCCTAAGCTCAAGCCCTTGCCGAAAGAATTAAGGTTCGAGTTTTTAGATAAAACAAATAAATATCCTGTTATCATCAGTGCTAACCTTTCAGATGAGGAAAAAGATGAACTCGCAAAAACTCTGAAGAAACATGGCAAGTCTTTCTGGTACTCTATGGATGACCTGATCCATCGTCGAAGAAGGCCCTTGCCTCCTCGCCTGGCTCGAAAGGCGCCACACCGTCGACAGATGCACATGTTCACACTAGAACCTGTTTGAATGATATCGAAGGCAACCACATGAGCGGCACTAGGCAGACCCAACCTGCCGCTGATTTCTCTCATATAGCAAAGCACCACCGAAATCCGAAAACCATGAGCGGCACTACACAGAAGGTGAGCAGCCATGATGAGCCAAAGGATAGCAGCTGGGACAAGATCAAAAGAGGAGCGTTGGCTCTCCGAGAATAAAATATCAACATTTATAATGCGAAATTAGTAACATTATATGCTCATGAAATTAACTAATCTTCTGGGAATAAAATATCAACATTCATAATGCGAAATTAATATCATTATATGCTCATGAAATTAATTTTCATAGTGTATAACTTTAGTATTGTAGATGTTGATTTATTTTTAATATAAATTTGATTAAACTTTGGTGGTTTGACATTGAACATATTCGGAGTAAAAATAAAACTGAGGAATACGTGTCTTAGAACATCTCTAGCAGACCCCTTATAAGGCTAGCCCTTATAAGGGGTTTACGGTTCGCGTTTGCCCTCTTATAAGGGGCGAATGTGGTTGCGGCCGAGCGGAAACCGTATATGAAACTGTAATATTTTGAAACACTGGAGATGATCATTCATACATACATATAATAGAGATGATCATTCATACATACATATAGTTCATCGGCGGCGGAAAGCGCGTCGGCCTACCCTAACCCTAAACTAGCCAAAATGGGGCCCATCGGTGAGCCCTGCGGGTGCGGCGGCGGCGGCGATCACTCGTCGTCGGTGTTGGAGGTGAGGTCGACGTACATGGCGTTTTGCGCTTCGGCTTTGCGGCGCCACGCCTCCTCCTTCTCCTCGAACTCGCGCGCCCTGGCGAGGCCCTGCTCGAGCAAGACGTCGTTGACCTCCTCATGCCAGCGGCAGCGTTGCGCCACCTTCTCCTCCTCCCACGCACTACGCGCGAGGATGGCGGCCTCCATGGCATCCGGCCTGATGACGCCACCGCCCCGCCGCTCCGGCCCCGCCTCGAGCTCCCTCTTCACCGCACGGAGCGGCGGGAGCTCCTCCGGCTCCCTTTTCACCGGGGTGAGTGGCGTACGGGAGCTCGAGGCACCGGCAGAGGAGCTGCCCGCGGCGGAGGAGCCGGGGGACAGCCCGGGCGGAGGAGCACCTGCCTGCGGTCGTACTCCTCCGTCTCGCGGTGGAGGAGCGACGATGGCGGCGAGAGCCCATGGTTTGTGTACCTACGGGCAGCCCTTTTCCTCGCGCCGTCGGGGGTGATGCGCCGCCTCCGTTCGGGGTCGTCACCACCGCCGGCGCCGCGGCCCGCCGACCACATTCCGCGCCACATCGAGGGAGATTGAAGTCGCCGGCGGCGAGAAATCAAGAGGGGGATTTGGGAATTGCGGCGACGCGCGGATAGGGTTCTGACTCGTATTCCAACTGCAAACCCTTATGTATACTGCGTGGGGGCGGTTTGCGGGCTACGGTAAAAATATTTACGGGCCGGACGACTATAGGGCTCTGGTCTGGTCCAAAAAATGGGTCAAACCTGTATAGTCGCCGGATTTTTACAGGCCGCCCCGTTTTAAGGGGTTAGGCCAACTCCAACGCACGACCCCAAAACGTTCAGGTGTGTCCGTTTGAGGCCAAACAGACATATAATCAGACCCAACGCTCGCCCCTATCCACAAAAAACATCCACTTCTGGTCCGGCTCACCCCATCCCGAGCGCATATTTGAACCAGCTTTGCGGTCAAGCGGACACCGAACGGACGCTTCATGCGCCCTCCGCGTCCGCTGCACATGAAGCCCTGGCCCATGTGTCATCGAGACCAGCGGAACCCACCCACCCACCCATCCCCCTCTCTCCTCCTATTGCTTCTGCCCACTATGTCGGCCATGGATGCCCGCCGCTGCTGCACGGCTCCACCACGCCGCGGCCATGGATGCCCCGCCGCTGCCGCGAGAACGCCGGGTCCTGGCCCCGCCGCCGCCCCCTGCTGCAACCTAGGCGAGCGCGGCGCGCGCGCAGGTAGACGCTGGCGAACGACGTGCACGGGTGGGCGAGCGCGGCGCGCGTGCGCGGGGGGGGGGGGGGGGGGGGGGGGACGGGTGGCCCCGGAGAGCGCGGCGCGCGTACAGGCGGGCTGCGGAGCCGGAGCAGGGCCGCTGCGACCTCCTCTCCCGCGGGCGCGGCCGCAGGCTGCAGGGCGGCGCAGGCGAGCACGGTGCACGGCAAGATTCCAGCGAGCACGGCAAGATTCCAGCGAGCGCGGGCGCAGCGAGCTTCGAGCGGTCGTGGGCGAGCTGCCGTCGAGCACCGTGTGCTTGCAAGCTCGCGGGCACAGCGGGCGCGGCGGGCTCGCGGAAAAAAGAGTATGGGCGAGGCGCAGGCGGGCGCGGAGCGAGCACGGTGCGCGGCGAGGTGAGCGCGAGCGCACGCGCGGCAAGATGCGGCGCCGGTGAACTGCTGCTGCGCGGGCACGCTGCTGTGCTAGCTAGTTAGACGAGTTGCTGCTGCGCGTGCCTGTGCGAGCGTGCGCGGGCGTGCTAGCTAGCCAGCCAGCCACCGCTGCGAGGCGACCGAGGCGGGTGGTGACGCAGATGCATGTGGACACGCGCAGGCGGGCGATATGGCGAATCCGGCCAGCGCCTGTGCTCATCATCGACGCCGGCAACGGTCGTCCGTGAAGTGTTCGATGAAATGTCATGTGGACGCGCGTGTCCATTTTCCTGCTTTGAACGGACGGAATCGGTCGTCCGGATGGGGTCTAACGTTGGAGTTGGCCTTAATTTGCAGCAGACAATGACATGGTGTCCAGTGAAAAACTCGGGTTTGCCTGGCTGCCTCTCGTCACCCGGCTGCTCCTTTCTTGCATCTACATCTCTGGACTTCTTCTATGTAAACTATAACTTGGGGAAACCAAAAATATTCTTAGTAGCATGATACTAAAAAAATGATCTACGCCTTAGATACGGCCGAAACACAATGTTTGCACGTATTTGCACAATATAGAATATACAATCAGAACTATTTATTTTTATGAATTAAACAGTATCCGAAAGCAATTTAAAACAGAGAGGTGAGGTGTTAAAAATAATAGAAGCAACAAGTGGTGCATCAGAAACAGGGTTGTAGTGTCTGGCTGCTACATAAAAAATACAAAGGCGTGTTCCAGAAAACCAATTCATGATCAGGTTTGCAAGAAAATACACTTCTAAATATCCATTATACACTACCCGTCATCCACTCCGCAACAAAGATTAGAACAAAGAGAATATTCCCGATTCTCATAAGCATATCAACAAGCAAGAATGAAAGGGAATGAAAGGCAGCCTTCTAATCAAGTTACTGTAGTTAGCAATGCATATTTTTAATATAGTTTGGCGATGAAAAAAATGAATCTGAACTACACATTCATATCTGAGAGAAAAAAGAAATATATATTAGCGGTCAACTATAACTTGGGGAAACCAAAAATAAAAGCACTAGTTCTGTGTATAAAACACTATATATTCATCTACATGTTTGGGCTGCATCTTGCAAATAGTTCCCTGGAACAAACTGTAGATATGAAATCCCTCATTAAAAAGCAGACTTCATACTTTAAGTGTACTTTCATATACATGGCACTATATACATCAGAAGTTTTCTCATACCTTGCAAGTCCATTATAATGTCATGAACCGAAGCCAAGCTACGTTGAGTATTAGCTGCAGAAAAAAAGAAGAAACTTGTAAAGTTGAAGCATTAATAAGAAACAAAGAAGAAACTTGTGTCATATGGCTTTACCGGTGGCCCTTATCCAATCTTGTAAGCAAACAAGAGCTTCAAGTGTCGTTGGGGTCATTCGACTTAGAAAATCTGATAGGACTCTCTTCCCTGTGCTGAAGGCGGACTCGGATGCCACTGCAGAGGCAGGAGCCGCCAAGATATCTGCTGCCATGCGACTCAGCGTTGGGTATTCACCTGAGTTCGTCTGCCACCATGCAAGGATATTGAATTGATCACTTCGACGGATGGGTAACTTTGACAAGTACGAATCAAGTTCGGTAGAATCCAAATTTGTTGATCGAGCAGTGAGGGTGACATGTTGGTCCCAATCAGCCATAGGATCTTCACCACTTACAGCCATGTCATCATCACCTCCTTGTGACATGGGATCTGAGCCATTGTCATTCAATTGGAGGTATTCCTTGAACAACCCTTGGACCACATTTTTTATTTTAGCAATCATTGCTGCAGCTTCGTTCCCAAACTCTAGGCCAAATCAGAACTCAATATATTTCAACTTGAATTGTGGGTCCAAAATCACTGGAATACAAAGGTTCAACCATGACATCTTCCAATACCTTCTGAATTTTCTCTTCATATATTTGACCGTTGTGCCCATCTCAGAATCCTCTTCATAATGTTGTTGCTCTAAGGTCAGCTTCACTTTCCACATTTCATGGAAATACAAGTTAGCAGTTGGATATTTTGTGCCGGATATCACATTAGTGGCTTCATAAAATACCTTCAGTAGCCTGCAAACATCTTCGGCATTTTCCCAATCCTCAAAAGATGGCTTGAAGGTATATTGTTTATCTTGAATGGCCAAAGAGTCAAACACTCCGCGATACTCTTTTGCTATATCAATCATCATATAGGTTGAGTTCCAGCGAGTTGAACATCAAGACTTGGAGTTCTCCCACATGATACACCATGTTGCTCAACGATTTCTTGAAATTTTTCCTTTTGACTTGGTGAGCTTCGAATATATTTCACACTTTCACGTATCATGTTGATCACTGGACCAAGGAAGTTCAATCCTGCTTGACATATCAGATTTATGACATGGGCGGCACAACGCTGGTGAAACACTTGCCACCACCAGGTAACATCTTCTTAAGCAGGAGATGTGCCTTCAATAGCTTCATCATTGCACCATTGTTCAATGCATTGTCTAGCGTCACAGCAAAGAGATTATCTTCAATGTTCCACTCTCTTATGAAATTCACCATGACGTTGAACATTGCAGCTCCTGTGTGCGGCGTCTCCATAGCTGCGAATTTCACTATCCTCTTCTGCTGCTTCCACTCCTCATCAATGAAGTGAGCTGTGATGCAAATGTACCCCACTGTCTGATTTGATGTCCACAGGTCCGTAGTCAAAGAAATCTTGGATTTGGAGTTTTGGAACATCCTTTGCAGAATTCTCTTCTCTTCCTTAAATGCTTTCATGCAGTCCTCCTTCACTGTTTTTCTACATATCATCTTGAAGCTAGGATTTAGACTAGAGACAAATCTTCTAAATCCATCATACTCCACCAATGAGAATGCTAATTCATGCAACACTATCATCCTCATGAGCTCTCGGCGTACTAATGCCTGATTAAAGGTCCAAAGCCCCATTGCAACTCCATCAGGACTCACGATAGAAGCACTCAGCTGTCCAGAAACTCTAAGAACCTTCTTCCTTTCCCTGCATCTCTTCAAATGTTTGCGCAATGAACTTGTTCCATGTTTACGCTCAGCACAAATATTCCTTGCACAGTGTTTGCACTCAGCAGCTACAACTATGTCATCAACACGGATAGGCTCATATTCTTTCCACACTTTAGACAAAAACTTTCTTCCCGGTTCAGAAAATGATCCCATGTCAATGATCTCAACCCTCCCTCTTCATCCACATTATCTTCCTCTTCTTCTTCTTCTTCTTCATCATCATCTTCTTCTTCTTCATCCTCATCTTCTTCTCCTTCCTCTTCTTCTTCATAGTCAACATCTTCTTCATCAGCCTCATCTTCTTCAAAATCAACCATACGAGTGTCTTGTGAACGTCCTGCTGAGCAAAGGACACGAGTGTTAACATTACCATTACGAGTATTTTTTATTTTAGCAATCATTAATTTGCATCCCTAGAAAAAGAAAGATTAACAATACTCACCATGATAAGCTCTACAAATGTTTATCGAAGAAGGAGACACCCCTGGGGGTGGTTGAGCCCTTCTCATTGTCGCACCGGATATCAACGATGAACCACCACTTTGGTATGCCTCATGGTCCCCTTCTTCCTCTTCCATTTTTCTGATCAGAGGGAAATATAGGAACATTAGAGAGCATTAACTTTCAAAATCAACAGCAGATGTAATACCCAAAATTCATTTACTTGTACTGGTGCAGGACAACCAACAAATTTTGTTTATGAACTTAACAGAATTTGGTTTGAGAATCCAAACACTTAATAGGATCCGGGGGAAGAAATTTACAAAGCACTGATAACATCTGAACACACGCACGAACATACATCGACGAAGCCATACACATACGAGACCAGGGCAAACAACAGCGAGATGCGACTGATGAAATTTACAAAGCAAGACAATGGGGAATTGAAAAACGACGCAGTAGTAAATATCTTACCACCCAAACGAACAAACATCGACAGAGCCGCACACTGCAAATGGACAGACTACTAAACTGCCTCATCGGCGAGAAAATTCTGCGCATTTATTGATCACAACTACACAAACAAACTGCTAAGAATTAGTTATCAAAAGTTGTAACATGTTCCAATTTTGATAAATAGTACTATCACAAACCAATCCGGTCCAGGCATGGTTTTTCTTCTACTTTGACAAGCAAAATAAACATAGGTACAACCATGATCCCCAAATCTGTTGCTTGCCCTGGGCAAAATGATCCAGTATAAATATTTCCAATCAAAAATATGATCTAGTTCTTCATGTACTTGTTCATGTACACTGACTGAATGACTTTACTTTTACTACTACCTCTTCCCCTTTCTTTTCAAGTTGGGAAATAACTTATGCAGTAGTAGACAAGTAGTACCATGAAGTGGATGCTGCTGATCATCACTCACACGGACCAATACTGTAGAACTACTGCAGATTCATTGTAGAAGTAAGAACGACTACAGAACCAACACTGAAACTACTGCACAATCAACACTGAAGCTATTGCAGACAACACTGACCAAGAACCAAAAGACCAGTGCTTGAATTGCAGCTGCGCTGGGAAAGGGAGGAAGCCGGCAGGAGTCTCACCTGCGAGCTGGACAAGTTGGAGAAGAGGAACAAGACGGCGACCGGAATGGCGAGTTCGACGGCGACCGGGGCCGCGGGACGGCGAGCTCGACGGCGACCGAGAAGACGAACGAGAGGCGCACCGTGAGTGGTAGGAACGCTGGCGGCGGCAGAGGTGGTCGGGGGCAGCAGAGATCGTCGGGGGCGGCCGACAGAGATCGCCGGGGGCAGCGGCAGAGGTGGACTAGGGCAAAGCGACCATCTGGCTGGGTCGACCCGTGCGATCCATCGGGTCACACGGTGCCAGCTCCACTGACCCGTATATGATTCAAGGCCAGCCCGCCTGGCCCATTGGCCTCGACATTTTGGGGCGGGTCAGTGACCCAGCGGGCCGACCCGGCCCATTCCTATCTTGAATCTACTATCTATCTATTAGATTTTTTTTCAAAAGTATGACAAATTTTATAGCAAATTTGAAAACTAGCAGGCTGAAAAAAAAACCCAGAAATAGCACCCTGTCGGCCTCCCGTAGGCCGAGGGGGGGCCTGTTGGCCTCCCGTGGGCCGAGGGGGGGCTGGTCGGCCGGCTGTGGGCCGAGGGGGGCCTAGTCGACCTCGTGGCGGCCCAGGGGAGGCTTGTTGGCCTCCAGGAGGCCGACGAGCCCCTGGATAAGGCCGACAGCTCTTTCTTCTTCCTCCCTTCGTTGCTTCTCCTCTCTCTCTCGTTTCTCTCTCTGTATTCTCCACCCCCGCGCCGATCTCTTCCCTCATCCACCCATTTTCATATCCAACCCGCAGAAACAATAGATCATAGCATTCTCCACCGGCGTACGGTAATTTTTTTTGCTATGGGGTAGTTTTTTGTGCGTGAGGAGGAGCCATGGTGGGGTGGAGGAGGTGTGGCCGGTGAGGAGGTGGTGGGGTGGACGCAGTGGTGGTGAGGAGGAGGAGGTGGTGGTGAGGAGTTCCGGTGGTGCAAGTAGTCCGCAAGGTGACCGGTGCCGCTGAGTTGAAGAGAGGAGGAAGAAGAAGGGGACACACGCGTCGAAGGTATAACTATGTCGTCATAATTTTTATTAGTGTAGCCGGTAATATTTTTATTAGTGTAGCCGGTAATTTTTTTAGTTAGTGTAGCCGGTAATTTTTTTTGTTAGTGTAGTCGGTAATATTTTTGTTTAGTGTAGCTGGTAATATTTGTAGTTAGTGTAGCCGGTAATATATTTTTTAGTGTAGCCGGTAATATTTGTAGTTAGTGTAGCCGGTAATATTATTTTTAGTGTAGCCGGTAATATTTGTAGTTAGTGTAGCCGGTAATATTATTTTTAGTGTAGCCGGTAATATTTGTAGTTAGTGTAGCCGGTAATATTTTTTTTAGTGTAGCCGGTAATATTTTTAGTTAGTGTAGCCGATAATTTTTTTGTTCGTTGCGATTAATGAGAAGGTGGCAATGACTGACAGATGAAAATGTCTGAATCAGTAAATTTGGCTGTTTACTACAGCCCTGGTAATGTTCGATATAATGAGTTGGGGGTTGATCTTAGCGAGTTTAAAAATGGCGTCATGACACTTTCAGACCCAAACAGAATGGACATTAGACAGTTGAAGTACTGGTTGACTACTAGTTTTGGGCTGGATCCTGAAGTATGTTCCGTCAGTATTCATGCATTGTGGACGAAATCCTGTAAAAATGTGAAGTGGGAGTTGATGCCGATAGATAGGAGCCAGCATTGGTTGACCCTGTTAAGTCGTTGCCGAGACAGAAGAATCCACCCATATGCCCTAGTGCAACCTGTGGCGAAGGAGGAGAATACCGTACAACTCCACGTGGGGTATGAACCCGGGCAGGGTAGTCAAGTGGCTAACGAGATTTATTTATCCGGGTCACAGCCACAGGATGTGGATGCTAGCCAAGAGTCAGACTACGTGTCACACAATGTTTGTGGTCATGATACTGGGCAGAGTCAGTCGATAATATTAGCTGATTCTGGTGTTGCTGATGGGGATGAGGAAGGCGATGAAATGCAGAGGGTGATGGAGGAAGAGGACGAGGATGGATTTGCGGAGGATCTGGATTCTGAAAATTCCGAGGATGAAGTGAAGGTACCGATTTCTTCTGCATGGGATCAGGACATATCCATCGGCCTTACGGTCAACGATGGCCATGAGACTCCATGGCAGTATAATCTGAACCAAGTCTAGATAGGGGCTATGTTTGATACAAAGAAAAAATTGAAGTATGCGGTGATAAAGTGGGCTATGTCTACGCAGAGGGTTTTCCGGACACACATATCAAGTCCAACAAACTATACCGTGAAGTGTGCTGAAACAGGTTATCCTGCGAAGGTGCACGGGCACGTGCCGAAGTATAACATCCACTGGGTTGTCACCAATGTGGTCCCACATAATTGTGTGAGGAAAAACTTGTTGGTTCGTCATCCAAACCTGACTTCAACTCTCATTGCGCAACTCATGTATACTGAGATAGTGGAGAAGAAAGATATAGAAGCAAAACACATCCAGACAGCAGTGAAGATCAGATGGAATTATGAGATTCCTTATGGGAAGGCTTGGAGGGCTAAGCAGAAGACTATGGAGGAAAGGTTTGGGACGTTCTTCGACTCATATGATAATGTTGTCCGTCTCCTTGACATACTGAAGGAGAGGAATCCCGGCACTTATGTTAACATACAACACACGAGGTTGGAGAGTATACCAGATTTCAAGGTGTTGAAACGAGTATTCTTCTCTTTCGCTATGTGCATCGAAGCTTTCCGGCATTGTCCTCCTGTGATGTTTGTGGATGGTACATTCCTGACTGGTCAGTACAAAGGGCAAATCCTGACTGCTATTGGTGTGGACGGGAACAATCAAATCATCCCACTTGCCATGGCATTTGTGGAGGGTGAGAACTTTCCGAACTGGGTATGGTTCTTCCGTCAAGTTAAAATTGCGATCGTGAAAGACCGACCAAACATGTGTGTCATTCATGACAAACATGCTGGTATATTGAAGGCCGTGAAGACACTAAGGAATCCAACAGCTGACGAACCAACACCTTGGAAGGACTTGCAGAGCCGGTGGTGCATGCGTCATCTTGGGGCTAATTTTTTCTCACAGTTTAAGAACAAACGGTTGATGAACTTGTTCAAAAAATTATGCAATCAGAACCAGCAGCGCAAATACGAATTTATTTGGTCAAAACTAGATGAGTTTACTAAGAAGCAGGTCCGTGCGAGGAAGAAAATGGAAAAAGATCAGGTTAAATTAGCAGCACTCATCGCGGAGCTAGAGGAGCCAGTAGGTCTTTGTGACTTGCCAGCAATTGACCCTCTTAATACTCAGAGAAAGAAGGGCAGGGCAATAAAGAATTTTTCTGAGTGGATAGAGAAAGAGCCTCCGGTGAATTGGTCTTTGCTGCATGACACCCATGGAGCTAGGTATGGCCACATGACAACCAATCTTGCAGAGGTGTATAACTTTGTACTCATAGGGAATAGAGCATTGCCACTCACAGCTATTGTAGAGGCTGTATTCCATGGCACTTTGAGATATTTCAGAGAAAGGCACAAGTTAGCAAAGAAGCATATTGCAGATAACCAGAACACACCTTATTGTAGCCGTGTCATGGAGTACATGGCAAAGAAGATAGAGAAAGCAAAGAAGCACACTGTCAGACTCATAGGTAATCAGGAAAGGAGGTATGAGGTTCAGCTTCCTACAGATGGTTTTGGTTCTGCAAATGAGGTGAAGACGCACGAGGTAAAAATTGGAACGGAATTTTATCCAACTTGTGAGTGTACATGCAACAAACCGAAGTTGTTGCACCTGCCTTGCTCACATGTGTTGGTTGCCTGTGGCCAGATTGAGTTGGACGCTATCTCCTTCGTGTCCCCATATTATTTAAAAGATGCAGTACTCAATGTCTAGACAGGTGAGATGACAGGGTTTAGAGTCGTCGGCAATTTCAACAAGGTAAACGATGGGGAGAGAGTATACATTCCGGATCCAGAACTTCGGCGAACAAGCAGGGGCAGACGTAAGGTAAAGCGCATCCAAAATGATATGGACCAATCTGAAGCTGGTGGAGCAACCAGACAATGTTTGCTATGCGCGGCTTATGGGCATAGGATGAAATATTGTCCCGACCTGAACAAAGACGGTGCTTCCACATCGACGAGTGCTTCTACATCGACGACTGCGACAACAGTAGGAAGAGGCGGACGTGGTCGTGGCAGTCGTGGTGGTCGTGGCAGTCGAGGCCGAAGGGGCGGACGAGGAAGAAATAACTCGTAAGCTATATAATGTGTTGGACTATGTTTTAATTTGTAATATGTGTTGGACTATGTTTTAATTTGTAATATTATTTGACTATGTTATAATTTGTAATATGTCTGGACTATGTTTTATTTTGTAATATTATTTGACTATGTTTTAATTTGTAATATGTCTGGACTATGTTTTAATTTTTAATATGTCTGGACTATGTTTTAATTTGCACCTGAGATTTGTTGTTTGAATTGCAGATATGGCTTCGTATCCGTTGCTTAATCGTAATATTGATAGAGGGCACCGGGCCGCACTTATGGAAGCGGGCAAGAACTTAGACGTGTTGGTCACTCGCACCCCAAAGTCTAACTGGATGATACACCATTCATGGGTTAATAGGTATATGTCGGTATAATGACTTACTATGTTTGACATCATTTTGATAGCCACTAACTGTATGCTACATTCTCTTTATTTTGTAGGTTAAGTTGGGCTGGACTTCTACCCTTGCCACGGCTGGTTGAGGGTACATTGGATGAGTGGGTTGAACATCCGCAATTGGATGAGGCAGGTGAACCAATGCAGTTACGCAAGAGGCAAGTGAAACGTTTCTCTTACGACAAGTCACTCATTACCTGCTTAGTAGATAGATGGAGACCAGAGACACATACGTTTCACTTTCCCTGGGGAGAGATGGCGCCTACTTTACAGGATGTGTCTTACTTGTTGGGATTACCTCTGGCCGGTGCTGCCATAGGTCCTTTAGAGGCAGAATCTGGTTGGCTAGCATCGATGCAGGGCCGTTTTTTGGCTGCGGTGCCAACTGCTAAGGTCCTAGACAACGATACTCACGGGCCTCGTTTTAAGTGGTTGACCCAGTTTCAGGTAACCTTCATGGCCAGTTTAAAAACTGATGTTTTCATTGTTGTCCTCATTGCATAGTTCAAACAATCTTTGGTTTCTATGTAGATTGTCTCCTTAGGATATCCCAATGTTCAGTTGTCAGAGGCACAGATTGACCGATCCCTAGAGGCATATATTTTGTGGTTGTTCGGCAAGACGATATTCACGGAGAACCACGTGACCACTGTCGATGCACGACTCATCGGTATTGCATGAGAGATAGCTGACGCACGTTGCCCTGGGGACATTCTGCAGAGGAGTTTTGGTTCTGCTGTGATAGCGGCTACGTACAGAGGCCTGTGCAAAGCTTGCTCGTTGAAGGCTAGAAAATCAGGTATTACAGGATGTCCACTATTGTTGCAGCTCTGGTCATACAAGAGATTCCCTATTGGTCGACCCTATGTCTACGTTGATAGACCTTTTGGTTTGGAGGACATGGCTGGGACTTACGTGCCTGCTATCGGCGACTTGCTTACTATGGGATCTGTTTGGACACAGAGAGAGGTATTTTCATATTAAGTAACAACATGAATTACTAATGCTTATTTCTTACCATTCAATAGTATTACTAATGCTTATTTCTTGTCATGCACAGAGACAGTTCGCGCATAGCCAGGTGAGGGGCTGCTACCCCTTCTTCACGGCGCAGTTTGATAGTTTGCACGAGGATCAAGTTATCTGGGAGCCATACTCCCATCAGGCTATATTATCCGGGTGTCCAGTTGGGATTTCTGGATTGTGCACTAGAGATCGGCACTATTGGATGACCAAGGCCAAGTTGGTGTTCGACGTGACGGTTGAGGAGATGGCTCTTCATAGGGTGATGAGACAGTTCAGTCTATGCCAAGAGCCTGACATTCCAGTTATTCCACACTTACCAGATCACGTGCACAAGTAAGTAATACTATTTTAGTTCTCAGGTCTGCATTCAGAATATCACTAATCATGTAACGCGCATGTCAATCTCAGGTACAGTCGCGCAGGAGGAAACAAGTCCCACGATTCTTGGCTTCGTGACATTAGCCCTTACGTGGACGAATGGACTACTGCGCCGACAAATATCTGGGATGAGGTTCGGCCCTTTGACTAGGACAAGTTCGGGTTGTATCTGCAGAGTTACCGGCATAGCACCAGGATGTACTTGGTTCCATCAGCAGCTCCTGATCAGATCGAAGCCCCTCTCACCAGCGATATGTACCCAACTGCCTCTGTTATGGGAACCAGACACCACGCGGTACGTGCTATGGTTCTCACATGTTAAGTTTTTTCTTAACCTGAACATATACAATTGGTTGACTATTCGTGTTGTCTGTCATACAACAATGATCTAATTGGTTAACTCTCCGTGTACAGGGTGACTTGACAAGCGAGGCGCTAGAGGAGGTTTCCGCTTTAATGCAACGCTTTGAGAGGGGAGATAATATCCCACCGCGAGAGAACGTCTCATGGTTGAGGCATCTTGATGAGAAGCTACGGGGGATTTACGCAGCTGTTACATGTAGACGATCTTCGGATGTTGCTATTCCTCGTCCAGCACATCGTCCGCCACGCTACTCTCTGCAGCGTTCAGAACTTCGACCCTCTGTGCAACGTTCAGAACCACGACCCTCTGTGCAGCGTTCACAACCAGGGAGCTCTTCCTGGCAGCAGACACCTCCTTCACAACCAGGGAGCTCTTTCTTCCAGCAGCCACCTCCTTCAGAACCAGGGGGCTCTTCCTGGCATCATCAGATGGACCTAGGTAACACTACTTTGTACATTCTTTTAAACATTGTAGGTTCGCAAATCAATTTTACATGTTTTACTTTACCGCAGTCGGCAGCCAGTCGCAACCGTTCATGCATTCAGTCCAGTCACCGATGCTTAGTGGTGCTGGTTCGTTCTTAGCCGGCGACGACGACGATGATGACCGAGCTGCAAACACCTATGAGTTCTCGCAGACAGTTCTTCACACTCCACCACCACCATTGACGCAGGAGACACAGACAGACGAGGTTATCTATGGTCGTGGTAATCGTCAGCGTCATCCACCGGCTGATCACTTATCGCCTTCCGGTCCTCGTCCGAGGAAGACCCAGATTCGTCGTCGTCCCCCCCAGTGATATCGTTATCTATGTATGAGTCGTTATCTATATTAGTTTCAGACTATTCGCATATGTTACTATCGCACTTGCTTCTATCTGATCAGGATACATATATTGTTTTATGTATGCGAGAGACATATTACTATTAATCCGCATTGTTATTCGAGTTACATTTCCAAAGAGACTGCAACCGATAATTAAGATACAAGTACATCTCACATAAACGGTAGGACTGAACTTAAAAAATACAGCTTACATACTACATGAAGGCGCCGTCGATGCAGCACTCTTGCCCTTCGACGATGCGGTACTCTTGCCCTTCGACGATGCGGTACTCTTGCCCTTCGACGATGAGGTACTCTTGGCCTTGGTGCTCGGCATGAAGATATCATCTTCGTCTTCGCTGTCGGCAGTCCATAAATATATGTATGCTCTGCTGCAATCCTTATAAAATTTTCACTCTTCGTCTGCACTACCTTCTTCCACCTTCCATGCAACCTAAGAAGTTCTTTACGTACCTCCTTATAGGTCCTTTCAGGCCACCCAGACCTACGTAATGCGTGAGCCAACTCATTCTGTATGGTGTCACTACCGATGAGTTCGTCCCATGGAACTATCCTATTGTCCATCCTGAAATTGGTGGCTAGCCTAAGAAGACATTTGCTCATCTCAGGGTGAAAACTACGATCGAAAGGATAATCGGACATCTCGACTACACTAAAATGGACTGCTTATCCAACTCCGTGTGAAGGGGGTTTTATAGGTAGAGAGGAGAAAATGGCGGGAAAGAACGACTGCGGTATGGAGGGAAAGGTGGCGAGAACATATGGCGGGAAGGTGTTGGCGGGAAACGGGTGGCGGGAAGGGGTTGGCGGGAAACGGGTGGCGGAAAGGGGTTGGCGAAAAACGGGTGGCGGAAAACGGGTGGCGGGAAGGGGTTGGTGGGAAACGGGTTGCGGGAACATATATCGGCACAGAGTTGGCGGGAAAATATTGAGGGAAATGAGGGGGAATGGTTGTGCAGCAATTATAATGAATTTATTTGTAAAAAAAAACACTTAGAACCCCTCGGCCCACAGCACTGCCTACTACACTACACTGCACTGCCTACCCACCTTACTGTCAAGGGGGTTTTATAGGAAGAGAGTAGAAAATGGCGGGAAATAATGGCGAGAAAGGGTTGACGAGAAAGGATGGCGGGAAAGGTAGGCCCGCGGAAGCATAAATAATATTTTTACAATATTTATAAGACGGGCAATCGTTGTACATCATTAATAAGTCAAATTTCATAAAAAAAACATTTGGGCTTACCATGGGCCAACAGGAGCCCACTCGCCCGTGTGGAGGCCGACAACCACTCGTCGGCTTCGTGTAGGCCGACAGGCCACTAGTCGGCCTACTGGTGGCCGACAGGCCCCCCATCGGCCCACCCTAGGCCGACAGCCCCCCGTCGGCCCAGCCCAGGCCGACAGGGTGCTATTTCTGATATTTTTGCATTCTGTCCAATAGTTTTCAAAAAGGCTATAAATTTAGTCATAGTTTTGAAAAAAAATCTATCTACTACACCTATAAAAGAACGAGAGGAGACAGATCCAAATAATCTTAGCCGCTTAATCACGCAATCTAATGGTCCAGAGTCTCTCCATGGTTAACGCTAACAAGCCACCAATCCATTGACCGCTAATCCTGCCCACCCTTCGTCAAAAAAAGAAAAGAAAAAAAAAAACTGCCCCGCACGTCCCGCAGCACGACCTTCGCCCGCTCCTCTCTTGTGCGTCGTTCCAATCGCCCTCTCTTCCTGCGCGTTGCTCTAATCGCTCGCGGCACGACCTCCGCTGCAAATCCTCTACTCCTCCTCCGTCGCTGCGCCGATCCCCCACTCCGCCGCTGACTGCCGCCGCTCCGATCCTCCACGCCGCCGTCGCTCCAATCGCCCGCCGCCGTCGCTCCACTCGGCCTTCGCCGCCGTCGGTGAACTCTTCCTCCGTCGCCGGCGCTCTTCGATCCTCCACTTCAACGCCGGCCGCCTATACGGTGAGGCCACCGAAGCCGGCGAAAGTCGCACGCCCCCGCGCCTGCCTACCTGGGGTTGCGACGGCCGTAGCCGTCGGAGGAAGCCGCCGCCACTGAGCCCTGCCGGCCAGGGGTTGCGCCGGCCGCCCGCCGATTTTTTGCTCGGCAGGACCCCGCACGCCCCCGACGCCGGCCGGGATTGCCAACGCAGACGCCTTACTCCCTAGGGTTGCTGGCTGCTGCCGACGCCATCTGCGTGAGCCATCTTGTTCTCTCTTTTCTCTTCATCTATATTCATGTTCATCCATACCGGATTCAGTACAAGATTCACTACAAACTGTGTGAGCCTCTCAATTTCTTAAGGAATAGCAATAACGGCCCCTCCTCATCTCTCAAAGCCTCTTCCTGATTCTGTCCATTTCTTCAGGGAATTCTAGGACACTGTGGACCTGTGGTTATCGTATATTGGTTCGGAGATTCTTCACCTGGCAATTTCCAATGACTAACGGGACAGGTTTTTTTTTTGAGGGGCTGAAGCACTTTATTCAGTCAAAATGTTCGATGGAATCACAATAAAATCTGGTCTAACTGACAGCCAAACATGCCGTCCAAAAACTAAAGTAGTAGTAGCTCTAGCTAACATATGTGCTTCAACATTCAGACTTCGATTCTTATGAGTAATTTGCACCGATGCAAAACCTGCACACTTCAAATTGATCTCCCTGATGATGGCTTCAGATGGTCCTTTGTATATTCCCTTGACATGCTTCACAGTGGATGCACAGTCTGTTGCAATGACTAACGGGCCAGGTTAGTTTCTGCAATAGCTCATCTCTTAGTTCTGTAATTTCTTGGATTTGATGGCCCTAAAAGTATGTGTATTAGGATTGAAGATGCATGAGTCATCCCTGGAGAATGGAGATGAATGAGGAAGTACTGAGATAGTGAGAGATGAAATTCAAACCTGGTAAGGCAGCACAGATCATTATCTATTTTATTCATAAAATTGTACATATCCGTTTCTGGTCTTTTTTGGTTCTGATTGGTTGGAAAATGGTCCTGGTCCAAGAAAGATGTCATGAAGTGGTATACCAAAACAAAAGCTAATGCTTCGATTCAGATTAATGCAGTTTAGAAGGTATTACAAATTAAGTACAAACTATTGACTTCAGACTATCCCTTTTTAGCCTTGAATTATCGAGTTTGTCTTTTTTTAATTATTTTGTCCCTTTACATACATGGTTCCATTACCAAAATCAGGGAGGAGCTTGGCGGTGGTGGAATCAGGGAGGAGTACAACTGGTGGTGGCTTCGGACAGTGTCAGTTGTTGTTTTGACGGGCTCTGCCTTCATGGCCTCTACCGGCGATGTCCTGCGCCATCAGGAGCCCCTCATCCGCTCATCGCCATTGTTGGGTTTGTTTAGCTTTTTGCATGATAATTGTTTTATTACTTATACATGGAGTATTAGGTTGTGTTTTCTACAAAGATGTTGATTTGAAAGCCTTTTTTCTGGTACATGTGGTTCATTCCGCTTTTATCTTAATGATTAACCGACTATTGAGGAGTTGGGCATATCTTTATAAAACATAAATTTTGGATTACGTTCATGATTCAGATGTTGTTCTACCATGTTCTATTATATGCATCAAACATTGACAAGCACCGTCTCCACTACTTCCACCTATCCCTTTTGTTACCTTCTCCCGGTTAGGTTGATCCCCAATTCTCTATTCCGGTTATCCCCTCATTATTCTTGGGCAACTGTTAAATTAGTGGTTGTGCTTTGCTCTAAATTCTTTTAAGGTTACAGAATGTAGGTTCATTTAGTCGGCGAGGTAGATTCAGGAAACAAGTATCTAATCCATTCATTTATATCATTTCTTAGAAAATTGTCCTAGCCAACCTGAATTTTCACCAAACATTTAGATATTGCAGTGCAGTGCTGTCTCCTGAGGTATATCATCATCTAGCATAGTTCCTTTCCTTAATATCTCTGTGTGGTTCATTACTCCATTTTCCTACCAAAAGATCTTGTAGTCATGGTCATATTATGCTTTTCGCAGCCACCAAAAGTGGAAAGAACGGCAAGAAATTTTTGTGACGATGAGTGCTTCTTGCCATGGCGTGGAATCTTATTGTTGTGTTTTCTATAAAACTCTCTCCCATAGGACTTGAGAAATAGACTCCCACATAGCCTTCGGCACCCTCTCCACTGCAATTCAGCCATGACCAATCAGTTCGCGTCCTGCATCGCTCTGCAGTAGGAGAGTCCATAAGAGAAACAAGAGGAGAAGCTACTCGGTATCCCTACAGATTTTGTAGCTCGGCTTACAAAAGAAGATAACATTAGGGAGCAGAAAAACTGAAAGCGTATTGTGATTTTTAGGAGACTTCCTCATCGGCTATGCATTTATTGTCTTCATGTGTTGTTTGTTTTCTCTCATAAGTTAAATAGTTTATTGGTGTTATTTTTTTTATTATGAAGTGGGTACGACAGAGTAGCCAAGTAGTTAATCATTTTATCTTGTTTTGGAAGAAATATATGTACTATGCTAATTGTTTATATGATGACCCAGTCCCAAACTTGTATTTAAATTCAACATGATTTGTTACGTACTATATTGTCTGAAAAGGTGTCAGACTAGCTTGAAGAATACGAGACAAAGAATTGGCATTGTTTTGTTAAGCTAGCTCCCTTACATGTGTAATGTTTATGTCATCTCATGCCATGACAGTCACTGTTTGTTCAACTAGGTGATACTGTTGCCCAAAATGGCTCGACCAGCATCATGGGTCAGTGTGTCATTTAGTTTGCCAAAGTACAGGGAGTTCGCACCTTAAAAAACATCATGTGGCACATGTACAATTTGCAACTTGAAATCGATAATACTACCAGCGTCTTAGGTTGCTGCATGATCATGATTGTTTTCTTAGTATGGTGTTGTCTTTTCAAATAACATCTTTCTCATCTCAATATTTACTTAGCTCTGTAAACGAACTGTTGTTAACAGAAGCAAAAGTAGAAACTTAAATAGCTTGGTGCAAATGTGCTCACAGAAAGAAGAATGTCAACCAGTATTTGACACCTTATCGTCAATCTTGTCTACTTGCGAATCCATACATGTCATATACTCATTTAGGAAGGCAATTATTTACCGTAATTTCAATGTTTTGCACCTTGATTTATTTGCATAATTATCTACCATCTATTGGAAAAATTGACGGGCACAGATAATGTGAAAGGCATTGTCGCCCTGTTCTTGGGCTCGGTTCCGCCCTCATCGATCTGAAAGTGTATGTCCTCCGGGTTAGTCTGTTCGATGCCCCGCAAATGTTCAACGAATTGCTTCTGAGGGGGCGGCTGTCATTTGTCTTACAGGGATGGAATGGGAGAAACAGAGAAGGACATGCAATTTCTGCGGGAGTAGTACGAGACCTTGCACTTGGACACCCTCCCCTTCTCCTAAGTAACATCATTGAATCACATGGTCTACAATTTGACCGTACCTACCCCCCCACCACACACCCCCCCCCCCCCCCCCCCTTTCCCTCCCGCCACTGCCGACGACTGGTGCAGCCAGGCGTTTGCTCGTGCGGAGCTGTTCGTAGCCGGCGGTGGCGGCAGCCCCTCTTCTTCCCGACGCGGTTCCTGGCTCGGGCGGCGTGTTTCGGTCGGCGGTGTACCGAGGCGGGTGGCGCTTCGGTGCAGATCAGGCGGTGGCGCGACCCCTTGCGGCGGGCGGCGCCCTGCAAGCCCAGATCTGGGCCCTTTGGGCCCGATCTGGGTCAGGGTGGTTGATACGTCTCCAACGTATCTATAATTTATGAAGTATTCATGCCATGTTTACAACAATTTTATATGGTTTTGCTATGATTTGCATGGAACTAACCCGGACTGACGCTATTTTCAGCAGAATTATCATGGTGTTGTTTTTTTTTGAAAAATGAAAGTTCTCCAAATGAGCTGAAACTTTTTGACATTTTTTTTTGGAACAAAAGAGACCCCCGAAGCTTCGTGGAAGGACCAGAAGGTGAAGGAGTAGGGCACAAGACACCGGGGCGCGCCAGGGGGCCCAGGCGCGCCCCGGTGGGTTGTGCTCACCTCGAGGCCCATCTTCGCGTGAAACCGACGCCAAAAATCTTATAAATAGAGAAACCATCAGAAGTAACCCTAAATCAGAAGTTCCGCCGCCGCAAGCCTCTGTAGCCACGAAAAACCAATCTAGACCCCGTTCCGGCACCCTGCCGGAGGGGGAAATCATCACCGGTGGCCATCTTCATCATCCCGACGGCCATCACGATGAGTAGGGAGTAGTCCACCCTTGGGGCTGAGGATTTGTACCAGTAGCTATGTGTTTAATCTCTCTCTCGTGTTCTTGAGATGTCACGATCTTGATGTATCGCGGGCTTTGTTAATATAGTTGGATCATATGGTGTTTTTCCCTCTCTATCTTGTTGTGAATTGAGTTTTCCCTTTAAGATTTTGTTTTATCGGATTGAATACTTTTATGGATTTGAGAACATTTGATGTATGTCTTGCATATGAATACCTGTGGTGACAATGGGGTATTATATTGATTCACTTGAGATATGTTTTGGTACTCAACTCGCGGATTCCTGATGTGACATTGGGGTAATCTATGCATAGGGGTTGATGCACGTTCTCGTCTTTTGTTTTTCCGGTAGAAATCTTGGAGCACTCTTTGAGGTTCTTTGTGTTGGATTGAGTATTATGAATCTGAATTTGTTTTGGTATTATTTTAGTACGAACTCTTGATAGATCGATCGGAAAGAATAACTTGGTGTTATTTTAGTACGAACTCTTGGATAGATCGATCGGACAGAATAGTTACAAATAATTTCTTCTTATGTTCTCCGCTAGATAAGAACTTTGGAATGATTTTTCATCACACGTTGAGGGATGGTTATATGATCCAATTAGATTAGCATTGTTGAGAGATTGCACTAGCGAAAGTACGGACGCTAGGCCTTATTTTCAAGCATTGCAATACCGTTTGTGTTCTGTTTTATCAATTGCTATATTGCTGTTTTTATTGTTCCTATTACAAAAATCAATATCTACTATCATTACTCCGCTTTTATTACCATCTCTTTGCCGAACTAGTGCACCTATACAAATTACCATTGTATTTGGTGTGTTGGGGACACAAGAGACTTTTTGTTATTTGGTTGAAGGGTTGTTTGAGAGAGACCATCTTCATCCTACGCCTTCCACGGATTGATAAACCTTAGGTCATCCACTTGAGGGAAAATTGCTACTGTCCTACAAAACTCTGCGCTTGGAGGCCCAACCCGAGTCTACAAGAACAACTTGTGTAGTAGACATCAAGCTCTTTTCTGGCGCCGTTGCCGGGGAGGTGAGTGTTTGAAGGTATATCTTTAGATCTTGCAATTGAATCTTTTAGTTTCTTGTTTTATCACTAGTTTGGTTCATAAAAAAAAACTACATAAAGATGGATTGAGCTTGCATCATATTGTTCATCTTTATAATGTCTTTCGTGAAAATAATGGAAAGGAAAATTGTGCTCAATTGATAGATGAAGAATTCTATAAAATGTTTGACATAAATGATGAGCATGATTGCAATGTTGTTAGTATGAATTCTTTGAATATCCAAAATGCTAATGATGATTGCACAAGTCATGACAAAAATGTTTTTTATAAGCATGTCAATTTTTGTGGAGTGGAAAGACTTTGTGAAGACGTGCCTTATAGGGAAGATAGATTTTGTAAGAAGCATAAACATGATAGAACCAATTTTTTGCTCAAAGTGATAGATGAATTTGCTACAAAATTATGTTCTCTTTGTCCTATCACTTGTGAACTTTGCAATAAGGTTGATCATCTTAATTTCCAATGCAAACTTTTTCATGATCGAATCATGGCCAAAAATTATAATGATTTGATCACCCTTGAACTTTATAATGAGCTTTGTCTATCTTTGGGGAGTGAAGAATTGACACATAAAAATAGTTGGTTTGAAGTATTCATTCTCACAGACGACATTGAAACTAATCTAAAAAATATCTATATGTTTTGCATGGTAAATTGCAATGAGAATGCTTATATTGCCAACTATAGAAAGATGGGAAAACCAATAGAATATAAAAGGAATACTAATGAAAGGGTAAAGATTTCCACTTTTCCTCCTATTGTCTCTCATGATGAAATAGGTGACGAGGAGGAGCTCCATATTCAACCAATCTCATCAATAAGAAGTTTGAAAAAATTAATTAAACCCACACATGATGTGGTGAAGAAGAAGAAAAGAAGAAAGAATAGAGGTAAAAAGTATCTCTCCCAAATAATGTTGCACCTATTATTGTTGTGCCTCATGGAAATGAATCAAAAATAATTGTGGAAGATGATGCACTTGATGATGATATTGCTTCTTTGTCTTATGGCACAATGTCCGAGAGCACTATTGAAGATGATTTTGTTATGCCTATTGCTTGCTGTGATGATTATGATTGGGAAGATACTGATACTTATAATCTTGGAAAAAAATTTGGTACCAACTTGGGAAATTATGATGATATCAATTGTTATACCGTTGGTGCTATTCATACTATTAATGATGAGAGTGATTATGCTTATGATATGACAAGCCACAAGCTTGGGGATGCTATATTTGATGAGAATGACATGTTTGAGAATTTATTTGCTGCAATTAATGTTTGTCCCAATCTTGGGGATGATATGCTCAATGAAGATGATATTTTTAGTCCCCCTACTTTGAATAATCAAATTTGCTATGATGATTGCATGTCTCCTATCTATGATGAGAACAAAGTTGCTACTTATAATGATTATTGTGATGATACTTATGTTATAAAAAGTAGTGATAATTATTGTCATAATTTTGAATATCCTTTTACTGAACATTACTCTTTTAATGTGAAAGCAATTTTTAGTATTCAAGTTTCATATGATACTCCCACTATTGTGAATGAGAATAAAATTACTTATTTAGGGAGTAATAAATTTTCTATGCTTTTGGATCATGAAAAAAATGCTTTATGTGATGGTTCTATTGATGAATCTATTCATGATGCTACTGAAAATTATTATGAGAGATGAACTTATGATTCATAATGCTCTTATTACGTTTCAATTCTTATCTTTTATGCGAGCATCTTTGAAATCATCATGCCTAGATAAAAGGCATTAAATAAAAGCGCTTGTTGGGAGACAACCCAAATTTTACCTACTATTTTTGTGTGTTCACATGATTAGGCTACTGTAGTGATCTTGTTTTATAGCTTTTGTTTCAATAAAGTGCCAAGTAAAGCCTTTGGGATAGTGTGGATGATAGTTGACTTGATTCTGTGCAAAAACAGAAACTTTTGCGTCCAGTACAGAAATTCCTATCTTTTACTAGAACGTGGAAAAATTCTGAATTTTCTACAGTTGATGGGTATACAATTTTCTACGTTGTCCTAATTTTTCAGAATTTCTGGAGTTACATAAGTATGACCTTAATTCAGATCTTTACATACTGTTCTATTTTTGACAGATTCTGTTTTCAATGCATAATTTGCTTGTTTTCTAGTTTCTATGGCTTATATTGCTTAATATAAATTGTGGAAATTGTAGAGTACAGTAGGCATTATGTGAAAACAATTATGAATCTTGTCTTTGACAGTACCAAAGTGAATGATTTGTCTTTATCATACTAACACATCCCACGAAGTTCTGTTAAGTTTTGTGTGATTGAAGTTTTCAAGTTTTGGGTGAGATATCGATATGAGGAGAATAAGGAGTGACAAGACCCTAAGCTTGGGGATGCCCAAGGCACCCCAAGGTAATATTCAAGGAAGATCCAAGCAACTAAGCTTGGGGATGCCCCGGAAGGCATCCCCTCTTTCATCTTCAACATTATCGGTAACCTCACTTGAAACTATATGTTTATTTGTCACATGATATGTGTTTTGCTTGGAGCGTTATTTTATTTTGTTGAGATTTGTTTTATGTTATTTAGAATAATATTTTGCATCTTTTATTTCAATAAAAGTGGCAATGGTAGCCTTTACCATGCTTATTTTGCAAGTCTACATGTTGCTGTTTCAAAACAGAAAGTTTATCGCTGTTGCAAAAATTCTCCAGAAAAGTCAAAATGTGATAAAATGTTGAAACTTTTCGCAAAATAAGCTCTGATAAATTTTCTACAGTGTGGTTAATTTTCAGAATTTTTGGAGTTAGGAAAGTATGAGTACAATTGCACTCTTTACAGACTGTCCTGTTTAGACAGATTGTTGTTATGTTCGCATTGTTTGCATATGTTTGCTTGTTTAATGATTCTATTTGAGGATAGGAGGATTAAATATGCAGAGGCATTTAGTATGCAATGTTGAATAATAATTTTAGTGATTTGCTACAGTAGAGAATGATAAGGTTTTTGCATTGATTTATACTAACTTATCTCACGAGTTCTTGTTGAGTTTTGCGTGGATGAAGTTTTTAAGATTTAGGAAACCGTGATATAAAAGGAATTAAGAAGACACAAAAGCTCAAGCTTGGGGATGCCCCGATAGGCATCCCACCTTTCTTCATCAACAATTATCGGTTAGCCTCGGTTGAGTCTAAGTTTTTGCTTCTTCACATGATGTGTGCTATTCTTAGAATGTCATTTTATTTTATTTGCTTGTTGTTTTAATAAAATACTTTGATCTGAAAGTTTTTAAATAAGAAAGAGTCCTCACATAGCTACCCATTTACTTAACTACTCGCATGATCTTCACTTATATCTTCTTGGAGTAGTTTGTCATTTGCTCTAGTGCTTCACTTATATCCTATGAGTAAATTGTTGAATGAATTGAATATCATGAAGTTGAAATTATATGTTCATATCATGCCTAGTAGTAGCTTCACATTGGGTTTAGAAAGTGAAATCTTTTGAAGCTTGACAATCATAATATTGGTCATACAAGCAATTCATGAATGATTAGTATAAGGAAGAGAACTTTCACATACAAATATATTATCTTGGACATCTTCTATGATTGTGAATACCCATTAATTATTTTCAAACTTGAGCAAATTAGTTGAAGTTGGACAAGGAAGACAACGTAATGAGTCATGGTTGTGTATATTTGCGTAGAAGTTATATTGCCATGGATTCTCCAACATGTTGTGTTTGCCTAGGATCTTTTGCTAGCCAAAAATTCGTACTAAGTAGAGATACCACTTGTGCATCCAAAAACCCTTAAACCCAGTTTCTTGCCATGAGTGTCCACCATACCTACCTATGGATTGAATAAGATCCATCAAGTAAGTTGTCATCGGTGCATAAAGTAATAAAAATTGCTCCTAAATATGTTTGATTTTTTATTGTAAGGAAAAATTGAGCGTTGTACGAACTTGTGATGGCAAAGTAATAAAAGCGACGGACTGCATAATAAAGGTTGCTATCATAAGGGGCAATATAACGTGACGTTCATTTGCATTAAGAGCTTGGGCATCCAAATAAAAAGCGCATGACAACCTCTGCTTCCCTCTGCGAAGGGCCTATCTTTTACTTTTCAGTATTTACTTTTATGCAAAGAGTCAATAGTATGAAATCTCATTTCAACCTCAACTATTCTCTAGTTGGCAAGCATCATGTGGTGGGGAAAGATCTAGGCACATATGACCAGTCAGATATATTTGATCATGATTTATTATTGTTGACAATTATCTCTATGATAAATGAGTTGGGAGGCGAAACATTAAGCCCCTATCTTTCTCTGTGTTCGATGGATGCCATTTGTTCTAAGAATATGCTTTGAGTAATAGCAATCATGGAAGACTATATGATGATTGAGTATGTGGAGCTCTTACTTAGACTCTGTTGAATAAGTTGAATTGCAATTGTTTGATGACTAAGAATATAGGTTGTTGAGTTTCAAGAGAATTCATTGTTTGAACCTTAACATGTGAATTGATTGCTACTTTGTCATGATGAGTTTTATGAGAAAGAGTTACTGTTATGATGCTAGAAAAAGTGATTGAAATTATCATTGATCAAACTTATGCACTATGTTAGCATTCACACTTCATAAATTATTTATTTTATCATTTACCTACTCGAGGACGAGTAGGAATTAAGCTTGGGGATGCTGATACGTCTCCAATGTATCAATAATTTATGAAGTATTCATGCCATGTTTACAACAATTTTATATGGTTTTGGTATGATTTGCATGGAACTAACCCGGACTGACGCTGTTTCAGCAAAACTACCGTGGTGTTGTTTTTTTGTGCAGAAATGAAAGTTCTCCAAATGAGCTGAAACTTTTTGACGATTTTTTTGGAACAAAAGAGACCCCCGAAGCTTCGTGGAAGGACCAGAAGATGAAGGAGTAGGGCATAAGACACCGGGGCGAGCCAGGTGGCCCAGGCGCGTCCCGGTGGGTTATGCTCACCTCGAGGCGGTGGCGCGACCCCTTGCGGCGGGCGGCGCCCTGCAAGCCCAGATCTGGGCCCTTTGGGCCCGATCTGGGTCAGGGTGGTTGATACGTCTCCAACGTATCTATAATTTATGAAGTATTCATGCCATGTTTACAACAATTTTATATGGTTTTGCTATGATTTGCATGGAACTAACCCGGACTGACGCTATTTTCAGCAGAACTATCGTGGTGTTGTTTTTTTTTGCAAAAATGAAAGTTCTCCAAATGAGCTGAAACTTTTTGACATTTTTTTTGGAACAAAAGAGACCCCCGAAGCTTCGTGGAAGGACCAGAAGGTGAAGGAGTAGGGCACAAGACACCGGGGCGCGCCAGGGGGCCCAGGCGCGCCCCGGTGGGTTGTGCTCACCTCGAGGCCCATCTTCGCGTGAAACCGACGCCAAAAAATCCTATAAATAGAGAAACCATCAGAAGTAACCCTAGATCAGAAGTTCCGCCGCCGCAAGCCTTTGTAGCCACGAAAAACCAATCTAGACCCCGTTCTGGCACCCTGCCGGAGGGGGAAATCATCACCGGTGGCCATCTTCATCATCCCGGTGGCCACCATGATGAGGAGGGAGTAGTCCACCCTCAGGGCTGAGGGTTTGTACCAGTAGCTACGTGTTTAATCTCTCTCTCTCTCTCTCTCTCTCTCGTATTCTTGAGATGTCACGATCTTGATGTATCGCGGGCTTTGTTAATATAGTTGGATCATATGGTGTTTTCCCCTCTCTATCTTGTTGTGAATTGAGCTTCCCTTTGAGATTTCGTTTTATCGGATTGAATACTTTTATGGATTTGAGAACACTTGATGTATGTCTTGCATATGAATACCCGTGGTGACAATGGGGCATTATATTGATTCACTTGAGATATGTTTTGGTACTCAACTCGCGGATTCCTGAGGTGACATTGGGGTAATCTATGCATAGGGGTTGATGCACGTTCTCGTCTTTTGTTTCTCCGGTAGAAATCTTGGGGCACTCTTTGAGGTTCTTTGTGTTGGATTGAGTATTATGAATCTGAATTTGTTTTGGTGTTATTTTAGTACGAACTCTTGATAGATCGATCGAAAAGAATAACTTGTGTTATTTTAGTACGAACTCTTGATAGATCGATCGAAAAGAATAACTTGGTGTTATTTTATGTGCCGCCCCGGCTCAATCGAGCACTAATCATACACGCAAATGCACACGATCAAGCCTAAGGACTCACTTGAAGATATCACAACACAACTCTAGACACAAATTAAAATAATACAAGCTTTATATTACAAGCCAGGGGCCTCGAGGGCTCGAATACATAAGCTCGCATACAAGCGTCAGCGGACGCATCAGATATCTGAGTACAGATATAAAAGAAAACACAGATAGGCCTTTAAAAGGCGAGGCAAAAGAAAACACTACGATCGAAAAGGCGCAGGCCTCCTGCCTGGGACCCTTCGAACCTACTCCTGGTCGTCAGCCAACTCGTAGTAGTAGCCATCCTCGGGGGTGGTAGTAGTGATCGTCGTCAGGGGCAGCTGTCTCCGGGGCTCCGTCATCTGGTTGCATCAAACGGATATGGGGAAAAAGAGGAAGCAAAGCAACCATGTGTACTCATCCGAAGTACTCAGCAAGCAAGGATCTACACTACATATGCAACATTATCAAAGAAAGGCTATATATGTGGACTGGGCTGCAGAAATGCCAGAATAGAGAGAAAGCCTAGTCCTATCGAAGACTAGCATCTTCAGCGGTCTTGTAGCATTAGAAGAGTGTAGATTAATACAGTATAAAGTAGTAGTATCATTAAGTATCAACCTCGGCCAGAGATCCTTTCTCGACTCCCTGTGAGAAAGCAATCCCAGAGCCATACTATCCATTTCTCATCACAAGTATCCAGTTCTAGTTGTATCGATCGGGATACAACTCCGAGCGTCCGTTATTGAGGATCTGGCTATGCATAGATTAGTTCTTCCCTGCAGGGGTACACCAACTTACCCACCACGCTCGATTAACTCCGGCCGGACACACTTTTCTGGGTCATGCCCGGCCTCGGCCAAATGACACACCGCAACCCTACCTAGAGCTCAGTAGAGAGGTCCCTGTCGGTCTACATCCTAAGCGCTCAGGGGTATTGGGTCATCGCCCTGTGCACTCCGTGTCGTTGCGTGCAGGGGGAAGCCAGGCACCAGGAGGGCACCGGTCCGTCTCGGCCGCGATGCTGAACTGGACGTCTGACAGAGCTTTCGGGTGATGCTACGATGCAGAGTGCCCATAACTTTTCCCGCGTGATGGTTAGTGCTATCGGGCCAGAGGACCACTCGGATCAAATATCCAAATCGTTAGTGTTTTGGTAGTGCGGTAACGAGCAGAGACTCATGAGTGATGTGACCCCATCGCCCCGTCTCGAGGTCTTGCGGCAAGGGCTAAGAATGCCCGGCCATGCCTCGTAATTATATCTCGGACACCCTCCAGGTGAACCCGTCTTCACAACACTCGTGGGTACCCCTCAGGGTCGACCCGCCTGTCCAAGTAACAGTTGTAAAGTCCAAGTATCCATGTGTCCATAACATCAGGGAATCCGAGGTATCACCCTCGTTGGATTCCTACTCGATATATCCGTCAAGGTGAACTTAGGGGAATCACCCATGAGGTTCACACTTGAGGTGTTGCACGACGGCGTCGTTATCGGAAGTGGTGAAGGAGGAATCACCCTCGATGACCACGGCCGAATAGCTACTCTACAGAGTTAACATCAGAAGTGCTAAACGAGGTATCACCCTCGGCACTCGATAGTAACGCTGCAGTGTCGTACAACTAAGGGGGCGATGTGCGGTGCCGGGGCCTGGTTGTCGATCACGTTGATTGAGTCATCTGATAATCCAGCGGGGGCAACTGGGTCAAAGTGGGGTCTTTGGTGGGTCTCTAACCAGCCTATACTAAGCAGTTTAGGATAAGCAGGTAAGGTATCAATAGCAGGTTACAATAAACAGGCTATGCATCAGAATAGGATAACTCAAAGCAGTAGCAAATTCTAATGCAAGCAGGAGGGAGAAAGAATAGGCGATATAGGCATGTTCAAAGGGGGGGTGCTTGTCTGGTTGCTCGGCGGCAAAGGCAGAGTCGTCAGTGGGGTCGTCGATCTCCGGAGCTGCGTCGGTCTCGGACACTACGTCGTTACCGGGATCTACCGAGAGAGAAGAGGGGGAAGAAACAGGTAAATACACGCCAAACATATGCAACACAGAGTATGCAATGCTAACGTGCAGTGCAGGGTTGCCTAAAAGCATGTCTAAGTCATATTAGTTATTTTAGAATTAAAGTTGGATTCATTAACCGATATATATATATATATATATATATATATATATATATATATATATATGCACTATTCATCTATTGGAAACGGCCACAAAGCTGCGGGTTCACCTCCGTAGAGGGTCCCGACACGGAAACAGATGGCATGGTTGGATTCGTCTCGTCGTTCTGAGCAACTTTCATGTAGAAAGTTTTTCCATCCGAGCTACGGTTTATTTTCTACGAATTTTCAAAGATTAAAGATATTTTCTGGAATTTATTTTATTCATCTAATTCAACATTATCCAGAACAGTGTTTGGTGATGTCAGCATGACGTATGGGTGACGTCAGCAGTCAACAGTCGGCTGGCCAGGTCAAACCTGACCAGTGGGTCCCACATGTCATACTCAGAGAGACTAACAACAGTTTATTTTAATTAAACAGAGTTAATTAGAAGCTGGGCCCCACATGTCAGTGACTGGTTAGTAATCTAATTAAGTTTAATTATAAAAAAACATTTTAATTAGTTTAATTAAATGATGGGGCCCGCGTGTCAGTGGGCCAGAGTGCCCAGTCAGCAGTTGACCCAGTCAACTGGGTCAACCGGGGCCCATGGGGCCCATCGGCAGAGGCTCTACGGTGGGGCCCGGTCGGCCACGTCGGCGGCGGTGCCGGAGAGGGCTCCGGCGACCATTCCCGCGGCGGAGCGTCGCCGGACTTCGCCGGAAAAACGCTACGGGGCATGGGGAGAGGTGCGGCTAGGCGCGTTCGAAAGCGGAGACCGAGCCGCGTCGATCTGCGGCGGTCTCGTGGTCGGAGGGGCCCTACGGCGACGGCGGCAAGCTCGGGAACTTTGCCGGAGTTCGGCCACGATCGGGAACGGCGCTACGGGGGACGACGAGGTGGGAAAGCGACACGGGCGGCCTCGGCGAGCTGCACTGAGCACGTTCCCGTGCACGGGCGAGCATGGCAATGACTGTAACGACGGCGACGAGCTGCACGGCGGAGCTCGCTTCGGGCGGCGATGGCAACGGCGGCTACGGTGGCGGAAACGTATGGGAGAGGGAGGGGAAAGACGCGGTGGCTCACCGGGAGCCGTAGGGAAGTGGCAGTGTGCTCGGGGAGGCGCGGAGCAGCCGGAATCGACGGTGACAGACGGCGGCGATCCGAGGAAGGAAAAGAAGATGGCGGCGGCGTGGAGGCTTCCCGGCTCGTTCCGTTCAGCGTAGTCGACGTAGTCGACGTCAGGGAGGCGTTCGGGCACGTCGGCGGGGCAATCGGGGCATGGTGGCCACGGGATCGAGCGCCGATGCCGGCGAGCTCTCGGGCGAGCTCGCAGCGGGAGCGATAGAGAGAGCGAGGGGGGAAACTGGGTAGCTAGGGTTTCGGGGGAGGGCGAGAGGGGCTCGGGGAGCACTTAACGGCGTCGGGGAGCCGCGGGATCAACGACACGGCGACGTTCCGCGCTCGGGCGCGCGCGCCAGGTGACACGTGCCCGAGGAGGAGGATGACCGGCTGGTGGGCTGGGCCTATACTGTTTGAACTTAGGCCCAGTGGCACAGTAGCAATTAGGCCTTTTTCTGTTTCTTATTCTCTGTTTTCTGTTTTCTTTTCTGTTTTGCTAAATGTTAGGTCAATAAACTACTTTTACAAAATAAGTAACCTAGCTCATAAATTGCAGTGCATTATTACCTATCACCAAAAACTGGTTTGGGTAAAATATAATTTCATATTTAATGTAGATTAAATAAAAGGTTATTAAATGTTGCTGTTAGCCACTATTTCAGGTTGTTAGGGTCACTTAACTAATCCCACTAATGTTGGTTACAATTTTATAATTGCCTCCGAATTATCTGTTATTTAATGAACATTTTAGTTTCCAATTTGGAACAACTTTTATTTTCATTTTAAATTTGAATTCTCAATTTGAATTGAAATTTGAAATAAGCTATGATCCAAATGATGAGCAAGCATTGTTAACCATGGTGACTTGGCATTATCAGAGGGTGATCACTGTAGTGTGATGCTGGGGATGTTACAAATCTCCTCCACTACAAGAAATCTCGTCCCGAGATTTAAGTGGGGAAGTAAGGGTAACTTCGGGAGAACTGACCTTTATAGGGTTGATTATCTGGTGGACAATTCAGGGAATGTGGCAGAAGTATCTCTCGAGTTTAAACTTAAGAAAACAACGAGAGCAAGGTATGAAGGTACAATAAGAAGTTTCAAGCGAATGGACAAACGACCGATACCTGAACAGAGTGTAAGAAGGGGGTTCAGAGCATCGGGAATAGATCATCTCTCGGAGGATGGCTCGTGATAACACACAAAACAAGGGCATAGGATACGTCGGAATCAAGGATGTACAGGAGAGTCAGGTTCTGATCCTGTGGAACTGTGAGGGGGTTCGATCAAAAGTAGGGAGAACGGTGACATCTTAATGGTCACGACAACAAGGTATGTCAGAGGATAGTCTGTCAGTTATGTCGGTAACAACATCGGTACCAAGGGCGAGGGACGAAAAGAACCACTTTCCTGCTCGTAAGAACGAGGCAGACCAAAAGGCAAAGTTCTTGTCCATCGGGGGTTACCGGAATGTCATCAACAATAGTAACAGGGTCTCACTGACAAGGTTATACATCGGGATGTTTTATAAGCAGGAAATTATTTCTGCTTATATCATATAGATCACAAGAAAGGTTAGACAAACCAATGGAAAGGAAAATGTGTTTATACACAAGAATTAGGAGTATATCCTTTCCCAAGGACAAACAGAGCATGATATACATGACAGGACAGCCAGTTCAAAAGCATTTAGATAAAGGGGCGAGGGAAGAATGTTGTCGATGATAACACAATCATCGGGGGCAAGAATGGTATTTCTCTTCATGAGTTCGATTGATATCCTGGAACAAGTCCAATATTGAGGATGATCATGACACATTTGTCGGGAGATTTCATGAAGACGCAATCGATCGGCGATGACATCAAGCAAAAGGAATGATGAAGCGAAAGGTTAATGGAACCACGGATACGACACAAACTCGAAATCAAGCTTGTTGTTCGAGGTGAAATGATAAGGTGAGGAAGATCGACGTAAGCTTCGCTCATCGTCGGAAGTTGCTACGGGCATAAGGACTAGTAGCATAATTAAAAAAATCGATACGATAATGATATAGCCGATCGGGCTAGGAATGATGTGATGGAGTATCATTCCAATAAGAATTCACGAGAGGTAGTGCAATGACACGATATCCATGAGATATCATGGTGCAATACTTGAAGGTAGATCAGAATTAGAGGCTGGACAGGTGAAATGATCTACAAAAAGACAAGTAATTCTAACTTGTCCGAGAAATGGGATCAAAGAAGAACAATAATGGTTGGAACCACGATTGCAAGGGATCAATTCTCAGATACAAGATGAACTTATACCAAGGGGAATTATTTTTACGAGCAGCTTCCATGATAAGTTCTACATCGGGTCCATGGGCATGAACCCAAAGGTTCAAGGTCGACTCCCACTTCTTCAATGCATAACCTTTCATTCACTCATCGTTTTCGAAGAAATTGTAGTGCGGAAGATTTATTTGGCGAAGGACCAGAAGAGTATGACTCGCATAACTTTCGAGTTCACACGGGTTAGGGAAAGCATAGGTTCAACCCATTGGGTCATCTTAGGAACATATAGCACAACTTCAGGAGTAAATAACACGAGCTCGAAAGCAGAGCAAGGTTGACAAAGCAGATAATACAATTTACCTAAAGGCATTATGTATCCGAGGAAAGACTCGCAAGGCTGTTGAAAACGAAAGACTCTGTCGGATAATAACCCAACAAAGAATTTGACGATCCGCGATGGATCTGATGTGAGTATCGGTACTCAACCAGAAGAAGAAAGATTACAGGGGCATCGGATTATAGAAACAAATGAATAATTCGGTGTTTAAAATAATTATGATTTCCAAAACGAAGGATCAGGGGCAGACGCTCTGATTTAAGATGGATAGGTAACTTGAATAGACTTAAGGGTACGATCGACGACACTTAGATTGGTCGAGAACCATCTTATGTCCAAATATGACGTCTGAGTTGAAAGATAATTTCTAAGGATCAACTAATGATTGCCTGCATTTGCAGTAGATTAAATCAAGAGACTCAAAATGGTGGAGACAAGGAAGGTCAACGAAGATTATCAAACGTATGGAATTAACCATATTGCAAGCAGGTAAGAATGTTAAGAGCCATAGGCTGCAGAGGGTTTTCGGAAGATCGAATAGCATTATGAAGTATGTTGCGGAGCACTTGAACAACTGGGGAGTATTACAGGGTATCTTGTGATATCAAAAGCAGCTGGGAAAGAAGATACAAACGGCGAGGATGGTTAGTTATCCACGAGGGTTTACCGGTGGTCAGGAACAGCAAAGCAGTGGGCACAGGGTCTCGGGAAACAACGAGGAGTATCTGCAGAATCTTCTGGCAAAGCAAGCGATCATCTGGAATGACGGGGCTCTCCGGGAGGAAGTGGTTACGAGATCCTAGAGTTAGAGTTAGTAAAATCTTTAACCCGAATAGAAGAGAGATCAGAGTCCCAGAATATAGACGAGGAATAAAAGATCCTAATACCACCCAATGGCGACGTGGGCCCATAAGCCACACAGCCAAGTTAGTAAAACAATTTTGGACGACTAGACTAAACTTCGGCCAAGGAGTTGGAAAGAGGGATTCCTACAGGCAGTCGGCTCTGATACCAACCTGTGACGCCCCGGCTCAATCGAGCACTAATCATACACGCAAATGCACATGATCAAGCCTAAGGACTCTCTTGAAGATATCACAACACAACTCTAGACACAAATTAAAATAATACAAGCTTTATATTACAAGCCAGGGGCCTCGAGGGCTCGAATACATAAGCTCGCATACAAGCGTCAGCGGAAGCATCAGATATCTGAGTACAGATATAAAAGAAAACACAGATAGGCCTTTAAAAGGTGAGGCAAAAGAAAACACTACGATCGAAAAGGCGCAGGCCTCCTGCCTGGGACCCTTCGAACCTACTCATGGTCGTCAGCCAACTCGTAGTAGTAGCCATCCTCGGGGGTGGTAGTAGTGATCGTCGTCAGGGGCAGCTGTCTCCGGAGCTCAGTCATCTGGTTGCATCAAACGGATATGGGGAAAAAGAGGAAGCAAAGCAACCGTGAGTACTCATCCGAAGTACTCAGCAAGCAAGGATCTACACTACATATGCAACATTATCAAAGAAAGGCTATATATGTGGACTGGGCTGCAGAAATGCCAGAATAGAGAGAAGGCCTAGTCCTATCGAAGACTAGCATCTTCAGCGGTCTTGCAGCATTAGAAGAGTGTAGATTAATACAGTATAAAGTAGTAGTATCATTAAGTATCAACCTCGGCCAGAGATCCTTTCTCGACTCCCTGCGAGAAAGCAATCCCAGAGCCATACTATCCATTTCTCATCACAAGTATCCAGTTCTAGTTGTATCGATCGGGATACAACTCCGAGCGTCCGTTACTGAGGATCCGGCTATGCATAGATTAGTTCTTCCCTGCAGGGGTGCACCAACTTACCCACCACGCTCGATTAACTCTGGCCGGACACACTTTTCTGGGTCATGCCCGGCCTCGGCCAAATGACACACCGCAACCCTACCTAGAGCTCAGCAGAGAGGTCCCCGTTGGTCTACATCCTAAGCGCTCAGGGTCTTGGGCCATCGCCCTGTGCACTCCGGGTCGTTGCGTGCAGGGGGAAGCCAGGCACCAGGAGGGCGCCGGTCCGTCCCGGCCGCGATGCTGAACTGGACGTCTGACAGAGCTTTCGGCTGATGCTACGATGCAGAGTGCCCATAACTTTTCCCGCGTGATGGTTAGTGCCATCGGCCCAGGGGCCCACTCGGATCAAATATCCAAATCGTTAGTGTTTTGGTAGTGCGGTAATGAGCACAGACTCACGATCGATGTGACCCCGTCGCCCCGTCTCGAGGTCTTGCGGCAAGGGCTATGAATGCCCGGCCATGCCTCGTAATTATATCTCGGACACCCTCCAGGTGAACCCGTCTTCACAACACTCGTGGGTACCCCTCAGGGTCGACCCGCCTTTCCAAGTAACAGTTGTAAAGTCCAAGTATCCGTGTGTCCATAACATCAGGGAATCCGAGGCATCACCCTCGTTGGATTCCTACTCGATGTATCCGTCAAGGTGAACTTAGGGGAATCACCCTCGAGGTTCACACTTGAGGTGTTGCACGACGGCGTCGTTATCGGAAGTGGTGAAGGAGGAATCACCCTCGATGACCACGGCCGAATAGCTACTCTACAGAGTTAACATCAGAAGTGATAAACGAGGTATCACCCTCGGCACTCGATAGTAACGCTGCAGTGTCGTACAACTAAGGGGGCGATGTGCGGTGCCGGGGCCTGGTTGTCGATCACGTTGATCGAGTCATCTGATAATCCAGCGGGGGCAACTGGGTCAAAGTAGGGTCTTTGGCGGGTCTCTAACCAGCCTATACTAAGCAGTTTAGGATAAGCAGGTAAGGTATCAATAGCAGGTTACAATAAACAGGCTATGCATTAGAATAGGATAACTCAAAGCAGTAGCAAATTCTAATGCAAGCAGGAGGGAGAAAGAATAGGCGATATAGGCATGTTCAAAGGGGGGGTGCTTGCCTGGTTGCTCGGCGGCAAAGGCAGAGTCGTCAGTGGGGTCGTCGATCTCCGGAGCTGCGTCGGTCTCGGAGACTACGTCGTTACCGGGATCTACCGAGAGAGAAGAGGGGGAAGAAACAGGTAAATACACGGCAAACATATGCAACACAGAGCATGCAATGCTAACGTGCAGTGCAGGGTTGCCTAAAAGCATGTCTAAGTCATATTAGTTATTTTAGGATTAAAGTTGGATTCATTAACCGGTATATATGCACTATTCATCTACCGGAAATGGCCACAAAGCTGCGGGTTCACCTCCGTAGAGGGTCCCGACACGGAAACAGATGGCATGGTTGGATTCGTCTCGTCGTTCTGAGCAACTTTCATGTAGAAAGTTTTTCCATCCGAGCTACGGTTTATTTTCTACGAATTTTCAAAGATTAAAGACATTTTCTGGAATTTATTTTATTCATCTAATTCAACATTATCCAGAACAGTGTTTGGTGACGTCAGCATGACGTATGGGTGACGTCAGCAGTCAACAGTCGGCTGGCCAGGTCAAACCTGACCAGTGGGTCCCACATGTCATACTCAGAGAGACTAACAACAGTTTATTTTAATTAAACAGAGTTAATTAGAAGCTGGGCCCCACATGTCAGTGACTGGTTAGTAATCTAATTAAGTTTAATTATAAAAAAACATTTTAATTAGTTTAATTAAATGATGGGGCCCGCGTGTCAGTGGGCCAGAGTGCCCAGTCAGCAGTTGACCCAGTCAACTGGGTCAACCGGGGCCCGTGGGGCCCATCGGCAGAGGCTCTACGGTGGGGCCCGGTCGGCCACGTCGGCAGTGGTGCCGGAGAGGGCTCCGGCGACCATTCCCGCGGCGGAGCGTCGCCGGACTTCGCCGGAAAAACGCTACGGGGCACGAGGAGAGGTGCGGCTAGGCGCGTTCGAAAGCGGAGACCAAGCCACGTCGATCTGCGGCGGTCTCGTGGTCGGAGGGGCCCTACGGTGACGGCAGCAAGCTCGGGAACTTTGCCAGAGTTCGGCCACGATCGGGAACGGCGCTACGGGGGATGACGAGGTGGGCAAGCGGCACGGGCGGCCTCGACGAGCTGCACTGAGCATGTTCCCGTGCACGGGCGAGCATGGCAACGACTGGAACAACGGCGACGAGCTGCACGGCGGAGCTCGCTTCGGGCGGCGATGGCAACGGCGGCTACGATGGCGGAAACATACGGGAGAGGGAGGGGAAAGACACTGTGGCTCACCGGGAGCCGTAGGGAAGTGGCAGTGTGCTCGGGGAGGTGCGGAGCAGCCGGAATCGACGGCGACAGACGGCGGCGATCCGAGGAAGGAGAAGAAGATGGCGGCGGCGTGGAGGCTTCACGGCTCGTTCCGTTCGGCATAGTCGACGTAGTCGACGTCGGGGAGGCGTTCGGGCATGTCGGCGGGGCAATCGGGGCACGGTGGCTGCGGGATCGAGCGTCGGCGGCGGCGAGCTCTCGGGCGAGCTCGCAGCGGGAGCGATAGAGAGAGCGAGGGCGAAAACTGGGGTAGCTAGGGTTTCGGGGGAGGGCGAGAGGGGCTCGGGGAGCACTTAACGGCGTCGGGGAGCCGCGGGATCAACGACACGGCGACAATCCGCGCTCGGGCGCGCGCGCCAGGTGACACGTGCCCGAGGAGGAGGACGACCGGCTGGTGGGCTGGGCCTATACTGTTTGAACTTAGGCCCAGTGGCACAGTAGCAATTAGGCCTTTTTCTATTTCTTATTCTCTGTTTTCTGTTTTCTTTTCTGTTTTGCTAAATGTTAGTTCAATAAACTACTTTTACAAAATAAGTAACCTAGCTCATAATTTGCAGTGCATTATTACCTATCACCAAAAACTGGTTTGGGTAAAATATAATTTCATATTTAATTTAGATTAAATAAAAGGTTTTTTAATGTTGCTGTTAGCCACTGTTTGAGGTTGTTAGGGTCACTTAACTAATCCCACTAATTTTGGTTACAATTTTATAATTGCCTCTGAATTATCTGTTATTTAATGAACATTTTAGTTTCCAATTTGGAACAACTTTTATTTTCATTTTAAATTTGAATTCTTAATTTGAATTGAAATTTGAAATAAGCTATGATCCAAATGATGATCAATCACTGTTAACCATGGTGACTTGGCATTATCAGAGGATGATCACTGTAGTGTGATGCTAGGGATGTTACATTTTACTACGAACTCTTGGATAGATCGATCGGAAAGAATATCGACAAACAATTTCTTTTTATGTTCTTTGCTAGATAAGAACTTTGGAGTGATTCTTCATCACACGTTAAGGAATGGTTATATGATCCAATTAGATTAGCATTGTTGAGAGATTGCACTAGCGAAATTACGGACCCTAGGCCTTATTTTCAAGCATTGCAATACCGTTTGTGCTCCGTTTTATCAATTGCTACCTTGCTGTTTTTTATTGTTTCTATTACAAAAATCAATATCTATTATCATTACTACGCTTTTATTACCATCTCTTTGCCGAACTAGTGCACCTATACAAATTACCATTGTATTTAGTGTGTTGGGGACACAAGAGACTTTTTGTTATTTGGTTGCAGGGTTGTTTGAGAGAGACCATCTTCATCCTACGCCTCCCACGGATTGATAAACCTTAGGTCATTCACTTGAGAGAAAATTGCTACTGTCCTACAAAACTCTGCGCTTGGAGGCCCAACACGAGTCTACAAGAACAAGTTGTGTAGTAGACATCAGTGGTCCGGTTTGAATTCCGGTGGGTCGCCTCCGGCTGGTCTGGCGAGCTACGCGCAATGGGGGCGGCGGCTACTTTGCTGCATCTGCTACTACGCGACGGAGGGAGCTTAGCGGGCCCGATCTTGGCCCGGCTGGGCAGTTGGCCTGGTGTGCTCCTGCTCCTGCGTCTGGTCTGCTACCGCGTGAGCCGGTGGAGGTTGTCCCCTCCCACGTGGCTGCAGTACTGCCGGTCCCTGTTTACGGTGGCTTCGTTTCGGTCTGGCCGGCCTCGCAACGTTTGTCGTGGTGAGACGACGGTGGTGTCCTCGTGGCTGTGGTGGCGGATGTTGGTGGGCGGTAGGCATGGTGGAGCCGCCGGTTGGTCCTGGGTTGTGGGTGTGAGGGGTCTTAAGAAATCTCTGTCGGGTATGGCCGGCACCGACGCGGCGACGCCTGTGGGCGCCGCCACCCTTCTTCAAGGGCGTCGGGTGTACCTCTCCCCCACCCCCCTCCGTGTACCGAGAGAAATCCTAGGACTCGTCCGGGCAGCAGGTCATCGTCGTCGCAGTCCTTCTTAAAGGTGTTGCTTGGTATGCGGCAACTCGGTGGCAGAGGAGTGTGGTGGAATTCTGTGGTGGGCGCAGTGGGAGCGTGATACTGCAGCTTTCGTTGATCCGGCAATGCTCGCATTATTTCTCTTGTTTTTCTCTTATTTTTTCTTTTGGGTGTGATTGTGTTGTTTGCCCCAGCGTGGAACTCATTCTTGTATTGGGTGATTGCTATATTAATATAGTGGGGCGAAAGCCTATTTCGATGAATGGTCTACAATTTTTTTGTCTTTTTCTTGGAACTTCATCTAAATGTTGGTCGCTTTAGGGAGTTTTTGTTCCAATCAGATCCTGTATCAGCTGTAACCGAAGGTGATCATGCTAATATGCCACAGATTTAGAGTAGTGTGTGGGATTTCCGGTAGAAGAGTAGCTTCACAGATGGCTCTTCTTGGCGCCACTATCTCTTGTGTGGACGTCCTTGCCGTGTCCATGTCAATGCAAGTCGCAATGCATGAGACTAATATTACCAGGCACTCTCGTTTATTCCTGAATAAATGGGATATTAGAAAGTGTGCTGTCTAAATTTGGCTCATGCCATACAAAAGAGTATTTAGATTGTTTTCTCCAGAAAAGAGAGTATTCAAATTGGTTAGGTGAAAACATATTATTAAATTATCTGGTTTATTTTTGTTTCTTTCAGGCTTCAATCTGGAAACAAATTGTTCAAAGAAAGATTCACATTGTGACCAATCTTGAAACAAATAGTATTAGTCGAGACGTGCGTCGCACGTGCATGCTTACTAGTGTAAAAAAAATATTTTCTCGAAAGAGCACAAAAAGTGTGGTCCCATCTAGAAAACTGTGGCCAAACAAAAGGCGTGCCCGGATTTGATATCCGGCTCGATGCCGACATGACACGCCCGCTGCAAAAGTGTGGTCCCATCTACTCCCTCCGTTCGGAATTACTTGTCGCAGAAATGGATGTATCTAGACGTATTTTAGTTCTAGATACATCAATTTTCGAGACAAGTAATTCCGAACGGAAGGAGTAGAAAACTGTGGCCAAACAGAAGGCGTGCCCGGATTTGATATCCGGCTCGATGCCGACATGACACGCCCGCTGCTATCCAGTATCCACCGTGACCCGCATCGCTCTAATGATCACATGCTTGATTCATGAAAGAAAAAGGAAAAGGAAAAAAATGATGATCCCACACGTCGTCTCGATATAATAACCTTGCCGTCCTCTTTGCCTGATTGCGGGGACACGACGGGCTGATGGAGTCGAACCGCGAAGTGGCAAGGTTCACCCGCACAGTCACAGTCGGCGGACACGACGGAAGTCCCGACAAGGCCGGGGGCGAGCTGATCCAAAAGAAAAACAATTGCCTTCGCCAGCGTCCACAACTTGCGAACGATAATAAAGCGATAAGCATCGCACCGCAGGATCCCTCGTTATATAGTCGTCGCGTCACTCTCCTGCTCTTCAGTATACTGTGAGCCTGTGACCGAGTGGGAGAGAAAGAAGAGGGAGATGGGGAAGGGACGGAAAGGCGAGGCGGCGGCCGGCGAGGGGGAGAACATGGCGGCGTGGCTGGTGGCCAAGAACACCCTCAAGATCATGCCCTTCAAGCTTCCGCCGCTGGGTACTTTTTTTCTTCTTCCCGACCTTCCGTTGCTTATTTTCGCTATACAAAATCGACTCGTTGCTGGCTCGTGAACTCGATCGGCTTTCTGCCGATTGATCTAGTCCAGAAATATTTGTTTTTAGACAGTCCGGTCCTGAAATCCAGGTAGCACTGACAAGGTAGCTCTTTTTTTGATCTTATCTTATCGGGTTTGCGCATGTCAGACTCAGACGTGGCGGTAAAGTAGGAAGAGAGCTCAGATTTAACACAATTTATTTAAGTGTCCCCGCAGTTTTTTCATTTGAGTCAGCTTGCAGACTGTAACTGTCGCTCTTCCACAACGGAATGGTATGTGAAATTCAGAGATCCCCGGATCACAGACCTTGGTTGTAAAGAAAGCCACTGACCTCTACTTTTATTTTACTTTTTTGTTTACAGGCATACAGGCTCTTAGAGCATCTCCAATCAACACCAAAAAAAAAAATTCTAACTCCTAGAAGGAAGCAGTTTCCTCGGAAAAAAAAGGAAGCAGTTTAAGAGAAAAACACACCTACCTAAGACCAAACCTAGCAGACTCGATCGTGTAGTAACCGTTAATATGACGACACTACCAGAGTCGTCATCCATCCCTCGACCTGCATAATTTAGGGAAAGTGCTCAATATCCAGCCAGTGAACCTTCATATTTGGAGGGCGTTGATATGTAGCAGTCTGCATCCGCAACCATTCGCACAGGAGGAACATTTCAGTCCGGCCACTTCCACCCACCTAGCCCGGTCAATGGCGCGGACGTCTGTACATCTGTCGTCTCTGAGACTGCCAATGTTGCACCCACTTTCCACCCGAACGTGGCAAATGCCACCCTATTTACCATCGAAGCGTGCCCATTCGCGGGTATATAACCCCATTGCCCTCCTTCGCCGGCGCCACAACTTTCACACTCTTCCCGTCCTGTTACAGCGCACTCACCCCCATCGGCCCCCTTCGGGGACCGTCACCCTCTCTTCCCCAATTACCATGTTGGCATGGCCGCGCCCTTACTGCGGACCTTTTCCTAGCGAGACCAAAGCGGATCGTGTTGAGAGAGAGTTCTGGGAGTGGGCATGGGAGTACTCAGAGTGGGTCGAGGATGATGCGGGCCTTAACCTCCCCACGGCCCCCGAGTACCTTGACTGCATTTCAATGGTTGCCCCCACAGAAATGGCCACCGCGCTCACGCCGACCTTCAAGATTGTGGCCTTATCCCGCATCCAGGACGACAGGTGTTCGTGGACCGCGTGGCTACGGAATGTCGCGGCAGCTGAAGCTTCCCCCACCTACGAGGTCAGTTCGAAGAGGGAAAAGAGCCCATAGTTTAACAAAGAATTGTTGTAATCCTTCTTGAAATCCATTTTTGTAAATGCATGTTTAAATACTAGTTGAAATCGATGTTTAATCATTTACTGAAAAACTCACATTGTTGAGGTGGGGACTGAAACTGAACTGAAGCGTTGTATTCCATAACAATTAGGACACATGTAAGAAAAATATGGAGCTGCCTTTTTTGCGGCTCTGTGTTTCTGCATAGGCGCCTCGGCCTCCATATACATATGGAGGGCTCTCCATATTCCATGTGGCGGCTCCGCTAAGAGTAACTCTAGTAGAGCCGCCATATTGGCAGCCTCCATACCCATATAGAGCGCACTATGCATTATGGAGACCGCCTAGGCAAAGCGCTTAGTCAAAGTCGCCATATTTAGCTATCTTCATATCATGGACCCATTTATCAATGAGGCATCTTATTTCCCAATTAAAATAATGATTTCACGTGAGGTGGGGGCCACATTAAGTTTCCTTCGCCCATACCTAACTGTCATATGGAGTGCGCTTTAAAAGACAGTCCTGAGACTTCAAATATAAAGGTTGGGAGGCCAAATATGGAGTGCGCTCCATAAAATACGATGATAGAAAGCAATGCCAATTTATATGAATTTATCTGAAGGCGTCGAGGGGGATGGCGGCCCGAGTGGTCTACCGCGACAAGCTACGGGGCTATTCTCTTTAGACTACCGTTGCCCACCATTTGCCCCTCTCGACAATGATCACAAATTCTATCAAATTTGGCATTAAGAGCCAAGAGCTCATGAAAACCCTCTAGTTTCTCTCCAGCCAGATGCATCTGAGTGAGCATATGATCACCGAGTTGACTTCCTTCTGCAGCTTCTGGTATCGACTTACTTTATTGTGCATTGCATAAGAGTTCTGCTATAGGGACGATACTTCCTACACGACCCATGTCCGACACAAAAGATTAAACCATGCGTAAGTGGATTCAAGATGCAGCACACCACCAGATGTTGCGTCGTATGAGGATGGAACATGGAAATGTCGTGTGTGCAATAGTTTCGTTGTATAAAGAGTCAGTGACCAGTTATGCAATGACAATGTTTATTCATGACCAATACATTGGATGAAGCAACACGTCACAATTTTGGCGGGTTTTAGTTCAGACATTTTTCTATATAGGTTGTTTAATCATAGCAAATTTGAGTGACATGTACTCCAGTGTCTTTGTGAAGGTTTCTATGTTTGTCTGTGCACAATCAAACGTCGGTGCAATCTTATAGTAGTATTTGATATTTATAGTACTATATATGTCATGAGAAATGGCATTTTATTCCGGTGTTTCGAAAATCTTGTTAATCGTCCTCAAAAGAAAAATCTTGTCAATTAAAGAGGCGGAATTGATTCACGTTTCCAGGTCCTTATGATGTGCGAGTCCGGATGAAGGCGGTGGGCATCTGCGGCAGCGACGTGCATTACCTCAAGGTGGTTTCTGACATTAAACGTGCAATGATCTAGTAGCTCCTGTCAAATACCTTGATCTTTCAGAGTACTCTGTTTCTTTGCTCAAGCTAAAAACCGTGACATTTGTTCGATTGCAGGAGATGCGCATTGCGCATTTCGTGGTGAAAGAGCCCATGGTGATAGGGCACGAGTGCGCTGGCATCATCGAGGAGGTGGGCGACGGCGTGAAGCACCTCGCCGTGGGAGACCGCGTGGCGCTGGAGCCCGGCATCAGCTGCTGGCGCTGCAGGCACTGCAAGGGCGGCCGCTACAACCTCTGCGACGACATGAAGTTCTTCGCCACCCCACCTTACCATGGATCACTCGCCGACCAGGTACGTTACAGATGTTCTGTAACGCAGTTGCAATCGGCAAGCTGAGCTTGAAGATTTTGACCATTTGTTCCTGAGATAAATAGTACAGTAGCACATCATGATGAATGTGTTGGATTTTGGGTAGATTGTGCATCCAGGTGACCTGTGCTTCAAGCTTCCAGACAACGTGAGCCTGGAGGAGGGCGCCATGTGCGAGCCCCTGAGCGTGGGGGTGCACGCCTGCCGCCGAGCCGACGTGGGCGCGGAGAAGAACGTGCTCATCATGGGCGCCGGCCCGATCGGCCTGGTCACCATGCTCTCCGCGCGCGCCTTCGGAGCGCCCAGGATCGTCATCGCCGACGTCGACGACCACCGCCTCTCCGTCGCCAAGTCCCTCGGCGCGGACGCCACCGTGAAGGTCTCCGGCAACACGGAGGACCTCGCGGGGGAGATTGAGCGCATCCAGGCGGCGATGGGAGGCGACATCGACGTGAGCCTGGACTGCGCCGGGTTCAGCAAGACGATGTCGACCGCGCTGGAGGCGACGCGGCCGGGCGGGAGGGTGTGCCTGGTCGGGATGGGGCACAACGAGATGACGGTGCCGCTGACGTCGGCGGCGATCCGGGAGGTGGACGTGGTGGGGATCTTCCGTTACAAGGACACGTGGCCGCTGTGCCTCGAGTTCCTGCGGAGCGGGAAGATCGACGTGAAGCCGCTCATCACGCACAGGTTCGGCTTCTCGCAGGCGGAGGTGGAGGAGGCGTTCGAGGTCAGCGCGCGCGGCCGCGACGCCATCAAGGTCATGTTCAACCTCTAGACCTCGAGTCTGTTACTGTTGCTAGGGATTCAAGCCGTGCTTGAACTGGAGCTGCGTGCGTGCGTGTGTGTTGTGTGTCGTGAAATAAAATGGTTGTGCAGACTGATTCCTATCGTGAAACTGGGATGTCAGGAATCGTTGGAGCACACTCGCCGATAACAAGCCGTTCTCACACAATTCCGATCACTCTGTATAATCAAGCACATCACCGCATTGCACAATCGTATGCACAATAACACAAAGAACACACCATATTATATACTCCTATAAAAGATGTTGAAGTATCCGTCTCATGGGGGGCTTCGTGGACGAGAGGGTGAGGGTGCCCTCTGCGCCGCCTGTCTTGCAGTGGCGTGCCGCGGGGGCTTCTCGGGACTCTCGCTGGCGTCTGATATGTCCGGACGGCGTGCACCTGGGCAACCCCCCTCGGAGGTCCATGACGGATGGAGCGCGGAGCCCCCCACTGGGTCGGTTAGATCCTCGGCCGCACCAGTCGGGCCCGCGCGGGGCGCATGGCCGGCTGCAACTCGCGCCTCAGATCGATTACTCCGTGGTGCGCTCCCGGCCATCGGATCTTCGCGGCCGCCACGCAACCGCCCGTTTTTTCGGGGATCCATGACGTGTGGGCCGTGTACGCGAACGAGGCCACCTCTCTGTGGTGGTTTTCGTTGCGACCTCGTAAGCCCTCTCGCGCGACGCCCCGCGCGTGACGGGCTTGCCTGTCAGTGTCGCTCACCCGCTGGCCGACCATGGTATGAGCAGGCGCAACGTCGTTCACAGGAGCCAGCTCGGAGTGTGAGCGACGGACCCGGACCACTGAGGTTGTCTAGTGCTCGGCTTGTGCGAGTCGGTGTGGAACGTGAGCATTTTGATCTTTTTCTTAAGTCGGTTATATTTCCCTATAAAATTATTGTTTTACACCGCAAGACGCGCGTGGAGTATGCTTGTCTTCCTTTCCCTTCGTTTTGCAGGTCTCGATTTGGAGGACCCTTTGCCCATTCCCGTCGGCGATGTTCACAACATGGTTTTGGCCTGTGTAACCCGAGTCAGGTGCTGCTCAGTCACAGATGAAGGGAGGACAAAAACGATGCAGCCTACCAAACCTCGAGACCTCCTATACAGCGCCTTATGCATCAAGGAAGCAGAAAGGCGCTCATGCGCTACTTTTGTGGGCTGGCCCAGCAAGCAACGAGCACTGCTCACTCCGAGTACTCGCTCACTCCCCATCGCTTGGTTCTTAGGGTTGACAACTAAACCATTGATCGGTTGATTGCTGTCGGATTGGATTCCTACTATTCCTAGTCGATACAAATTGTGACCTGGATCTCACGAATATATCGATTCCAGCCAATGATGACACTATGACTTCAATTCGATTGATTCTTAACAAATTAGTTTTTTCAGTTTGTGACGGCCATTCTCTCTCTATATAAAAAATCATTGATTAAGAATATATAGTGAATTCTTGGGCAACTGCGTAGATTTATGGAATATCGGTTGACCGTTGACTTTAAAAAACTTTTAAAAAATCACGAATATTTAAATATTCAAAATTTTAAAATAAGTTAGTAATGTGAAAAAGTTCTTTTTTTTTCAGAACTATGTGAAAAAGTTTGCAAATTTGATAGGAGGGGTTTGGGCTTACTATTTTTTTTTATTACAACTGGCCTAGTGCAGGGCCCAATGTGTCACAAAAATCCTGCAGAAAATCTATATGATCGGGATCCGAGATCGGCGAAATCACTAGTTGAGGAGCGCTCCCCGCAACGATTAGTCGGGGAGCGCTCCGCGCGCGACAAGTGTCACGCGTGGGGCCCTCGTGTGACTTTTTCGGAGCGCTCCGCTCGCGACACTTGTCGCGCTGAGGGGCACTCCTGTGATTTCCGGTTTCCGGTTTTTTCTTTTTTCACTTTAGTCCTTGTACTTTTAGTGTTTTGTAATACACTTTTGATCTGTTTTGAGATCTGTTTCTCTCTGGTGTCGTCGAACCGTCGTCGCCAACTGTCCTTTCGTTGCCGTCGTCGTCGCCCGTCGCGCCCGCCGCTCTTGTCGCCTGCTTACGGCGGTCCGCGTCGCGCCCACCGCTCTTGTCGCCTGCTTACGGCGGCTCTTCTTTACCGTGGACGGCGCTTCCCCGTTCGCACGATCGTCATTCCCTACCGGCTGCATTCGTCGGTTCCCTGTTTCCTTTTTATTTCCCTATTTGTTCCCATTATATTTCCGGGATATGGAGATTTATGAGGTAGTTACGGGTGGGGGCTTCCAATACTATCAGATGTCAACTTTCAACTCGATTTGTGCAATTAGTTCTTGATAATCATTGTGTTCTTTGCAGATATGGCTTGTCCTTTTTGCTGTATGCCGGGTGGCCCGTGTTCGTCTGTTGATTCTTCTGTAGATGTGTTCACTGTGGTTCTGGATCGGCGTTGTTCGACTCGTGTTGTAAGAATAACATTTTATATTTGATCATTTTTTGGCACACATACTTATTTCTTTTGGTGCTGTTGTTGCTGTTTTGAATGAAAAATATTCTAGGTCTTCTTTTTTTGATTATGATCATTCGTTTTGTTATATATTCCATGCAGTGTTAGAGCTCATCTTGCTCGTTACATCGAGGAGTGTAAGGCTTTAGCCATAAGGAGGGGTGACAAAGATACTGATCTTGCTCTTCACTCTAGTGAGGGTTATTTTTATGGTGTTCTGTTTAGTCATGGTCGGGTGAGGAGCAAATTCCATGGTTCTTTCTGGGAAAATTTGGTCATTGATTATGGTCTTCATCATCGTGATAGAATGACCGTTAGGCTTGGGCGCTATGGAACGTTGATTGGTGTTGACTTTTATCGGGGTGGAGATATGTTGTCTACTTTACCTTCTGTTGGTAAGGTTTATTTTTAAGGAAGTATTTAGCTTGTTTCATTTCATATGATTTTTCTGTTCCCTTTAACCTGTGTAATTTTATTTTGTAGCTCTTGATGGTTTGAGCGACTCCGAGAAGGAACTTGCTGGGAGCTGTTTTTACACTTGTGGTGTTTATCTCAATTATCAGCAGATATATTTCATGACGCATCAACTCTTTGATGACGAGTACATACTCTGTTGTCCTTTTGTTCACAGGATTAATTCCATGAATGCTAATGGTCATCGTATAGTCAGATTTATTTTCCACTGTTTTTCTTTGTTTCTGTTTATTTATTTTTTATTATTTCTTATATTTATAGTTTTTAATTTTTGTTCTATTACTAATAGCTTGCTGTTTTTGTTAGGTTATTTCTGGTATGGTTGTGAGGAGTTTGAAGGAGTTCGTGTCATTTCCCATGACTGGAGTTTTAACTCTTGAAGTTACTTTGGAATCTCGTGATGATGATATATATGTGAGCACTCCTTGCTCCTACTTCATTGGCTTGGGTAATAGAATGGTGTTCAAAAAGGAAGGGTTCAGTGATTTTCTCCAGGCATCGTCTATTGAAGTAAACAACTTGGTGCTCATAACTTTCAAAGAGCGTGATGGGAGGCTTGTTGTTATCTTCAGTCTTCTGCCGCAGTGATGTTAGTTATAGCCTTTGAACACAATGGATATTGTTTAAAAATTTGTGCTACAGTGTAATGTTATTTAGATATATAAAACGATATGAACCTAACTGTTCATTTGTTATACTTTGTTTGTAGAAGAGACATGGTTGTGCATCTCTTTTTTAGATGTTTTTTTGGACGGATGTTAGTTCATTGGAGGCATAGTTATACATAGATTAGAGGCACGTGTGTGCCTTTGTTTTTTCTATGTTTCCTCTGACATGGGTTGTAGAGAGAGGAACGTCTGTGCAACAACAAAGAGGCACGGGCGATCATGCGTGAGGAGCTTGTAGAGTCATGGCGCGTGTTACGCAAGGCTTGGGTGTGTAGGCACCAGAGTCACGTGAGTGAAGCCTCTATAGGCAGGAGGCACAGGTATAGGTTGGCGGCATCCGACAGCATACGGTTGTACTGAGAGGAACATGTGTGCAGCACCAAAGTTGCACGGGCGATCACGCGTGCGGAGCACGTAGAGTCACGGCGGGTTTCATGTGAGGCACGTGGATTGAGTGACCGGAGGCACGGAAATGAAGTCAGCACAGGCACGGAAGTAAAGTCACTATAGGCACGGTTGTGTGGCTTCTCGAGGCACGGGTATCAACCCTCTTGATGTACAAAAGGTGCGAAGTTCCTAGAGGCACGGAAGTATGGCCGCAGAGGCATCGGTCCGAATACTTGGTTAGAGAGGCTCGGTTGTGGATGCAGAGATGTGAAGTCTTTAGGGTCACGGCCGTGTGGCACCACAGGCATGGGTTCGAATAGACATCTAGAGAGCCACGACTGTACATAGGTCAGTTGCACACAACAGTGTAGTTTTGTGGCACCCTGCAGGACGGCTCTACGGAGAGGAACCTGTGTGCAATAGCAAGGAGGTTCTCAATGGACAAAGCAGTGTTTGATGTCAAATGGTTGTTGTGTGGTTTTAATTCTTTTTGTATGTGGTTAAACTCACAAAGTGCTTGTCCCTTGCGTCTGTGTACCGAATGTTGTTCAGCAATATTTATGAATTGTTCACGCCAATCTTGAATAAGCATTTTACAGAAAGTTAACTACGATACAATCACATATTCTTGCAATGCACGATGCATCTTGTACAGGATAAGTATGAAAATTATAATACAATATCGTGCGACATATTTGTCCTTCTATAATCATAGATACAACATATGTTTGCTCAATAGGAGATAACTTACTAATTGCATTTAGACATGGAAAACGTACTATGCATTTGTACATGAGCACACCACTGTATTCAACGTAAAAGAGTAATACAGTACACACAGCATCTGTGACCAATAACAATCATAGTTAGAACATAGGTTCATTCAATCTATATTATCAAACTACTAGGTACTACTAGTTTAATGTAGACATCCATTTTCTCGCAATTCACCACCCGTTGTTTTCCTTCCGGCGCTTCCAGCCGCTGGAAGATCCCTCGTCTTTGTTCTTACGTGGGCGGAGTCTTTCCTTCATTGGTTGTTGGTGGAGGTGACGTAGCCCGTCCTTGATGATTAGGATTCTACGGTACAACTCGTAGCTAACATACCCGTCTTTTGCTGCGTACTCAAGGTGTAGCGGGGAAAGCGGTTTCTACTCCCAGTACTGGTGCTTCTCCTTTGGGAATGATTTCTTCATGTTTTTGTAGGAGGGGTCGATGATGGCCACTGCAAGATCACCCATGGAGTCTCTTTCTCCACCACTCTTGATACAGAATTGCCTCTGGATGTCGACGTGGTGGCTGTCTGGAATTTTAATCCATGCACGGCAAGCATGGTCTTGTCGCTCCTGGTGTCAACGCTAGCGAAAGTTACTGCTTTGCGTTGCAGGAAGTCAAGTAACACCTGGGAGCGCTCGGACCTGCAGTAGTGGTATACGAGGACATGCTCGCGCATGGCAAGTTGCACGACGGTGATCCCTTGACGTATGTAACTACTCTTACGTGTGTACTCGAGGTCGAGGCCGACGAACTTGTTCTTCTCCTCCTTTAGCCATTCTTCATACTTTTTGATGATTCACTCCACGGTCTTCGGGTCGTTGGTGTACACCACCTCCAGTACGGTTGTACCATGGGCAGTGATGCGTTTGGTGTCTGTTGTTAGTTTCCCGTCGTCCATGGCTGCAGGTATGCGGTGGTGAATTGTTGCGGCTGACGAGAAACGTCTGAGGAAGAAGATGGAAATGGATTCGGTAAAATGAAAGGGATCTTTACTTTGTCATGCAAAAAAGGTAACCGTCAAAGAGTAGTTGGTAGTCATCCGGCGGTTCTAGGGGTAGATTTACGGAAATAGGCGTTTGTTGGATCAGTTTTTTTTTAAGATTTTCACTTATCTTGTTCAATGAAATGTTTTATTCGTCGCGTGCTGCCTGCGTGATCCATGTGTGCGTATTCCATATTTGGCTGTGAAGGTAGTCGAGTAACGGTGGAACACTCAGCAGAGTCATGGTCGTGCCTTTGTTGTCGAAACAATTTTTTCGGTTAACAACATTCCTTAGTCAACGAGGCACTGTTGTTATGTTATTCGGTGCACAATTGTATGTTTAAAAAAAGTTGGTGAAGTAAACATAGTGTGCACTTGAAAATGGAGTCCTGTTTGGTGTTTAATTGAGATATGTTTCACTAGATGGTTTGAATAACTTTGATAACATGGCATTGCTATAGATTTTGATGCAAAAACTGATTCTTGATTTGTTTGATTTTTGAATCAGAGTTTAACAGAAAATGGTTTGTTTGTTTTTTGATTTTTGGAATTGTGAATATTTCAAAGGTTAACCAGCTGCTTGAGTGTCCATAAGAACTACATTAGTTCCAAAGGATCATTCCGACAGTTCAAACAGCCAGTTGAGGGTCCATAAGAGCTACATTAGTTCCAAAAGATCATTCCGATAGTTCAGGCAACCACTTGGTCCATAATAGCTACATTACACTACTGGAATCAGCTTCTTTGCCATGGCGGACGGCAAAGGCATAGATCACGGATGGCAAAATGCTTTGCCGTCCGCTAGCGGACGGCAAACTGTCCGGATGAAAGCCTGCCAGCAAAGGCCTTCTTTGTCGTCCGCTTCTTAGAAACGGACGGCAAAGGATTACGCCGTCCGCCATCCGAGGCTAGCAGACGGCAAAGAAAGCTGACGGTAGTGCGGTGGCGTGAGAGCCGTTAGGGGGTTAACGGCGCTCTTTGCCGTCCGCTGGCGGACGGCAAAGAGCCCAGCTAGGCAGCACTGGGAAGCTGCCACGTGTCCAGATATGCCGTCCACCAGCAAACGGCAAAGAGGTTTGAATCATTGCCATCTGCTGGCAGACGGCATAGATGGTCACTTTGCCGTCGGCCAGTAGACGGCAAAATGACCAAATAGGCAGCAAGTGTTCCCAGTTTGCACAGGTGACTGCCACGTGTCCTCTTTGCCGTCTGCTAGCGGACGGCAAAGAGGCTATATATCCCCTGTTTTTATTTAAATCCCATTAATTAGACATGGTTTCAAACACAGATATACATGCATACATGTCCAACATATCCAACAGCATGTCCAACAACATATTTCATCCAATCCAACAACATAGTTCAACAAAGTCCAACATATCCATATATACATAACCAGAAACAAGTTTCCAACAACATATCCATATAGACATACATATCCAAACAAGTTTTCATAAACAACAAGGGAGCACCACAAGAATAGTACACTCCATGAATCCAAGCTTCCTCATGTAAAGCAAATCTGCAAATTGGGAAAGATGAAAGTTAGAAGAAGAAGAAGAAGAAGAAGAAGATTATCTTCTTCTTCTTCTAACTAAGGTAGGTAAAAATGTCATTTTATTGCTAAGCTAGGTAAAAATGCTAAGTGTAGGTCATTTTAGAGCTAAGGTAGGTAAATAGGTCATTTTGGAGCTTAGTAAGGTTATTATGTCATTTTCGAGGAAAATAAGCTAAGTCTATATCATTTTGGAGCTAACAAAGATTATCATGCCATTTTTTACCTAAGTATGCTAAGTATGTCATAAATGAATTGAATAAGCTAAGTATAGCTTATTTTTTATCTAACTTAGGTAATTATGCCATTTAGGAGGAAAATAAGCTAAGTATCCATTTATAAAGCAAAACACTAGAGAAAACTTACCCTCATCACAACAAATGTGATGAAGATCGCAACTAAGGTAACAATTGATCCAACGGCATAATGATACCAAGCCTCATTATCAATGGCATATTTTCTAATCTTCTTAAGCTTCAGGCGCATTGCATCCATCTTCAAGCGCATTGCATTCATCTTCATCTTGTGATCATCGATGGCATCGGCAACATACAACTCCAATGTCATCTTCTCTTCTTCAATTCTTTTATTTTTTTCTTTCAAATACTCATTTTCTTTTTCAACTAAATTTAACTTCTCGACAAGAGGGTCCGTTTCAAATTCCGGTTCACATACCTCCTAGATTAAAATATCTCTATGTCAACTTGATGGCCATAATTTGCATAAATGCGAAATGCAACAAATAGTTATGAAAGAGAATTTACCACATCCGAATCATAAAGCGGGCGAGGGCCGACCGAGACGGAAATCAAGACCATGGCACTATGTATAATAAACAATCATACAAAGTAAGAAAATTATAAATACCAACTATATAAATCATACAATCATACAAATAACTATATAAATCAAGTACAACATAAAAATTTGAATACCTAATAATCATTATCGGTAATGACGTGCTCGTCATCATCATTAATAAAAGCATCATCATCATCACTATCGGTAATGACGTGCTCATCATCATCATTAATAAATGCATCATCATGTGGAAGGCCACCTTTACGTAATCGTTCAAGCATTGACAGGTCATCTGCAGCAGTAACTTCTTCTTCTTCCAGCTCTTCTTGTTCCAGCTCAGGGGTGAAGTCGGATTCACTATCGTTGTCTACTTCAATGTTCTGGGGTGGAGTAGAGCGGTTCTTGAAACGTTTTTTGGAAAGACGTGTTTCTTGAAAGAATTCTCCTTCGTCATATGTGTCTTGGTTAATGTGAGGTTCATAATCCTTTTCATTGGGGGGAGGTGGTCTAACACGTGGCGACACTTCATAAACGACGTCCCAACCACTGAGATTTGGATCACTTTGACAGGCCCACGATAGATAGAAAACTTGGGTTGCCTGTTGAGCCGTAATATAGACATCGGGAACATCCAAATGGGTGCTTTGTTTGATTTCGACTAGCCCTATATGTTCATGAGTCCTTCTAGTCTCCCTCGGCTGGAACCAATAACATCTGAAGACTACGACGTTTGGTGGGTTTTCACCATAGAATTCAAGTTCATAAATTGCTTCAACTCTTCCATAATACTCGATACCTCCTTCGCCGATAGCAGAGACACAACAATTTGTAGACTTTCGGTCGGCCATAGATAGCTCTTTGCCATAGGTACGAAAGCGATACCCGTTGATGTCGTATTTGTCAAATGAACGGACCTTATAGTCAAAACCATTAGCTACTTGTCTCAATTCGGCATCCATAATCTCTGAATTAGCCTACAAGTTTAATACAAAAGGATTGTTGCATTAGTCGCAAATTAGCCAAAGAAAAAAAAGTGTCTAATGGAAATTACCGTTTTTTTGAACCAAGAGATGAAACCGGGAAATTCGCAATGGTGTTTCAAGTTTGGGTGTTTCAAGTTTCAACACTTGCCTTTTAATCGTCATCGCAGAGGCTGCCAAACAAATTCGCAATGGTGTTCGACCGCCATCGACGCTGAGAACAGTTGCTTTGGGACGCCGGACGTCGGCGTCACTTGTGGGACGTGGATGTAGTATTCGACACCGACGGCCACATGTACCTCGCACCGACGATACTTGCTATTTAGGGTTCCATCGACACCGAGGAACCCCCTAACCCGCTCGTCCCCGGGCGCCCTCTTTTCCTACTTCTTTTTTTCATCTTCAACTTCTACTTCTTTTTTTCATCTTCTTCTTCTTCTTCTACTACTTATTGTTCTTTTTTCTTCTTCTTCTTCCTCTTCTTCTTTTTCTTTTTTTTTCATCTTTCTTGATTATTCTTAAAAACAGGAAAAAAACCTAAACAAAACTATAAACTAAATGTAACCTAAAATAAACTAAATAAACTAAACTAACCTAAACTAAACAAATATAAACTAAATCTAAAAAAACAGAAAAAAAAACTCACCACGATGAGGGGCGGGGCGGCGGTGGGGCAGGGCCGGGCGGTGCGGCCGGGTGGTGCGGTGCGCGGGCGTCGGCGGTCTCGGACGCGGGGCGGGCGGTGCGGGCGGCCGCGACTCGGGACGGGGCCTGCGGCTGGGCGGGCGGTGCGGTCGGCGTACGGCCGGCCGCGTCTCGTCTGGGGCGCGCGCTCGGGACGGCGGGCGCCGCCGACGTGGGGTGGCGCGGTGCTGGTCGTCTCCGTCTGTCGTTTTGTCTTTCAGTCTCGGCGTCTTCTTCTTCCGGCCTGGGCTGGGCGGGGCGGGCGGCGGCGGCAGGGGTGAGGGGTCGGGGCGGCTCAGGCAGGGAGAGAGAGAGGGAATGGACAGATCGGGCGCGGGCCCGGCCCCTTATCTGCTAGGTCACAGCTCTTTGCCGTCTTCCAGCAGACGGCAAAGAGCGTACCTAGTGGGGTGGGGCCGGGGGGAAACGGACGAACTAACGGCCATCTTCTTTGCCGTCTGCTGACGGACGGCAAAGATGTTTTGCCGTCAGCCAGCATACGGCAAAGAAGATGGCCGTTAGGTCGCCCTCGTACGCCCGCCACCCACCCTCTTTGTCGTCCGCTAGCGGACGGCAAAGATATGCTGATGGCAAAGCCATCCGTTGCCGTCCGCTGATTCTTTGCCGTCAGTTTTCTGGTGGCTGATGGCAAAGCCTTTCTTTGCCGTCCGCTAGCTGACGGCAAAGAAGTGGCAGACGACAAAGAAGTGGATTCCAGTAGTGTTACTACCATTCTAACAAGCAAACTTATAGTAATCAGTCATTTTCTCCTGGGAGGCATCATCATGAAACAACCACTGAACATCCTAGGAGATGCACTGTTTCTTCCATTTTAAGTGCTGGTTCCAACGGAATCTACAGAATGCGCTGAATGATGATGGACACAGAACGATCATGGCGCTCTTTGAAAGTTATCAGAACAACGTTCTCTTCAGCAAAGGATGCAGCTGATATGAAGTCTCTGAAAGAAGACTTTTCAATTACCATCCTGCAGTCTTTTTTGCAGATGTAGTAGGACGAAGGAGTGATGACATGGGTAGGTTCATCAGGAGCTTCAATGGTCACCTTGCCATTGGTTGGCATGTCCACCCATCTCTTCAGTGTCGAGACAACACTCCTCAGAATTTTCTAAAAGAAACCGAAATTAAATAGAAATTAAACGCGTTGACTTGCCACTTGGACATTAAATAAAAGAATGGCTGGATACGGTGAGTGCGCAATCATTAAGAAATCCCATATTGAAACTAATATATTTCTTGGCATGTTCAGGTTCGCGAGTAAACAGATAAAACAATATATTAAGAGAGCAACAAAAGTTTTGTTGTTTTAGGATTAATAAATCATTTCTTTATAATTTTACATATAAGCAACATTAGGTCAATATCGTTTGTTTTAGGAGAATACGAAGCAAACTATGTTTGGTATTTTAACAAGGATAGTTGTAACCAACCATGATGCAGTCTTTGGTGTTAGTGGGAGTCAACACGTGGACAAATGAACGGCAACGGATGAAAGTATCTCGGAAAAGGCGTTGTAGAAAGAATCGTGTCTTGTCATAGGTAAGCTCAATATCCTTAGAGTAGACACAGCACTGAACGTGGTCGAAATCGTCAGAAGAAAGATCGCCAAGAGCTAGAAAAAGAGCAAGTATTCAAAGTTAGATAAAGTTATATCCAACACGGGGTCAATATTATTTAGTATGATGCATGCATATAAAAATACAATGAAAGAAAATTATTTTGGAATATTAAATACCTACCAACGTGGGGTAATCGAAGCAGCCTTTTGTCACCCTGATATGTTTGTATTTCCAGATTGAGTCCCTCGTCTGGTAGTTCAAATTCTATGCGGTCTCCAGCATGTAGTTCATAATCATCCGCAAAGATGCACCACTCACCACCGCAGAACTTTGTGTAGTTCGCGCTATGCTTAAACAAAGCATTGTAAGACCTTCCTTCATGTGTAAGAAGGGCTGGCTCTACCTGCTCTTTATGCAATATTCTTGCATCTTCCTTCCTCTCATCAATGTATTCAGCGAGAAAAGCTCTGACATTACAAGGTACATATTGGAAAAAATAGTAAAAATAACAACCTGTAAGTATAAATTTGAACTCACCGATCATTAATGTTAAAAGTTTTCTTAGCTTGCATCTGAATATTTTATAACAATTAAAGATAACAACATAATGGTATGATAAATTAATGGATACACTATAATAATTAAGGCATAGGCAGGCAAACTAATGGAAAAAGAAAACAGAGGACAGGTGCAAAGAAGTGACAGTAGGGGAACCTAGCGTAGGTGCAAAGGGGTATGAGTAAGAGTGACGATTTCTATTGTGTTGTAAGCAACTAATAGTTGTAATTCTACCAAACGACCATTGTTTAAGATAAAAAGATAACTATATGTTAGAAATGCTTACTAACCATGCGCCTCCAACATTTCTCATCAAGAATAACCTCAAACTGCTGGAGAGCTTCAGGGTGTGGTTCGCAAGGGCCGCCTGGTTGGCGGCAGGTAGGGCAAACCATACCTAAATAATTCAGAACAACTATGTTAAGAAAACAAGAATATCATAACAATTTAAAACAAGCTTCAACGTTAACCAAATTAAAAATATGTGTGTCAGGAGCTTGACGATATAGGTACGAAGGTAGACAACAACTACAAATTTACCAGAAATCTTCTCATCTACTCCCTCCAGAAAAGCAGTATGACAGTGTTTAGATCACTTGTTTAGATTTGCAAACGCTTTTATATTTCTTTAGAGAATGAAGTCGTTGTACCGGATCTAATACTTCAACAACTAACAAATGAAAAACCTAAACGTAAAACAATAATAATTAAAATATCATTTTCAAAACATAAATACGGATCGGAGCATGCTTACGCATATGCTTTTTACCTGGGAAAGAAGAACAGCAACCATCGACGAACGGAGATTGGGGTAGGGGAAACTTAGGGCAAGCACCCACGAGCAATCTACGAGAGAAGTATGGCTTAGAAATTAATCGAGAGACCCAATAAAAACTCTATAATAACTTGTTTGAAATCAGATTGTGTGCGGGGAAGAAGCACGAACCCTAGAAGCAGACGACAGAGAAGGCAGATGGGTAGCGATGTGGCTCAGGGAGTCGAAGCGGATTGAAATATAAAGGAGACGCGAGACAGCAAGAGTAGTATTGAGTGCTTGTTTTTTTATTCTGCGAAATGGAATCAATGCTGGTTGTAGATGGTGTGTGCATTCCGAGGTGTTATAGGGACACGAGACATTTGACTCGTCCAGCTGCCTCCCACTGGAGTTGTCCAGCTGTGCTGCCTCCCACTGGACTCTTCTACGTGCCTATCGTGCCTCACAGACCTATGTGACGCACGATTATACAAGCTGAAAAGCATACTCGTGCTTCTATGATTTAATCATTTTTAATCACATGTTTAATCAGATAGGGTTGGGTGTGTCTTTACGAGAGGAATGGTAATGACGTTATTAGATGCACGGTCGTGAAAGCAGGAGAGGCATGATCGATACATCGGGGGAGGCAAATTCAGGAGAGGCATGATCGTTCCGAAAAGTGAGTCTGAGAGGCACTGTTGCACTTGAAGTGGAGTCACGGTTCGTGACTCTGCATTTGCAATGTTTTCAGCCAGTTATTGGCCCAGAGAGCCACCGTTTTTCAAATGTTCGTTGGGTTCAGGCAGGAATCTGTATGATAGCCCATGGTTATACGTATGTCAGAAGCATGGCCGTGCCTTTGTTTTGGCAATGTTTTTGGTGGTACGCAGACATAGAGATGCAGGTCCGTCGATATCAGTGAGGTTTCTCTTTAACAAAGTGGAGGCACACGTGTGGCTTTGCTGCTAGCCGAACCGTGCTTCTATTTTGGTTCACTCCCCGTGTAGTATATGTATTCCAGAGATCTAGGTTGCATGATAGGGTCATCGTTTGCCTCCTCGCATTCTTCTGTCGGTCAAGAGATGTGCTGGTGACCGATGGGATGGCTATTGGTTGTTAGTATTCAATGTGCCAGATACCGTGCTAGAGTTAATCTAGAGGCTCCTCGGTTACAGCGTGGCAGCCGTGACTTTTGAAGTGCATGGTTCCACAAGCTGCAGAAGCACAACCGTCTATTCACGGTTCCCGATGCAATTTAATGGGCGCATGGTAACTGAGTCGTCTCTCCCCAAGGTTAAATACTGGTCTATTCCGGGAGGTCACCCGTCTTATTCTCACCACAGAACTGCAGGCAGTTCCCTTCATCCTCACCACGTACGAGTGACGCCGGAGAAGTACAATCAAACTCCATTGTCACTCTCACCCTCGTTTCCATGGACGACTTCAGGAACACTACTGAGCGTCTCTTTATAGATGCCGACGGTAACACCAAGCACGAGGTGTGGTACACCAACGAGCCCTACAAGGTGGAGGAGACTATTTCTCTTTATGAGCAATGGCTGCGTGAGGACAGGTACAAGTTTGTTGGTCTTGATCTGGAGTACACACGAGAGGATTATTTTGATCGGAGCAGAAAAGTCGCCGTCATACAACTGGCGATGTGCAAGCATGTTCTTGTCTATCACTTGTGCAAGGCCAGGACGGAGTGCCCTGCTCTGAAGGATTTCCTTGGGAACAAAGGTATAACTTTCGCTAGTGTCGACGTCAGGAATGATAGAGAAGTTCTCTCGAATAGTTTCCTCAAAATTCCAAGTGAGTATCACATCGACCTTCAAGAGGAGCTCATGATCAAAGGCGGCAATCTAAGCGACTTCATGGCAGATCTGGCGGGAGCCGTCATAGACAAATCTTACTCGAGTATGAAGTCATCTTTTCCACGAGGTCAGCACGATTACTGGGAATGGAAGCCGCTTTCACTTGACCACCTGAAATATGCGGCAATTGTAAGTGAAAATTTTGTTTATGTGGATTTGCTGTCTTTATATTTTTTGTTTTATTGCAAGAATAGGACTTTTTTTACCTTTACCTATATCTTCATTCTCATCCGCTTTTTGTTTTAGGATGGGTATGTCAGCTACGAGCTCTACCACCGAGTTCTGTCGATGAAGGACATGATGCATACTCATTGTCTTCCCGACCGCAGACACCGTGGACGTTTGTGAGCAAAACTCCAACTGAGTAGAATATGGATGTCGTGGACGTTTATGTGGACGTTTGTGAGCAGAATGGACGCCTGGAAGGCTTCGAAAAGAGATACCTCTATGGAGATAGATTTCATATCTTTTTTTGCGGGGGAGATAGTACTTCATTTTATGTATAATTAATGTCGTACTTTTAGTTCAATCCCATGGAGTACCATTTTGGGATTTTGGTTTTATTTTCACAGTATCATGTTCGGCTTGTCTCATGTTACGTGAATATAATTTTTCTATGTTTTTTTATGTTACAAGTTCATTGTTGACGTCTGCGCGAGTTCTGATACATTTAGAGAATCCGTCTAAATGGCGCACATGTATTGTTTGGGAGAAGCGTCCTTTGTGTTTGGCTTATATTCAGTGTCGTGCGTTTGTGTTTGTATTGTTGTCTTTTACGCATTCGCACAAGAGAGGCACGTCTGCTAACGTACGAGGCAACATTGTGCATGAAAGCAGATGTATGGATTTGGCATTTTAGTTTTAAATGTTTCCTTTTATTTGTTCATCCTGAGATGCATGGCCTTGGAATGCTAGAGGCATGTATCTTTGTGTAGACGAAGCATGTCTGTGCGTCTGTGTTTTAGATGGTTCAGTTTCCTGTCTTTGTGTGCTTCAGGACCGTGCCTCGAGAAGCCCCACATCCGTGCCTGTGGAGGCTTCACTCCCGTGGCTTCGCTGCCTGTATCCATGTACCTCACGTGACACACGCCATGACTTTATGTGCCCGTGGTGTCACACAGTTGTGCCTCTAGAGACTTCGCAACCGTGCCTCCCCAACTGAGTATTCTCACCGATGCCTCTGCCACCACACTTTTGTGCATCCAGAGGGTTTGTACCCGTGCCTCGAGAACGCCAATTCAAGGCCGTACCCGTGCCTCGAGAAGCCGCAATTCCGTGCCTGTAGAGGCTTCAGTTCCGTGCCTCTGCTGCCTGCATTCACGTGTTTCGGGCGACACGCTGCCTGTGACTCTATGTGCTTGTGGTGCCAGACGCCCGTGCCTCAAGCGACACGCTGCCTGTGACTCGCCGTGCCTGTGGTGCTACATGCCCGTGCCTCAGGAGACTGCATAACTGTGGCTCTCTGACTTAGTAATCGGACCTCTCCTAACACAATTTTGTGCACCCAGAGTATTGATACCGAGCCAGGCCTCGAGAAGTCCTATGTCCGTGCCTGTAGAATCTACACTTCTGTGCGTCCCATTGCTGCATCCACGTGCGTCACGTGAAACCCTCCTTGACTCTACGTGCCTGCGGTTACACACACGCGTGGCTCTAGAGACTTCACTTCCGTGCCTCTCTAATTCAGTAATCGGACCCATGCTTCCGCCACCACACTTTTGTGCATCTAGAAGGTTGATACGCATGCCTCACGTCCCCGTCTGTAGAGGCTTCACTTCCGTGCCTTCGCCTCCTGTGATTCTACGTGCCTGTGGTGCCATGAGCCAGTGGCTTTAGAGACTTCACAACCGTGCCTCTCTAACTAGGTATTTGGACGGATGCCTCTGCTACCACATTCTTGTGCATCCAGAGGGTTAGTACCCATGCCTCGAGAAGCTCCATGTGCGTGCCTGTAGAGGCCTCACTTCATCCCTCCGGTGCCTGCATCCACGTGCCTGTAGTGGCTTCAGTTTCGTATCTTTTTTTTAGCAGTGTCACTACACTAAAATAGAAAAAATGGTAGCGTCCCACCGACTGACTTAAGATGCTAGCGAACAAAAAAACCACAACCAGGCAGCACAAATATTGATGCTCAAAACGGACGGTCGAAGATTAGAGACGATCGAAGTTTAGAGATGTTTGCTACGTGCCTTATTATTCGTCACGCCCGTGCTTCTATGGTCTTAACTGACATGAAACAGTTGAAAAAACTGCCGTTGCTCTTATAGCTTTGATTGGATCATTTTTATTAGCTTACCGAGGGAGAGACGGTGTGAAGCTAGCTAGGTTAGGCACGGATCAGTATTGGCCTTCGGATCTAAGGTCTACGGTAGGCTCTTCGTTTGCCTCATTGGATTATTCCGTCGGTGGTCTTTTTTCAGAGGAGGAATCGATGACTGATGTGGCGGCTGTTCGATGTGACTATTTAGTGTGTCAGTTACCATAAAAAAAAGGTTAGAGGCTCCTCGATTTCTCCACGTCATCAAATATTTTGCACAACCCTGACTTTAGGAAGTGCATGGTTCCATGAGCTGCAGAAGCACAACCGTCTATTCACTGGTCCTAGTTCACACGTTAATGCACATGGTAACTGAAACGTCCTTCGCCAAGGTTAAATACTGGTCGTGTTTTTAAGGTCACCACGTCGCATTGTAGCCACAGAACATCAGGCAGTTCCCACCGGCCTCACCACTTCCCAACCTCGTCACAGAGTCTCAGGAATCTCCATTGGCACCTTGCTGCTCGCTGCCATGGACGACTTCTTGAACACTACCGAGTACCGACCGATAGTTGCCGATGGTAACACCAAGCTCGACGTGTGGTACACGAACAAGCCTTACAAGGTGGAGGAGACCATTGCCTTGTATGAGGAGTGGTTGCGCGAGGAGAAGTACAAGTTTGTTGGTCTTGGCCTGGAGTACACACGAAAGGATTGTTATGGGCGTAGAAAAGTCGCCGTCATGCAACTGGCTATGCGGGATCATGTTTTGGTCTATCACTTCTGCAAGGCCAGGACGAAGTGCCCTGCCCTGAAGGATTTCCTTGAGAATAGAGGTATAACTTTCTCTAGTGTGGACGTCAGGAATGTTAGAGATGCTCTTTTTCAAGATTTCATCAGAATTCCAAGAGAGTACCACATCAACATCCAAGAGAAGTTCATGATCAAGGGCGGCGAAGAAAGGGACTCCATGGAAGACTTAGCAGGAGCCATCATTGACGAATCTTACTCGAAGCTGGAGTCCTCTTTTCCAGAACTTCTGCGTCACTACTGGGATTGGAAGCCACTTACCTTTGAAGACCTGAAATATGGAGCTATTGTAAGTGAACATTTCATTTTCGTTAGTTTCTGTCTTTGATGTTTTTTGTTTCTTTGCAAGAACAGTATGCTTTTTCTTTTTTGTAAATTTTTGTTTTCATTTGCTTTTCTTGCAGGAAGGGTATGTGAGCTATGAGCTATACCGCCGGTTTCTGTCAATGAGGGACATCCTGCATTGTCGCTGTCTTCCTGATCTCAGATGGCGAGGACGTTTCTGAGCAGGACTCCAGGTCGAAGTGCTGCGAAGATAGATCGTCTGATGAATTGGTTAATTGCTAGTTATTGTATGGGGTAATAGTACATCGACTGATGAATTATAAATGTAGTGGTTTTACTTCAACCGAATGGAGTATACTGGTTTGGAAATTTGAGTTTATTTTCAGTGTATTATGTTTTTTCTTGTTTGGATGCCTTCAAGAATATTTTCCTCTATGTTTCAATGCTTCGCGTCGGTATAAGATGAGATGTATTAAGAGGATCACTCAGATGTGCACGTTCGTGAATCTAGACAGTGCACAGTCGTTTTCTCATAGAGGCATTGTCTTGGATGTAGGCCAGGCACGGTCCGGTGTTATCAGTAGGCACGGTCGTGGGTTTGTGTTTCTATTTTTTTAGCTGAGTCGTGTATATCAGTGCGGATAAGTGCGTGTTTTCGTCTGTGGTTTAGATGGCTAGCTGCGTTAGTTCTTCTCTGAATATGGTCACACGGACAGGTAGGGCCGTTACTTTCACTTTGTGTTCCCACTGTGTTTGGCATGGTTATTTTTATATCGAATATACGGTTGTGGTTGTGTATTTGAAATGTTTTTATGCAGACCTTGAGTTTGTTTAAGATTCTTCAGATTTCCTCTCTGTGCTGTCTATTTCAATATATGATGACTGTTTTAGGGACGGTTATCCAGTGTGAGAGTTGCTGTGGGAGTATTGTGTTAGTCACTCTTCAAATTATGGTTGTGTTTCTGTGTTCCAATTATTGTGGTGATACTTTGATTGAGAAAGGCACGGCCGTGAAGCTAGTGGATGCACTATCGTATGTTTGGCAGAGGTGTTGTCCTTCCTGTGGGTACTAAATTCGGAGAGGCACTGCGCTATGTTAGTATGAGTCACTGTCGTGGTTGTACGTTATGTAATATTTCTAGTTAGTCTGCTAGTGGAAGCACGTCTGTCGAGTTAGTGGAGGCATGCCCTATGTTATGTTGAGTCAGAGTTTTGTCTCTTGTTCGCAAATGTTTCCTCTGACACGTTCGCTTGGAGAGGCACGTCTATGATGTTATTCAGGGCACGGTCGTGCCTTTCTTTTGAAATGTTTCCTCTCACTGCTTCACTCAGAGAGGCACATCGGTGAAACTTTTCAGGTCACGGACCTTTTACAATTGAAGTCACGGTCATTCCTATGTTTTGGTATTTTAACAGTTTAGTCGGCTATGTCAGAGGATGGATCTTCTTTCGTTACCTTGAGTCACGGTCGCACTTCCCTGACATGTTGGCTTGGAGAGGCACCATTGTTAAGCTATCGAGGGGACGGTCATGTGTTAACTGGTGGCGCACTCGTGTGTGTGTGTTGTTATTTTTTTAGCTTAGTTGTCTATGTCAGATAGGCACGTTCTATGTGGCTAGGAGTCACGGTCGTGCCTCTGTGACCCCATTATTCCAGGTGAGTCGTTTACCACCTTCGTCAGATGCTTACGAACAGACAGCGTTGTTCCTCTCTGTTCCAAATGTTTCTTTTATTATGTCTACTTGAAGTGAGTGGTGTTCTAGTGCAAGGAAGTGATGTCTTGAATATCATCTTTACAACTTCTTTTGGAAAAATACGATTTTTTATTTATAATTTTTGCCATTCAGGATTTGAAGACTTGAACATTTGAACGCACAGTTGTGTTTAATGGGATCCATAACAGATATTTTGGGCCGACATAAAAATAGCTGAAACACTGTTGTTTTGATGACATGAGTCGAAATAGCTGAAATAATGTTCGGATGGCTCCAGCTAAATTAAGGCACAGTTAAGCAGTAGTCATCTCCTTCCAACTCTTCTTTCGCGCTGGATATTGTATTGCTCGAAGACGATGCTCAGTGCCTCAAATACAGGGCCTGTGTTGTAGTTGGATGTCATCATTTTGAAAGTTAGTTGTTCTCTCATCGGTTTCACATAGATCTGCAAACACATAATAGAACAAACTAATAAAATTTATTGTAAAACATAATGTACAGCTGGCTCGAATGAATGTATGTTGATGTCTTGTCAATGAGAGTGAACTTACACTATTGATAAAAAATGAATTATTATTGAAACTAATGAGCGGCATCAAATGCATGATGTAAATACCACGGTCATCCCTGAATATTGAGAGCATTATGTTACTGATTAGAAGCTGAACAGTGTTATTAGATATGTAGTAGAACAAAAAAAGAGGATGGTGAAGTAGAGCTACAGTTACAAGAAACTCACTCTCTTTCTGAGTTAGATACACTCTGCACAGGTTTAACACGAAAGGAGGCTATGGTGTGCGGTTGGGTGTTGTAAGCAGAATGGTAGGCTCTTTTGAAGTTTTTGATGACAATGTCTGAATGTTCCTTTATACCATCGCAATTGATATAAGGACACAGAATTTCAAAGTGACGCATTGCAAGATTCACGATGATGAGGTAGATAAAATGTGGTTTCTTTCTCACAGGTATTAAGATCTAAAACAATGAACAGGAAATAATATCAGTGTAACAACAAAAACTGGTAGAAATGAAGACGAACACTGGACAAATAGAGTGAGTAGGGTCAACTCACGATGTTACATTTGTTGGGCAGCCTGTACCCAACAGTTTGTTCTACAATGTGTTCCTTCTGTAGTTCAGTGCTTGCACCTAGAACTGTAAATTTTTCCTGCAGAAAATTGAAGCTGTGTCACTCAGCGTGGTAGTAGTAGTAAATGTGGTTTATTCTTATTATTTATGAGAAGCAAGAACTTACAGAAGCGTCCATGTACATTATATGCTTGTGCAAATTTGTTGGCGGTCTGTTAAACTGTTCTGTCATCAGCAATGTTGAGTAAGCATCGATCACGAATGTGTTCATATATCCGTAGATCTTCATTGAAAAACCTAAAGTTCGATGATCGGCCCAACGTCGTTCGACGTAGAATATCCTCTTGCTGCAAAAAAATGCATTTTAAATCATATGATTTTCTTATTTAACATTAGAGGTGATGAGTATTCAATTACAGTAGTAGAAGAATCGAGCCGAAACACTTGAATATGATAGCTTCAGGCAGAATACATTACGGCAGTAAAAAGAAGGAATCAAAACTTTACTGTAAGAGGAACAACCAACTCATTACCTACTATTTTGACCAATGCCTGGCGTATTGTCGACGATTGTTTCATACACATCTTTCTCCTCGATTGTAGAATCTCTTATTTCCAAAACTTGATAGTGATCTTGATGGTCATTCCCTGGGTCAGTGAATCGAGTCTGTTCTAGCTGAGAATGATATTGATGAGGGTGGAAGAGATGACCGCTGGAGTTCATTTGACCATTACTGAGTCGTAGATGGCCCTCGTTATAATTGTTGTTTCTTTGGATCATTAGGCCTTGTGGTTGGTGTTGCATGTGCAGTGCTGATGTACTGACAGTTGGATGACCGGTTGAGCTCGAAGGAATATCTGTTGCTAAATGCTGCAGATGATGGCCGGAATAATGCATGCTATTGAACTGTGGTTGTAAGGCACTGTAACTTTGCCCATGAGACTCACCTCCGCGTGGTTGCTGATGGTTCTGCTCTTCAGGTTGGCGTTGTTGGCACCGATGGCCGCTGCTATTCTGAACATCATTGTGTTGGGAGAAGTGGACATTAGAGACATGGTTTTGTTGCTGGTACTGTTTGTGACTTTGGTTGTTCATTGCATAAGGTGAGTGTTGGCTGCTGTGTGAACCGCCGTTATTCTGAGCACTAGGATGTCGGCTGAAGTGGGTTTTGAAACTAGGAGCTGGTTGGTGGCAGTGTTGGGACAAAGCAGTTGTTGGCAAACTTTTGGACAAGACAATTTGAGTTAAACCTATAGAGTACGATGTATCAAAAGCCTATGAGAGGTGAGTACCGCCTAACATTGAGCCTGGTCTGCTGGGCATAGGTGGCTTTGGATAGTAAGAAAGGGAAGATCTCGCTGATGAGCTTGAATTCTTGGCCAAGTGCGAGAGAGTATCAGGTTGGCATTGTTGGGAGGGTACGTGGCTAGCAAAGGGTTGCTTCTTCTTTTGTTCAAAGACCCTGTCAAGTTGTTCATAGATAGATGGGTCAGACCATATTTTATCATCATCAATGAATCCACAATCAAGGAGGAATTTGCTATTGTCAGCAGGTACAGACTGTTTGGTTGCAGTTTCTGTTGAATTATGTGGAGGCTCCAGTATCCTAACTTTTTCTTAGGAGGCGCCGTACTCTCGTTTCCTGGATCTTCTGACTGCAATAAGGAACTCTTGTGAGCTTCCATTTGTGCTTCCGGTTTTGGCGGATGTGCGCTTGTGGTAGCAGGGACGCAGTCTGTGGGATCAATATGTGGTTGCTTGGTACATTGTTCATGTTCTTCTACAATGACATTGTCTTTCGCATCGATAGATGCTGCAGCAACGAATGGAGCATCAGTAGTGGATGGAAGTGCTTTTCCCGTGTCCAGTACTGTGCCAGAACCGCTGCCAGAATCGCTGGGGACGGGTGCTGTAGGAGCAAGGGAGCAACTAGCTCTGGAGCGTTCAGTTTCAGCAATGTTCTTCTCATCTCTCAAAGTTGAAACGACATCGACCTTAGCCTTTGGCAGTGAAGAAGAACATTGTTCAGTAACAATGTGTAACTCGGGTGCAGGTTCGGATACAGTGAGGCTCTTTGTGTTGGTTGAAAAGTTGTTGTGAGCGCTATCAGAACCACTGGACCGTGCAGTAGTTGGTGACGTTTGCCCAATCAGATAAACAGGTGCTTCAAGTGTCTCGATTGACATTGGACCGGTCAGTAATTGTTTCTCAACCGCAGAGTGTGAGGTTGATGGTTCAGTTGCAGTAGGTTTTGCTGTTTTCTCCAAGAGCTTCCCCAGTGGGTTTGTCAGAGAATTGTGGTCTGCAGATCGTCCAGAATTGCTTGTTTCAGTCGGCACAGAAAACTCAGATGAATTTTCACCCGTTAGTATAATTGCCCCAGTCTCCAACATCTCAGATGTTGGCACGAAATGCTCATGAACTGGCAAGCCATCAAGGCAGTTGTGGAGATGGTTATACACTTCATCCAGATGAATCTTGGCTTGTTCATCAATGTTCTCTTTGTTGTAGTCAATCTCGTTCACCTCCAGCAGCAACTTAAACTGAGTAGATGATTTGAGGACTGAAGATAGATAAATTTGGGACTGCTCCTTGTCGTACAGATTCTGTGAGTCTGGGTCAGGAGTATCGCAGCAACCCTTTAAATTTTCCATGTAATATGATGTGGCGTGAACAACACTGATCGAGCCACTGCTAGAAGAGCTTTGACTGTTTGTTCTGCTAGAACTGGGAAGTGAAGAATATGTTGAAGGGAGCGATGAAAAAGTTTCTTTTTCATTGGAGATGTCCTGTTGTAAGTTACAATAAACGCCGCGGCCGCAGGTCTTGATTTCTTTTGCACTAAGATCCCTACCAAGAGAGAGGACCTTCTCCAATTTCTCCTCGAGAACTGGTTGACACAGGGAGAAAAGTTCTGTGTACATTTCATTAACAACTTTGCCAATTTTCGCCTTGGCCTGGAATTGAAAAAAAATCAGATATTATTAATACGAAAAATGAAAAATAATGTCTGACCTACTGTGGACATAACTTGGTGCACGAAGCACAGCTAACATATTTGAGTAAGCACAATAAAGCTAGTGGAGGAATCACATCTGATGTAGAACAGGAAGCACACCTGACGTTTATCTTACGTTTTGTCAAGAATTGCAGAAAAGGGCAGGTATAATGTGTACAGAAGCACACATGATGTGCTGCGGGAAGCACGGCTAACAAAGTCCACGAATCATAGTGAACACATTCGTTGAAGGAGCACAGCAAACGTACTGGACGAAGCACACCCAACGTACTGTATGAAGCATGGTTGACCTACCGCCGCAAGGAAGCACTGCTATATTTATCACAGAATCACAGCTAACCTACTATAGGAAGCACACCTAATACACTATAGGAAGCACAGGCTACATTTTCCAGTAGTCACAGGACTCGTAACCTACTTCATGAAGTATGTCTAACACGCTGCAGGGAAGCGGAGCTATAAGCATCATGGTAGCACACATTAGCTAATGCAGGGAGGACACGTATCTGTTTCCTAAAAACTTAGAGAACATCATTTCAAACATAAATCAAGGGCACAAGCTCGAAATCACTTACTGAACATAATTTTTCTTGAGGCACAAATTCTTCTAGGTAGGCCTCTAGTCTGGGACTCATTTGAAAAAACGGCCCCTCAAAGCCAGGCGGTGGGTGGAAAGGCATGCGCCTAATATCTTTCAGCTGTCATGCGGAAAGAAACAATAACAATCAAGTTAAATTAATATATGGCAGCTAAATCATTTTGTTGAGTTGAAAACTTCACCAAAGGAAAATGATGAAAAGTTCACTCACCGTGTGTTTCCCAAAAATTCCGTCTTCTGTTGACAGGCTATCTATGTTAGCATAATTCTTAATGGTCTCTATATCCCAGATAACAAGCCTTGCAGGAGTATCAAATTTCAGGTCCATAATCTTCATATCCAGGTACTCAAAATACGTTATCTGTCAGGTGGAAAAAGGTAAAAATGAATCATGTTCCTGTAGCTACTTGTGTGTATAAAGAAATATACAAGTTAATGAACGAACCACTGGAATCAGGAGGCAGCCACACAAGGCGCATGTGAATCCTTTGTCCTTGAAGGTCTGGAGTGATGTCACCAACTTCTCTGTGACAGCATTGGACTAATCATACGATGATATGTTACTTGCTGGTCCTTCGAGAGCAGCTAAGTAGTCGGGGCTAACGCAATCATATGTCATTGGGCATAGAAATACAGCTGTCGCAAACATCACGAAAACCCGCCGAAACACTTCTCCTGTCAGCTCCGGGGTCATGAGATCAGTTAACTCTCTGATGTTTGGAGCGTGCGCAGCACACTGAGTCTCGGACTTAACCTGACATCTGAAAGCTTCTGAGCATTTTCTAGGGATAATCTTGCCCCCCAGTGGAATTCCTAAGATCCGGTGCATGGTGTAAGAGTTGATAAAGAATCTGTATCCACTAGGCAATATGAAACACCTGGATGGGCAATCAAAATAGCGGACAAGCCAGCGAACGAAACACCTCGGAAGCTCGCGGCAGCACAGATCCAGAAGGTATCCAAAACCAATATCTCTGAGAAGTTGCTTTTGAGGTTCTGTCAGCTTTTCACAGACAGTAATGAATTTCTGCAAGCTCAGTTTTGTGCTGAACTCTTCTTCATATTCAGCCATTGTAACAGCCCTGCGGATAAACATAAGAAATGACCTTTAACAAATGTATTGTTGAAGCACATGCTAGTATGAAACATACTTTTCTGAGAGAAGGTTATATATAAACGTCGAGTCAACAAAACAGGCACAATATTTAAGCCGAGATGAAAAACACAGGTAGATTGAGAGGCACTTATTTCCAAAGCAATTTCTACGACACACACGAGAAGCATGAAAAAAAACCCTACTTCGAGGCAGCAAGCTGCTTCTTTCTCCTGTACTCCTCAACGAGCTTTTTGTGCGCTGCACGTTTTGACTCGATCCTCAGTCTCTCTGTCTCTAGTTGGTCATGAACCATGAAATCTTGCGTGACAATCTCTGTGCCATCGACAGATTGGGACTGAGTCTCCGACAGCTGTGGGGTGGAGTCCATCTCATTGATCTCTACGTAAGAGGTCATGAGACATCATCGTTACGAGCTCAGCTACGTAAGACAGTTGTTAGCAGGCCATGTGACACCATCATCAACAGCTCGGTTAGCTAAGACAGATTTTAATTCTGAGTTAGTAACTGCTTTTGCAAAAACGAACGTAAGTCCTTTGGATCCCTACTCTAAATTGCAGATCTATACAATCATTTGACCTGTGACCTCATGATAGGTATCAGCATAGTGAATTTTGACTGCAAAAGTTAAGGACTAAAGTGTTGTCAGCTGAGTCCGAACCTTTAGTAACGTCCATAACCCTTTTCCCTTTATCAAGGCGCAACAGTTCGAGTACGGACCATGGCACCTGTGATTTCGGAAAATAATTGGATGTGGAACGAAAATTTAAATCATGCCCCACCTGCCGTGTTGCGCCCCTGCGATGTCTACCCAGCCCGCGTAATTGCCAGCACCAGAATTTTTTTGTTCAAATGATGAATCAGTGGGATAAGCACGGCGAGGAAGTAATGGATTACCTGAGAAGGGAGATCCACAATGAGTGAGATGAAGGAAACCGATAATTTTTCAGGGAAGAGCGAGGGCTATGGAGGGATCACGACGAGACTGTAGGTTATCCTTTGGAGAGCTGGAATATCCTTCCTCTGTCGCCACCGACGCTAGATGGAGAGAGATCTAGAACTCATCTATGGACGACCCCACAAGTTAGTCAAAGACTTAGAGGAACTATTTGAGAGGCCACATGTCAGTACGACGATCAAGTCCACCTACCACATCTTCTCAGGCCATATGGAGGGAGTCCTGGAACTCATGTACGGCCGACCCCACAAGTTAGTCAGAGACTTAGAGGAAGTAGTATTTGAGAGACCACTTGTCAGTTCGACGGTGAAGTGAAGTCCATCCACCACATCTCGTCACGCCGAAACATCTCTCATGCGCCGGAAAACTTGCCCCACCTATCAGGTGAGTCTTTTCCTCCACGCAAAAAATGGAAGCAGTCTCTCTCTCTCTCTCTCTCTCTCTCTCTCTCTCTCTCTTTGTTATACAGGTGAAACTTGCTTGTCCTTGCGAACGGTTCAATGGAATCATTTGGAACACGAAGAAAAACTAACGTGACTCTACACAATACCACGCCGTGCCTTTCTAGGACTCACGACCGTGCGAAGAATATACCACACCAGCGTCTCTCGAATAGGCCATTCTGTGCCTCACAGAGTAAACAGTGAGCAATTAAAGAACGAACGTGACTGTGCATAAGACCAAACTATGCCTTTGTGGGCTTAACGCTCGTGCCTCTCCGTCTGATCGAGTCGACGGAATCATTCAAAACAGAAACACAGGCGAGCGTGACTCTATATAATATACCACACCATGCCTTTGAGGGCTTCATGCCCGTGCCTGTGACCCTTAACACTGAAACACTGACAGCCACGAATGTCCACGCCTTTATCGAATAATATACATAACATCAAGAAAGAAGCGTGACGCAACTCAGTACGGAACCCTGTCCGTAGAGAGTTCACGTCCGTGCTTTTAAAAACAAGGAAATAAGCTTTTAAAAACAGCGTCTCTCGAATAAGCCATTCCGTGCCTCACAGAGTAAATAGTGAGTGTTCACATCTGAACCCATTCCGCTGGGTTTCCCCAATTAAAGAACAAACGTGACTGTGCGTAAGAGAAAGCTATGCCTCTGTGGGCTTAACGACCGTGCCTCTCTGTCAGATCGAGTCGACGGAATCATTCAGAACACAAACACAGGCGAGCATGACTCTATATAATACCACACCATGCCTTTGAGGGCTTTACGCCCGTGCCTGTGACGCTTAACACTGAAACACAGATAGCCACGAACGTCCATGCCTTTATCGAATAATATACGTAACATCAAGAAAGAAGCGTGACACAACTCAGTACGGAACCGTGTCCGTAGAGAGTTCACGTCCGTGCTTTTAAGAACAAGGAAATAAGCTTTTAAAAACAGCGTCTCTCGAATAGCCCATTCCGTGCCTCACAGAGTAAACAATGAGTGTTCACATCTGAACCCATTCCACTGGGTTTTCCCAATTAAAGAACGAACGTGACCGTGCGTAAGAGAAAGCTATGCCTCTGTGGGCTTAACGCTTGTGCCTCTCCGTCTGATCGAGTCGACGGAATCATTCGGAACACAAATACAGGCGAGCGTGACTCTATATAATATACCACACCATGCCTTTGAGGGCTTCATGCCCATGCCTGTGACCCTTAACACTGAAACACAGACAGACACAAACGTCCATGCCATCGTGAGTGCACAAGTCATGATGCTACTTGGTACAGAACCGTGGCTGTAGAGACTTCACGCCCGTGCTTTTAAAAACAGCGTCTCTTGAATCGGCCATTCCGTGCCTCACAAAGTAAACAATTAATGTTCACATCTGAACCCATAAACATCCAATCAACGTGACACAGCAAACCAAAACACATTTGTTAACAAAGTTACTAACAACGAGGTTACACAAGACAAATAAGAAACTTTTAGTCCACTGCTTAATAGCTTCAGATACAACGATCAGGGTCGCTGTTGTCTACTTAGTCCGAAGAGACTTCTTTTTCGGTTGCTGGGCGCACAGTTTCTCAATCTCATTTTTCATAATGTCTGATTCCTCCACCAGCTGATCATGCTCAACGAGGAGCTTCGCCTTCTCATCCATAAGATCTGCAATGGTGGCATTGCTCTCGTCGTACAACTTCGTCCAGTCCTCGACGGCCTTTTACGGGTGAGCTTTCGTAGCCTCGAGTAGCTTCTTCATCTCGACAAAGGAGGAGGTCTCAGACTAATCGCAAGACGCACCCTCATCAAATTAGGAGGAAGCTCACCACAATAATTCACGTTTCACAACTAAAACAAGTAGCCGAAAGAAATAAAAAAAGAATGAAGCAGAAGCAGAGTGAACTTACAGATGAGGAACCCTCGCCAGCCGGGATCTCCTCCCGTGTCTGGACATGGCGCTCCGGAGTAGTCTTCTTCTGCCCAGCCATGGCGCAGAGGCTCAGGATAGAGAGCAGCCAGAGGAATGGATGGCATGATGGCGGGCAAAAGGAGGAAGAGGATGTGGCTAGGGTTTGGTGACTCAGTCCGGCTTAAATAGCCGGACCTTGGCCTCGGGCGACGAGCGAGAGCAGCGTCACCGGAGGAGACGCCCGTCGGACCATTGGGTTTCTGGAGCGATGCCACATGGCGTTCACACCCGAATACGAGGACACGCCCGTCGTGCCATTGGGTTTCCGGACTAAACGCACGCAGGTGACTCTGCGTAAGACCAAACCATGCCTCTGTGAGTCTCCGTCTGAACGAGTCAACAGAATCATTTCGTACACAAAGACACACGAACGTGACTCTACATAATACCACAGGATGCCTTTGTGTGCTTCACGACCGTGCCTGTGACCTGAAACATTGCAACCCTGAAAGCCACGAACGTCAACGCCATCATGAGTACAAAAGTCATGACGATACTAAGTACATAACCGTGGCTGTTTTAAAAACCGTGCCTCTTGAATCGGCCATTCCGTGCCTCACAAAGTAAACAGTTAGTATTAACATCTAAACCCATTCCATTTTGTTTCCGCAATAAACAAACGAACGTGACTCTGCGTGAGACCAAACAATGCCGTAGAGAGTTCACGTCCGTGCTTTTAAAAACAAGGAAATAAGCTTTTAAAAACAACGTCTCTCGAATAGGCCATTCCGTGCCTCACAGAGTAAACAGTGAGTGTTCGCATCTGAACCCATTCCGCTTGGTTTCCCCAATTAAAGAACGAACGTGAGTGTGCATAAGAGAATGCTATGCCTCTGTGGGCTTAACGCTCGTGCCTCTTTGTCTGATCGAGTCGACGGAATCATTCGGAACACAAACACAGGCGAGCGTGACTCTATATAATACCGCACCATGCCTTTGAGGTCATTGCAACCCTAAAAGCCACGAACGTCCATGCCTTCATGAGTACAAAAGTCATGACGATAGTAAGTACAAAACCGTGGCTGTTTTAAAAACCGTGCCTCTCGAATCGACCATTCCGTGCCTCACAAAGTAAACAGTTAGTGTTAACATCTGAACCCATTCCATTTTGTTTCCGCAATAAATGACAAACGTGACTCTGCGTGAGACCAAACAATGACGTAGAGAGTTCACGTCCGTGCTTTTAAAAACAAGGAAATAAGCTTTTAAAAATAGCGTCTCTCGACTAGGCCATTCCGTGCCTCACGGAGTAAACAGTGAGTGTTCACATCTGAACCGATTCCGCTTGGTTTCCCCAATTAAAGAACGAAAGTGAGTGTGCGTAAGAGAATGCTATGCCTCTGTGGGCTTAACGCTCGTGCCTCTCCGTCTGATCGAGTCGACAGAATCATTCGGAACACAAACACAGGCGAGCGTGACTCTATATAATACCGCACCATGCCTTTGAGGTCATTGCAACCCTGAAAGCCACGAACATCCATGCCTTCATGAGTACAAATGTCATGACGATACTAAGTACATAACCGTGGCTGTTTTAAAAACCATGCCTCTCGAATCGGCCATTCCGTGCCTCACAAAGTAAACAGTTAGTGTTAACATCTAAACCCATTACGTTTTGTTTCCGCAATAAACGAATGAACGTGACTCTGCGTGAGACCAAACAATGCCGTAGAGAGTTCACGTCCGTGCTTTTAAAAACAAGGAAATAAGCTTTTAAAAACAGCGTCTCTCGAATAGGCCATTCCGTGCCTCACAGAGTAAATAGTGAGTGTTCACATTGGAACCCATTCCGCTTGGTTTCCCCAATTAAAGAACGAACGTGACTGTGCGTAAGAGAAAGCTATGCCTCTGTGGGCTTAATGCTCATGCCTCTCCGTCTGATCGAGTCAACGGAATCATTCGGAACAAAACACAGGCGAGCGTGACTCTATATAATACCACACCATGCCTTTGAGGTCTTCATGCCCGTGCCTGTGACCCTTAACACTGAAACACAGACAGTCACGAACGTCCGCGCCATCTTGAGAGCACAAGTCATGATGCTACTTGGTACAAAACCGTGGCTGTAGAGACTTCATGCCCATGCTTTTAAAAACAACGTCTCTCGAATTGGCCATTCCGTGCCTCACAAAGTAAACAGTTAATGTTCACATCTGAACCCATAAACATCCAATCAATGTGACACAGCAAACGAAAACACATTTGTTAACAAAGTTACTGACAACGAGGTTACACAAGACAAAATAAGAAACCTTTAGTCCACTTCTTAATAGCTTCAGATACAACGAACAGGGTCCCTGCTGTCTACTTAGTCCGAAGAGACTTCCTTTTCGGTTGTTGGGCGCGCAGTTCCTCAATCTCCTTTTTCATAACATCTGATTCCTCCACCAGCCGGTCGCGCTCAATGAGGAGCTTCGCCTTCTCATCCATAAGATCTGCAATGGTGGCTTTGCTCTCGTTGTAGAACTTCGTCCATTCCTCGACGACCTTCAACAGCTGAGCTTTCGAAGCCTCGAGCAGCTTATTCATCTCGACAAAGGAGGAGGTCTCAGACTGATCGCAAGACGCACCCTCATCAAATTAGGAGGAAGCTCACCACAATAATTCATGTTTCACAACTAAATCAAGTAGCCGAAAGAAAGAAAAAACGAATGAAGCAGAAGCAGAGTGAACTTACAGATGAGGAACCCTCGCCAGCCGGGATCTCCTCCCGTGTCTAGACATGGCGCTCCGGAGTAGTCTTCTTCTGCCCAGCCATGGCGCAGAGGCTCAGGACAGAGAGCAGCCAGAGGAATGGATGGCGTGACGGCGGACAAAAGGAGGAAGAGGATGTGGCTAGGGTTTGGTGACTCCATCCGGCTTAAATAACCGGACCTTGGCCTCGGGCGACGAGCGAGAGCGGCGTCACGGAGGAGACGCCCGTCGGACCATTAGGTTTCCGGAGCAATGCTATGTGGCGTTCACACCCGAATACGAGGAGACGCCCGTCGTAGCGTTGGGTTTCCGGACTAAACGCACGCAGGTGACTCTGCGTAAGACCAAACCATGCCTCCGTGCTTCTCCGTCTGAATGAGTCAACAGAATCATTTCGTACACAAAGACACAGGAACGTGACTCTACATAATACCACAGGATGCCTTTGTGCGCTTCACGACCTTGCCTATGACCCGAAACTTTGTGTAACACCCCCTTGTAATAAGCTCTGTGACACTCTGTTAATCTTGCCAAGTCATGATCATTTGCAGTGCCAAGTCTTATGGGTTAATGATCCAATTCAAATTCACATCTGTAAATCAACTCAAATTCATAAGTGGAATATGAAGTTGATCAAATACTGTTGGAAAAATGTTCGTTAAATGGCAAATAATCCAGGGTCATTTATAAAACCATCATCAAAATATTTGGAGTTAAATAAATGGCCCAAACATTTTGAAACAACACCAAAACAGCAATATTAAATCCATTTAAAATCATTTCTAATTCAAATGGAATTCAAATTCACCCAAATCAGTTTTTGGTGTAAGGCAATATTGCTCTGCAATATTTGGATCAACTTTCACATTTTACAAAAAAGCAAAAGTGACCCAACTATTACAAAACAGAAAATAAACAAGAAATAGAAAATGAGAGAAAAAAAGAAAAAGGCTTACACTGGACTGGACCTAGTGCACAGTGCACTGGCCCAGCCCAGCAGGCCCACCTCGTCTCTCTCCCTCGCGTGTCGACTCCTCCCTGGACGAGCGCCCGCGCTCCGGTCGCCCGGTGACACGGCGACGCACCGGCGCCCACCGACAGAACGGGAGGCGGAGGGGGATAAGGGCGAAGCCGAGCCATTCCCCCTGGTCTCTCCCCCACTCTCTCTTCTCTCCCTTGCTCCGCCTCTGTGTTTTCCCCCTCCAGATCCAACTCCAGCCCAGCGCCGCCGTCGCTGCGCTTCGCCACCGTCGTGGCCAGCGGCCTCCTCGCATCGGCTGCCTGCGTCAGGGAGGACCGCCGTGCACCGCCAAGTCTACAGTTGGCCTCCGCTGGAGCAGGGAACCACTACAGCAGCAGAATCAACGCCGCCTCCTCCGTTCGGTCGCCGCCGTCTTCTTCGTCTCCGGCAACTCCTCTGCAGCTACTAAACCTCGCACCGGCCACCGTGTGCCCCTACGTGAGCACTGCTGCCTTCTTCCTCTCTTCCCTAGATCTTTTCGTGGTCGTAGCCGTCTCGTCGCACTGTCGTGCTCCGGCCACCGCCTGCAGCTTCGCCGTCGAGGCCACGCTTGCCGTCGAGTTCAACCGAGCTCGGTTTTGGGTCCAGCCCGTCCGTGCGAGTCCAACGCGCCTCGCTGCGCTGCTAGCCAAACCCTCTAGCCCCATTTGCACCTGCGACTGAACGCCGGCGTCCGCTGCGGCTCGAAGCTAGCGAGATTCCGGCCACCTCCGGCCCGGAGACCACCGCCGTTGGGTGCACGCTGCACTGCCCGTTCGAAAGCACCCAAGCGCGCCCGAAACCGAGCCCCGTAGCCGTTTTCCGACGAGCTCCGGCGAACTTCCCCCGCTGGAGAGGTCGCCGGCGCGTCTCCGGCCGCCGTGCTGGCGTGGCACCCACGTGGCACCACCTGGGCCACTGACTGGTGGGCCCAGGGACCCCACTTTGACCTCATTGACCAGGGTCAATGCGGCACTGTTCACCCCCTCTCGCTGACGTGTGGGCCCCCGCGGCTAATTAACCTAATTAAACATTTAATTAAATAAAATTAATTAGTTTAGCCTAATGTCTCACTGACAAGTGGGGCCCACCCCCTAATTAACCCTGTGGATTAAGTTAATTCACTATTAAGATAAACAAAGACTGACATGTGGGCCCCACATGTCAGGATTGACTCTGGTCAGCGCCTGTTGACCGCTGACGTCACAGTGACATCATGCTGACGTCATAATTCATTTTCTGTAAATAAATAAATTCCAGAAATTCAAATAATCTTTAAAAATTAATAACTTTTAAACCGTAGCTCGGATCGAAAAAGTTAAAACATGAAAGTTGCTCAGAACGACGAGACGAGTTTGATCGTGCCATCCGTTTCTTTGTCGGAACCCGCTACGTAGAAGAACTCGTAACTCCGGACCCGTATCCAGCTGATGAATAGTGCACACACTTCGGTAAATACATCCCAGATTAATTCTAAAAATAACTAAAATGACTTAGATGCATATTTAGTCAACCCTGCACTGCATCATAGCATCACACGCACCGTATTGCATTTGTTTGCATTATGTTTACTTGTTTCTTCCCCCTCTTCTCTCTCGGTAGACCCCGACGTTGACGTAGCTCTCGAGGCAGACGCAGCTCAGGAGTACGACTACGTCCCCGACGACACCACAGGCGACCTTGCCCTTGCCCCAGAGCAAACAGGCAAGCACCCCCATTTTGAGCATGCCTATATCGCCTATTCTCTTCTCTCTTATGCTTGCATTAGAACTGCTACTGCTACTGTTTTCCTATATCTGCTGCATAGCCTGATTATTGTAACATGCCTTGCTACCTTTCTGGTTATCCTAGACTGATTAGTATAGGCTGGGTAGAGTCCCGACAGAGACCCCCACTTGATCCCGACTGCCCCGCTGGATGTCAGAAGACCCGATCATCGGGATTGAAGACCAGACCCTGGCACCGCACATCACTTTCCCCCTTAGTTGCCGACACTACTGGGTTACCGTCGAGTGCCGAGGGTGATACCTCGTCAGCACTTCTGATGTTAACCTTGTAGGTTAGTTACTCGGTCGTGGTAAGCGAGGGTGATTCCTCCTACACCACCCCCGATAATGACATCGTCGTGCAACCTCCCAAGTGTGGACCTCGAGGGTGATTCCTCCTTCATTCACCTTGATGATAACATCGAGCGGGAATTCCATCGAGGGTGATTCCTCAGGGTTCCCTTCGGTGTCAGACACACAGTTACCTTGGATATTATGACTTGACTATGAACCATGATACTAAAGACGGGTCGGCCCTGAGGGGTACCCGCGCGAGCTTATTGCGAAGTGATAGGGAGTCGGGTTGACCTGGATGGTGCCCGCGAGATAACTATGAGGCGTGGCCGGGCCTTCTTAGCCCTTGCCGCAAGTCCTCGAGACGGGGCGACGGGGTCACATCGATCGTGAGTCTCTGCTCGTTTCCGCGCGCTCCTAATCCACTACGGTTTGGATATTTGATCCGAGGGGCCTCTGGCCTGATAGCACTAACCATCACGTGGGCATAGTATGGGCGTTCTGCGTCATATACTTCAGCCGAAGCTTAATGGACGTCAGCGACTGGTGCGGCACACGCTGGGTTGGACTGGGAACGCAACCGCACTTGTATAAGGGGTTGCTAGGTGTAACACCCCCTTGTAATGGCCACAGTGATCAGCTGTTAATAATGCCATGTCATCATCATTTGCAGTGCCAAATCATTTGGGTTAGTTATCCAATTCAAATGCAAATCTGAAAATCAACTCAAATTCTAAAGTGAATTATAAAGTTGATCAAACACTGTTGGGAAAATGTTCATTAAATGGCAAATAATCCAGGAAAATTTGTAAAATCATCATCATTGAAGTTGGAGTTAGAAAAGTGACTCTAACAAGATGAAACAGCACTAAAACAGAATATTCAAATTCATTTAAATTCTTTTCAGCTTCAAATGAATTCCAAATTTGTCCAAACCACTTTTTGGTGAGAGCTAAAATGGCACTGTAATATTTGGACCAAGTTCCATATTTTACAAAACTGCTAAAGTGGCTTAATCATTTCCAAAACAGAAAAGAATTAAAGAACAAAAAAAAAGTGAAAAACTACTGTGGACTGGGCCTAAGTGCACAGTGCACTTAGACCCAGCCCACCAGGCCGCTCCCCTCTCTCTCCGTCGTCGTGTCGGCGCGTCCCTGGCCGAGCGCGCGCTCGCCGCTGCGGCGCCGACACGGCGATGCCGCCGACACTACAGTGAGGAGGAGGGGATAAGAACGGCGCCCGTCCACTCCCCCTGGTCCTCCCCGTCATTCCTCCTTCAGCCACGCTCGCCTCGCTTCTCCTTCCCCCTCAGATCCGGGAGCAGCCGGACGCGGCCGCCGCCGCTCGACGCCGTGCTCGCGGCTACCGGCCTCGCATCGCCTCGTCGAGATGTCCCTCGCCTCCGCCGTGGTCGACCGCGTCGCCTGAAGCTCTCTGGTGGAGCAGGGGAGCTCCACAGGCGTCGTTTTTCTCCGCCCCCTTTGCTTCGGTCGCCGGCGCCTCTCCGTCGATCCCCGGCGCAGCAGCTACTAAACCACTCGCCGGGCCTACATGTGAGCCTGCACGGTGAGCTTCTCCCCTCCTCTCTCTCGCTGCGCCATAGGAACCGCCGTAGCTAGCCGCCACCGTAGTCGTGCTTTGGCCGCCGCCGACGAGCTCGTGCTCGTGGCCATGGCCGCTTCCGTGCTTGGCTAAGCACCGCGCTGTGCTCCTGGCAACCCCGGGAGTCGAACGCGCACTCGCACGTACCCCCTCGAGCCGCGCAGCCGCGATCCCGTCCAGACCCCGAACTCCGGCGCCGCCCGCGAGCTCACCGTCGACGGCTCCGGTAGATTCCGGCGACGAGACCACTCCCACGCGACGGGCGAGTCCCCTGGCTTTCGAACGCACCCAAGCCCGGCTCGAACCGAGCCCTAGAGCTCGATTCCGGCCAACTCCGGCGACGCGCCGCCGTGCGATTTGGTCGCCGGCGACCAGCCGCCGGCCCCGCTGACGTGGCACAGGCGGGGCCCACCCCTGGGTCACTGACCCGTGGGTCCCAGGGGCCCGGCCGGCCAGTTGACCAGTCAGCCTTGCTGACTGGACCGGCCCAGCCGCTGACAGGCGGGCCCCACCTTCCTGTTTAATTAGTTAAAACAAATTAGAAATAAAAATAAACTAATTAACCTAATGTCTCACTGACATGTGGGGTCCACCCCCCTAATTAATCCTGGTAATTAAACTAATTCACTGGATAAAGAAACAGAGGCTGACATGTGGGTCCCACTGGACCCACATGTCAGGTTTGACTGGTCAACCATCCTGTTGACTTGCTGACGTCAGCAGCGCGTCATGCTGACGTCATAATTCATTTTCTGTTAAATAAAATAATTCCAGAAATTCAAATAATCTTTAAAAATTAATAACTTTTAAATCGTAGCTCGGATCGAAAAAGTTAAAACATGAAAGTTGCTCAGAACGACGAGACGAGTCTGATCGTGCCGTCTGTTTCTCCATCAGAACCTCCTACGTAGAAGAACTCGTAACTCCGGACCCGAATCCGACAGATGAATAGTGCACACACGTCGGATATTAAATCCCAGAATAATTCTAAAAATAACTAAAATGACTTAGATGCATATTTAGGCAACCCTACACTGCATCATAGCATCACACGCACCGTGTTGCATTTGTTTGCATTATGTTTACCTGTTTCTTCCCCCTCTTCTCTCTCGGTAGCCCCCGACGTTGACGTAGCTCCCGAGGCAGACACCGCACAGGAGTACGACTACGTCCCCGACGATACTACTGAAGACCTTGCCCTTGCCCCCGAGCAAACAGGCAAGCACCCCCATTTTGAGCATTCCGATATCGCCTAATCTCTCCCCTCTTATGCTTGCATTAGATGATACTGCTGCTGTTACTATCCTACTCTGTTGCATAGCCTGTTTACTTGTAACCTACTTTTGATACATACCTGTTATCCTAAACTGTTTAGCATAGGATGGGTAGAGCCATATCAGAGACCCACTTGTCCCGACCGCCCCGCTGGATACTCGGAAGACCCGTTTTACGGGATTGAAGATCAGTCCAGGGCACCGCACATCACTTTCCCCCCCTTAAGTGCTCGACACTACTGGGTCACCATCGGGTGCCGAGGGTGATACCTCGTTAGCACTTCTGATGTTAACCTTGTAGGTTAGTTACTCGGTCGTGGTAAGCGAGGGTGATTCCTCCTACACCACCCCCGATAACGACATCGTCGCGCAACCTCTCAAGTGTGGACCTCGAGGGTGATGCCTCCTTCGTTCACCTTGATGACAACATCGAGCGGGAATTCCATCGAGGGTGATTCCTCAGGGTTCCCTTCGGTGTCAGACACACAGTTACCTTGGATATTATGACTTGCACTAAACTATGATACTAAAGACGGGTCGGCCCTGAGGGGTACCCGCGCGAGCTTAACGCGAAGTGATGTGGAGTCGGGTTGACCTGGATGGTGCCCGCGAGAAATACGAGGCGTGGCGGGCATTCTTAGCCCTTGCGCAAGTCCTCGAGACGGGGCGACGGGGGGTCACATCGATCGTGAGTCTCTGCTCGTTTCCGCGCGCTCTTGGATATTTGATCCGAGGGGCCTCTGGCCCGATAGCACTAACCATCACGTGGGCATAGTATGGGCGTTCTGCGTCGTACACATCAGCCGAAGCTTGTTTGACGTCAGTAAGGAGCGGCGCACGCCGAGTTGGACTGGTAACGCAACCGCGCTTGTATAAGGGGTTGCTAGGTCTGCTCTCGGTGGCCCCGTAACGTGCAGGAGTTCCCGGGGCGATGGCCCAAGACCCCTGGGGGCATAGGTTTAGTCCGGCGTGCTGACCTCTCTTATAAGCCTAGGTCGGGTTGCGGCGTGTTGCTTAGCCGAGGCCGGGCATGACCCAGAAAAGTGTGTCCGGCCAGAGTTAAGTGAGCGTGGTGGGTAAGTTGGTGCACCCCTGCAGGGAAGAAACTTCTATCGATAGCCTATCCTACGGTAACGGACACTCGGAGTTGTATCCCGATCGGTACAACTAGAACATGTGATGAGAACTGGATAGTACGGCTCTGGGATTGCTTTCTCGCAGGGAGACGAGAAAGGATCTCAGGTCGAGGTTGATGATATTACTACTACTACTTTACATTATGTTCATCTGCTCTCTCCTGATGCTGCAAGACTGTCGAAGATTGTTGAAGATGCTAGTCTTCGATAGGACTAGGCTTTCCCCCTCTACTCTGGCATTTCTGCAGCCCAGTCCACATATACAGCCATTCCTTTGACAATGATGCATATGTAGTGTAGATCCTTGCTTGCTGAGTACTTCGGATGAGTACTCACGTTTGCTTTATTTTCTTTTTCCCCCATTTTCCATTTGATGCCACCAGACGACGGAGCCCCTGAGCCAGAAGCCCCAGCCGATGACCAGTACTACTATCCGCCTGGCGAGTACTACTACTACGAGGAGCCGTTCGACGACCAGGAGTAGGATCGGAGGGTCCAGGGCAGGAGGCCTACGCCTTTCGATCGTAGTTTTTATTTTTACCCCGCCTCTGTGAAGGCTTATCTCTCTCTCTGTAATATATCTGTACTCAGATATCTAATGCTTCCGCTGACGCTTGTATGCCATCGAGCTTGTATTCGAGCCCTCGAGGCCCTGGCTTGTAATATTAAGCTTGTATGACTTTATTTTATGTTTTAGAGTTGTGTTGTGATATCTTCAAGTGAGTCCTTAGGCTTGATCGTGCGCATTTGCGTGTATGATTAGTGCACGATTAAGCCGGGGTCGTCACACTAGGTCTGCTCACCGGCGGTGCACGTAACGTGCAGGAGTTCTCGGGGCGATGGCCCAAGACCCCTGGGGGCATAGGTTAGTCCGGCGTGCTGACCTCTCTGTTAGGTATTTGGTCGGGTTGCGGCGTGTTGCTTAGCCGAGGCCGGGCATGACCCAGTAAAGTGTGTCCGGCCGGAGTTAAGCGAGCGTGGTGGGTAACTTGGTGCACCCCTGCAGGGAAGAAACTTCTATCGATAGCCTGTCCTACGGTAACGGACACTCGGAGTTGTATCCCGATCGGTACAACTAGAACATGTAATGAGAACTGGATAGTACGGCTCTGGGATTGCTTTCTCGCAGGGAGTCGAGAAAGGATCTCAGGTCGAGGTTGATGATACTACTACTACTACTTTACATTATGTTCCTCTGCTCTCTTCTATTGCTGCAAGACTGTCGAAGATTGTTGAAGATGCTAGTCTTCGATAGGACTAGGCTTTCCCCCTCTATTCTGGCATTTCTGCAGCCCAGTCCACATATACAGCCATTCCTTTGACAATGTTGCATATGTAGTGTAGATCCTTGCTTGCTGAGTACTTCGGATGAGTACTCACGTTTGCTTTACTTTCTTTTTCCCCCATATTCCATTTGATGCCACCAGACGACGAAGCCCCTGAGCCAGACGCCCCAGCCGACGACCAGTACTACTACCCGCCTGGCGAGTACTACTACTACGAGGAGCCATTTGACGACCAGGAGTAGGATCGGAGGGTCCAGGGCAGGAGGCCTACGCCTTTCAATCGTAGTATTTTATTTTACCCCGCCTTTGTGAAGGCTTATCTCTCTCTCTCTCTCTGTAATATATATCTGTACTCAGATATCTGATGCTTCCGCTGACGCTTGTATGCCATCGAGCTATGTATTCGAGCCCTCGAGGCCCTGGCTTGTAATATAAAGCTTGTATGACTTTATTTATGTTTTAGAGTTGTGTTGTGATATCTTCAAGTGAGTCCTTAGGCTTGATCGTGCGCATTTGCGTGTATGATTAGTGCACGATTAAGCCGGGGTCGTCACAGGTTGGTATTAGAGCCGACTGCCTCTAGGTATCCCCCTTCCCAATTCCTTGGCCGAAGTTGAGTCTAGTGGTCAAAAACTGTTTTACTAACTTGGCTGTGTGGCTTACGGGCCCACGTCGCCAACTGGGTGGTATTAGGATCTTTTATTCCTCGTCTTTACTCTGGGATTCTAATCTCTCATCTATTCGGGTTTAATAAAATTTACTAACACCGACATTTAGGTTCTCGTTAATTCTATCCACCCGAAGAGCTGGATTCAGTGCGATTTCCCTGACTTTGATCTGATTAGTCTGATAATCATTTTCCTTTCCATTGTTTTGTTTAACCTTTCCTTCTGAGATCGGTTATATTTCTCATTGTCTTATGACAACCCTGAACTTCTCTGTTTCAGATGGATCGACTGTTTCCACCGCGGCCTACGACCCAGTTAGTGCTTCGCACTTGGGCTCGTGATGCCCCTGGATTTCCAGCTGTTCTGATCGCCCTCCTGAGTAGACTGGGTTACCGCTGGTATCCCGAGTACATGGTCTATGAGGTTTACCGCGAGTTCAACCAGGAACAATACTATGCTGAAGTTCAGATCTATGATCAGCAGAACGACTTAGACACTGAGCTACACCTTTTCCACGGTATAGGCGTGACGGTTGAGATGGCAGTCCATGATGCCGCCTACTCTGCTGTCGCACGTCTCCGAGGAGAGCACAATGCTAGCTTGGATGACTCTGTGTTTCAGTACATTCCGTATGCACCTGTTGGAGATGCTACTGGATACTACACAGCTATCTGTGCCCCGTACGAGTCTCGACGCTACGACCCGCAGATTCTGATTCAGTGCACTCAGGCTCTGGATCGCACTGTTCGGGCTCTTGCCGTCGAGTTGTTCGCCACTCGAGCACGCTACTACGAGGCTATGACACAGTTGCTACCAGCTGTTCGTGCAGGGATACATCCGGAGTATATTCTTTACCCACGTAGGACCGAGATGCCGCCAGGTATTGATTGGCCTGCAGTGGGAGGTCACACGCCTGCACGTGAACCTCTTCTTACAGTTCGAGACCGGGTTGTGCATCAGAGTGCACATGGAGCACAAGATCCTGCCGCGATGAACATTCGTCGTCCGCACTTGCAGTTACCCCGTTTCAGTGGTTTTCTCCGACGCTGATGTAGCCTTTGCTATGTCACGTTGTGTACTTCCTTACCGCGTGCCTGCGTGCCGCCTAGTGTGTCTAGCTTTTCAATTTGCGCCGTTATGCTGCCCGATTGTAACTGACTGTGTATGGATCTGTATGTCTTAATGACTACTTTTAGCATCTATTGCACTCTTTCCATAATGTCGAGTTACATCATGTTTATTGTTAAACACTTGCATAAGCTATTGCTGAAATACCCCTGTTGGAATAGCAGGATGGCTGACAACAACCCGCCACCGCCGCCACCACCTGATTACATGGCAGCGATGATGCAACAGTTTGAACTCAACCGCCAGTTTATGACGGGGATTATGCAGCAATTCCCTCGTCCTGATGCTAATCAGCAGCCACCATCCATCACCTTGCCAGAGTTTATGAGGCTCAGTCCATCGTTTTTCCGTAACACAGTCAACCCACTGGATGCAGATGACTGGCTGCGTGACATCTCTCATGAGATGGAGTCTGCTGGTGTCGCCCAAATCAACTATGTCACTTTTGCGACTTATCTTCTGAAGGGTCCCGCAGCTCAATGGTGGGCCACTCACCGACAGACTCTGCCGCCTGGTACTATCGTCACTTGGGCAGAGTTCAAGATTACTTTCCGAGCCCGCTACATTCCTCTAGCTATCATAGCTAGGAAGAAGGCCGAGTTCCGTAGCCTTGTTCAAGGAAACAAGACTGTGGAAGTCTATCAGTGCGAGTTTCTAGACTTATCTCGCTACGCTGAAGAGGACATTCCTACTGATGAACACAGACAAGAGAAGTTTTGTGAAGGACTGCACCATGACATTCAGTTAGCCCTGCTTGTTCAAGATTATCCTGATTTCGCCACCTTGGTGAATAAGGCTATTATGGTTGAAACTGGACTTAAGAAGCATAAAGAAGCGTCCAGACGCACCCGAGAAACGGGCTCATCTTCGGGCTCGTCTCCCCAGAAGCGACGCATCTAGTTTCCCCAAGGCATGTTCCGTTCAGCAGCTCCTGCGAACAGGCCCTCTTATGCTGCACCACGCCTGCCACCTCCACCACCAAGGCAGCCTCTGCCAGCTCCAGCACCTCGAGCTCCAGCACCTCGTCCTGACAGTGGACTATGCTTTAAGTGTGGCAAGCCAGGTCACCGTGCTAGAGATTGTTCTCAGAATCAGAATCAACTGGCTCTTCCTTCTGCTGGCCGTGGTATTGGCCGTGGTATTCCTCAACAGCGCAACAATAATGCCAGACCTTCTTATGGTCGTGGGCAGTACTACCACGTCAACATGTCTGAAGCTCCAGATCAACCAGATACTGTGATGGGTACACTTCTCGTTAATTCAGTACCTGCATCTGTTTTATTTGATTCAGGAGCATCGCATTCATTTATGTCAGATAAATTCGCACTCATGCATGAAGTTAAATGTGACATGCTACCCCAAAAGATACGAGTAAATACTCCCGCGGGACACTGTCAAACCTCCTTGGTTAGCCCTGATGTTGTGATTAATATCGAAGGGTTGGAGTTCCGAGCATCCCCCATTATTCTCAACTCCTCTGATATTGATCTTATTTTGGGAATGGATTGGTTGAAGGCCCACTACGCCTCAATCAACTGTGCCACTAAAGTGGTACACCTTCTACATCCATCGAACGAGATAGTGAATTATCAAGCTCACCTCACCCAGAACGTCGAGGCTCAGATCTATGCCTTGAACGCGTTGAACGCCTCTCCACTTGAGGGGATCGAGAATATCCCAGTTGTCTGTGACTTCCCGGATGTTTTTTCAGAAGAACTTCCAGGAATACCCCCTGCTAGAGCTGTCGAGTTCGTCATCGACTTGAAGCCTGGCACCACTCCTATTGCGAAGCGTCCCTACAAGATGCCTCTGCACCACCTTATTGAACTCAAGGAAGAAATTGATAAATCCTTAAGGAAGGGTTTCATTCGCCCTAGTTCCTCCGCTTGGGGAGCGCCTTCTCTCTTCGTTAAGAAGAAGGATGGAACTAACCGTTTGGTTCAAGACTATCGTCCTATCAACCAGGCAACTATCCAGAATAAATATCCGCTTCCCCGGATCAACGATTTATATGATCAACTCGCAGGATCTTTGGTGTTTTCTAAACTCGACTTGAGGTTGGGTTATCACCAGATCCGTGTCCGCGAAGAGGATATTCCGAAGACTGCATTCGTTACTCGTTATGGCTCTTACGAGTACACAGTCATGTCGTTTGGCTTAACAAACGCTCCAGCTACATTCTCCCGCCTAATGAATTACATATTCATGGATTACCTCGACAAATTCATCATGGTATATCTGGATGATATTCTGGTTTATTCGAAGAACAAAGAAGAACATGCTGAGCACCTTCGTCTTGTTCTAGAGAGACTTCGAGAGCACAAGTTATATGCCAAGTACTCTAAGTGCGAATTCTGGCTTTCTGAGGTAACCTACCTTGGACATGTCATCTCCAAGGATGGTATCACAGTTAACCCGGAGCACGTTTAGGCTATTCTTGACTGGACCCCTCCGAAGAATGTCAAGCAAGTCAGAAGTTTTCTCGGGCTTGCAAGTTATTGTCGTCGTTTCATCGAGAATTTCTCCAAGATTGCCAAGCCCCTGACTAATCTGCTTCACAAAGGCGTTAAGTTTGAGTGGACAGACAAATGTCAGGAAAGCTTCCAGACCCTCAAAGACAAGCTGATTGCTCCTCCAGACTCTCGCAAAGATTTTGTGATCTTTTGCGACGCCTCTTGCCAAGGACTAGGTTGCGTCCTAATGCAAGAGCGAAGAGTAATTGCTTATGCTTCGCGACAACTGCGTCCACATGAAGAGAATTACCCAGTGCATGACCTCGAACTTGCTGATGTCATTTATGCTTTGAAGCAGTGGCGTCATTACCTCCTTGGTAATCGGTGTGAGATTTACACCGATCATCAGAGCTTGAAGTACTTATTCACTCAACCGGAACTTAATCTTCGTCAGCAGCGTTGGTTGGAAACAATCACCGATTATGACTGTGGTATTTCCTACACTCCTGGCAAAGCTAATGTGATGGCTGATGCCTTGAGCCTCAAGTCATATTGTAGTAACCTCATGGTAAAGCAAGCTCAACCCCAGCTATATGAAGAATTGCGCAAGCTGAACCTTTGTATCATTCCGCACGATTCTCTTAATAACCTTGTGATACAACCAGATCTTGAGAAAGCTGTCAAGATTGCGCAAGCTAAAGACGCTGAGATTGACCTAATGAAGAAAGAGCTTCACCTTCAAAAGTACAAGGATTTCTCGATTGCTGAAGATGGAACCTTGTACTTCCGAGACCGCATTGTAGTACCTCGCTTCGAGCTGATGACTGACAAAGTCATGAAGGAGGCCCATGATACACCGCTATCTATCCATCCGGGTAGTACCAAGATGTATCGAGATCTTCGTCAAAGGTACTGGTGGTCTAGAATGAAGCAAGATATTGCTCGTTATGTTGCCGAGTGTGACGTTTGTCGTCGCGTGAAGGCAGAACATCAGAAACCTGCTGGAATTCTGCAACCACTTCCTATTCCTCTGTGGAAGTGGGATAAAGTGCAAATGGACTTCATTACTGGTCTTCCCAAGTCTCAGAAGGGTCACGATGCTATTCTTGTCGTCATTGACCAACTTTCCAAGGTTGCACACTTTCTGCCAGTTAAGGAGACTATTACTGCTAGTCAGTTAGCAGAGCTATATATCTCCAGAATTGTTTCACTCCATGGTATTCCCAAGGAAATCAGTTCAGACCGTGGCAGCATTTTCACTGGCCATTTCTGGGAAAGCTTCCAGAAAGCAATGGGAACTCATATTACCTGGAGTTCAGCTTATCATCCACAATCCCAAGGCCAAGTTGAGCGCGTTAATCAAGTGCTTGAAGATATGCTTCGAGCTTGTGTTATATCTTTCGGTAAGAAATGGGAGGAATCTCTCCCGTATGTCGAGTTCTCTTATAACAACAGCTACCAAGCCAGCTTAAAAATGGCCCCCTTTGAGGTTCTTTATGGTCGCAAATGTCGGACCCCTCTGAATTGGTCAGAAACTGGGGAACGACCTCTTGTTGGACCGGACATTATTCAACATGCCGAAGAACAAGTTAGAATTGTCCGGGAGAATCTCAAAGCAGCTCAAGACCGTCAGAAGAGTAATTATGATCGCAAGCGATGGGGTGTGATCTATCAACCTGGTGATCAAGCTTATCTTCGTGTCACTCCGATGAAGGGCACCCGTCGTTTCGGAATCAAGGCCAAGCTAGCTCCTCGCTATATTGGTCCTTTCCGCATCGTGGCTAGACGTAGACAGGTGGCTTATAAATTGGAGTTGCCACCGCAATTCTCCCTTATTCATGATGTCTTCCACGTGTCGCAACTCCGTAAGTGCTTCAAGGAATCTCCGCACCGTGCAGTGGATCATGAGATGCTCGAGCTACAAGATGATCTTTCCTATAAGGAGCATCCGATCCGCATCCTCGATGAAGCTGAACATCGAACTCGTCAGAAGACGACCAAGTTCCTGAAAGTGCAGTGGTCGAATCACACTGAAGATGAAGCCACCTGGGAACACGAGGATCATCTTCGGGAAGAATATCCCGGACTCTTTCCTTCTACCTCCTAAATTCTCGAGACGAGAATTTCTTTTAGAGGAGGAGAACTTGTAACACCCCCTTGTAATAAGCTCTGTGACACTCTGTTAATCTTGCCAAGTCATGATCATTTGCAGTGCCAAGTCTTATGGGTTAATGATCCAATTCAAATTCACATATGTAAATCAACTCAAATTCATAAGTGGAATATGAAGTTGATCAAATACTGTTGGAAAAATGTTCGTTAAATGGCAAATAATCCAGGGTCATTTATAAAACCATCATCAAAATATTTGGAGTTAAATAAATGGCCCAAACATTTTGAAACAGCACCAAAACAGCAATATTAAATCCATTTAAAATCATTTCTAATTCAAATGGAATTCAAATTCACCCAAATCAGTTTTTGGTGTAAGGCAATATTGCTCTGCAATATTTGGATCAACTTTCACATTTTACAAAAAGGCAAAAGTGACCCAACTATTACAAAACAGAAAATAAACAAGAAATAGAAAATGAGAGAAAAAAAGAAAAATGCTTACACTGGACTGGACCTAGTGCACAGTGCACTGGCCCAGCCCAGCAGGCCCACCTCGTCTCTCTCCCTCGCGTGTCGACTCCTCCCTGGCCGAGCGCCCGCGCTCCGGTCGCCCGGCGACACGGCGACGCCCCGGCGCCCACCGACAGAACAGGAGGCGGAGGGGGATAAGGGCGAAGCCGAGCCATTCCCCCTGGTCTCTCCCCCACTCTCTCTTCTCTCCCTCGCCTCGCCTCTGTGTTTTCCCCCTCCAGATCCAACTCCAGCCCAGCGCCGCCGTCGCTGCGCTTCGCCACCGTCGTGGCCAGCGGCCTCCTCGCGTCGGCTGCCTGCGTCAGGGAGGACCGCCGTGCACCGCCACGTCTACAGTTGGCCTCCGCTGGAGCAGGGAACCACTACAGCAGCAGAATCAACGCCGCCTCCTCCGTTCGGTCGCCACCGTCTTCTTCGTCTCCGGCAACTCCTCTGCAGCTACTAAACCTCGCACCGGCCACCGTGTGCCCCTACGTGAGCACTGCTGCCTTCTTCCTCTCTCCCCTAGATCTTTTCGTGGCCGTAGCCGTCTCGCCGCACTGTCGTGCTCCGGCCACCGCCTGCAGCTTCGCCATCACGGCCACGCTTGCCGTCGAGTTCAACCGAGCTCGGTTTTGGGTCCAGCCCGTCCGTGCGAGTCCAACGCGCCTCACTGCGCTGCTAGCCGAACCCTCTAGCCCCATTTGCACCTGCGACTGAATGCCTGTCTCCGCCGCGGCTTGAAGCCAGCGAGATTCCGGCCACCTCCGGCCCGGACACCACCGCCGTTGGGTGCTCGCTGCACTGCCCGTTCGAAAGCACCCAAGCGCGCCCGAAACCGAGCCCCGTAGCCGTTTTCCGACGAGCTCCGGTGAACTTCCGCCGCTGGAGAGGTCGCCGGCGCGTCTCCGGCCGCCGTGCTGGCGTGGCACCCACGTGGCACCACCTGGGCCACTGACTGGTGGGCCCAGGGACCCCACTTTGACCTCGTTGACCAGGGTCAACGCGGCACTGTTCACCCCATCTCGCTGACGTGTGGGCCCCCGCGGCTAATTAACCTAATTTAACATTTAATTAAATAGAATTAATTAGTTTAGCCTAATGTCTCACTGACAAGTGGGGCCCACCCCCTAATTAACCCTGTGGATTAAGTTAATTCACTGTTAAGATAAACAGAGACTGACATGTGGGCCCCACATGTCAGGATTGACTCTGGTCAGCGCCTGTTGACCGTTGATGTCACAGTGATGTCATGCTGACATCATAATTCATTTTCTGTAAATAAATAAATTCACGTCCGTGGCTGTACAGACTTCACGTCCGTGGCTGTACAGAACCGTGCTTTTCATAACCGTGTTTCTCGAATCGGCCATTCCGTGCCTCACAAAGTAAACAGTTAGTATTGACATCTGAACCCAATTTCATGGTGTTTTCGCAGCAAACACACGAACGTGACTCTGCGTAGCACCAAACCTTGCGAACGAGTCAACGGAATCATTTTGAATAGAAAGACAAGCGAACATGACTCTATATAATACAACACCATGCCTTTGTGGGCTTCACGCCCGTGCCTGTGACCCGAAACACTGCAACACAGAAAGCCATGAACGTACATGCCTTCATGAGTTCACAAGTCATGACACTACTTGGTACAGAACCATTGCTGTAGAGACTTCACGTTCGTGATTTTACAAACTGCGTCTCTCAAATCGGCAATTCCGTGCCTCACAAAGTAAACAGTTAGTGTTGACATCTAAACCCAATTCCGTTGGGTTTCTGCAATAAACGCACGAACGTGACTCTGTGTAATACTAAACTATGCCTCCATGGGCTTCACGTCCGTGCTTCCCCGTCTGAATGAGTCGACGGAATCATTCGGAACACAAACACATGACTCTATATAATACCCCACCATGCCTTTGTGGACTTCACACCCGTGCTTGTGACCCGAAACACTGCAACACAGAAAGCCACGAACGTACACGCCTTCATAAGTACACAACTCACGACGCTACTTAGCACATAACCGTGACTCTATGTAATACCACACCATGCCTTTGCGGGCTTCACGTCCGTGACTGTGACCCGAAACATTGCAACACAGAGAGCCACGAACGTCCATGCGTTTATGAGTACACAAGTCATGACGCTACTTAGTACAGAACCGTGGCTGGACAGACTTCACGTCCGTGCTTTTCATAACCGTGTCTCTCGAATCGGCCATGCTTTCACCTTCATGTCGGGGCACAGTGACGTGTGTTCTTTACTTGAAAAACATGCCTTCTACATCCACGTGACTGTGCGCCTAACAAGGGAGGAACGCCAGCTCAGATAAAGTGCCTTTTCTACTACTAAATTGTGGCTCGTATGACTTCAGTTCCATGCGTCTTACAGTGGCTCCTCGCTCAGAGAAAACGTCTGTAAACATACTCACACACTAACGTGACTCCGCCTAATTGAAAAACATGCCTCAATAGCATTGACGTCCGTGCCTATCCAAGTGAACGAGTAAGCGGAATCATTTGGACCATAAAGACGCACGTGTTGGACGTACTGACCGTTCATCCATGAATGTAAATGAATCAGTCGCAAAAACATTTTGATATAGGCACAACGATCACACAAACGAAATAACACGACGACAATGCAACGCATAAATGCCTTACAAATTCATGATAGTACAAAAGGCCACATGCGCCAACGCAACGAAGAAACACGCACAAGAGAAGATGACAAAAGAAGAAGGAAGACGCAGAAAAATGACCCGCTCCAAGCTCTCTACCTACACTCCAGCAACCTTCTTGATGAGTTGCTGGGCGTGGATATCCTCAATCTCCTTCTTCGTCGTCTCATGACCTTCCTTGACAGCAGCAAAGGAATCCTCCACCAGGCTCTTGTACTTGACGAGGAGCTCCGCCTTCTCATCCAAAAGTTCCCCCGCGACGCCCGACAGCTTCCCCACCAACGCACTGCTCTCCTGATACAGCTTCTTCCAGCGGGCGGCCTCCTGATCCTTCTGGTCGAGCTCATTGGCAAGCTTCTCATTCTCACACACAACTCGAAATATGAGACCAGTGGACTTCTCCACCAAGGCATTGCTCTGCTGCACCAACTTTTCTAAGCGAGCGATGAACTCCTGCTGCTTAATTAGCTCATCGAGCACGTCGTCGCTGGCTAAGGAATTCGGTATTGCCATCTTGCCGAGATCGTCTCTACGGCGAATGCGCTTGTGAGAGCAATTGCCTCGACGCCAGAGATCGTTCGAGACCTGGGCAACAGGGCAGGATATCCCTGCCGCCGCTACTGCGTAGCGGCAGCACCTCTCTCTTCTTTCCGCGGCTTTGGTCCTCGCTGCCTGGTTATTTGAACAACCAGAACCCCTCTTACCGGCCATGGCACAAGCAAGGAGCTACAAGCAAAAAAGAGGTGCGTGTCTCTGGAGAATTGTGGACGAGTACAAACGTGGAGTGTTCCATGAGTAGGTACCTTTTATAACATATGCACAGCGGTCAGACGGTCAAACGGATTAACCGACGCCTCGAATTCTCACAATCACTCTTAAATACCTTGAACTATGCACGCCTAGAAAACACCAGTACTCTCCTTTCGTCTCCCCGTGCGTTTGTCCACACTACAACCACTCAACTTCTTCCTAATCGTCCGTATATATTCCACAGAAGACATCTCAAACACAGTTAACTCGTCTCACTGAAAACATTTGGCCCACAGAGGCATGTATGTGCTTCACTTCACGAACGTGCCTTCTTTGCAAGTAAGTTCGCCACTCTCAAAGTGAACTTACCGTCTACATCCGTCTGTAGTCCAGAGAAGTTACTGTCAAATTCCTACTATTTTTCGTTGTCCCATTTTTTGTTTTGAAATCGTATTTATATCAAAATCTTTCTACATCCACGAATTAACTTGAACGCGTCTCAAGGTGATTCAGTGAAAACGTCTGTAACACACGCAGACACAAACATGATTCTCCATAATACCAAACCATGCCTCCCTGGAACGCACGACCGCGACTCTCCACAACAAAGGAACGTCTCGACAGGGAAAACATTTCATAGACAGAGTCATGAGTGTGCCTGTTGCATTAGTAACACAGCGCCAACTCGGCTTCACTTCCACGCACCTCACAGTGACTCGCCAGAGAAAACGTATGTAACACACGCAAGCACAAACATGACTCTGGCTAATAAGAAGACATGCCTCCGCCGGATTCACGTCCATGCCTCTCCAGGAGAACGAGTGAGCGGAATCATTTGGAAATACCAAAGCATACCCCCCGTGGGAACCCGACTCTATCTAATAGGCAAACGTGCTTCCTTTGACTTCATGTCCATGCCTCTCCAAATGAACCGGCGAGCGGAATCATTTGGAACACAAAGAACCATGATCGTGACTCTGAGTAACGGCAAACCATGCCCCCGTGGGTGTCACCACACTAAAATCAAAAAATGCTAGCGTCCCACCGACTGAAAGTTAAGCAAGCAAGCAAAAAACAAGCTCATCGAAGCCCACAGAAAGTTGCACCAATCTTGATGTCCAAACGGACGGTCAAAGATTCGAGACGGTTCGCCATTTCCATGGGAGGGTGAGTGCTGGTGGCCTCACTTCCACGCGTCTCACCGTGAATCATCAAAGAAAACGTCTGTAACACGCGTAGGCACGAACGTGACTCTGTCTAATAGGTAAACGTGCTTCCTTTGACTTCATGCCCATGCCCCTCCAAATGAACTGGCGAGCGGAATCAATTGGAACACAAAGAACCATGAACGTGACTCTGGGTAACGCCAAACCATGCCCCCGTGGGTGTCACCACACTAAAATAAAAAAATGCTAGCGTCCCACCGACTTATAGTTGAGCAAGAAAAAAACAAGCCCATCGAAGCCCACAGAAAGTTGCATCAATCTTGATGTCCAAACGGACGGTCGAAGATTCGAGACGGTTCGACCATTTCCCTCTCTCGCTCTACTACCTTCTTGCTTTTCCTTTCGCACCGAAAATCTCGAACACTTCGCCAGTTCCCCTCTCTTGAACACCCTCCTCTCTCCTTTTGCCCCCATTCTCCAAACCAACAGACCAACCAAAAATTGAAATCGAGTTCGCCTCACCCACCAGACGCCATCCACTTCGAGATACAGACAGTCGGTCGGTGCCTGCGACAGTACCAAAATCCTCTCCCGGCGGCGGTGACTGACGGTGAGGACATGTGCTCTCAATACGGGCGGCGGAGATACCAACAGAGAGCAAGGACAAAAACCAGCCGATGGATGCGACAAATCCCTCACAAGCAATCGAAGGTAAAAAATATTAATCCATTACATTCCATTACCACAGGTCGATCGAAGCGACTTTTTGCCCTTTTTCACGGACATGAACCCTAGCCGCCACAACAACCGTGTTTTCGAATAGTCTGTTTAAACTTGTCTAACAAAATTGAAATAGGGTAGACACATGTGCAATAGAATGCTACCCCTACCCGCCACAGAAATTTGCTCGCGAGATATTTGCTTAAAACATACTGTACATGCCAGAACTATCTAGGACACCGCTGTAGATGCAAACCATGAGAGCATTCTTACACATCAAACCTGATTCTTACACGAGATTCTATATATCCGTTGATTGTATCTGTTTCAAATTATGTGCCTCTCTCATATTAAAATCCGTGCTCCAAGAATAGGTCTGCTTGTGCTTATAGCGTGAAACAACCTGTGCCTCTCCGACAATGCTATTTTTTTGTCCACGGGATGCATCTCCTCTTTTGCTGTGAAATTCAATTCTGCTTCTAGTGCTGCTAACACCTGGCCATTTTTATGCAGCAAGGACTGGTAACAAGGAAAATAGGATACCTGCGGAAGAGCCTGCTGTGCAGCAAGGTACTATAAAAGGCTCACATGATCCATATAATAAAAACTATATAGCAACAGCAGCAAGTTAACCACTTACCTCCACACAATCCTGGAAAATTACACTTCATTGAAATTTTTCACACAATGTATTATTATTCATTCAAAAACATTTTATCTTATCCTCTAAACCTTACAATTATTCCTCCAATTTACAGAATATCATTTGTGGTGTATTTTGCCTATAAAAAAACACTTCCCCTCACTTCACTGAACTTCGCAGCAGCCATACTGCTCACACCTGACCCTAATTTCTATCACTGATTGACCAAACCAAGGGTGAGGAAGACTTGATATAACAAGAAAAGAATGGATTGATTACCTTTTTAGGTCAAGAAATGAAAGAAAGGGCTATTTTATGAGTTTATCTACATTAAGTTTCAGATTCTTTATGTACAGTCGTGGAAGAGATAGTTTTAAAACTATATTCCATTTTTTCGATGATACTACATCCTCCTTTTCTTACATAATCATCGTGCAGGTCATGGAGGAGGAGATATTGAAACGATGCTGTCTGAACTTAATACTCCCTCCGTCCCAAAATTCTTGTCTTAGATTTATCTAGATACGGATGTATCTAATACTAAAACGTGAGTTGATACATCCGTATTTAGACAAATCTAAGACAAGAATTTTAGGATGGAGGGAGTATTCAATATCCAAAGCCACTAGGCATCTCTCCTGATCCATCAGAAAAAAGAACGAAGCAGAACATGGACAACGAAGCACCTGAGCAAGTGCCAGCACTAGCTTACAGCAGGGAGGGCAACAAAAAATAAGTAACTAGCAGCAGAAAAGAGAGGCAATCAGAAACCAAGACATTTGTTCCTCCTACAGCAAAAAGACAAAAGAGAAAGGACAAAACTCAACTCATCATTGATGGTACTACCTTGCAGCAGTAGCCAAGTCCTCTAATGGTACTCCCACCAGCAGTTCCACACGTCAAGAATAAACTAACTGAAGGCAAGAAGAAAAACAAACGAGGGTGGAAGAAGACGAGGATGATGCCAGCAAAGAGCCAGAGTGTGATACTGCCGACGATGGCACAAAACATGATGATGATTTCATTCCTACAGAGGGCGATGATGCCGCAGAGAACAACAGTGGCACCGCAGAGGACAGCAACGATGATGTAAAAGACATTTCTCTACAAATTTTTGTTGCCACCTTTCACCCATCAAAACCAAATGATCCTCTCTAACAAAACCCTCTTTCTCTCAACAGCGAAAATCAAACCGGAAGCGCACAAAGAGGACAAAGACAAGCAGAAAAGAATTGGCAGCACCAACGGATGATGAACATGACGCAACAACAAATGAGGACAAATGCAAAATCAAGGCAGGGGCAGCATTTGTTCAGGTCAATAAAGCATGGAATATGCTTGAAGAACGTCACCAACAAGATGTTAGGACGGCCGGATTTGCCAGCATAGAGAAATGCCAAATAACACGCTCCATCTGCAGACCGCTTGCAGCACACATCTACGACAATTTGGACACAGAAAGCATGACAATAACGTTCGGTGACGCTGATGAACAAAAGCAAATAAAGATAACAAAGGAAGGCATCCACAAGGTGTTTGGATACCCAAACGGCACGCAGAAGTCAGCACCAAGGCCACGGACTTCCACCGATACAATGAGGAAACTAGTCTCAGAACTTGGCCTCAACAGTCTGAATTTCAAACATGAACATCTGTTTGAAAAGCTAAAAGAATTGGTACAACTAGACGACCCAGAATCAAATAGGAAATCAGTTAAAATATTTTTCCTTATTTTTTCCACAACGTTGTCTGTGGGACAACCGCCTCTATCTTCAGCCAACAAGCGATAATGGTCAAGGACATGGACTATGAACAAATGGCACATATGGATTTCTGTGAGGTAATCGTCGAAAGGATTAAGGCAGGAGCCATAGAATGGCAGAAGCACATGACGTTGGATCAGGAAAAAAAGATCAAAAAGCACCTCAATGGTTTGGCACAGGGACCAGTAATCATGTACCTCGACTCCCTGCTGCTGCCAACCGACAGGAAAGAAACGCGGAAGATTGCTGAGAGAATGGACAAGACCTCATTACCACGAGCAAACCATCTAAAAGAGAGTGACCTAGCGAAAATAGCTAGAGCAGACATGAAAAGGGACGGAAAAGCACGACCGGATGACTATGAATTTGGCAAGATACAGGTATGCCTCTGTTTTATATAAATCCGTTCTACCGAAACAATGCAGACATGGAAAGGAACGGCAGAGAGGATATTCTATACCAGCACAGCATCACCTTCGTCTTCAATACAAATGATACCAGCACAACAACAGAAGCACCAGCACACGACCAAAGTGCTACCACCTCCACCCAAGCGCCAACACAAAGCACGTGTCAGCACGAGTGGAAGCAGGGAGCCCGACACAGGCACCAGCACAGGATCAGAAGAAATATTCGGAATGATAAAGGAATTTTTGGAAAAAGTGCTTGACGAAGCAAAACAGTTACCTGGAGTAACCACCAGGGTTGAACACCAATGCATCGAAGAGGAGAGATTGGATCAAAAATCCAAGAAGTCAGTGGTGCAACAAACAATGTCCCTGGTCGAAGCTTTCGAACAACACAGAGAATTTCAGGACATGATTTGCAGAAAGAACTTAATAGACGAGGCGACGCTGCAGGTGCTAGATCAAGCAGATGCAGGAGCCACAACTACACTAGTCGATGGCAACCGCACGAAAGAAGTCGTAGCCGCAGCAGAAGCAGGAGGAAGAAGGAAAAGAAAGAAGGAAGAAGAACACCAAGAAAACGAACACCAAGGGAAGAAAAGAATAACAAAATCAAGAACACAAACCTCGAGAATTAAACAGAGGGAGACAAAAGAACAGAACAAGGTGCAAAAAGACCAGAGCAAGAAGTACGTATCAACCAACACAACAAGTACCAAAGAACATCAAAACCAAGGTACAAAAGTAGCTGCAGAAGCAGAGCATCAACAAGAGAAACAGGTAAATGAGAACAATACACCATCCATCTGACTCAAAAGCCATGCTTTCAAACTTGAACTTAAAAAATAGGTCTTTCATACTGTCAGGGACACGGCAACAGAATGCCACCCCAACATAAAGGCCAACAGCAGCATGATGCCAAGAACACCGAGCAAGAGGATGCAAGCAATAAAACAAGCAACCCCACAACAGATAATGCTCCCTCAAGAACGTCCACAAGAGCAGTACAAGAGACGAACAAGATCGGAACCAGCAAACATGTGAGTATAAAAATCAGTTTCTTCTTTCTAAACTAGATACGGTTTTGAGTTAACTAACAAATCTGCAACGAAATATACACTCAGCTGGACAAGCATCATCTTGGCAGTCCCGCAAACAAGGCACGGGCTGATCTACCATCGACCGTTAACAGCACACAAGATAAACAAGAAGAAAACAACAAAGGAGAGGTAAAACTTCGAAACCCACTTTGCCCAATACCGTTAACTCATAATGTTTCATCTATCAGGTATTACAAGCACAGCAAAAACAAGAGGCTGCCCATGCAAAACAGAAAAATGATGGACAAGAGCTTTTCAGCGCCACAGTGTCGGGGACGAATCCGCGATCACCTATGGGACCCAGGGAAGGACCCCTTTACGTTCGGCAGGGAGAGACGGTCGCACGAAGAGCAAATCTAGCGAAGAACACGACAGTGCACGAGAGAGATTTACCCAGGTTCGGGCCGCACGGATGCGTAAAACCCTACTCCTGCTTTTTGGTTTATTATCTGTATGATTGTTCTAGCTCCAGGAGCGCTACAGTACCGAGTAGCTGCGTACAATACTGGAGTTCTCCATCTCCCAGTTCCTCTTTTTCTCCATGTTGCCTATGGGCCTCCTTTTATATGCACAAAGGGGTCACCAACAGGTGGCAAACAGTAAAGGTAGAGGTGGAAAGTTGCTACAGTAAGGCCATTATTACCAGGATGACATGTCCTACCTACCACTGACGGCAGGGGACAAGGGCATTAAATGCCCATGCCTTTGCTGTCCACATACATGTACCCGGACGTCTTGGACGTGGGAAAAGCCTATCCCACCTGCTCCTGCACCGCTAGCTACAGTGTACCGCCGTCTACACAGTGCCCTGCCACACACGCTTGGAAGGACCCAGAGCGCCACGCTGGCAGAGGCACCGGAGCAGCACAGTAGCACAGTGGTACAGTAACGCTTGCCGCGGCAAGACCTTGCCGCACCTGACAGCTTGCCGCGCAAGGTAACTTGCCGGGGCAAGTACCTTGCCGCAGCTGCTATCTTGCCGCAGCCAATACCTTGCCGCAGCCAATGACTTGCCGGGGCAAGTACCTTGCCACGGCAAGTACTCTGCTACAGCAAACCTCAGGCTGGGCCTCAGCTGTCCCTCCCGGCAAGCTCCTCTTGCCGGGGCCTTAACTCTTGCTTTGTATACTTTGTTCTTGAATGGCTTAATAATCTTGAGCTTCTCTCTGGCTGTCCTCCCGCGAGCCTGGCCACGGGATGCTACTACTGCCCGTGCACAAGTACGGGGTACTAGGGTACCCCTATTCTAGTACACCGACAGGAGCCCCCGGGCCTGGGCCACACACGGTGTCGGGCGTTGTTGGGCCAGGCCCAAACAGTGCACGGGCACGCGTGGCTGGGATAAGCCGAAACGTCTCTATGCTGTTTAATTGCACGCTCTCCCACCCGTCGCGCGTTGAATGCGAAGCGTGGGAAGCATGCGCAGTTATCTCGAATGACGAAGGGGCGGATGGTTCCGCATCTTTCCCCATAAAAGGAGGGACCTGCAGAAGCACTCACACACCCCTCTCACCATTCTCGATCTCCAAATCTCCGCCTTCTTCTTCCTCCGCTCCAAAACAAAGCGGTTTCCCAATCCTCCGCCACCGCGCGCGTCCGCATCTCCCTCGGTCCTCAGCTCCGCCTTCGCCATGCCTCCCAAAGGAGAAAAGGGGAAGACGGGGAAGTCCTCAAAGACGGAGACCCAGGCGCAGTTGAAGAGGCAGAAGTACGCGCTCTTCGCTCCGACGCTCACGGGGGCGGATCTGAAGGCCAAGTTCCAAGGCATGTGGGCCGCGAGGACCAAGGCGCATCCGGCCACCCGCGTTCGCCCAGCCACCGACGAGAGCGAAGTGAGCAAGTACCCCTTCTTTGCTTGCTACTTTTGGTGCGGGCTCTGCCCACCGTACTCGGATTTCTTTAGCGACATCATGTACACCTTCAATCTCCATCTGCTGGATCTCACACCGAATGCCGTATCCACCATGGCAATATTTGCGCATCTGTGCGAGAACTTCGTCGGCGTCGCACCCAACACCGCGCTGTTCAGGCATTACTTCACTCCCCGTGCTGAAAAGGGGGAGCCTCTCACTGTTGGCGTCTCGTTCGTTTCAAGATTGGGCGCCAAGGAGCATTATCTGAAGGGGGATCTCCGCCCAAGATGGGGAGAAATCCGGTCTGAATGGTGTTGGATCATTGACGACGAGCCGCCACCATACTGTGAGCTTCGCAAGACCCCAGCAGCGCGTGGCACAGACTGGAGCGATCTGGATCCCCAGGACAAAAAGCTGGAGATTGCCGCTACCAGGATCATACGGCTCAGGGAGGCCGGGCTCACCATAGGGATGGTTGGCGCAGACTTCCTCCGCTGCCGCATTGCTCCGCTGCAGCAGAGAGGAAGGCCGGCCTCTGATTGGAAGAACCCAGCCGATATCATGCGGCTGCGCCCTGGACTGATCAACAACTTCACAGTTCTGCAGCACGACTTTTTCATGCGAGAACTGTTCAAGCAAGAGACAGATCCAGAGAAGCGCGACAAGGCGTTCACGCTGCCGAAGCACATCGTGCCCCTTTGCAACAACTCCGCATTGAGTGCAATCATCGCTATGATGCCGCTCTGCAATGCGCACAGCGTTGAAGCAACTTGGGATGTGCCGCTCGAAGAAGACGTGCGGCGATTCTTTGACTCCACGGTCGAAAAGCAGGTCCGGGTGGAGGAGTGGCTCGTCCGCAACACCACTGAGCAAGAAATAGAATTCATTGCTCGAAGAGTGGAGGAGGACAGGCTCGCTAGGGAAGCTGGCGATTTTGGTTATACTTTGGCGGAGCTCGACGAGGCACAAAAGGAGAGCCTTGCCGAGCAGGGGATGCTTGCCGGGAAGGGCGAGCTCGCCGCACCCGGCAAGGATGTCGGGCCAAGCCAGCCTGCCGACGAGTCAGGCAGCTCGGAGGATGAGGGCTCCTCTTCCGAGGAGGGCACCAAAAGCCCACCGCAGTCAGAGTCCCCAGCCCCTCTGAGGAGGAAACGCCTTCGCAGGCTTGGCAAAGTGGCTGAGCGGCAAGAAGTTCAACAACCGCCGGAGCGCCGTTCGACGCGCTCGACCGCGGCAAGGGCTGGTGCTGCGGGAGCATCTCACGCGGCCCCGGCAACTGGAGCAGGGTCATCAAAGACCGCTGCTACTACCCCCGCCAAGCGGCCAAGGAGCCCAGCTCCCCCTCCTCCCCCTCCTCACACGGAGGCGGACTTTGATTTTTCCGCTCTCAGCGAAGAGGACGATGAGGAAGAGTAAGTTCCCTTGCCGCGACCCTCAATATTTGTAAGGTTTTGTTTCTGTCCTCACTTGTCGCGCTCCGGCCTTGCTTCCGCAGGGAGGAAACCTTGGCGGAGAGGACAAGGAAGAGAGCTAAGGTCTCGACGAGCAAGACCGTGGTGGTCGTCGAAGATGAGCCCACGGCAACCACCGGGAGAGCGTCTGAGACCATCCCGACCAGCTCGGAGCCCACCCCTCGTCGCAGCCCCTAGCGCAGCCCCCAGCGTAAGTATTTCAACTACCTTTCGCTGGCGGTCGCTGAGGAACAAGCATTTTGTCACTGACATCTTTGGGCGTGTAGGAGAGGAGCAGCAAGTGGAGCCATCTGAAAGTGCTCCAGAAGTACCACCCCCCTCGACCACACCGCCAAGGAGAAGATCTCCGGTAAGGGCTCCCACTAGCGAGCCAAGCCACGAAGAGGAGCCGGCAAGCGCCGAAGTGCCAAGCACCAGCGCTGGCGACCCCACCCCAATGACAAACGTTGACGGGGGAGGGGAGCCCACCGCTCCTGAGCTCAACACGGGTAAACCCACTTGCCGCAAAACTCTTTCTGCTTTCTTTCTTTTGTCTTCTTGAATTTCTTCCTGAAGCTCTTTTTGCTTTACTTCTCGGGTTGGCAGAGCCCTCCTCGGTGGAGCCAATGAACATTGACTCTCCTGCCGAGGAGAACACCACAGGGGCCGTCGACGACGAGGCCGCCAAGGCCGCCGCTGCCAAGGCCGACAAGCTGGCAGCCGACAAGCTTGCCGACGAAGAAACTGCCAGGGCTGCCGAAGAGGCCGGCAAGGCCGCCGAGGATAATACCGCCAAGGCGCCCACCGATGAAGCCGCCAAGGCTGCTGAAGCTGAGGCCACCCAGAAGGCTGCTGAGGAGGCCGGCGAGGGAGCCGGTGGTCGTACTGACGGCCCTGAGGCCACAGGAGCGCCAGGCGCTACTCCGACCACGGGTCCCTCAACCACTGACGAGGCGGCAGCGCCCAACTCGCCTCCGCCAAGCAAATACATCCGGGTCGGCGAGAACGTCTACGTCAGCCTCCCCTGGACGGTGGGCTCCAGAGCACCAACCGAGGAGGATGTTGTGGACGAGGAGATCCTTGCCGCTGCTGGGCTCCAGCTTGTGGATGCGCCAGGCGCCAGCAGCAGCAGCACGTCTGAAGAGGAGCAACTGCTTCAAAAGCTGCTGAATCTTCATCGCGCCCGACGGGAGAAGCTAGCTTCCAGGGAGGCGCTCATCGAGAAGGCCGAAGCTGACATGTTGAGGCGCGCGGAGATCTTGGCGGACGTCCGCGCGCGATCTCTTAATGCGCTAGAGGTCAAGCGGGCACAGCTGGCCGAAGAACGGCAGGCCCTCCTCCTGATGAAGCAAGACATTGAACAAAAACAGGAGGAGACCGCCAAGGAGTTGTCTGCTCAGGCCGGTGATCTGAACCAGCGGAAAGTGGACCTTGATGCCCACGAAGAAGAACTTGCCGAGCGCAAGAAGAAACTTGCCGAAACCCTCCAGCAGAAAGACGAGGAGGTGTCAAGACTTGTCGCAGAGCGGACCCAGGGGCAGGCACAAAAACACCAGAAGGAAATCGAAGCCTTGGCCCAAGAATACGCTAGCAAGTTGGTGGAGGCCACCAACGCTGTCGCTGCTGCAGAAGTGAACAGGAAGGAAACGGAGGAGAAAGTGGCAAGACTAGAGGCCGCCCTCAAGGAAAACGGTGACAAGCTCTCAACGCTTGAAAGTGAGAGGGCAAAGGTGACCCACACTTTGGCGGAGATGCAAGTTACCATAGCCAAGAAGAACAATCTGCTTGCCGCCGCCAACGACTCCAGAGCAGACCTGAAGCTGAAGCTGACCACGCTGAAGGAGACGCTCGACACCACCAGAAAGCGCGAAGGGCTTCTAATGACAGAGCTCCAGAAGGAAAAGGGTCTGCTTCAAGACGCTATTGCAACCCACAAGAAGTTCAGGGATAACATGGGGATCTTCACAGACAGGCTTGCCAGCGCCGCCGAGGACATCGACAAGGAGCTGACTGCCCTGAAGGTGCCGGACTTCGGGTACTCCACCGACAAGAACACGCAAACTAGCGTCAAGCTAGCCGAGTTCTTCGACGGAGTAGTAGAAGCACTCCAACAGCTCCAAGTCAATCACAAGGCTCAACTGGCCGACGAGTCACGCAGGCTTTGCCGGGGAGTTCTCCGGAGGTTGTTGGTGAAGATAGCATACAGAAACCCGGGCGTCGACTTCAGCAACATCTTCAAAAGCTTGCCGAAGGGATACAACCCCGCGCCACTAGAGGCCCTTGTCGCGCCCATCGTGGAGAGGGTGGACCAAATCCAGAGAGTCGAAGGCGAGCACCGCAATTAGAGAGCCCATTCTTCTCCCTCCTTGCCGCCGCTAGACATGTTAAAGAACAATCTGTTTAAGCCGTGGCAACTTATCTTGTAATATAACTTGCAATATTTTGGAGTTAATGCATGTCATCTCCCTTGAGCAATTTCTTTCTTTGTGTGTACTTGCCCTACGCTTATAGGGAACTTGCCGGTGCGCGCACCATTGCCGCGAGCGCTGGGTGCGGGACTTCAGCAGCCTGCTGGCGGTGCCGTTGCCGGCAAGCAACCTTGTCGCGCTCAGTGCAGCCACTTAGGTTGTTGAGCGGACTCGAAACAAGGTAAGGGCGCGACCGATTACGCTTAGGTTCCGTCGCGCACAGGTTTTCCATACAAAGAGTAGTATCGTTTTAGGAAAATAACCTTGAAAATAAAAAAGAATTTGATTGCTCAAACTTTGGCACTTAGCTTTGTCGCTGATCTCTCCGCGGCAAGGTCTTGTCACTGCTTGCCGTTGTCTCCTTCCCGGCAAGGCAAAGTTTCTTTGAACGATGCCTGGTCCACGCCTGGTCCATATCATTATCCCATCCCCCCCGGCAAACTTGTGCGTGAGGGAAGCTTCTGTCTCTTCGAGAAAAAGAAAGAAGAGAAAATAAAGATATAGGAGCTTGGCGGCTCGTTAATGCTTACCGGGGAGGCTGTACTGCACAGTATGTCAGATAATCATGCAAAATAAAAGTAAACATGAAATCGTCAAAAACTGTGAAATACAAAAGCTTTATTTATGCACAGGGTCTGCGCCTGGCTTTGTACAAAGGATTACATGCAACAGCGGCAATACTTGTACAAAAGGTGGTTGCCGGGGAAGGGCCCGGCAACCGCGCCTTATGGAAAAAACTTACGAAGATGCTCAATGTTCCAGGAATTGATCACTGGAATGCCATCCTCGGTCTCCAGGCGGACAGCGCCGGGCCTGGTGACTCGTTTCACCCGATAAGGGCCTTCCCACTTTGGCGTCAACTTGTTTGAATTCTTGGCCGATCGAACGCGCCGAAGAACAAGGTCGCCTTCCTCGAGACTTCTGGCATTAACTTTGCGGCTATGGTAGCGACGCAAAGCTTGCTGGTAGCGAGCAGCTCTCACAGCAGCCTGAAGACGATCCTCCTCGAGGAGCATAGCGTCATCTTGCCGCAGTTGCTCTTGCTCAAGCTCATCGTAAGCGAGCACTCGAGGTGACCCGTATACGAGTTCCGTGGGGAGAACTGCCTCTGCTCCATAAACTAGAGCAAAAGGCGTCTGGCTAGTAGCTCGATTTGGCGTCGTCCTGATCGACCAAAGAACCACTGGCAGCTCCTCGATCCAGTTCTTGCCGCACTTGCGCAGCCTGTCGAAAGTTCTCGTCTTGAGCCCACGCAGCACTTCAGCATTTGCCCTTTCAGCTTGACCGTTGCTTCGCGGGTGAGCAACAGAAGCGAAACAGATCTTGGCGCCAAGGTCTTCGACATACTGCATGAAGGCGTGGCTCGTGAACTGGGTACCGTTGTCGGTGATGATCCTGTTAGGAACACCAAAGTGACAAACAATTCCCTTGAAGAACTTGATGGCTGATTGTGCTGTCACCTTCCTCACTGCTTCCACTTCTGGCCACTTCGTAAACTTGTCGATGGCCACATACAAGTACTCGAAGCCCCCGGTGGCACGGGGAAAGGGGCCGAGGATGTCGAGCCCCCAGACCGAAAATGGCCAGGAGAGAGGGATTGTCTGGAGAGCTTGAGCTGGCTGATGAATCTGCTTGGAATGAAACTGGCACGCTTCACACTTGGTTACTAGTGCAGTTGCATCCTGGAGGGCGGTGGGCCAAAAGAAACCTTGCCGGAAAGCCTTTCCAGCAAGGGCTCTTGACCCTATGTGGTGACCACATATGCCTCCATGAATCTCCCCAACACTCCTGTCCTTCTTCCCGGGGAATACACTTCAATTCACACCGTTGGTCTTTTTCTGCACAGCATGTCATCGACAAATTGATAAATTGGACCGTCGGGCTACTTTCTCCGCTCTTCCTGCTCTTCGGGAAGTTCTCCTGTCTGAAGGAAACGGACGATCTGCTGCGCCCACGCTGGAGCCTGTGGCTCGACAACGAGGACTAAAGGCATTTCTTCTGCTGCGGGAACATCAGGCCCTACGGCAAGAGCTTGTCGCTCTACCAGAGCCGGCCGTTCCCCGACGAGCTTGGCGGGAACAGCCGCTTCAACGACAAGAGCCTGGGGCCCTGCTGGAGCGTGCTGTCCTTCAACAAGCTCGTCGGGAGCAGTTGCTTCAACGACGGAAGCCCAAGGCCTCGTCGGAGCATCTTGCTCCTCAGCGCTTCGATCAGGAGCGCCTGCTTCAACGACAAGGACCCGAAGTCTTGTCGGAGCAAGTTGCCCCTTTGCCTCTTGCCTAGGAGCACCCGCTTCAACGACAAGAGCGTGAGGCCTTGTCGGAGCAAGTTGCCCCTCTGCATCTTTGGCGCTGGCTTTGGCAGCCTTCTTGCCGGCGGCTTCGGGGAGCTCTGCCGGGAAGTGGTCGCCAGAAGCCAACTTCCTCTTCCTGCCTTGCCCTACTGAAGGCGTCATGGATGGCTGAGTTAGTTGGAGCACAAAAGTGCCTGGTTCCACAGGCAATTTGAGTGTGGCGCGCTTTGACAAACCATCGGCAATGTCATTCTCAGCACGTGGGACGTGCTCCATTTGTAGGCCGTCAAAGCGTTCCTCCAACTTCCTCACCTCATCTACATAAGCTTCCATCAATGGGCATTGGTAGTTCTTGTTCACTTGCCTGACGACAAGCTGCGAATCTCCCCTGACAATAAGCTTCTTGATCCCAAGGTCTGCCGCGATCCTGAGACCGGCAAGCAACCCCTCATATTCTGCAGTATTGTTCGTCGCCTGTTCCTTGGGAAAGTGCATTTGGACCACGTACTTGAGGTGCTCTTCGGTGGGTGCGACAAGTAGTACGCCAGCACCGGCGCCTTGCAGCGAAAAGGCACCATCAAAGTACATAAGCCACTCTTTGCTTGTCTCCTTGCCGGGGAGAGTCGTCTCTGGGATTTCTTCGTCTGGCGTTGGTGTCCATTCTGCGACAAACTCTGCCAAAACTCGGCTCTGTATGGTTGATGTACTCTCAAACTTGAGACCAAAGCTCGACAACTCCAACGCCCACTCGACAATCCTGCCTGTCGCTTCTGGATTTTGCAAAATCCTTTTCAGCGGGAAGCGAGTGACGACGGTAACTTCATGTGCTTGAAAGTAATGGCGCAGCTTTCTCGAGGCCATGAGAAGGCCGAAAAGCAGCTTCCGCACACCAGAATACCTTGACCTAGCTCCCTGCAGAAGAGAGCTCACAAAGTAGACCGGGCGCTGCACCATTTTCTTCTTTTGTATCACTTCGCCTGACTGCGCAGACGAATCCTTGTCGGCAGCAAAACTTGTCGGGGGAGCCCCCAGCTTGTCGCTGGACGTGCTTGCCGCAGTTACTGCCTCCTCATCCACCTCTCTCTCCGCTACCAGCGCAGCACTAACTACTTGATTGGTTGCCGCTAGATACAGCAACAACTTCTCTTGTGGTTTAGGCGCGACAAGTATTGGAGGAGAGGAGAGGTATCTCTTCAAGTCTTGCAGCGCTGCCTCCGCCTCCGGAGTCCATTTCAATGGACCTGCCTTTTTTAAGATTTTGAAAAATGGCAGGGCGCGCTCAGCTGACTTGGAGATAAACCTACTGAGAGCAGCAACACAGCCGGCAAGTCATCGTACATCCTTGACGTGCTTCGGTGCTTCAATTTGCTCAATGGATTTGATCTTGTCAGGGTTGGCTTCAATTCCACGTTGAGACACAAAGAACCCGAGAAGCTTGCCAGAGGGAACTCCAAACACGCACTTCTCGGGGTTGAGCTTCAGGTTGATCTTGCGCAGATTTACAAAAGTTTCTTCTAGATCTTGAACCAAAGTAGCCCTGTCCTTGCTTTTGACCACTATATCGTCCATATAGGCTTCCACATTTCTGTGCAGCTGAGGCTCAAAAGCAATCTGGACGGCTCTTGCAAATGTTGAACCAGCATTTTTCAAACCAAATGGCATACGTACGAAACAGTATGTGCCACAGGGTGTGATAAATGCGGTCTTTTCCTCATCTTCCTCAGCCATGAAGATTTGATGATACCCTGAATATGCGTCAAGAAATGAAAGCAAATCACATCCTGCCGTGGAGTCAACAATCTGGTCTATGCGGGGCAAAGGAAATGGGTCTTTGGGACAAGCTTTATTGACATCAGTGAAATCAATACAAAGCCTCCATTTTCCATTCGCTTTGCGCACGACAACAGGATTGGCCAACCACGTAGGATGGAGCACTCCTCTGACGAGGCCTGCTGCTTCCAACTTCTTGATTTCTTCCGCAATAAACTCTTGCCGCTCCACAGCTTGCTTTCTGGCTTTCTGTTTGACGAGCCTCGCGTGGGGACAAACGGCAAGGTGGTGCTCAATTACTTTCCTGGGAACACCGGGGATGTCGAACGGTTGCCATGCAAACACGTCGACATTCGCCCGCAGGAAAGCAACGAGCGCGCTTTCCTATTTGTTGTCAAGTGTGGCACTGATGGTAAAGGAACCACCAGTGCCGTCCTCCTTGGCGGGCACCTTCTTTGTCGCCGGCGGAGCGGCTTTGTTCTTTTTGCACTTGCCGGTGGAGCTCTCTGGTGCGTCCTCGACGGCAGCGCAGCACTCCGAAGAGGTGCGCTTGCCGGAGTGGGCACAGGAGCTCTTGCCGGACTTCCTCTTGTTCTCCCCCCCGAGAGCTTCAGCGGCAAGTGCCTTGGCGGCAGTTGCGGCAGCTGCTTCCCGGTAGATCTTGTCGGCGCAAATAAGCGCATCCTTCTTGTCGCAGGGAACTGTGATAACACCTACTGGGCCTGGCATCTTCAACACATTGTAGGCAAAATGAGAGGCTGCCATGAACTTGGCGAGCGCTGGACGGCCAAGTATCCCATTATAAGGCAATGGAATATCGGCAATGTCAAAGGTGACCTTCTCGATCCGGTAGTTCAGCTCGCCGCCAAATGTCACTGGCAGCGTGATCTTCCCTTTCGGCTTGCTCCTTCCTGGATTGACTCCTTGGAAAGTACCAGTTTCCTCAAGCTCGCCGTCAGGGATTTGAAGTTTCCGGAGCACAGCGGGCGAAATCAGATTCAAGCTGGCCCCACCGTCAACTAACATCTTCGTGACCTTGAGGTTGCGGATCGTTGGTGAAACCAACATCGGCAAGCACCCGACCGCCGTTGTGCGGTCAGGGTGGTCCTCAATGTCAAAGACGATAGGCGTGTCGGACCACTTCAGAAGCTTTCTGGCGTCAACAGATGGTTCCGCCGCATTGATCTCTCGCGCCCACTGTTTAAGTTGGCGGTGAGAAGAATGCAACGAAGCACCACCGTCAACACACAAGACTTCTGCGGCTTTCTGAAATTCGTGCTCACTGGATTCTTCATCATCTAGATCATCATCATCATCATCTTTGTCGCGGCCACGAGGAGGCCTGTCTCTCTGCTGCTGCTTGGCCTTGCCGCGACGCCCTCCTCGGGCAGTGCGCTTCTTGCCGGACCCGTCAGCACCTTCTGGGGCCTTCTCCTTGTCGCGCCTCTCATACTCAGCTTTCTGCTGTTCGACAAGCTGCTCGACTCGTCGACAGTTCTGGAGATCGTGCCCCTTGGTGCGGTGGATCTTGCAATATTGCTTGTCGGAGCCGTCCTGCTTGTCGGCAGCCGCCAAGGCCTGACAGTTGGCGCACGTGGCAATCTCCTTGCCGGAGCCCTCGACTTTGGCCTTGTCGGCGCTGCCGTTGCCGCTGGACTGCTCGACGGCAAGCACAGCTTTGCCCTTTTTCTTCCTGTTGTTCCGCCGCCGGCCCTTCTTTGCCGGGGCGGTACCTTCGCTGTCGGAGCTCCCCCCTGCGCCAACACCTTCACCGGGAAGTTTCCTTCCCTCTTCAGCGCGCGCACACTTGTCGGCGAGAGCATATAGCTGGCCAATGTCTCTGACCTTGGTCATCGCCATTTCCTCCCGCATCTTGCGGTTACGCACGTTCTGATGGAACGCGCTAATAACCGCAGTGGGGTGAACATCTGGGATGTTGTACTGTACGCGGCTGAACCTTTGAATGTATTTGCGCAGGGGCTCTCCTTCCTTCTGGGGGATGAGATGAAGATCACTCTCCTGGCCATGAGGTTGATGACCGCCAGTAAAGGGACCAACAAACTGATGGCAAAGGTCCGCCCATGAAGAAATGGAGTTCTCCGGCAAGTGCATGAGCCATGAGACGACGTTGCGCTTTAACACGAGCGGGAAGTAGTTAGCAAGAATCTTGTCGTCTCGTCCCCCGGCAGCTTGCACCGCAATGGTGTAAATGCTGAGGAACTCCGACGGGTGTGTCTTGCCATCATACTTCTCCGGCACGTCAGGCTTGAAAGCCTTGCGATTGGGCCACTGGACCTGCCGCAGCTCACGGGTGAACGCTGGACAACTTACCGCGTACGGCAAGTCGCCAGGATCCCCTGGCGCATGCATGTCCACAGCGGGCCCTGCGCGTCTGTCGGACTGACGATGCGCTTCTCTCCTTCGCTCGATAGTGGTACGAGCGTCTTCTCCTCTGCGTTCCTGAAGAACGAGGCGCTGGTCACGACGAGCTCGCGGGTCAGACGACGCCGTGGAATCATCGCCACGGGCGTCGTTTCGACGTGTCGGCGACCGAGGCCGTCTGGGTGGGGAGTGTACGGTTGTTGCCCCCTCACCGTTCTTGTTGGTGACAGCATTGTCACCAGTTCTCTTGTCGGCCGCGCGCACCGGGTCGGCATCAGCGAAGCTGACAAGGCTCTGAATGGTTGCCCTCCACTCGTCAAGCTTATCTGCTGGTGGGGGAAAGTTCAGGAGCAGCTGCGCACGCGCCAACGCTTCTGCTGGTGAGGGAGGTATCGAGTGGCGTGAGAACTGTGGGATGCTCTTACTCCTAACAGTGTTAGAAGGAGCATCTCCACGCCCAGGCGACCGCACCTCGACCCCGCCAACATGTTGTTGCGTATGGTGACTCCGCGCACCTCGAGATCGATGCGCAAGTTCATTATCCAGGGAGCGCCTGGCACCTGGGGCGTCAGGACGCTGCCTGTCACGGGCTTCTTGTGAAGGCCACGGCGTCTGAACCGGCGTAGGCGTTCCAGAACGCGCAGCACCGTTTCTGGAGCTTGCAGGGCCAGCAGCAGCGAGCAGCGCTGCGTTCCCAGACCCAGCAGCGCCAAGATTGGCGTTGCTGGCCCGGTTTTGGACAGGTGGAGGTAATAGGAGCTCTCGCTCTCCAGTCCCCCCAGCAGCCGCAATCACGTCGGCACCCTCCTGCATGGGAGCAGGCGGGTTGGACGTAGACGCACCGATGGCTGAAGTCTTCTTTTTTGGAGCCATAAGACGGAGGATGGCCCAAAAACTAACGCGCAAATCGCTAGATTAGGTTCACACAACCTCCTTCCCCCTACCTGGCGCGCCAAAGATGTCGGGGACGAATCCGCGATCACCTATGGGACCCAGGGAAGGACCCCTTTACGTTCGGCAGGGAGAGACGGTCGCACGAAGAGCAAATCTAGCGAAGAACACGATAGTGCACGAGAGAGATTTACCCAGGTTCGGGCCGCACGGATGCGTAAAACCCTACTCCTGCTTTTTGGTTTATTATCTGTATGATTGTTCTAGCTCCAGGAGCGCTACAGTACCGAGTAGCTGCGTACAATACTGGAGTTCTCCATCTCCCAGTTCCTCTCCTCCCCTCCACGTTGCCTATGGGCCTCCTTTTATACGCACAAAGGGGTCACCAACAGGTGGCAAACAGTAAAGTTAGAGGTGGAAAGTTGCTACAGTAAGGCCATTATTACCAGGATGACATGTCCTACCTACCACTGACGGCAGGGGACAAGGGCATTAAATGCCCATGCCTTTGCTGTCCACATGCATGTACCCGGACGTCTTGGACGTGGGAAAAGCCTATCCCACCTGCTCCTGCACCGCTAGCTACAGTGTACCGCCGTCTACACAGTGCCCTGCCACACACGCTTGGAAGGACCCAGAGCGCCATGCTGGCAGAGGCACCGGAGCAGCAGCACAGTAGCACAGTGGTACAGTAACGCTTGCCGCGGCAAGACCTTGCCGCACCTGACACCTTGCCGCAACCCATAGCTTGCCGCGCAAGGTAACTTGCCGGGGCAAGTACCTTGCCGCAGCTGCTATCTTGCCGCAACCAATACCTTGCCGCAGCCAATGACTTGCCGGGGCAAGTACCTTGCCGCGGCAAGTACTCTGCTACAGCAAACCTCAGGCTGGGCCTCAGCTGTCCCTCCCGGCAAGCTCCTCTTGCCGGGGCCTTAACTCTTGCTTTGTAATCACGTCGGCACCCTCCTGCATGGGAGCAGGCGGGTTGGACGTAGACGCACCGATGGCTGAAGTCTTCTTTTTTGGAGCCATAAGACGGAGGATGGCCCAAAAACTAACGCGCAAATCGCTAGATTAGGTTCACACAACCTCCTTCCCCCTACCTAGCGCGCCAAAGATGTCGGGGATGAATCCGCGATCACCTATGGGACCCAGGGAAGGACCCCTTTACGTTCGGCAGGGAGAGACGGTCGCACGAAGAGCAAATCTAGCGAAGAACACGACAGTGCACGAGAGAGATTTACCCAGGTTCGGGCCGCACGGATGCGTAAAACCCTACTCCTGCTTTTTGGTTTATTATCTGTATGATTGTTCTAGCTCCAGGAGCGCTACAGTACCGAGTAGCTGCGTACAATACTGGAGTTCTCCATCTCCCAGTTCCTCTTTTTCTCCATGTTGCCTATGGGCCTCCTTTTATATGCACAAAGGGGTCACCAACAGGTGGCAAACAGTAAAGGTAGAGGTGGAAAGTTGCTACAGTAAGGCCATTATTACCAGGATGACATGTCCTACCTACCACTGACGGCAGGGGACAAGGGCATTAAATGCCCATGCCTTTGCTGTCCACATACATGTACCCGGACGTCTTGGACGTGGGAAAAGCCTATCCCACCTGCTCCTGCACCGCTAGCTACAGTGTACCGCCGTCTACACAGTGCCCTGCCACACACGCTTGGAAGGACCCAGAGCGCCACGCTGGCAGAGGCACCGGAGCAGCACAGTAGCACAGTGGTACAGTAACGCTTGCCGCGGCAAGACCTTGCTGCGGCAAGACCTTGCCGCACCTGACAGCTTGCCGCAACCCATAGCTTGCCGCGCAAGGTAACTTGCCGGGGCAAGTACCTTGCCGCAGCTGCTATCTTGCCGCAGCCAATACCTTGCCGCAGCCAATGACTTGCCGGGGCAAGTACCTTGCCGCGGCAAGTACTCTGCTACAGCAAACCTCAGGCTGGGCCTCAGCTGTCCCTCCCGGCAAGCTCCTCTTGCCGGGGCCTTAACTCTTGCTTTGTATACTTTGTTCTTGAATGGCTTAATAATCTTGAGCTTCTCTCTGGCTGTCCTCCCGCGAGCCTGGCCACGGGATGCTACTACTGCCCGTGCACAAGTATGGGGTACTAGGGTACCCCTATTCTAGTACACCGACACACAGCATTCCAGATGACCGATACAGGGGAGAAAGCCTTAGACATACCAGTTGATGACACACCCAGGGCTGGTATACATAGCAAAGAAAAAATGGATGCAGACACGAATATCCCAACCACCGGCGCAAAGGTAAAATTCAACAAGAACCATTTTTCAAAGATTTATAAGGAATGAACTACCCAGTACAACCTGCCACAGTAATGCAAGAATTACAAGGAATGAATCACGCTTTTTCTTTCATGAGACGTAGGAAACAAATGAGAACGCTCATGTCAAAGAACAGCAAGGAGTACAACCGGAGCAAGCCAAAAAACAAGGGCAAATTGTCATTCAAATAGTACCCAGTACCCCAACTAAAGAGCACTTTTCACCTGACAAACACAATCGAGAAGAGATCCCACCAGCATCAAAGACCGAAGAGGTGAAGTTACATGACCTGCTCCTACAACATTAAAAGAAAAAAGTTATGCATACACAGATGAAGTCCCAACTTTATTTATATTTTTTGATTGAACAGAAGAAAGAAACAAATGAAGCAGAAGATGTCTCTCAACAAGCGATAGAAAGTGCTGCTGCCGCTCGACAATGTCCAAAAACTTCAGAAGACAAAGAAGAAGTAACATACACAACACCAGAGACAATGAATGTAGAGGTCAAGCTACAAAACCTGTTTCTATAACATATTAAAAAAATACATCCACAGACAGAAATGCAGACACATTTTAATTGCTTTTTACGTTTCGACAGATGCAAGAAACAGAGGAGAGCACCAAACATTCAAGACCAACAAACACAACAAGATAAGGGCAAGGAACAAGCGGAAGATGTTCTTCCAACGACAGACAGCGTCACCGCTGGAGACCAAGCCAGAAAACCTTCATTGTCCGGACAAGAAATAATAGGGATGGCAGCGGCGCAAAGGATCGAAAAGGTGGAGAGAGATAAGCTGCTTTTATGAAATTAGAAATTGAGTGAACACAGACACAAATGCAGTCTCATTTACTTACCTCTATGTCTCAACAGCCACAGGACAAAAATGACGACACCACCGATGAACAACAAGGCAAAGATCCAGAGGAGGTCCAAAAACCTCCACTGGGCGAAGGAAAGGACGAACAGATAGCAGCGGCGGAAACGACTGAAAAGGTGAAGTTACATTAAAAAAGTTCAAAGACACAGTAAACATTTGAGTATTTTTCTTAGCGAATAGACACTAAACTACAATGAAAATAACGAGAATATTTATTTATTTATTTTTAACCACGCTTTTGCATGATAACATAGAAACCTCAACAAGATAGGCACATGGACACAAGCAAAGAATCAAAGGGTCAGAGTACATTGGAAAAGCATGGAGCTGATATTCCAGAGAAAGAGTCAGACAACAACGAGAAAAACACTGCACCATCGGACAAGGAAGATTATGCTGTCAAACAGGTTGCTGCCACAAGCATGACAGTAACCCAGGACGACACTCAAACAGAACGTGAACCGTTGATCATTCAACACCTGGTCACTAATGAAGGCACAAAAGAGGAAGGGATCAAAGATAGTGATCACATGAGCAAAGCCATCGAACACCTGTACTACAATGTCATGACAGCGACAGAGCAGAAAGGGTAAGTTCATGTTACCACCAAAGAATTGTTTCTTTCAATGATTTCCCCCCTTTAAACATTTTATATGTATATATATATATATATATATATATATATATATATATATATATTGCAGAGACGAGATTTTAATAGAAACAAAGAACTCACAAGTTAAGGTCAGCCAAATGGCACGAAGCTTCAAGACTGGAAATACAGTGGGCAGCGAAGCCATACACCCCATGCTAATGATATTGAAAAAGCAACTCAGGGGCACAAAGAGAAAGATTCTAACAATATACCACACCGTAAGTAAAGATCATGGCAAAAGCTCAAGTTTCAACAATGAATATCAGTCTATCAATCAATCAACGATTGTGTTCAATCGAACTTACAAATTTCTTTTGCGCATGTGTGACAAAACAAGCAGGAATCAATACACAGAGCCAATCAGGAAGATCCATTGGAGTTGGAAAATAAAGATGAAGCACACGTCAGAGATAAAACAATACCTAAAAGGCTTAAAAGATTCCTCGATGTGGAAGAAGGGGAACAACTGCAAGATTACAACATGGTAAGCACAACTCATGTTACAGATAAGAGATACAATCACGACTCTACAATTCCCTCTTATGATCAACAAATCATGACTAAATCTAAGAAGGATCCCAAAGTGTTTTCCTTATTTATTTATTTTGCATTTTGCAGTTCTTTCTACCAGCTTGCATAGCCGGGGCTAACAAAGACGGAACTATCGGTCACTACTTCACTGTTACAGTTAACATGAAAAAAGAGCGCTTTGAACTCCTGGACTCTTCAACAACTGAATATCCAGGCACAATGGATTACTTCAACACAGTAACAAGCAGAGTAAAGAAGATATGGAAGCAAATAAGCACATGGCTCCAACTCTCACCGAGAACTATTGACCATTTCAAAAAGGTCAAAATGCAGGTTCCACTTCAGGGAGCAACGTAAACACTACAAACCTTTCTCCTTTTATTTTTCACTGTAACATTTACTAATTCAATTCATAAAAACATAGTACATTAGGGCAACTTAATCTAAACTGCCCAAACGTCTTAGGACAGCGACAATAACCAATCATCATTCTTCTTGCAGTCTGGACTGTCCGTTCTATATGTTCATGAACGTGAACCACTACACCCATGATGCAAAAACAGTGTTGCTAACAGAAGAACAAGTCCCAGAGTTGAGGAAGAAAATTCTCTATCAAATAATCAACCAATACAGAGATACTACCGCACTGTCATTAATCAACTACACTACTGGTTTGTCTTTCTAAAGACAAAAAAGTAAGATTTTGCTTATCTAATTTTCAGAGACATACCAATAGTTTTTATTTTATTTTAACAGATATGCTCAACGGTGAAGTCGATATAGAAGACAGAGAAATGCAATGGATACACTGTGACATACTAGAACAAGAGATTCCTCCAACTCCCGAGCCCACTGGGAAAAGCGCTCAAGAGGTACAAGTTATTGAAATTAATGACACAAGCAGCGACGACGAGACAGAAGATTATCATGTAAGCAGCAAGCATACTACTGAAGTGACTGGAGAAACACTCACATGAGAACATGCGCAAACAGATGCTGATTTACAAAGGGAACAACATGCGCAACCAGACACTGATTTACAAAAGGAAGACGAACGGAAGGATCCACCGATAGAACTAGACAGACCACCCCCAGATAAAAAGACCGAAGACATAACAGGCTCTCCTTTAGAAGTGGACAACAGGACAAAGAGAATACCAACTTGCCAACAACAGCTTTCCAAACAGAACAAGAACCCTATTCGCGAAGATGGCATATCAGCAACATCACCCGAGGCAAAACATGAACAAGAAGAAAAGAAGCACAAAGAGAGGGATTTAGAACAAAAGATACTTCAAAAGAGGAAACACGATGCTGCAATCTCAGTAGAACAGAACATCAAAAACGACAACACACAAAAGGAAACACCAACATCTGAGCAGCTTAACGAGCAGGCACAGTTAGGTCACAGCAAGAAAAAGGCAAAGCATCTGGCAAGAGTGCAGACAAGTTCCCCAAAACCCTCAACGATTCATTCATCTGAGATCAGCTCAGCAAACATAATCTCAATTAAGAGGCCATTGAAGCGAACAAGCAAGCTCTTTGAGAAAGTCAACGTTGCAACACTTGTTCCAGGAGATTTCATTTACAAAGAAAAGGCCAAAGAACTCTATAAATATCTAATGAGCCGACAAGGACAGAAAGATTGCGGAGGGTAAGCAGATTCTCCTTCTTCCATCAAAACAATTACCAGAGAACTGCAGATACTCTAAAATCCAACTAACCATTCACTCACCTAGTTCTAAACCCTCCTTGCTTGCAGACTACAGGTATATAAAAACTCAAAGCGAGAAGATTACATTACCGGAAAATCCATGAAGGAACAGGCAGGAAAAGGACATGCACAAATGGAGGGTTCCATGCTAAACGCGTTATTGGAGGAATGGACAGAACAAAAACAATTCAACCCAGATGATACGATTGTACTCCCTGCAGATTTCGCAAATGTATGCATACCTCTCCCACAAAAACACCACCGTCATTACTATGATAAAATATTCAACTAAAACCACACTCTCTTTCTTGCAGCTGGTGCTCGGTCTCAATTATAAAAAAGGAGACCTATCAGAATTCAACGAGGAGGAGGCACTAAAAGAATTTGAAGTCCTTGTGAGAGGTAAAAACATCCTACATAAGAAGATGGTAAGTTCAGAATTATTATTGAACGCATGACTTATTCTCCTTAAGCTTCAACAATTAAATGAAATTTAATTTTTACATCAACAATGATCTTCTCTCAACGTAGATCATGATACCTCATCACACAGACAGCCACTTCACGCTCTATGTCTTGAACAAGTACAGAGGTACCATCGACATTCTTGACTCACTGAACTACATATACTACGCCGATAGGTCTTGGAGTGAACACCATGTGCATCGAACAGAACTGGTATGTACTTTTGTACGTTGATTTATTCTTTTTCCCGTGATAGTATGATATGCTTACTTTTCTCAATGCCGCACCCAAACAACAAAACCAAATGTAATCACAGATGAGAAGGATGTGCGTACTGATGAACAAGTATCACCGACTAAAAGACAACAAGGAACCAAACTGGGGAAGGGTAGCAGAAAGGCCTTATAGGATCTGCACACCAAAGCAAGAGGGAACACAATGCGGACACTTCACGGCCCAATTTGCAAAATACTAGAATGGAAATGAACTGGTCAAGGACAGAGAGGATTTTCATGTAAGTTAACAGTACATACACGTCGAATAACTTGATTTCTTTATTAGCGTAATTAGTTTATTTACAATTGTGAACAATGTAACTATAAACCATACATTTTGACATGCCTGCAGCCTACCAAGGTGGACGCCGAATGGAAACCAGAGTACGTATTCACACTCATATTCGGTAAAACCAACCAAATAAAGCAGCATCGACTTCCTGGAAAAATCAAAGATTTCAAACCAGAGACTATAAACCTTTTTTCGCCCATGAAAGGTAATATAACTATTTTCATTTTTACTATTATTCAACTCCCCATAGTGCCACACCCACGTGACTTCACAACGTTGTTATCTAACTGAGTATTCAGCCCCATGCCTCTGCCACCACATTTTTGTGCATCCAGAGGGTCCACGAACGTGCCTGTGGTGGCTTCACTTTTGTGCCTTCCATGCCTGCACCCACCAGCCTAACGTGACAGGCGCCGTGACTCTTACATGGTCCTGGTGCCATGCCCGCGTGGCTCCTGAGACTTCACAACCGTGCCTCTGTAACCAAGCATTCTGACACATGCATCTGCCACCACACTCTTGTGCATCCGCAGGGTTGATACCCATGCCTCCAGAAGCCGCAAGTCCGTGCCTGTGGTGCCTTCAATTCCGTGCCACCCGTGCTTACATCCACGTGCCTCACGTGACACTTGCCGTGACTCTTACATGCCCCATAGTGCCACACCCACGTGACTTCACAACCGTGGTTCTCTAACTGAGTATTCAGACCCATGCCTCTGCCACCACATTTTTGTGCACCCAGAGGGTCAACGAACGTGCCTGTGGTGGCTTCACTTTTGTGCCTTCCGTGCCTACACCCACGAGCCTAACGTGACAGATGCCGTGACTCTTACGTGGTCCTGGTGCCACGCCCGCGTGGCTCCTGAGACTTCACAACCGTGCCTCTGTAACCAAGCATTCTGACACATGCCTCTACCACCACACTCTTGTGCATCCACAGGGTTGATACCCATGCCTCGAGAAGCCGCAAGTCCGTGCCTGTGGTGCCTTCAATTCCGTGCCACCCGTGCCTACATCCACGTGCCTCACGTGACACTTGCCGTGACTCTTACATGCCCCATAGTGCCACACCCACGTGACTTCACAACCATGGTTCTCTAACTGAGTATTCAGACCCATGCCTCTGCCACCACATTTTTGTGCATCCAGAGGATCCACGAACATGCCTGTGATGGCTTCACTTTTGTGCCTTCTGTGCCTGCACCCACGAGCCTAACATGACAGGCGCCGTGACTCTTACGTGGTCCTGGTGCCACGCCCGCGTGGCTCCTGAGACTTCACAACCGTGCCTCTGTAACCGAGCATTCTGACACATGCCTCTGCCACCACACTCTTGTGCATCCACAGGGCTGATACCCGTGCCTCGAGAAGCCGCAAGTCCGTGCCTGTGGTGCCTTCAATTCCGTGCCTCCCATGCCTACATCCACGTGCCTCACGTGACACTTTTGTGCCTTCCGTGCCTGCACCCATGAGCCTAACATGACAGGCGCCGTGACTCTTACGTGGTCCTGGTACCACGCGCGCGTGTCTCCTGGGACTTCACAACCGTGCCTCTGTAACCGAGCATTCTGACACATGCCTCTGCCACCATACTCTTGTGCATCCACAGGGTTGATACCCGTGCCTCAAGAAGCCGCAAGTCCGTGCCTGTGGTGCATTCAATTCCGTGCTTCCCGTGCCTACATCCACGTGCCTGTAGAACCTGCACTTCCGTGCATCCTGTGCCTGTATCCACATGCCTGTAGAGGCTTCACTTCTGCACTACCAGTGTCACCACTAAAATAAAAAAATGCTAGTGTCCCACCGACTGACTGTTAAGATGCTAGCAAACAAAAAAAAACCCAGCCAGGCAGCACGAATCTTGATGCTCAAACGGACTGTTGAAGATTAGAGACGGTTCCATGGTTTCCATCTCTCCCTCCCTCTTCTACTCTCTTGCTTCCCCTCCCGCACAGTAAATCTCGAAACCTTCGTCACTCCCGCATGGTCTCCTTCTTCCTTCTGCACACAAACACAAATTCGAAATCGAGTTCGCGTCACCGGACAACCGCCACTGCGCTTCGCCAACCGCCCTCCACTTTGACACACAGACCGTCAAACGCTGCCCGCGACAACACCAAGAACCCCGCCGGCAGCAGCGACTGACGGCGAGGACTTCAACACCAGCGGCGGAGATCACAACAAAAAAAGAGCAACGACACAATAAGCCGATGGAAGCGAGGAACACCACACAAGCAATCGAAGGTAATTATCAATCTATCCCATTCCATTCCACCGGGTAGATCGTAGTGATTTTTCCACTTCCAGGGACAGCAACCCTAGCCACCGCTACTAAGGAGTTTTCCAATACCCTAAATCAATTTGTCTAACAAACTGAACTAGCGTACATATGAGATTTAATAGAAATGCTACTGCTCCCCGCTACGGAATTTTCGCTAGATGATATGTGCTTAAACGTACTATACCTGCCACATCACTAACTAGAATACCTCAATAGATCCAAACCCCGAAAGCATCCTGAGAGGCCAAACCTGGTAATTACACAAGATTTTCTACGTCCCTTGTCCCTTTACTGTAACTGTTTTCAAATTAAGTGCCTCTGGTGTGAAAAACCGTGAACAAAGAATAGGTGTACCTGTGCTTCTAGGGTGAAACAACCTGTGCCTCTCTATCCATACAATTTTTTTTCACACAACACATGTCTTTTTTTCTGTGACACTCAACTCTGCTTCTAACACCTGCCCATTTTTTATGCAGCAATGAGAAAGCCTGACGAAGAACCTAACACCCAGCAAGGTACTGACGAAGACCCTGAGGAAGAGCATGCAATCCAGCAAGCTCCTGTCAAAGATTTGAGCAAAGTGTCCACTGTCGATCTACCAAAAAACTATATAGAGACATTAATAACTTAACTGCTCTCCTTGACAATAATAACTTAACTATTCTACAAATAAAACTACCTGCCCCTTTTTATATATTTCTTTATAGAAAACATTAAAAATGTTCACACACTATCTTATTTTTAATTCAAAAATAGTTTGTCTTACCCAGTAAATCTTCCACTATGCTTAATGATATTCCTCCCATTATGAAATATCACCTGGAGTGTGCATTTTTGTCTCAGAAAATGCTTCACCCTAACTTCACTTCCTCAGCTGCACTTGTAACCATATTTCTTATTTTCTATCCCCTGATTAGCTCAATCAGTAACAGTATTAATAACCTTTTTTAACCCAAGAAAAAGAAACTAAAAAGACCCTTTGGGAGTTTCACATTCCTTATGCATAATCGTGGAAGATATATATTTCAAATCTGTATCAATTTTTTTCGAACAAAACTATATCCTTTTTTGTTACCTCATCATTATGCAGGACACGAAGATGGTGATATTGAAATCGCAGAAACACACATCATCTCTCCTCATTCATCAGAAAAGGGCACACAACAAAACATCAAGAACAAAGCACCCGCCGCAGAAATGGTAACTTACACCAGGCTCAATAAGAGTAAACATCTAGCAACAAGCAAAAAAAGAGAAAATCAGATACCAGCACTGTTTTTACTCCTGGAGCAAAAAGGCAAAAGCAAAAGGACAATATTGAAAACATCGTCGACACTAGTACCTTGCAGCATCAGCCAATACCTCTAATGGTACTCCCGCCAACAGCACCAACCACCACGAAGAAACAAGGTGAAAGCAATAAGAAAAACAAACGACAAAGGGTAGAAGAAGAACAAGATGATGCCAACAGCAAAGATTCAGATACTGATGATGCCAACGATGACAAATAACATGACGCAGATTTCATTCCTACAGACGCCGATGATGCCGAAGAGCACGACAGTAACGCAGAAGAGGACGACAATGTAAAAACACACTTATATACTAATTTTGAATGCCACTATTCAGCACTCAAAATCAAACGTTCCTTTCTAACAAAACCCTTTTTTCTGAAACAGCCCAAATCAAGCCAGAAGGACATGAAGAGGAGAAAGACAAGCGGAAAAAAATTGGCAGCACCAACAGTTGCCTAACACGAGGTAGCAACAAATGAAGACAAATGCCTAATCAAGGCAGGGGTAGCATTCACTCATGTCAAGAAAGCATGAAAATTACTTAAAGAATGTCACGGGCAAGATGTTAGGAGGGCAGGATTTGGCAGCATAGAGAACTGCCAAATAACGGGCTCCATCTGCAGACCGCTTGCAGCACACATCTACGACAATCTGGACACAGAAAGCATGACAATAACCTTCGGTGATGCTACCGAAGACAAAAAAATCGAGATTACCAAGGAAGCTATCCACAAGGTCTTTGGATACCCAAGTGGCACGCAAAAGTCAGCACCAAGGCCACGGACTTGCCAAACTTCAATGAAAGAACTGATGTCAGACCTTGGCTTCAAACGTCCAGATTTCTCGCCAAAAGAACTGTTCGAGAAGCTAGAAAAATTGGTGGAACTAGACGACGAAGAATCAAACAGCAAATCAGTTAAAATATTTTCCTTATTTTTTTCCACAATATTGTCTGCGGGACAAGCGCCGCTATCTTCAGCCAACAAGCGATAATGGTCAAGGACATGAAGTATGAAGAAATGGCAGGAGCACAGGACGTTGGATCAGGAAAAAAAAGAACAAAAAACACGTCAATGGTTTGGCACAGGGACCAGTAATCATGTACCGCTGCTGCCCACCGACACGAAAGACATGCGCAACATTGCCAAGAAAATGGATAACACCTCATTACCACAAGCAAACCATCTCAAAGAGAGAGACCTAGTGAAAATAGCTAGAGCGGACATGAAAAGGGATGGAAAAGCACGACCGGATGACTATGAATTTGGCAAGATACAGATATAACTCTGTTGTACATAAATCCGTCCTTCCTTTTAAAAACAGTTTCCATTCTAACCAACTCCATTCTACCGAAACAATGCAGACATGGAAAGGAACAGCAGAGAGGATCTTCTATACCAGCACAGCATCACCTTCGTCTTCAATTCAACAGATACCAGCTCAGCATCGTAAACAACAGCAACACCAGCACACAACCAAACTACTACCACCTCCACCCAAGTGGCAGCGCAAGCCATGTTTCAGCACCAGTGGAAGCAGGGAACCCGACACAAGCACCAGCACTGGATCAGAAGAAAGATTTGAAAAGATAAAGGAATTGTTGGAAAAAGTACTTGCCGAAGCAAAACATTTACCCAGAATAACCATCAGCACTGAACACCAATGCACTGATCAACATGAGAGATTGGATCAAAAAGCCAAGAAATCACTGGTGCAACAAACAATGTCCCTCATCGAAGCTTTCGAATAACACAGAGAATTTCAGGACATGATTTGCAACGCAAGAAAGAACTTAACAGACGAGGCGACCCTGCAGGTGCTAGACCAAGCAGATGCAGGAGCCACAAGTACACTACTCGATGGCAACCGCACGAAAGAAGTCATAGCCAGAACAGAACCAGGAGAAAGGAGAAAAAGAAAGAAGGAAGAAGAAGACGAAGAGAGGAAGAGAAGAACAAAATCAAGGGACATGGGAATTGACAAGAGAAAGATAAAGCGCCAGAAACAGGTAAATAATAGTAATGCAAGATGCCATCTGCCCCTAAAGCAAAGCCCTGTTTTCATACCTGAATTGAAAAAAACTATCTGAATACTTTCAGGAACATGCCAATAGCACGCCAGGCCAAGATGAACTCCAACAGCAGGATGATGTCAACAACCCCAAAAACAAGAATGAACGCAACAAAGCAAGCAACCTCACAACAGACAATGCTATAACAACAACTACCCCAACAAAAGCACAAGATACGATCGACGTCAGAACCAGTGAACAGGTCAGTATGAACATCCCTTTTTCCTTTCAAAACTGGATAGAGTTATAAGTTAACTGACAAACCTCCAACAAAATATAGGCTCAGCTGGACAACCATCAAATCAGCAGTCCCGCCAACCAAACACGAGAAGCTGACCCACAATCAACTGTTAGCACCACACACGATAAACAAGAAGAAAACAACGAAGAGGAGGTAAACTTCCACAACCCACTACGCCCCACACCTGAAACTCATAATGGCAGGAAGAAAATGCACAGCAAACTCGTATTGTTTGATCTCCAGGTATCACAAGCACTGCAAGAGCAAGAGGCGACCCGTGTTGAAGTTGAACCCCATGATGAACCTCAAATAGACGAAAGCATCACCGAACGGGAAGTTTGTGTACAAGAGATTTCCAGTGCCACAACATTGCAGATGACCATCACAAATACAGAGGAGAAAGCCCAAGACATCCCAGCCGATGAGAAACTCGAGACTGTTATACCTGGCAAAGAAACAGTCGACGCAGGCACGAATAACCCAATCATCAACACAGAGGTAAAATTCAACAACAACAATCCCTTTTCAAAACATTTATGATGTCTGAACTACCTACTACACTCTGCCACCACAATACAAGGATTATAACGGATGAATCACCCTTTTCTCTGAACAAATGCAGGAAACAAACGAGTACGTTAATCTTGAGCATCAACAAGCAGCACAACCAGAGGAAACTCAAAAACACAGAGAACTTCAAACAATAATGGCTGAAGAGGTGAGGTTACAAAGCCTGTTTCTATGACATAAAAAAATATTGTTCCAACGATGAAGTTCATATGTACGATGTAGCTCAGACACAAATGAAGTTCAATCTATAATTTCAATTTTTATTAAATAGGAAAAGGAAGCAAACGAAAGCACTGGCATTGATATTCAACATGAAGAACAAGAGGACAACACGAAACAAGGAGAAGCCGTATTTCCAGCAGTAGACAGTCCTGCCGCTGCAGAGAAAGAGGTCTTACAAAAAAAATAACTGCAACTGCACAGTCAGAAATGCACCCATTTTTTAATTACTTTTTGTGTTGGAACAGGCACAAGAAGCTCAGGAGAGCACCAACAATCAAGACCATCAAACACAACCAGAGGACGCCAATGAACAAGGGGAACATGTTCTTCAAACGGTAGACAGCAATGCCACCGAAGACCAAGCCACGAAATATTCACTCACCGAACAACAGGTAGCAGAGACGGCAGCAGCGTCAATGATTGAAAAGGTAAAGTTACATAACCTGCAACTATGAAATTATAAAATAGCTCCGTGCACACTCAAATAAACTCCCACTTACCACTTCTATGTTCACTCAAATGCACTCCCACTTTGCCACATCTATGTTTGAACAACTGCAAGAAAAAAACGAGGACAGTGGATGAACAGCAAAATGAACAACAAGAGAAGGCCCAAAAACCCTCACTCAACAAAGAACAGGTAGAACAATCAGCAGCCACAACAACAAATAAAGAGGTGAAGTCACATAATACCTCTTCATGATCTTATAGTTCAAAAATACGCACTTGACATTTCACTATTTTCCTGTCACAGCCAGAGGAGGCCAATGAGTAAGAGGAGGCCACTGAACAAGGGCAACATGTTCTTCAAATGGTAGACATCAACGCCATAGAAGACCAAGCCCCGAAATATTCACTCACCGAACAACAGGTAGCAGAGACGGCAGCAGCGACAACGACTGAAAAGGTAAAGTTACATAAGCTGATCCTATGAAAGTATAAAATAGCTCCGTGGAACCTCGAATGCACTCCCACTTAGTCACCTCTATGTTTGAAAAGCTACAAGACAAAAACGAGGACAATGGCGATGAACTCCAAAAGAAAGAACAAGAAGATGCCCAAAAACCTCCACTCAACTAAGAACGGGCGGAACAGTCAGCAGCAGCAACGAGAACAGTAGCAGAGACGACAGAAGCAGCAACGACTGAGAAGGTAAAGTTACGTAAGCTGATTCTACGAAAATATAAAGTAGCTCCATGAAAACTCAAATGCACTGCCACTTAGCCACCTCTATGTTTGAACAGCCGCAAGACAAAAACGAGGGCAGTGACGATGAACACCAAAAGAAAGAACAAGAGGATCCCCAAAAAACTCCACTCAATGAAGAACGGGTGGAACAGTCAGCAGCAGCAACGACAGCTAAACAGGTGAAATTGCGTGAAATGTTTCTACAAAATTACAGCTTAATCTCAATAAAATAACGCCTATTCACAATCACATAGCTCAAAACACGCACCGAACGCTTTGATATTTTCCTGTCACAGCTGCTATAATTAAAATAAAGTAGCAAATTAAATTATTTAACGCTTTTTCCATGATAACGCAGAAACATGAAAAAGGCAACCACACAGATACAATCAATGAAGCAAACACTCAGATTGTTCTACAGAAACTTGGTTATGATATTTCAGAGAAAGAACCAGACACTATCGAAGAAAACCCTACACCGTCGTACGACGGCGATTTTGCTGCAAAGAGGTTACTGCCAACCAGGTCGAGACTGAAAAACAAGACGGAAAAGACCACCAGCAAGACATGACGGTTGACAAGCAAAAACATGAAGCTAAGAAAAGCACAGACGACTCAAACGAGGATGCAGTAGAAACTGGACAAAAGGGTACTGACGAATCCAGCTTCGAATGTACAACACAAAAAGGACAACATCACATGCAGCCAGAAGCAGAACGAGAACAATAAAGGAACAACACTAGACAAGCCATATCTTCTAGCATCGAAGCAGGCAAGACAATAGAAACTTAATTGCTATCTTGCGACTTTAAATTACTCATATTAAATTCAAAATCATCCCAGGCACAAAGGAGAAAGGGGGCAAACATAGTGATGCCGTCAACAAAGCCATCGAAGACCTGTACAACACTGTATGCAAGCCATGGACAAAGAAAGAAAGGTAAGTTCATGTAACTAACACACAACACATTCTTACATACAATAATTTTAACTGTATTCTGTGTAAACTAAAATATTTTTCTAAATATACTTTGCAGGGATGAACTTTTCATTACAACGGACAGATTCGATGTCAATCTAGGTCATGTCGCCGAAAGCTTCAAGGTCGGTAACCCAGTGAACAGCAAAGTAATCGAGCCCATGCTAACGATCTTGCGAAATCAACTCAATGGCACAGGGGGAAAGATTCTATCATTAAGCAACACTGTAAGTAAAGATCACGGCAAAAGAATCACGTTTAAAACAATAAATATCAGTTTATAAATAGATAAACTTCACCTATAACTGAACTGACAAATTCCCTTTGTGTATGTATGACAAAACAAGCAGCACTCAATAAAGTAAGCCGGCGACGAAGATCCAATGTGCTACAAAAATAATGATCAAGCACATATCAGAAGAAAAAAAACTACTACCTGCCAGGCTTAGAGCATTTTTCAACCTAGAAGAAGAAGAAAAACGGCAAGATTATAACATGGTAAGCAGATCAGCTGTTACAAAAAACAAAATCCATTTACGTATGATATGCAAAGTTCTCTTTCATGCCAGACAAATCATGTCTAAATCTAAGAATATTTCCAAATGTTTTCTTTTTATTTTGTGTTTTGCAGTTCCTTCTACCATGTTCGATGCGCGGGTTTAAGAAAGACGAAACTATCAGTCATTACTTCACCGTTACAGTTAATATGGAAAAACAGTGCTTTGAACTCCTTGACTCTTCAACTGCATATCCAGGCACAATAGAATTCTTCAACAATGTAACCAGCAAATTAATGAAAATCTGGAAGCACGTAAGCACAGAGCTCCAGCTTTCACAAAGAAGTATCGACCATTTCAAAAAGGTCAAACTGCAGGTGCCACTTCAGGGAGAAGACACGTAAACACTTCCAACATTTCTCTTCTTTCTTTTTTTAAATGCAAGATACACTACTACCATTCCTCAAATAATTCTGTTCTTTCATTTTTTTCAATGCAACAATTACTACTATCATTGCTCCAGCATTTCTCTTCTTTCCGTTTCTCGAATGCAACAATTTTACTACTACCATTCCTCTACATGCAAAATGGACTGCGCATTCTATATGTACATGAACGTGAAGCACTACTCCAAAGATGGAACAACAACGGCCTTAGAGGCAGAACAAGTACCAGAATTGAGGAAAAAAAATTCTATATCAACTAATCAGTCAACACAGAGGCAATACCGCACTGTCATTAATCAAGTGTACAACAGGTTAGTCTTTTCAGAAACAAAACCTTACAATTTTGTCACACTACCAACTACTAATAAGATTTTTTTTTTATTTTTTTATTCTAACAGATATGCTGAAGTATGAAGTCGATATGGGAGACAAAGAAATGCAACAGACAGAATATGGCGTACTAGAAAAGTTTCCGCCAAATCCCGAACCCAAGGAACATCTTATGCATGCGAGAACCATCCAAGAGCAAGAAGTTATTGATATATGCAGTGAACACAAAGAGCTTATGCATGTCAGCAGCCACGTCGTCGTCAAAAAATCTTGTGCAGACCACAAAGAGAAGGATCCACCAATAGAACCAGATCAACCACCACCAGACGACAAGATACCACACCAATCTGAAGAGGCAACGGTCACCACTAACGAGCAAAATATCAACAGCAATATCCCGAGCACAGAGCAACTTGAACAAACAGGCACTCCTTTAAAAGAGGATGACAGAAGCAACGACGTACCAACTACGCAAGAACAGCTTTCCGAGCAGAAGAAACAACCTGTTCTTCTTCAAGAAGAAACAGGCTCGACAAACAATCAACAAGGCACCTCAAGCACCGTCTCTTTAGACTTATTATCCCCCAAAATGACGAAAAAGCATGAAGAAGTTGATGAATTTCTTTTAAGCCTTCACTCGGAGCAACTAAAGGAATACAATATACTTACAGGGTGGGGATATAAATTCGATGATATCAAAACAGCATTGATTCAGCACGTAGATATTGAATTCAACAAAAAAGGCACGTCGTATCTCGCAAGCTTGCAGCAAGAATCAGGAGAACATTCAATGGCTCAATCATCTGAGAACAGCTCAGCCAAGAAAATTTCGGTCAAGAAGAGGCCGGTGAAGCCTTCGAGCAGGCTCCATGGAAAAATCAAGATTCCTACATTTGTCCCGGGAGATTTCAAAATTATGAACAAAACCATGGCACTTCATGATTACCTATTCAGCAAAGAAGGACAGGAAGAATGCAGACAGTAAGTAGTTTCTCTTGTTAAAACAAAAAACAGGAAGTGCTCCTCCTTTTTAAAGCCACCTAACTAATGTATAAACCTTTTCTGCTTGCAGTCTAAACATATATAATAGCTCAAAGCGACCGGATTGGATTACAGGAGAAAACATAATGCAACAACTACGAAGAGGAGATGGACAGATGGAGGGCTCCATCGCAAACGCATTGTTCGAAGAATGGACGGAGCAGCAACAATACAACACAAACGATAAAGCAATACTCTCTGGAGAATTTGCAAACGTATGAAGTCCAATTGGACAAAAAACACTTGCATCATTTTAGTGATTATATGTTTCAACTAAAAAGTACATAACTTTTTTATTGCAGCTTGTGCTCGGTGTTAATCTTGGAGAAGAAGGACTACGAGAATTCAATGAGGAACAAGCATTGAAAGAGTTTGTACCCCTTGTAAGAGGGAAAGAACTTTTAAAGAAAAATCTGATAAGTTAATAGAAATATACAAACATAATTCATTCTTCCTAAAGATTGCACATTTACATGTCATTTAATTCGCCTGACAACAATGATCTTTAACTCACTCGGTCTCCAAACACAACAGATTATGATACCTCACAACACATCTAAACACTTCACATTGTACGTGCTGAACAAGTACACGAGCTCCATCGACATACTTGACTCACTGAATTACAGACACACAAGAAATAATACATGGAAAAAACACCATAAGGATCACCCAGAACTGGTACATCATTTCAACCTTGGTTTTCTAATTCTTGCATTACCTTTCTTAATGGCAATATCCAACAATAAAACCAAACCGTAATAATAAATTAAAAGGATGTATGCACTCATGAAAAAACATTACGGAGAAGCGGAACTAGAAGCCAACAGTGAACCGAACTGGTCGAGGATAGCAGAAACACCTAACATAGTTTGTGTGCCAAAACAGCAGGGTACCCAATGCGGACACTTCATGGTTCAATTTGTAAAATATTGGAATGGCATTGATCTCACAAAGGACGATGAGGATTTCCATATAAGTGAATAGTACGAGCAATAATATTATTTTAGAAGCAGCACTCCTTGAATTCTTCAATTATTTCAATAAAGAAAATAAAAGAATATCCGATGACCTTCATGCAGCATAGCAAGGTAGATGCCGAGTGAAAACCGAAGTTCCTTTTTACAGCCATATTTGGTGAAACCAACCAAGTAAAGTGCGAGCAACTACCTGGAAGAATCAAAGAATTCAAACCAGAAAGTTCGAACTTCTTTTCCACCAGCAAAGGTAAGAAAATTATTTCTGGTTATCTTTTTTTGTAATGACCTACCCATGGTTGACCAATGTCTTTAGTATCACGAAAGCTTACATATTACATATCTGCTTTCTCTGACAGAAACAAATGCAACAAAAAGGAAAAAAGGACGAAGCACCAATCCATACCCAAAACATTCACATTCCTTCCAACACACAAAGGAGGCGTCCGGCCTCTTCCAAATAGTCATGAGCGATAGCTGGCAGGAGGAATTCAAAAAGTGAGTTGTTTTCTATTGCGTCTCAAAATAGCTGGACCGAGGCCAAAAAGAATATAAAATTCTGTTTCTCACTGACTCTCACCTCCAAAATTATTTTGTTTTCCTGTCGCAGCAAAACTGTATTTAAGCGCATTCGTAGAGAGAGCGAAAGCACGCAACTTACTAGAGCCCAACTGAATGCAATATTTGGTCCAAGACCAGCATAGACGAACATACCACATCATATAGAAAAGAGAGTGCTCGATGATATAATAGAAATCTGGGAAAGCAGACTAGATTCAAAAAAGAGTGATAGAGTAATATTAGGCCCAAACTTTGCAGAGGTAAATTTTTAAAAAGCACAAACTTGTCTATATTGCAACGCCTGCTCTTTATATTGATACATGGCTGTTTTTTCTGACATTTTTTTATCGTAATTATTGTTTGCAACGTATACTGGATTTAAAGAATCACAAAACTACTATTAGCAAATTTGAAACAGAATTGCAAAGAACAAAGAATCAACTGGTTCCCATGTATCTCAAAGAACATCAAGGAATAAGCTCTCAACAGCAAACATGGTAACATCCCTTTACTCCACAACAAAATAAAAAATATGTGTTTTATAATATTCCTTTATATTAAACTGTCATCTAAGCAACAAATATTTTGTACGCAGATATTCATTCCACTTGATAAGGATCACCACTACGTGCTATATATGCTGGACAAATATAAACACAAAGTTCACATTATTGATCCTCGAGAAGCAACTCCAGAGGAATTTGAGAAAGAAAATATAAACATAGAATATTTCGATCCATTTGAAGCAGATCGAATTCTTCAGGAAAACGAAGACACTGAAAAGGAAAGGAAAAAAACAGTTTGAGGAATATCATGTTCATAAGTCGGCAATTGTAAGCATTTCTAAATAACGATTTTTTCAGTTTTACAAGTTGCAATATTAAAACAATTACAAAATGCAATTCCCAGGTACCTAGGATTAAAGAAGTCTTCAACGCCATACTAGGACAAACAATGAATCCCAAGAATACAAGATGGCAGTTTCATACTGTGCAAGATGTTCCAGTGGTAGAAAAGGGCGAATCACCATTTGCTGTTCTAAAGCTTGCATTCCTCTACAATGGTGAAAAGTTCATCGAAGACCTGAATGATTTGACAGTAAGTTTTCAATTAAAATCTTTTGGACACAATACATAAAAAATATTGGAATAGAACATCATCAAAGAGTGCCACTACACTATAAACAACAGTGCCTCTTTTTAACTGTGCGGCAGCAGTGACTCCCAAAACGAACTCCTACCCATGACTCTGGAGACCACCCGCCCGTGCCTCCGGAGGCAACATGGCCCCGTGCCTCCAGAGGCTACATACCCGTGCCTTCGGAGAATCCACACATGTGCATGCACGCACATACCTCGAGTGCCTCAACCGTGGCTAGCTGCTGCGCACACGTGACTGGAGATGCTTCACACCCGTACCTCCGGAGGCGACATGCCAATGCCTTCGGAGGATTCACACATGTGCATGCACGCACATACCTCTAGTGCCTCAACCATGACTAGCTGTTGCGCACACGTGACTGCACATGCTTCAAACCCATGCCTTTCCAGGCGAAGGAGCTTGGCTTTTGCACGACCTGTATAAAGAATTTCTCCTGAGCTGTGAACTTCTTATAGAATATCATGAACTTCAGCAACCAACCAAATGTGAGAAAAAACGCGATGCACGATCAACACACACTTCGACCTATGCCCCCCCTTCAAGATGTTTATGAATATTTAAACGAGCCGAAGGCGAGTAGGAGATTCCCTGCGCCGTAGGCGCCGTATGACACCACGACGGACAACGCGCTGCACGAACCAACACACTGCACGACCAACACACTTCGACCTATGCCCCCCTTCAAGATGTTTATGAACATTTAATCGAGCCGAAGGCGAGCAGGAGGTTCCCCGCGCCGTAGGCGCCGTGTGACACCACGACGGACAACGCGCCGCACGAATCAACACGCTGCACGACCAGCACACACTTCGACCTATGCCCCCCTTCAAGATGTTTATGAAAATTTAAACGAGCCGAAGGCGAGCAGGAGGTTCCCCGCACCGGAGGCGTCGTGTGACACCACGACGGACAACGCGCCGCACGAACCAACACGCTGCACGACCAACACACACTTCGATCTATGCCCCCCTTCAAGATATTTATGAAAATTTAAACGAGCCGAAAGCGAGCAGGAGGTTCCCCGCGCCAGAGGCGCCATGCTCCAATTTACTAAAGTTATACAAACTATGCCTCTGCTAGTATACGCCTGTGCCTATAGAGAATTCACACATTGGCATTGACAGGATTGAGCGATGCCTCTGCACTCTTCACGACCGTGCGTCAACCCATGCCTTTACTCCGTGTGTATGAAAAAGTTACTTTTTTTGCTTACTTGAAGGTCACATTTGATAGTGTTGAAAGCCCCCGCCCGTAACTACCCCATAAATCTCCATTTCCCAGAAATATAATGAGAACAAAAAGAGAAACAAAAAGGAAACAGGGAACGACACGGTTGGCCGTTATTTTCTGTGTGTTATCGCGTGGAAAGAAAAAAAGGAAAATTCAAGAATTTAAAGGATTAAACTGCAAAAGGCACGGGCCAGAAAAGAAAAACCGGGAACCAACGAGTCGGATGGTTTTCCCTCGCGGCGGGAGCGCTCCGCGCCCGACACCTTTGCGCTCCTTCGGGAGCGCTCACTGGTTGCTCTCATCCATCTCCAGACCCAGCGCTCCACAGCCGCCCATAATTTCGCCATAATATCCTCCTCCCGCGCCGCGGGTCTGCGCGGGCACCAGCCGCACCACAAACCAGAAGAAGAAATGGCAGCGGGCCCCACGCCATCCACCGCCGCGTCCTTCCGGCCGCCCCTGCCGCCTCCGCCGCCGTGCTTCGACTACCGTTCCGCGTCGCTCGCCGACACGCGTGCCACCGCAGCTGCCGCGGACCCCGCGTTGGCTGGGTTGGTCGAGTCCGGCGCACTGGTGCGCGTCCCGCGGCGTCGGTTCGGGCCGGTGCCGGCGTGGCGGCCGCCGGACTTCGCTGAGCCCGATGACGTGTGGATCCTCGGGACCTCGCACCTCTCCGCGGAGTCCGCCGACGAGGTCGAGCGCGTGCTCCGTGCCGTCCGCCCCGACAACGTCGTCGTCGAACTCTGCCGGAGCAGGCATGACCCAGCATCCCGACCGACCACGACCGGTCACATATCATCACCGTTTCTCTCTTCGAAATCTGAGCGGTGCCTTTGCAGTGCCCTTACTGCAGAGCCGGGATCATGTACGCTTCCGACGACGCCTCCGGCGAGCCGCTGTTGAAATCCAACATGTTCTCGCTCGGCGGCACCAAGTTCTTCGGAGCCGTCAACCGGAGCATCAACCTGGGTACTATGTGCTACCTCAGGTTCCTCGAACAAATGGAACGCTGCTGATTTCATTGCCATCTTTTTGGGACGGTGCAGGTGGACAGAGTGCTCTTGCTCTGCGTTTGCTCCTAGCTGTTTTTTCGTCCAAGATTTCTTCTGGCGCGAACCGGCCGTTTGGGGAGGAGGTACTCTATTTCGTCATGTCAATCTTCCACATATTGTTATGGAACGACTCAGCACTTCAAATTGTTTTGTTATCAAATCTTCATGCAGTTCCGAGCAGCTAGGAGGGTGTCTGAAGATATTGGCGCTCAGCTCGTTCTTGGGGATCGCCCTATTGAAATAACTGTATGTGGACATCTGCAACTAAGCAAGCTGATCATATGCTAGTTACATGTGTGTCACTGATGGTGTCACATTTTGTTCTTGTAGCTTGAACGAGCTTTGAAATCCCTCAGCTGGGATGAAAAGACTAAACTCGTAATCTCATTATTCCGTGGAATCACTTCAACCACCGATATGCCGGTAAGTGCTACCTGTGTTGCTCCACTTTCCAATCTTGTTAATCAGTTTGCCAAAGTACCAGTTTTTGCAGTTACCGTCTTGGTCTTACTGACATGCATGCATGTCTGACTGCTAACTATCAGCAGGATGAGAAAGCTGCGGTTAGCCCGTACGAGTTGTACGAGAAGCTTAGCAGCTCATATCCTTCACTGCTGCAGCCTCTCATACATGAGCGCGACATGGTACGATATGGCTTCTCCGCAACTTTCATCTGAAAATTCCAACCAATTTCATACTTCATCTGAAAACAAACCAGCATTGTCTATGAAGCATGAACTAGATGTTTTTTTTTCTTGCATGTTTGCTTCTCAGTTCATGGCTTGGTCCCTGAAGAGGAGCAAGGCCGTGAACAAGAGCAAGACGGTGGTTGGGGTCATCGGGAAGGGGCATATGAACGGCGTGGTGTACGCGCTGATCTCTGACCAGGGGGACCTGAGGTTCCGCGACCTCGTCGGCAGGGAATCGTCGGACACCTGGGCTAGCTCCGTCGTCAAGGGCCTGGTCAGGGATACGGTGATAGGGCTCGCGCTCTGGGCGCTGTACGAACTGCTGCAAGCTGCCGCCGTACATATAAAGCTGTAGCTGAAGTCCATTTTTACTGGCAAAGACTGGCATTTGTAACCGTGCACGCTCTTTGCAACGTCCATGCAGCTTGATATTGTAAAGTCAAGTGAAGTGTACTCCCTATATAAACTTTTATAAGTCGTTTAAGGGATTTCCGACAGCCCCAATTTATGTGTAAAAGGGCATTTCTGTCCGTGTTAAAAAAAAAGAGAGGACATTTCCGTCCTCCGTTTCGAATTTGAAATCGCCGATTCCCGAGCCTCTTCCTCGCCGCACGCCCCAGCTTCTTCCTCGCCGTGCCCACGCCAGCACATCTTCCGTGTCAGCATGTCGCCGTGCCAACTAGACTGTGTGAAGTACCTGGTGTTGCCTTTTTTTTTTGAGAGAGAAGTACCTGGTGTTGTCTGTGAGCAAAGCCCACTTACGTTTCATTTTGGGCGTTTGCCTCATAACAGGCCACTTACGTCGGGCCACTTGCGTCTTTCTACCGAGCAAACAAAGCCCATTTCCCCCTCGATTTAAAAAAAAAAAGCCCATTCACATAGATACGAATTAACCAGGCCATTCCTAATCCGAGAATGTTCAGAGCCTAATGCGAAGAACTGGCGTTCTGATCTGCAGGACAGATTAGCTTGTCAGGAATATGTTAAGATGATGGTGACTCTATGGGCAATCTGGAAGGGGCACAGAGATATGATTCATGAAAATATTTTTCAATCGCCGCTTGCGACTTGTAGATTCATCATGAAATTTATTCAAGAGCTCGAGGCGGACGCCGTAAGGGATGTACCCAGAACATACCAGCCCCAAGACGTGGGACTGCATGGATCCCCCCTCCCAGGGGTGATGTGAAAGGAAATGTCGATGGAGCTCCGTTGGTTTGGAAAGCGAAGAGTTCAGCTGCTGCTATTTTTCGCTGAGAAGAAGGGCAGTTTTTGGGTGCATCAGTTCTGGCCTTGGCTAGAGTGATGGAACCATCTAGTCCCGCCGTAAAGAAATAGTGATCTAAACGCTTTTATATTTCTTTACAGAGGGAGTACTATTGAAGCGATAGCGTGTAGAGAAGCGTTATGCTTGGCTAAAGATGCATGTTTCAATTCTACGACCATTGCTTCAGATTGTTCTGGTGTAGTTCGAAGCATTCAAGAAGTATCCCTTGGTGAAAACATAATGATCATTAGAGGGGTTACAGATATGCAGGACTCCATGACTAGGGTTGTTTTTAAGTTTGAGGGTAGAGCATCAAATGGGGATGCCCATAGTATTGCTAGTAATCGCTTGATTTAGTGCTAAGTCGCCATGTTTTGTTCCTAGAGCCCCCTGGCTATGTAAAATCTTCTATGTATGATTAATAAAGTCCAGTGGTTTTGCTAAAAAAAGGTCTATTTTAAATTCTGGCATTATACCGTGGAACAATAGTGTAGGAACAAGTAACATGGTTATTGCATAGGAGCTCCTAGGTGCTCCACACACCCGCATCAAGACAGTTTACACACATCGAGATTATAAACGTATGTTGTATCTGGGTTGTATTAAGTTCTTTCTCTTTGCGGGTAAAATGTTGGGTTGTATTAAATTCAGTATCAGTTATCTCCAATCAACCAATTGCCCTGTATTTGGTTGTATGTTCCTGCACTCATGTGGGTTCACATTCAGGAGAGATCTGGGCGACTCCGCCAAGCACTTGCTTGTCGTCATGCGCTAGTTGCAGAAGAAAATCACGGTACCAACAATTAGAGGGATGAACAAATCTTGTCGGCTTAGAATGTTAAGCTTCACGAGAATTTGAAGGCCTTGTATCTTTCTTACCGTTTTGCATGTTTACTTTCTAATTGAACATAGTTCCATTGCATAATAACTTGAATTGTCGAGTTCCTTTTTGAACTAGGCATGAGTCTTTCCAATGACTAGTGGATATTCATGCTGAGAAGTTTTTGTTGCGCCATTGAGATAATTAGTAAATGCAAGATCTAGTTTTAGCACTACTATATCTTTACATTTGGATACCTATAAGTCTTCTAAATCTCAATTGTCGATTGACTAGTGAAAGTTAACAACTATATGGGATAAATTATCCTTGCTTCTGTTGTTTCATTAAAAGCTGCTGAGTAAAATAAAATAACGGTCTTGAGACGCATGTCTGGACAAAAACAAATTAGTAAGGGCAAGAAGCGGGAAAGGCAAAGCATTCAAAGTGTTAAGAATGATTGTTGAAATTTGTGAAGCCCCTTTTTAATTTATCCTGGTAATAAAGCATGATTAGCTTACATGTCACAAGTTAAACTATTAAGGACAGTCAAATGAGCTCGGGTGAACAGTAAAATCCAAAAAAATTAAAAAAATGAATTTTTTTGTGACAAATATTTTAAGAGCTTGCAAAATTTTATTATGGAATCACATTCCTGGAAGGCGTGGCAAAAAAATCGATACTCTGAAAATGCTACTTTCGAAAGCATTTTGGAGCACTGATTTTTTTTTTGCCACGACTTCGACAAATGTGATTTCAGGATGGAAATTTTCAGGCTCTTAGAACATTTTTCAATGTTTATCACAAAAATAATTCAGATATGTTTGAATTTTTTCGACTTTACTGTTCACCAGAGCTCATTTGAGCTCGGACTGAGAAGGTGACTTTCCCATGTAGTGCTCTGACTTTGAAACCTACATGCTTGTTTCACTAAAGCTTGTACCAATTGATGATGTCATGTTCTGCGAATGATTTTTTTTTTCAGATTTAATCAACTCCCACCATCTGAATGCATCAAGTGTCAGATTGAGCTTGATGTGTATATTCCTTATTACAAATATTACTATATAGATCTACCCAAATAGTTTTACCATCATTCAAATGGATGGAGGTAATGGCATCTATCATCTCTTTATTTCATATATATAATATCTTAAATGTCTTCCGCTATATTGTTAAATTGGACGGGCGCGGCAATGCGCGCCTTCGACAATCTAGTAAACGATTCTGACATGGGCAAATAAGACTGCTTCCCGGCATAAGGTGAAAAAGAAAAACACTAAATCTGAAAATAAATCAAGCTTATAGGCGCTTCCCAAAAGTAACGAGGAGCCACTCGCAACTTGCTCGGCTGAAGCACAAATGACTTATTGCATAAAGTTGTTATACCTCTGCTAATGAATCGATCACTAATTGTATGGAAGCCTTCATAAATTATCTTCTTGATGATGATATGCTAGTGTTCATCACAATCATGTATCTTATGTGAATATTGACTCGATGAAATGGACTCATTGATACATTTAACCGCACATCATGAACATGATGACCTTGTTCTTTCAAGCTGCGGTATTTTGCTCCGGGATGAGCAAAATTCTGAGCTTTGGGGAGCTGATGAGTCTAAAATTGCACCACTTTTGACTTTTAGTTTTGTGCCATAGTCATAGTTTTTGGGATTTTATAGTGTTCGCACACCCTTTGTTTGGTTTCACCTGGATCTTAACTCAGGAGGATATTTAGAACATTAAAGGATAAAATACAAGTTTATGGGTGAAAATCACGTTGATTGGCATGATGGGAACCTACCATCAACAGAAGCGATCAAATGGTGCAAATTCCAGTCACAACAGTGCTTTTGGGAGAGAAGACGACGCCTAGTATGAGTGCATCTGCTCGTACCAGGTGGGGTTGCCTCCCTCTGGTCTACTATTTTATCTCGATAGCTTCGGACCGTGGATCAGAGCACCAGAGAGATCAGAAAATGTGTCATGACTAAAAAAACCCAGCCTTTGGATGGGATCCCGAGGGGGAATCGGGAGAAAGAGCCCGCTACACCATCATCTTGATCGAGGAGGCTCCAGTATCAACCATCATCATCACCATCCCCTTATTCATCTAACTGTAATACCAAACCCTAGGTTGATTCCTACGTGTATTACTTTGATCGTTCATCCATGATTATCCGTTTGATGTTGTTTGTCTTGATGTCCAAGTGAACCCCCTAGTTCTCGGGGATATGGAGGAACCCTAGTATGTTTAAGTTATGAACACCGATAGGTTCCCATCCTCCTTGTATGGCTATGTTAATAATCTTTCTAGTGTTGGGTGAAGTCGACCATTCAACATTTTCCCTTTGGGACGTGAAGGTTATTACTATTGATGCGATGGTGGGTTTGGGGAGGTACAACGGTGACAGAAGCTATCTCCCTCCTTTCATGTTCATTCGTTAGGGGATTACTGAAGACCGCCTTTAGCTATGTTCATGGGAGACCCATAATCACTATTACCATAATTTGTTGTGGCGAGGAATGGTGGTGGCGGATAAGTTATTGCGGCATGTATGCATATATATGTACTTGGCTTTTCCTCCTTATAGGAACATACACAATATCTTAGTTATCTGAACCTAGAACTATGCATTTGCATATGTTACGTTAGAAACATACTAGTGGGGATTCTAGCTCGCTGAGAACACCTTAGACCTATTGATTTCATCGTCTCTAGCTAAATCTATAAAACCTTCATAATTGTGTCGTCATTAGCAAAAAATCACCACTATAGGTGTTGGTCACAAAATGCACCGAGTGCAGCTCTAAAGAATTGAAGAAAACACTAAATGGTCGGTTAACCCCGATTATGACAGCTGGGACCTGCCCGCTGAGGATGATGTGGCAAAGGGCTACGGTGCTAACTAAAGTCCATTTGATTGGATGTGGGGCCCGACCGTCAGTAGTATCTCCTCTCTCTCTCTATCCCCCTCTATGTGTGTGTGTGCCCCATCCCCCCTCTCTCTCGCATGCGTAGGAGAAGGACTAGGCCCCCCGAGTTGATGCTCGTACACACGGGCGATTCAGGAACGGTGAACACGCTGGCGAGCTAGGGGTCAGGCCCCTGGCCGGATCTAGGGACACAAATGAGCATTTTGCCACCACCTTCCTTCATGCCACACCGGTAGCTTTTTGCCACGTCAAATTCGATGTCAAGCGGCGGGGCATTTTGTAAAAAAATTAGCGTTGCGTTTGGTGCATTTTGTGACCAACACCAAAATTGGTGGCTTTTTTGCTAATGATGACACAATTGTGGTGATTTTGTGGATTTAATTTCATCTTCTCCATTTACTCTCTTTTACCTTTCTTTTTAATCTTGCACTTCACTTTCTGCTACCAATCATTTGCAACACTTCGAATTGTCATTTACGCTTTGCTTTGGACTATAATTAACTTGCAGACACATCTTCATAAACCTTCACAAGAGGCAAAGACCACTTTTTATGCTCCTTGTGAAATCGATACTCTTACCTCAATAAAGCTATAACTAAACTCTATGTACTTGTAGATCATCAGTACGGTAGCGGTGTCGATCTCCAGGAGCGTGAATATGATCACATGAGGAGGAATGGAATGAAAAAACAAAGGTTGCAAATGTTTTTCTTTATAGGCCAGGGTGGTGAAGTTCGACGTGACAAACGTCCGGACGACTCCCCCAGCCCTTTCCTTGATGGAGCCGATATGTTGGACTTTTCGATTGTCCGGGCCGGTCGAGACGGATTAGCTTAGCAGTGTTGGATGACTATAAGAATATTCGAACATTAGCGAACGGTTTGTTGATCCGCTTGGAGTTGCCTTGACACTACGCTTCGATCCTCTGCAAAGTTACAGCAATGGTCAGTTGACCCCACCACCCCCCAATAAGACATCTACTGTAGGAACTACTAGGAAGTAGGGTAGGATTGTAGGAATGGCCATTTTCCTCGCAAAAAAAAAGTAGGAATGGCCATTTGGCGCATTGGCGGTCGCAGTGTATAAGAGCAAGTATAATAGGTCTCACTCAGCAGGCTGTAAGCTGTTCCATGTCAGCAAAATCTCACGTGGATGAGAGAGAATGAAGGAGAGAGAGGACAGCGGGCGCTTATGTTACAGCCCGGCTATAGCGCCATACCCAAGAAAAAGTACTGCATGCAAGGGGCGCTGCTTCCTCCGCTCCAATCAGTTGCTCTTTTCTCTCTCCCATGCATGCAACATTAATCACTACAGCCAATACTTACAGCCAGTTTATTATATGAGACTCTTTTTTGTGAAGGCTATAAGTGACCTGGCTTCCGTATAGAGCCGGCAGCGGGCTCTGCTATTAACCATGCTCTCATTGGCGACCGTCCCACCGACTGACTGATCGAAGACTGACGCAAAGCTAAAACCCGTGCGCGCGCGTGCCGATCTAGCCGACGCGGGGCTTTTGCTTCACGCTACCATGGCGGATCAAAGGTGGACACGTGTGCATCCGTTAGATGACGGGTCACTCTCCGCTGGTGTCGTTCGTCCCCTGCACCACCCGCTTGCGGTCGCGGGCGACGGCGAGCCCTCGATGGTGTCGCGCGCGTGCGACGCGACCACCATTTGCTTTGTTTGCCTGGCGTTCGTGCACTCATTGATCCGTCGGTCACGCGGCCCACGGCATGCCGCACGACTATTGGGCGGGCACGCGGGCGGGATCGTTCATCGGTGGTTGCATCTTGCATGCATGGTCCTGCCGCGCGCGCTTTCGGCACCGATCAGACGGCCTGCCGCTCCCCAGCATGCACGTCCTCCGAGCTCCGGCATCAGGCGGACGAGTCGTCCATCAGCCTGAAAACATCGCGGTGCGTCCTGTCGACAACGTCGGGCTATCGATCTTAATAATTATGCAATCCAGCGATCGAACCAAGATTGGCTGCGAGTCATATCTGCATCTGCATGCATGCCCAAGCTGCATGCAAGTCACCAATGCATGGACTGTTCAAGAGCAAAGATTGATGGACGCTGCCGGTGGCTGAATACTCACATGCGGAATACACAGATCCGGGCGGCCAGCGGGCGAGAACAAAGGGCCACATGCATATGAAACCCTGCCCAGCTGTCTATGCGTGCCTTGATCGCATGCATGATCGTGCCATCGGAATCAGGATAACGTAGACGGGCTGTAAGATTTTAAATATTACTATTTCTGTCCTGGTTTATTGATCATCTTTGTAATTTATATTAAATTTTGACCAAAGATTTAAATAACAAAATGTCAAACTTCAATGATATTATTTTTGGTGACATGCAGAAATATTTTGTTAATTAAATCTATGGTCAAAATTTAGCATAAAATACAATGGGGACCAATAAACCAGCACGGCGGTGGTATTGATTAACAGCCGACTGTAGCACGCGCTTCTAAACACTTTGTGAGAGAGGAAGATGGACAATGCATCAACAAAGTAGTACGTATTTATATGTAACTATTGTATTTGTCAGCTATAAGCTTGACTATAAATAATGTGACAAGATTATATAGCCAGCAGCGGGCTATACTATTAACCATGCATTTAGCAAATAGACCCGCTCGATCCTGGTAATTAATAAGTTCATCGCCCGGCTGCAGTACGAGATCAGGAGTTAATAACTACACCCAACAACAAGAACCGGTATGCTCAGAGTTCCAGATCTTGTCATGTCTGCGAAACCAAATTTGAACCGAATATTCATTTTTGAGCCTAGACTCATCTGCTCGAGATTCAACTTTACGACCATTTAATCGGCCTTGAGATGGTCGATCGGGTGGTCCGAACAGTTGACACAAATATAAACAGAATTGATAAAAATCCGATGTCAATTTTTTTGGATTTTGAAATGAACGCCTTACTCGTCGTTAGATGAAATGCACCAACCTTAAAGCTGGTCTTGGAGCCAAATCATCCCAGCGGAAGCGTTCGCTCCATGTAGTGGACCGCCCAAACGAGCGACAAACTCTTCCGCGGCGGCTCGGCTTATCCATTTCCCCTCTCCCCCTCTCCCTCGCTTTACTCTCTCACCCACTCTTTCCCCACCCTACCAAATGATCGATTGATGCCCGCGCCGCACAGAGCAGATTCGGCGCCATTCGGCGGTTGCGGCGGCGAGGACGTGGCGCCTGAGAGTAGGGAGGAGGATGGCCGAGGTGGGGTTGGGGCGGTCGTGATACAGGGAGATTTGGAGTGTCCGGTGTCGTCGCCGATTGGCGCTGCATGGTCACGGCCAAGCGCTGCAGCGCCCCATCTTTGGAGCCCCTGCGCGTCCCCGGCTCACCTCCGTAACACGTTGACGAAGAGGTTAGGTTCGGTGCTCCCTTGTATGCTAGGTTATTTTCCATTTCTGAGGTGATTCGGTTATGGTGTCAACGATGGCAAAATTGTGCTTGCTAATGCAGGGGCTTGGTTTCGGGATTTTTGATCCACTAGATTGATCCAGCAATCTGGGGTATGATGTGGCTGAATTTGAGGAGCTGATGAGGTGGTCTTTTTAGATTTGGCCACATTTTTGCTAGCGCAGTAGATATATCATAGTGTATGGAGAACTAGTTGTATATTTCATTATTTCTCATTATGTTTTTCATGGTTTTTTCTCTGATCTAAACACGTGCTTTTACCATGGCAACTAAGGACAAGTTGCCACCAAACTAGAGATACAATTTATGAATTTGTGATGTTGTTTTTGTCATGGCAACTTAACATGTACTGGCATTGTACTTTTTAGGGCGATGGTCACATGGTGAATTTGGGATTGCTCTTATCTAAAACACAACAAATTGTAAAACATAGAAAATTTGAAAAGTTTCCACGACACGTCAAACTTGCCATCCTCCAAATTGTTTGCCACCATTTTCTTCAAATGTATATTACTATTTATATCTCTAACATGACAAACTTACTATATGGATCATGGCAAACTAAACTTATGGACTATGGCAAGCTTAATCCAAGTACCATGGCAACTTTAATTCAAGTATCATGGAGAATTTCTCTTTTCGTATCATTGCAAAATTATTTTACATACATTGCAATTTTTGTTTTTACACAAAGCATGAAAAATATATAATAAAAGTACAATGGAAATTTTGAACAGCATCTCCCTTGGATATATTTTGTTCATATTTTTAATATGCCCTTGCAAGTTCTAGTTCATTGAGCATATAATGGAACAGTCACATGACAAATGTATGACAACCCGATCCTCATAACATTTTTACCTTTTGAGAACATGGCAAATTTACTTATGTAGCATGGTAAATTTACCTTTATTCCCATGGAAAATTTCATTTTTAATTGCCATTGCAAATTTTACTTTTATTCCCCACATGGCAAATTTACCTTTACTGCCATGGCAAATTTACTTCAACATACGAGGCAATTTTTTTCCATGGCAAATTTACTTTGTTTTGTCGTGGCAAATTTACCTTCATTGCCATGGAAAATTTACCTTTACTTTCTAGGAAAAAATACCTTTATTGCCATGGCAAATTTACTTCAACATACAAGGCAAATTTCCTTTTTAATTTTCCCATGGCAAATTTACATTTGTTTTTTTCCATGGCAAATTTACATTCATTGCCATGGCAAAATTATGTTTACTGTCAAGGCAAATTTACATCGAACATACATGGAAAAATTTATTTTAAATTTTGCCATGGCAAATTTAACCGTATTTTCATGGCAAATAAACCTTCATTTTTGCCATGGCAATTTTACTTTAACATACATGGCAAATGAACTTTTTTTTTGTACGTAGCATTTTGTCATCTTTCTTAATTCTTTTAGACCAATGGTAATTTAATGGTATTTTTGTTTTTATAAGTTACAGGCAAAATTAACATACATGGCAAATGAACTATTTTTGTACGTAGCATTTCGTAATTTTTTCTTATATTTGGACCAATGGGTTTTTAGTGGTAATTTTGTTTTGCATAAGTCATGGGCAAAATTTTCACACTCAATTTTGTCAAGAAGTCTGTTTGGACATCATGCAAATGCTGAACCTTCTATAATGTAACTTTTGATTCTCCCTCCGTTCCAAATTAGTTGACTCAGATTTATTTAGATACAGATATATCTAGACATGTTTTAGTGTTAGATACATCCGTATCTAGATAAATCCAAATCAACTAATTTGGAACGGAGGGAGTATATAGTAGTTGTATTCACTAGAGCATGGCAAGCTTTTTATCGTGTAGTATGGATTTCCTAGATTATTTATAGGTTTTTTTGGTCCAGTCCATTTTTTTTTTGTTTTAAAGGTTTTTTGTTTTTCTATATACTCGCTGGGAGAGGCAGGAGCACACAACATTGCAATTCTTTGTTTTTTTACATTCTTCAAGGGGTAATGGCGTTTTTTGGGCTTGTCCGATGGGAGGCATGTGGCTGGCCCACTGGAGGCCATTTGGCTGCACGTGGTTAGTGCCGTGGGAGTATTGTAGCGAACTAAATCGTTCGTTCGTTCTTTCCCCTAAAAAAAAAAAAAAATCGTTCGTTCGCTCGAACCAATCGTTCGATCTGCCGAACGTCAGTTCGTTATCGGGGTCCAATATAAAACCAAAGGAACCCGGGCAATTGTGCATTATGCTCCCCCAATTTAAAGAGGGATGCATTAATAATTCTACTATCTATTGTTCCAAATCCTAAAAATGCCAATGGTCAACTAAAAATTAAAGGTGAAAACAAAATAAATACTGATATATAGTATAAATGTAGAGTACTCTATGCATGGTCAACTTAACACAGTCACCACGAGCAAGTCGTTGCCCGCCATCACAGTGTCTGCGTCTGCATGGCAGCTTTTGACGTCGCCATGCGCCTCCCCGCCGGTCAGCTCGCGCGCGTGAACGGCCTGATCTTCCCAGTCCGTGCGTTGCACCCCTCGCAGCATCAGGGCCGCGCACACCAGCTGCGCCGCCAGCATGCCGGCCCACATGCCCCGGAAGTCGAGCCGTGCCGGCCAGAACGCCAGCGCCAGAGCGGCCGGCATGCCGACGCCATAAAAGGCTGAGGCGTTGATCCTCGCGGCCTTCCCCGGCCGCGCGCTGCCTCGGAGCACGCCGCAACCAGCTGTCTGCGGGCAGTTGCCCAGCTCGGCGGCGCCGAGAATGGGCAGCGCCACGGACGTCAGCCGCAGGATGGCCGCATCTGCGGTGAACATCCGCGCCCATACGCCCCTCACGGACGCCGCGAATGCGCACGCCACGAGGCCCAGCGCGGCGCCACAGGCGAGGCCGACGCGTGCCGCAAGGCGCGCACTCTCCGGCCGCCCCGCGCCGAGCTCATGCCCGACGCGCGTGGACACGGCGCAGCTGAGGGAGTGCGGGAAGATGTACACCAGTGACGTGGTCTGTATGAGTATTCCCATAGCAGCCACCGCCGCTTTTGGGTCGGCGAGCACGCCGCAGAGCATGACCATGATCTCGTACCACCACCACTCCAGGCATACCGACATGCAGCTGTGAACGGAGAGCCTCACCAAGCGGCCCCATTCCAGAGCAGGTTTCTCCATCGGTGACAAACATGCGCCATCTTTGCCATCGCTGCCGCCATTGCCATGCGTTAGTCCGGAGAAGTACACGTAGGTCACGAGGAACAGCAAGAAGTTTAGGTTGGTGCAGACGGCTCCGAGGGCGACGCCGCGGATACCGAGGCGGAGACCCTGCACGAGGATGCAGTTGATGGGAACGTGGAGCAGGAGCGCGGCGGCGGCTGCGTACGTGATCGGGAGCGTGATGGCCTGCGCGCGGAGGTACACGCGGATCGGGTGGAGGAAGGACTGCACGAGGAGGTCTGGCAGCGAGCACATGATGAAGTCGTAAGCAGCAGCCGCAATGTCGGGGTCCTGCCCTGTGGCGACGAGGATGCGGTGCATGGCGACCCAGAGCAGGCTGACGGGGATGGACGCGACCAGGAGCAGCGAGACGGTGCGCCGGAGCGCCGCGGCGAGGACAGACGTGCGGCCGGCACCGAACGCCTGGCCGCACACCGGGTCCATACCGGCAGCCAGCCCGGAGAGCACCGAGTAGCCGGTGATGTTGGCGAAGCCGAGCGCGAGGGAACCTCCAGCGAGTGGCAGGCGGCCGAGCCGGCCAAGAAAGATCATGGACATTAGGGAGCGCGCGTACATGAGCAGCCCCGCGCCGACCATCGGCACGGCGAGCCGCACGATGGAGGCCACCTCGGCACTCGCGCCGCCGCCGCCTCGCGCTTTCTTTGGCCGGTCATGCAGCACGGGTGGCTGGAGCAGAGCCCCGTGGACGCATCGTGTTTGCTGCTGGGAGCAATGGCACATTGCAAATTTGCAGTGTGTTGCGTGCGTGCGTGTTGTTTTGGCAGCAGGGTGCGTGCCAGATGCTAACTCAGGTCAGGGCTTTGCTTGCGTACCTATCCATGGTGGCTTTGGATCGTATATATAAACCGTTGTGCTGACATCCTTTGAAAACTTTCGGTGTGTTTCCGTCCCATATTTTTGCGTGGGGCCTACAATATTACGGTTTCCTAAATCTTAATCGACCGAGACTTAGCTATCGAATTTTATTAACCATGCGTTAGTTTCTTTTTTTCTTTTTGAGGGGTATGCTTGTTTCTTTAGGGGTCGAATGGTATGCTTATGACTAGCTTGTCCTTTTTTTTTTCGAGAATCGTGACTAGCTTGTCTAGGGCTGTTTCTATCGTAGCAGATGGTGGGCTATCGCTTGGGGTCATTGTCCACCCATCCTGGCCTTTTTTACGGGGGCTATAGGTCGTGGCTTGCTGTGTTAATTTGTTTTTTGTTTTTCTCATAGTTTATCCGCGTAACTGTTTGGATTCTCTAATGTAAATGTTTACTCTCCTTTTGCTAAAAAAATGTTTATTCTCTTCTAAAATTATATTTAAATGTTTATTCAAAAACTAAGGTTTTCCCCTATGAATTAATATAAGGAGGAAAAGCAAGGAAACAAAAACATAGCGGTTGGTAGTTCGTAGGGCATCTCTGATACTCCCTCCTTCCCAAAATATAAGACACGATTGACTTTGCACGGTCTTTGATGCATGATTTTGACCACTAATATATATCAAAATATATGGATTGAAGATGTATAAATGTCATCGTCATATTTGTCTTGCAAAGGAATTTTACTTCATATGTTTGTATACTAATTTTGTAGACATACAATACGTAAAAATCATAGTCAAAGTTGTGCAACGAAGACCAGAAAAGTCAATCGGTGCCTTATATTTTGGGAAGGAGGGAGTATTGTTTTTAGGTGGCATTTTCTTTGTTCTTTTTATTTTTTTACAGCATAATATTTGATATATTGAAACTGCATCTAACCTTTTTGTGCAACTAACCATATTAGAATGTCATCTTGTATTTTATTTTCCGATTAACCCGAGCCTGCACGACGTTGAACAAACAAGAATGGATCCCAACAGGAGCTACAAGGCTTATAAAATGGTGCACAAGTAAGGGTGGAAACGATGGAGAAGGGAAGGATGTCCGTGCCCTAATCCTGCTAGTGATATGGGAACTATGGAAGCATCGTAATGCGATCGTGTCCGATGGTGCAACACCATCAGTGGAAAGTGTACTCCATAGAATTGAGGTCGAGAGTAGATCATGGAAGTCAGCGAGCATTATCAAGGCGGACATGGAGAGTTTCCTTGTAGCTCAAATGGTGGATAGTGACGTGAGAAGTTAGCGCTATGTAAATAGGAACGCGTGGAGTTGGGTGTATGTACGAGTATGTAAACCCAACGTGAAGGGGCTCTTTACCCCCTCTTTCTCCTTTAATATAAAGTACGCACAATCGTGCGTATTCGAGATAATTTATCAAAATGCAACTAATCTATGATACTCCTACATGTTTTTCTTGTATCTTATTTTTTTCACAACTCTAATTTTTTTATGCATTGTATACTTATATATTTACTATGTACTCCCTCCCTTCACAAATATGAGATGTTCTAACTTTTTTTGTGAATCGAATGTATATAGACATGTTTAAATGTATTTGTTCACTCATTTTAGTCCATATGTTCTATATCAAAATATCCAAAACATCTTATATTTATTTGAGTATACCGAATTAGTTTATCTATCTGTTGGTCTTAAGTAGGGAATTCCTTCATCTCGGGTGAGGTAGGTAATCTGCCATAATTTATTCCCTTTTACTTATACTCTCGTTATGATGAAAATAGAAAAAATTGATGATAGGAATACTCAAGAGCCAGTTGTTAATGTCTTATAGTCCACGATGTGAACAGTGGGAGTATTATTTTTAAAATTCTAAATAAGACTAACATATAATGTGTGTGTGCCCGCGGCGTTTGATGCTCGGGTGGCTGGATGATGGCATTTTAATTTCTTTTTGATTTTTTGTCTTCTTTCTACCGTTGCATGAGAACAATATGCAAGACGATCTTCAGGAGGAAATGTTTCCAGTTGCATGTCCACCCCTCGACATGCAGTTGCCCTCGATGGCTTCGAGTTTCATGTTCGTCCTCGACACACAACTGCCCATGGTGGTAGCCAGTTGCATGTCCACCCTCGACATACAACTAGAACTGGCACAACACAACCGTAACTTATGAGCGAGGGGGGTGGTGGTGTATTTTCTCTCAATTTGCATGTCCTCCCTTGATAGGTAACTGCCCTTGATGGCATCTAGTCGGATGTCCACCCTTTACACACAGCTACATTCGATGGTAGCCAGTTGCATGTCCACCCTCGCACGCAACTGCCCTCAACTGTGTTCGCGCGCAGCATGTGGCCCTAAGGGAAGGCCCAACGCACACCTACAAACTCACAACAAGGCTATATATGGAGCTTGGTGGGATTAGTGGCACAAAATATCAAGAAAATTGAAGTCCAAGATATTGTAAATGTTGAGATCAATCCAAAGGACTCAAAATGCAAAGCAAGTGATCACGAATATAGAGGAGGGCAATAAAGAAACACACGTGGTGGGATAATGGGGCTTGTGCAACAACAGAGATGAGCAATATAAAATTGCCTAACAAAGACTAACTTGTGTTGCACAAACACAAAGAGAGACGCTAGCTTGATTGCACATTTGGGCACGATTCACCACTTGGCACCAACCTACATATGCAAGCAAAATGTTTTCCTATACTATGTATCGTCATGCACAAGTATATCTTTTCATGCTCAACTCTTTGCTTATAAGCTTGATCATTCTTTCTTGCTTAGAAGTGTTTTGCTCTTTCTCTTCCTTTCCAATATTCTTTTTGATCCTCAACCAAATATACAAGACAAGTATCACAAGATATGCACGGGAATAAGCTATCGTATGATATATCAAATCATGCAGCAATATATTATCGTATCTATGGTACTCAAGTTTTTGCGAAGCCCGGCAATACTTGGACAGCTAGTCTCAATTGGTATAAAGGTGATCACAAATATGGTGGGGCTGTCATAATGGAATGGAAGGAAAAGTTTCTGACGGTATGGATACCTTCCTCACACTTAACCTTTCACGAAGTCGGGGGTAATCGACCTTGCTTCCAATTGAAGGTGGTCTCAAAGGATGGAGCGGCCGTTGTCGGTTGCGGAAGCTCGTGTGTTGATGTAGTCGATGGTGCAATATAAATTAATGAAGATTTGACCCAATGGTCACTTCCGATGAAGCGGTGTTGATGATCCGGTGGCACGAACATGATGGCGGCTGGAGGGGTTGCGATGTCGATGGAGAACCTACAAATGTTTTTGTCCAAAGATGTGTAAACCTAGATGAGGCATCCTTAGAGGCTCGTGTACACAGTCTGATGTAATGTATGATCGGGCGTACAAGTTTCAAAGATATTCAGATCTACCCATAGGTTTCATGCCTAACCAGATCTTTTAGGGCCTATTTGGATTGTGACTATCTTTGCCACATATTGCCACACTATTTTGCCACACTTGCCTTACTTGAGGTCTTCAAATTCTTAGCCACACTTTGGCTTTCCCTAGGGAATTTTGCCACACTTTCTGTATGTATGACATGTGGGCTTGCTACTAAAATAATATTGCCTTAGTTGTGGCAAAAACCAAATACATACCTAACTTTTTCAAACTTGCCTAAGTTGAGGCATGGCAAAGTGTGGCAAGCTGTGGCTTGGAACGAAACATCCCCCTTAGCAGGCCCAAGTAAGGGTTAGGCGACAAACTTACCTTTTGGTCATCTTTGCTGATTCCTTTGCCGTTGATGTTTGTTAGGACCAAGAGTATATCGACGGGGGGGGGGGGGGGGGGCGGGGGGGGGGGGTGCCAGGGGGTGGGGTGGGGGGAGGGGGGGGGGGGGGGGGTGAAGGGGGGGGGGTGAATGGGAGATTAAAAAATTCTTGCGAATGTTATGAACTGATCCCAAACACAGCAGCGAAAATAAGGTTCTGTAGAGAAGAACTTAATCAAGTACGTTGTTGAGAAACGTATCTATCGATGTAGGAAGCAATAATGGTTCAAGCATAGGATATCACAGGTTTGACAACAATGATGGTAATACAATATGCAAACAGATGCGGTAGCATGAGAGAAAAACAAGGTATGAACTACGAGGGAAAAACACGAGAAAGAACTATGACCAGGTGAATGAAAGCGATACAAGGAGATCACACCAGTCTTAATAAGATAGGAGCGAATGGAAATGTATATGACTGGAATGACTAAACTGAATGATGAGAATGCAACATGGTGAGCAACAAACTTTAACTGATGCGAATGACAGAGATGACAGAAATAAACAATATGCAACAGTCAAAGATTGATCAGTTAAACTATCATCACAGGGCATGAAAGTAAACTGCTGAAGGTAGAGCAGTAATGTAAAGTGAACCAGTGGTGCTCGATGGCGATAAATGGATTTGGTAGACCAGTTCGCCTTTCTGCCAAAGGACTACGTCTGGTTGGAGGGGTTGTGATTTAACACAGAAGATAAACTCTCTTCGCCCTATTCTCCTTCAACTCGGAGCCGATCAGACTCCAGTTGATTTCACTCATGGTAGATACTTATCGGCGATCTCCAAACCTTCGACAGACCTCTTCGCGAACCAAAATGACTCTTGGTTGCTGAAGATCTTGCTCGGTGAAGACAATGACTCTTCAGCACTCGAGCGGACACCTATCCGTCTAGAGAGTGCGCAGCTCTCAAGAGTAATAGGTACAAGAACTCTAAACTCAGAACTACTGTGATGCTCAACCACTGTCTAAGTTTCGGCTCTTGATTTTTCTCTTGGTGGATCTTAAAATCAAATCACTCGGAGAGGGGATGCTCAATCAGTCTTCTCAGAAATCTTAAGCGGAGCAGTCAACGGGTAACGTTGGAGCGGGGTGGCTATTTATAGCCGCAGCCTTCCCTGAAGGGAAAAATACCAAATTGGACATGTGGAGCAGCCAATGGCCGAACGACACGAGTCCAACGGTCGGAAATTGAGCACAACGGTAACATTCCTTGCGGAGCAAGTAATGCTAACTCCTCAGTTCGAAAGATATCTCCTGCAGCACGAAGATCAACGTCTACTGCTGGCAGGGAATCATTCGAAACATTAAGAGATTTCTCTCAGTCTTGCATAGGTTTGGGCTAAGCATCATAGCGGATCTAAGCTTCGAGAACCTATACCCCTCTTAATAGTACGGAGGTCCTATGACTCAAATGAATGAAAGAAGAACAATGAAATGAATACTATGTCTTCACTTTGTATTCGACTTCCATTCGCTGCAGTCAATATTCTTCGGACAGGATCTCCGAACCAATTGCTTCACATCAGCAATAAATTTTTGAGGGGTTAACTCCTTCACATCAATCTTCTCGCCTATATGTTTTCAATAGATGTAGCTCAATCTTCTCTGCAACGCAGATATTCTTCGGTGAAGTTCCTCAAACTTGTCACCGAAGACAGCATTCTCTTCGGTTCTGCATGGACTATTTCTCTCTGTGTGCACTAGCAAACATATCAGTCCATGCCTGCTTCTGTCGACAATCTCCAAAACACAAGAGGGCAAATATTGCACCAACAATCTCCCCCTTTTTGGACGATTGTTGACAAAACAGAAGACATCAAAAGATAGATAACGGAATGAAATGGAATGCGAAGGATAACGAAAGACGAGAGATAATTATGAAGATAAAACATGCTCCCCCTGAAGATATGCATCATTTGGAGAATGTATTGAAGATAATTCGGAAGGTAGCGAGATGAATCTTCATACGAGTGATATTGACATATGATCTCGTTCGTGGTCTCTTTCAATGCACTCGACATCGTCTGAGGTTTTTCCTGCCACACACAATCTTTGAAAAAGATTTGTTAGATAGAGTAAATACTTTGAAATGATTTGTGACGAAGGATAAGCCGTGAGGATTTGCTCAGAACACGGTTTGAATCCACACGAGATATAAGTTCCTTGCAAGTTAGATACTCGAGGAGAATCAGAGCAAGGGAATCATAGGTATATTGCTCGGACTAGATATGCTTCAGACGAGGTTTTCCTGCAACAAGGATGATACGATGGAGATATGCGAGGAAAAACAGATTATGAGACAGATAGAGAGAGTTTGCTTTCGAATCGCAAGAAATCTGAAGCTAACTTTCTTCTCCTGCAAATTTAGATAGCGAAAGATAATCATTATAGAATATCTAAAACATGAGACACATAAAGTTTCGAGGAGTGAAATATTTCTTCTGGAGAAGCATGATTTCCAGTCCTCCTTGAAATGCTTTTACTTTTCCTGCACGATAGATATGTATCGAGGATAATTATTGCAAGGAAGTAAGCTTTTGATTGCACCTGCAAACAGATAATTGGAAGCAAATAGCAATACAAGGGGTTATTAACGGTACATGACGATCAAGTATTTCAACACCACACACGGTGCTCCAAGTTCCAAAAGCAAATAGTTCGACGAAAACGAGATAGTTCGACAGAAAAGCAAATGGCGAAAGGTAACACCTTGCAAATAACCCGCTTATCTATCACTCGATGTTCTTCTCCCCCTTTTTGTCAACAAGTGTAAAAAAGGAAAGAGAATGCATCTGAGGAACTACTCGTCCGAAGAATTCTTAGAATCAGAACTCGAACTGTTTGGAGAAGCAGAGCGAGCGATGGTCGAGGCCGAAGCAGGAGTTGGAGACGCGACAAGGGCTTCGGGATCAGCTTCGGGAGTAGCGGTGCGAGGTGCATCTGGCTTGAAGATAAATGTTCATGTTGTGTCTTCAACATCATCATCTGGTTCAACAAACAACAGGTCAGTGGAGGCGGAACGCTGAGGAAGCACTGGGGTTTGCCTTCGGATGCGAGGAACTTCAAACAACTCCAGATGATCGTATTATTTCTCGATACCCTTGGCAGATAGTTGTTTGCGAGAATAATGCTTGTGCAGAAGGGTACAGGAGCACTTCTTTTGTTCCTTCTCATACAGGAGAGCTTGTCGAGTATAATTGTGAATCAAATTTATCTCTGTCATCATTTCCAGCTTCACTTTCCGGTCGAGCTTAATATGACTTTCCAGGGCTTGCTGAGTTCGAAGACAAATCTCGTACAGTGAAGGATTTTCTACACAAGGGATTTCAATTTTTGCCTTCTTGACCTTTGGAGCTCTAGCAGAAGCAGACATAGGAGCAGAAATAGTAGCATCAATCGGCATCTTCCCTTTGCCGATGTCCTTCACAATTCGGAGTGTGTCATGGACTGGTGGCATATAAACTTTCGGGATGTGTGGGCAGAAAAACTTTTCCTCAATAAGCTGCTCAATGGCATACATGACCCAATGTGCATATGGCTTCAAAGCTTGAGGGCTATCAGCTGCGCAGGCCAGGTTGCGAATGAAAAGATCCGGAATGTCAAAATGAATACCCTGAGGTATGGCTAGAAGAGAATCTCCCATGGAGTAGTTCCTCGTTTGTTTGCTCATTCCTTTTTGACACTTGTTGACAAAAAGGGGGATACCTACATCGAGTGATAGTTTATCAGGGTTCTTGCAGGGTGTTTTCATTTGCTTTTTGGTTTTCCCTCGAATAATTTGCTTCATGAACTTATTGCACCGATTGTGGTGTTGAAATACTCGGTCGTCATGTAATGTTAACAACCCCCGCCTGCAATATTATTTGCTTCATACTATCTGGTTGCAGGTACCTTTGAATGTGTTTTTCCCGTGAATGATTATCTTTGATAATTATCTATCTTACAGGGAAAAATATTTGTTCCTCGAAGAAGAACAGAAAATCATCATGAGATGATACTAAGGGGGAGAAGTACTTCGAGTACTAAATGGATTATATTCGTTGTGGTTGGATATGCACTGATTGTTATCCTTCATTATCTAACCTTGCAGGGCGAGTATGAAAACTACATCTCGTGTGGTTTCAAATTGTGTTCTGAGAAAACCTTCATGATTATATCCTTTGTCACAAATCTCTTTATGCATATCTTAAAATCTAATTCTCTTTGAAGATTTTGTGATAGGAACCACCTCAGACACCATCGAGTGCATTGATAGGAGTCAAGTTTTAAATCATAGATCAATGTCACTTATAAGAAGAATAATCTCGTTTCCCTCCGGTTCTTCATGGTCTGAAAAATATCTTAAGGGGGAGAATAATTTATCTTCGTAATTATCTCTCGTATTTCATTATTCTTTGCATTTCATTCCATTATTTATCTATCCTTCGATGTGATCTGTTTTGTCAACAATCGTCCAAAAAGCAGGAAGCTCTTCAGGAAGACTAGTTCAATCTGCTCGATGGTGTGATGGAAGCAGGGTAAACTTTTGAGCTCTGCGAAATCCAGAATCTTGTGCTTGAAAATGCGATTCTTGCCATACAGAATATGAGCTACTCTACAGAGTTAACATCAGAAGTGCTACAAGAGGTTTCACCCTCGGCACTCGATAGTAACGCTGCAGTGTCGTTACAACTAAGGGGGGGGGTGTGATGTGCGGTGTCGGGGCCTGGTCTTCAATCCCGTTGATCGGGTCTTCGGAAAATCCAGTGGGGCAGTCGGGATAAGTGGGGTCACTAATAGGTCTCTACCCAGCCTATACTAAGCAGTTTAGGATATGCAGGTAATTATCAATAGCAGGTTACGATAAACAGGCTATGCATCAGAATAGGTAAAGCAGTAGCAGCAGCAATTCTAATGCAAGCATGAGAAATTAGAATGGGCGATATCGGGATGATCAAAGGGGGGGGGGGCTTGCCTGGTTGCTCGGCGGCAAGGGCAAGGTCGTCAACGATGGCGTCGGGCTCCGGAGCTGCGTCAGTCTCGGGGACGACGTCGGTGTCGGGGTCTAACAAGAGAGAAGAGGGGGAGGAAACAGTAAATACTAAGCAAACAGGTGCTACACAAGGTATAACATGACAATACGTAGTGCCGGGTGTAGTCTAACGCAGTACTACACGTATCAGATGGAGCGGGAGAATATCTGACGATATTTCCTGGGTCTTTGGAATTATCGGACAAACGATCCGGAGGGGGACGGTTTCATGTTCGGATAGATAGGTACGCGTGACGGACGAACGGACCGCGTATCCGAATTCGTCTCGTCGTTCTAAGCAATTTTCATGTACAAAGTTTTTTGATCCGGATTACGGTTAATTTTCTATTAATTTCTGAAGTTTAAAATGTATTTCTGAATTATTATTAATCCAGTCAAAGGTCAACAGTTGACCAGTCAATGTTGACTGGTCAATAGGGTTAAACTGGACCCACATGTCATAGGCCCTAAATCTAATTAACAGATTAAACCCTAATCAACAGATTAGGTCAACTAACCCTAGTTAATTAGCTTTAATTAATTACCTAATTAATTAATTAACTAATTAATTATTAATTTAATTATCATTATTATTTTACTTTACATTTTTTTAAACAGCTAACAGGGCACAGGGCCCACTGGCAGGCCGGACAATGTCCAAGCCGGCCCCTTGGGCACCGGACATGTCCGGGCGGGGCAGGGTAACCGCACGGGGCCGCGCGGGGCCAACGGCGACCGAGGGCCGGCGCGGCCGGCGAGCAGCGCGGCCAGTGGAGGCGGCCGGAGGCGCAGGTGAGCGCGAGGCCAGCAGCGGGGCAGCAGCTGCGCGGCGGGGGCGGGCGAGCGCGACACGGGCGCGGTGACCGCGGCGGCAGGGAGAGAGAGCACGGGGAGCGGACGCGGTCCTCACCGGCGACGTAGATGAACAGGGCCGGCGAGGCTCAGTGGAGCCGACGGGGAGGAGGACGGGGAGGCGTTCGGCGACGGCGGTGGCTGGGTCTGGCGACGGCAGCGGGCGGCGGCGTCGGTGCCCCGTTGGGGAGGAGGTCGAGGATGGGGAGGCGGGCGCCGGCGACGGCGGGGCAGCACCGGGCGGCGTCAGAGAGGTGGCGGCGGGGTCAGCGCGGCGAGCAACGGCGCGGCGTCGACGCTGCCGGGGCAGAGACGGGGGCGTCGGGCGGAGGTGAGGGGGACCTCCCGATCCAGACCGAGAGAGCGAGAGGGAGAGGTGGATCGAGGGGAGTGGGGTGTAGCGGGCTAGGGTTTGGTGGCCTCCTGGGGGAGGCCATATAGAGAGGGGGGGAGCTGGGCCGGCCTGGTGGCCGTGGCCGAGTTGGGCCGGGGAGGGGGTTTCTCTTTTTATTTTTTTATTTTTTTCTGTTTTGTTTTCTTTTTCTTTTATTTATTCACATTTTCTGTTTTTTGTAAATAGTTAGGCCTCAAAATGGTTTTTGTAAAACATAGCAGTTGTTCCAATAAATACTAGGCATCCTCTACCACTACCAAAAATTGGTTTGGAGTTAACTTGAGTTCACACAAATTTTTATAATAATTAAAATGCATTAATCATTGCTATTTTGATAATGTTAGAGCCACCTAATTATTTTATTAATTGTTGGTTACAATTTTAGAATAGCCTATACAATATTTGTTATTTATTGAACATTTTAGTTTCTATGTTGGACAAGTTTTATTTTCCACTTTCATTTTGAATTTCCATTTGAATTTGAATTTGAAAAGAGATATGATACTAATGATGATTAAGCACTGTTGATCCTGATGACATGGCATTATCAACAGGGTGCTTACTGTAGCTTAATGCATGGGGTGTTACATAGGGGGGGTGCGCCCTACCCCCTGGGCGCGCCTTGAGGGCTTGTGGGCCCCTCGGGCACCTCCTTGACGTGAGACCGACGCCAAAAATTCTTATAAATGCCCAAACCTCCGAAAAGAACCCTAGATCGGAAGTTCCGCCGCCGCAAGCCTCTATAGCCACGAAAAATCAATCTAGGCCCTCTCCGGCACCCTGCCGGAGGGGGTCATCATCACCGGAGGCCATGGAGGAGGAAGCCGAAGGGGTCCATCATCACCATGGAGGCCAAGGACCAGAGGGAGAACCACTCCCCATCTAAGGGGGAGGCCATGGAGGAGGAAGCACAAGGGGGAGACTCTCTCCCCCTCTCTCTCGGTGGCGCCGGAGTGCCGCCGGGGGAACCATCACCGCGGTGATCGTCTTCATCAACATCACCTTCTTCATCACCTTCCTCATCTCTTTTAAGTGGTCCACTCTCCCGCACCCCGCTATAATCCCCTAATTGAACATGGTGCTTTATGCCACATATTATGATCCAATGATGTGTTGCCACCCTATGATGTTTTGAGTAGATTTCTTTTGTCTTTTGGGTTGATTGATGATCTAGATTGGTTTGAGTTGTATATTTTATTTTGGTGCTGTCCTATGGTGCCTTCAGTAGTTGCGGATGCTTGCTAGAGTTCCAATCATAAGTGCATATGATCCAAGTAGAGAAAGTATGTTAGCTTATGCCTCTCCCTCATATAAAATTGCAATAATGATTACCGATATTGTTAACAATTGCCTAGGACAATTCCGCACACCGTTCCATCATTATCCCACACTCGCTATTTATAATATATAGTAATATATTCTAACTTTATGTTAACAGCACCTATTTTTATATTTTAGTTCTCCGATATCATGCAAAGCTATCCTCTTCATACCCACAACGTAGTTTTATTTCTCGTTTCTAGATGGAAGCAAATGTTCGGTGTACGTAGAGTCGTATCAGTGGCAGGTAGGACTTGAGAGAATATTGATCTTACCTTTAGCTCCTTGTGGGTTCGACACTCCATACTTATCACTTCCACCTTTGGAAAGTGCTACGATGATTCCTTGCACTTGGGGATTATCATTCAAGTGCGATATTCTCTTTATATTAGATTCGATGGTTGCTCTGGCTTTCACGTCAGTGACTGGTCTCATCGGAGAGGATGAGGAAGATTCACTTTTCTTTGAGAGCTTAGTGTGACGATCCATTCTAGTGAATCCATTGCTGTGAAGATACATCCATCTGTTGCTAGGTTTTCTATCCCAGCAAGGACAATCGCTATGAGGTGACCGAATTGTTTGCACTTGAAGCACTTCATTTCTTTCGGAGGTAACTTTCTTGAAGATTCAGGCAAGTCAAATTCGTCATCATTTGTGAGACACAAATTATGTCTTCTGAGATTACTTAGCCTTTCTGTGAACAATTCTAGTTCCCTTGTGATAATGCGTTGATTCTCGACATCTTCTTCTTGTGAACTGCCATAGTGTGAAAGTATTTCCCCTTCACTTTCAGAAGAAGATTCTTGATCTCCATTTTCAAGTTCCATCTTTTCTTCGTGAATAGACAACAGTGTCATGACCTCGACGTAGTGAAGTTCTTCATAGTCTGGTCTTTGCTTGATTTTAGCTACGATTGGATCGAAGTTTGCATCAAGAGCACTCAGTAGCTTGTTGACTACATCTCTATCGGTGATATTTGTTACTCCTCATTGATGAAGTCTTTCAACAATATTGCTCAACCGATCAGTGAGTTCCATAGCATTTTCCTTATGAAGACTTCTGAAACCAGCAAGCATGGCACGAAGCATTTCAGTGTGAGAATCTGTTCTGGTAATGAATTCTTCATGAGTATTTTTGATGGCATTCCAGAGTTGCTTTGCAGTGTCAAGCTTTCGAAACCTAATGAAAATGTCTTTCGAGATACTTTCACAGATAATATCTTTTGCTTGTGCATTCAACCGCAGTATAGCTTTTTCATAAGAATTTGGAGCATCAGGGTGCTGAATGGTGTATCCATTTTCCACAATTTGCCAAAGTTCTATGTTGATGGCTTGAAGTCTGATTCTCATTCTCTCTTTCCAGTAGATATAGTCATTTCCATCGAAAATAGGAAACCTTTCAGAGTGCGAGGATCTACCTACATACGACATACCCAAAACTCCAAGGTTGTTAGACCTTTAATAAGCAGAGAGAGGGAGTACCTGCTCTGATACCAATTGTTAGGACCAAGAGTATATCGACCAGAGGAGGGGTGAATGGGAGATTCAAAAATTCTTGTGAATGTTATGAATTGATCCCAAACACAGCAGCGGAAATAAGGTTTGGTAGAGAAGAACTTAATCAAGTACGTTGTTGAGAAACGTATCTATCGATGTAGGAAGCAATAATGGTTCGAGCATAGGATATCATAGGTTTGACAACAATGATGGTAATACGATATGCGAACAGATGCAATAGCATTATAAAAACAAGGTATGAACTACGAGGGAAAAACACGAGAAAGAACTATGATGAAGTAAATGAAAGCGATACAGGGAGATCACACCAGTATTAATAAGATAAGAGCGAATGGAAATGTATACGACTGGAATGACTAAACTGAATGATGAGAATGCAACATGTTGAGCAATGAACTTTAACTGATGGGAACAACAGAGATGACAGAAATGAACAATATGCAACAGTCAAAGATTGATTAGTTAAACTATCGTCATAGAGCATGAAAGTAAACTGCTAAAGGTAGAGCAGTAATGTAAAGTGAACCAGTGGTGCTCGATGGCGATAGATGGATTTGGTAGACCAGTTCACCCTTCTGCCAAAGGACTACGTCTGGTTGGAGGGGTTGTGATTTAACACAGAAGATAAACTCTCTTCGCCCTATTCTCCTTCAACTCGAAGCTGATCAGACTCCAGTTGATTTCACTTGTGGTAGATACTTATCGGCGATCTCCAAACCTTTGATAGACCTCTTTGCGAACCACAATGACTCTTGGTTGCTGAAGATCTTGCTCGGTGAAGACAATGACTTTTCAACACTCGAGCGGACACCTATCCGTCTAGAGAGTGTGCAGCTCTCAAGAGTAATAGGTACAAGAACTCTAAACTCAGAACTACTGTGATGCTCAACCACTGTCTAAGTTTCGGCTCTCTCGGTGGATCTTAAACTCAAATCACTCGGAGAGGGGATGCTCAATCAATATTCTCAGAAATCTTAAGCGGAGCAGCCAATGGGCAACGTTGAAGCGGGGTGGCTATTTATAGCCGCAGCCTTCCTTGAAGGGAAAAGACCAAATTGGACATGTGGAGGAGCCAATGGCCGAACGACACGAGTCCAACGGTCGGAAATTGATCACAACGGTAATATTCCTTGCGGAGCAAGTAATGCTAACTCCTCAGTTCGAAAGATATCTCCTGCAGCACGAAGATCAACGTCTACTGCTGGCAGGCAATAATTCGAAACATAAAGAGATTTCTCTCAGTCTTGCATAGGTTTGGGCTAAGCATCACATCAGATCTAAGCTTCGAGAACCTATACCCCTCTTAATAGTATGGAGGTCCTATGACTCAAATGAATGAAAGAAGAACAACAAAATGAATACTATGTCTTCACTTTGTCTTTGACTTCCATTCTCTACAGTCAATATTCTTCGGACAGGATCTCCAAACCAATTGCTTCACATCAGCAATAAATTTTTGAGGGGTTAACTCCTTCACATCAATCTTCTCGCCTACATGTTTTCAATAGATGTAGCTCATTCTTCTCTGCAACGCAGATATTCTTCGGTGAAGTTCCTCAAACTTGGCACCAGAGACAACATTCTCTTTGCATGGACTATTTCTCTCTGTGTGCACTAGCAAACAAATCAGTCCATGCATGTTTCTGTCAACAATCTCCAAAACACAAGAGGGCAAATATTGCACCAACAATGTTGCTAGATCAAAACTTTTCACGCTGCTCCAATTTGATTTCCTCCATGAACAACTCTGGCTTCCACGACCTACCGTCGAGATGCTTCACACTTGCATACTGTCGTGAGATAGGCGTATCGGTCACCTTGTCCGAGGGATGGAGAGTTAGAAGCACGCCGGCTAGGATCAGAGGATGAGAGTCGCAAAGTCGGTAGCAATACGGAACCAACTTGGATGGGAGATCAAGAAGATGGCTGGCGTAAGGTAATGGTCTCACCATTAACTAGGTGTAACCCCACTTTATCATGGCTCAGGCTGCTTCGCTTTAGGTGATTATAGTAGCTCCTTTTCCTTGGCTAGCGGTCATATAGTTCTTCGTACCGTGCCCGAACATCTGATTCACAATTGGTCAGCTTCACATCCTTGATACATATCTAATGTATCGACTTGTCCAAACACTTTTGCTCTTGTTTTGGACTCTAATTTGCATGATTAATGAAACTAACCTGAACTGACACTATTTTCAGCAAAACTACCTTGGTGTTGGTTTTTTGTGCAGAAATAAAAAGTTCTCAGAATTGAACAAATTTTTACGGAGAATTGTTTTGGAATATATATATAAAATACTGGTGCGAAGAGTTACAGAGGGGGGCCACAGAGCCACAAGCTCAGGGGGCGGCCCCCTAGGGTGCGTCACCTGAGCTTGTGGGCCCCACGAGGCTCCGTTTGCCCTATCTCCAAGTCCATAAGTATTGTCTTCCCGAGAAAATTCAGAGAGAAAGTTTCATAGCCTTTTACAGTATGAAGCCGCCGCCACCTCTTGTTCTTCATTGGGAGGCCTGATCTGGAGTCCGTTCTAGGCTTCAGAGAGGGAAATTCATCGCCGTCATCATCAACAACCATTCTTCATGAACAACCTCATGATGCTCACCACCGGGAGGGAGTAATTTCATCATAGGCATACTGGAGGTAGATGGAGATGGATGAGATTCGTCATGTAATCGAGTCAATTTGTTAGGGCTTGATCCCTAGTATCCATTATGTTCTCAAATTGGTGTTGCTATGACTTTGTTATGCTTAATGAATATATTTGAGTTTTTGGTCCTATCTGCAAGTTATATGCACCTGTTATTGTTCTGAACCGTAGACCCCCAAGGTGACAATAATCGGGATACTCTCTAGGGATGACTGTAATTTGAGGAGTTCATGTATTCACCGTGTGTTAATGCTTTGTTCCAGTTCTCTATTAAAAGGAGCACCTTAATTACCCTTAGTTTCCATTAGGACCCCGCTGCCATGGGAGGGTAGGACAAAGATGTTATGCAAGTTCTTATTATAAGCATGCATGACTATATACGTAATACATGCCTACATATGATGAATGTCATCCAAATATCCATCGCTACTCCATGCCTACACTTAGGGATGCTAATGGGTAGGGTATGGGTGGGTACAACATCCTTCTACCCAAACCCATACCCACAGGAACATTCTATACCCACCACTTCAATACCCATGGGCATAATTGATACCCATGCCCATACCCACCGGGTATCCTATACCAATGGGTATCCAATGGGTACAATGTATAGCATTTGAACTTTTAAAAAGTAGAGAAATAAGTCTAAAATTCAAGTGATGATGGGCAAGCAGTATAGCACCGACGCATCCTCCTCCTATGGGTGGCCTCTTAGAATAATCAAGCGAGTATGAGCAATGGTTCGTTGAAGCCCGATGCAGTGAGAGGCGGTGGTGGGAATCGGGGATCGTTGGATCGAGATATGGATAGGAGTCCGGTGAAGATAAGTTAAGATTTCTTCATTTCGAGGAGACACATAGGACGTAGGAGGAGTGGCGGGCAAGTGCCTATGGGCCTATGATTTATGGGTCGCTTAGGGAATACATGATTTTGTGTTGGGCCATAGGTTGGATGTTGACCCCACATGTCATAGGATTTATTTTCATTTATTAACTTTTTGTGGGTATCCATTGGGTTACCCATGGGTGCAATTTTATACCCATGCCCTACCTATATATTTTGCGGGTATGGATACCCATTACCCATGGGTACACAATCTCTCTCTCAATGTCTTGCCCATGCCCACTATTTTCGGGTAGCGTACTCACGGGTACCCATACCCATGGGCAAAACTGCCATCCCTACCTACACTTTGCTCATATTGTCTTTGCTAGGTTACTACTACTGCTACTACTGTTCCAACTGCTAAAAAACTGCTAATGTCACCGTTACTATTACTATTGCTGCTATCAAAACTACCATATTACTGTGCTACTAATATTTTGCCGCAGAGAAACAAATTCCCAGGTGTGGTTGAATTGACAACTCAACTGCTAAGGCATATAAATATTCTTTGGCTGTCCTTGTGTCTAATAAATAAATTTGGGTGAAATACTACCCTCGAAGACTGTTGCGATCCCCTATACTTGTGGGTCATCAATTCGCTTTAAAAGCCCGTGTTTGTTGGACTGTTGTTGTGTGATATGACGAGTGATATTTTTACAGTCCTCTAACATGAGTTTAAACCGAGATATTCGCCCCGATATTGCTACTAATGACTAATGAAAGCAAAGGATTCCAAATATCTGATATTTATTTTGTTTCCATAGGAAATGGGCTATTTATGGATAAAATCAAGCCAATACATGGAAAGGAGTAAAGTGGAGATAGAGGGGATCAAGTGGGAGGCACAACAGAGGAAATAGTAGAAAACACGGTGTTCCATATGACCATCCCCGCTCATATGGCATGCCAACCGAGGCGCCTGATCCATCCAAACAACCTTTATAAAAGGCTCGACACCAAATGAGCAACAGAACAAGTCGGCACATCATCATCTTCGCAGCAGCAATCTCCATCAACCCTAGTCATCGTCATTTCCCATCTCTATAGCCACCACTTTCATCACCACCATAGTTCTCAGCCATCTAGGTATACTTGGAATCGTGTATCACATATGTCATCTATTGTAAGACATATTATCAATCCATCAATCAATCTTCATGATGTGTTCTTCAATGAGTTCTTCATGTGATCCGATCTCCATGTGTGAGTGGTTTGGTAAGGTTGCATTGAGGCAAGGCCTTGCAACCCAATGTATTTGTTGGAGGGATTGATGAAAGTACTTCAAATTAGTGTCTCGTATGTGTAGAATAAAATTGCTTCATAGTTGTCTCTTTTCTCGTTCATGTTCTTCATCCCTACAGGTACCCAGGATCATGGAGAGCGAGTAGTGTAGTCGCTAAGGGCATGGAGACCGTGATGTGTTATTCTGAACACCAGTGACAGAAAGGTTTAGTACGGTAACACGGATCCAATCCCTTGGGATTCAAGAGGTGCCGTCATTAAATGCCCAGTGCTTTTATCATTATTGCTATCTTAATTATCGAGGCAACCTCGCATGACGGATAGGGCCTTTGATTGGATAACTAACTCCTGATGCAGGATGCGTGTCTGTCAAGACATAATTTGGGCACATCCCCCACTTCGATACGTAGCAAGCACATCTCTATGGATGACTTTCAGGGCACAAATTAAGATCATAATGATCCCGACACAATTATATGGTTGTAAGCGTAAGTCATCATACCCATGCCTATTTTTATTATAAGTGTTTCTAGTGTGAACTTGATTCTGATCCGGTCAAAAGCTGTAATTTAATTCACTCGCAAAAGCTTGTTTGAAACCCTTTCTCAAAGGGCACCGTCTTCTCATGGGTTCGATAACTCAGGGTCACCTCTGGGGAAAAAGGCAAGAATCCTTTCTGCTCCTTTACTGGATCACTAAAGGGGATAATGAAACCTTTTCTTGGCACTGTTGTCATGGAGGATTTGTGTGCCTAGTCTTTGTGTTAGAGTTTTGTTTCAGTTTTTAGTTTACTTTTTGTTGCAAGTGTTGATAGTAGAAAACCCAAAAATATTACCATGGCTCGTAATCTTGGAAGCTTTGCTACTCCTAGCAATAGTTTCATGCATGAACCAATTGCACAACCTGATGTTGCTGCCGCTGAGTATGAGATAAAACCATGCGGGCCAAAAGGATCAATTTGGCGTGTTTTGGTCGCGGGGCCTACCCGACCATGCGGGCCAAAGCACACTTGAATATTAACCGGAAATGTGTGCATATGCTAGCCCTGTCGGTTGGCCGGTTCTAATGACTCAAATGGGCCGAACATGGTCGGGGTGATAGGCTCCACTACCCGAGATCATTTGCCGTAGCAAAAGGGTCGGTGTGGCATCGTTGAAACCGTTCAGTATACCAGCTTCGTACATTGCCGATGGACGGGTAACGAACGTATTGACTCCATGTCACTCTGTGCTCAGTGAACTCCCATGGGATGGGACGGGAAATGCCCCTTGGTTGCCCATACCGGTGCTTGGATGTCGCCCATGGTTCATTTGTTTTCATGGACCAGACGCAAGTGGTGCGCTCCACACAGGACCACGTCGTACCCCGCTCCTGTCGTAGCCACACATGACCGTGTGTGTATTTCATGTGCCTGGCAGGCTTTTCCTACCCGCGTCGCCCGATGCAATGACTCCGACTACAGACACCATTTTTCATTGTTATTAAATTAGATTTTACACGGAAGAAGATCATTAGAAAAAACAACATTAATGAAAACTACTACTACACCCGAACAAACCTGCTCGCTGTAACACCCCATGTATTAAGCTACAGTGATCACCCTTTTGATTATGCCATGTCATCATGGTCAGCAGTGCTTAATCATCATTAGTATCATATCTCTTTTCGAATTCAAATTCAAATGGAAATTCAAACTGAAAGTGGAAAATAGAAGTTGTTCAACATAGAAACTAAAATGTTCATTAAATAATAGATATTCCAGAGACCATTCTAAAATTGTAACCAACAGTTAATAAATTAATTAGGTGGCACTAACATTATCAAAACAGTAGGGATTAATACATATTATTTATTATAGAATTTGTGTGAACTCCAATTGCCTCCTAACCAATTTCTAGCAGTGGCAAATATTGCACTGCATATATTGAACTAAGTTACATATTTTGCAAAACTTATTTGGTGGCTAAACTAAATTGCAAAGCAGAAAAGGAAATCGAAAACAAAACACAAAAACAATAGAAAGAGAAACCCCCCTGCCCACCTGGGCCTCAGCCCAGCCGGCCGGCCCAACCCCACCTGCCTACTAACCCCCCTGAGGCCGAAACCCTAGCCCGATCCACCACCACACCCCCCATTTCCCCCCCCATGATCCCCTCGCTCCTCTCCCCTCTCCCTTTCCCCCTCTCTCTCGATCCGGATTTGATCGGGGAGGAGCCCGATTCCGCGCCCCCGACGCCGGCGCCCCTCCCTTCGACGCCGCGCGCCGGAGCCGCGCTCCGGGCCGCGCTCACCGCGCCCCGTCGCGAGCCTCTTCCCCACCATCGCCGTCGCCCCGCTGCGGCCTCTCCGCCTCTGCCCGCGCTCCCTCCCCCGCACGCCCTCACTCCACCCTTCCCCTCCGCCTGTCTCTCTCTTGATCTCTCCCTCTTTTCTCTCCGTCCTCTGGTCTCCTCCTCCTCCCCCTCCTCTTACTCTCTTGACTTGAGTGGCTCTCTTGTCTCTTCTTCTCCCGTCCTCTTTCCCCTTCCCCCACCCCCCCCGCCCCCCCCCCGCGCGCTCTAATAAATCTATAATTAACTGAATTAATCAAACCCTAATTAACCCTGACAGTCTGCTGACCTCATGCTGACATCATGCTGATGTCAGCATTAGCTATTTTGGATAATTCGAATTTAATTAATTAAATATTTCCAGAATTTGTTTAAATCTTTGAAATTTAATATAAAATAAACCGTAGCTCGGTTTAAAAAACTTTGTACATGAAAGTTGCTCAGAACGACGAGACGGACCGAATACGCTGTCCGTTCATCCGTCACGCATCCCTAGCATAGCGAACATGCAATCGTTCCTCTCCGGTCATCTGTCTGACAAATGTCCGGAACTGGAAAAACATTCCCGGATGAATTCCCCCTTCGCCAGTATCACCCGGCACTGCGTTAGATCACCTCTGTCACCGCGTATTGCCATGTTATGCTTTGTGCTGCACTTGTTCGCTGTGTATTTATACTGTTTCCTCCCCCTCTTCTCTCTCGTTAGACCCCGACGTCGTCCCCGAGACCGACGCAGCTCCGGAGACCGAAGACACCATTGACGACCTTGCCCTTGCCGCCGAGCAACCAGGCAAGCCCCCCCTTGAGCATACTGATATCGCCCATTCTATTTCTCATGCTTGCATTAGAACTGCTGCTGCTGCTTTACCTATTCTGATGCATAGCCTGTTTATTGTAACCTGGATAATTACCTGCATATCCTAAACTGCTTAGTATAGGCTGGGTAGAGACCTATCAGTGACCCCACTTATCCTGACTGCCCCGCTGGATAATCCGAAGACCCGATCAACGGGATTGAAGACCAGGCCCCGGCACCGCACCTCACCCCCTTAGTTGTGACGACACTGCAGCGTTACCACCGAGTGCCGAGGGTGATACCTCGTGTAGCACTTCTGATGTTAACTCTGTAGAGTAGCTATTCGGTCGTGGTCATCGAGGGTGATTCCTCTTTCACCGCTTCCGATAACGACGCTGTCGTGCACCACCTCAAGTGTGAACCCATCGAGGGTGAATCCTCCGAGTTCACCTTGACAGACACATCGAGTAGGAATCCAATGAGGGTGATACCTCGGATTCCCCTGATGTTATGGACACACGGATACTTGGACTTTACACTGTTACTTGGATAGGCGGGTCGACCCTGAGCGTTACCCGCGTGCGCCTGAGAGGCGAGTGTTGTGAAGACGGGTGCCTGTGTGGTGCCCGAGTGGTGAATACAAGGCGTGGCCGGGCATTCTTGGCCCTTGCCGCAAGTCCTCGAGACGGGACGACGGGGTCACATCTTTCGTGAGTCTCTGCTCGTTACCGCAAGCCCCTAGTCCACTAACGATTTGGATATTTGATTCGAGCAGGCCTCTGGCCTGATAGCACTAACCATCACGTGGGCATAGTATGGGCGTTCTGCATCGTAGCATTAGCCGAAAGCTCTGTTAGACGTCTAGTTCAGCCTTGCGGCTGGGACGGACCGGCGCCCCCCTGGTGCCTGGCTTCCCCCTGCACGCAACGACTCGGAGTGCACAGGGCGATGGCCCAAGACCTTTGAGCGCTTAGGATGTAGACCGGCGGGGACCTCTCTGCTGAGCTCTAGGTAGGGTTGCGATGTGTCGTTTGGCCGAGGCCGGGCATGACCCAGGAAAGTGTGTCCGGCCGGAGTTAATCGAGCGTGTTGGGTAAGTTGGTGCACCCCTGGAGGGAAGAAAACTTCTATCGATAGCCGGTCCTACGGTAAAGGACACTCGAAGTTGTATCCTGATTGATACAATTTAGAACTGGATACTTGGATACTATGGCTCTGGGATTGCTTCTCGCAGGGAGTCGAGAAGGGATCTCCGGACGAGGTTGATGACTGTATGGCTCTGGGATTGCTTTCTCGCAGGGAGTCGAGAAAGGATCTCTGGGTGAGGTTGAGACTTAATGATACTACTACATTATATGGTTTTGTCTACACTCTTCTAATGCTGCAAGACCTCTGAAGATGCTAGTCTTCGATAGGACTAGGCCTCCTCTCTATTCTGGCATTTCTGCAGCCCAGTCCACATATACAGCTTTCCTTTGAAAATGTTGCATATGTAGTGTAGATCCTTGCTTGCTGAGTACTTCTGAGTACTCATGGTTGCTTTGTTTTTCTTTTCTCCCCATATCAGTTTGACGTGACCAGAGGACAGAGCCCCCTGAGACAAATGCCCCGTCGATCGACTACTACTACTACCCAGAGGATGGATACTACTACGAGTTGACTGACGACCAGGAGTAGGATCGGAGGGTCCCAGGCAGGAGGCCTACGCCTTTCGATCGTAGTGTTTTATTTTGCCCCGCCTTTCTAAAGGCCTTTCTGTTTCTGTTTCATATCTCTACTCAGATATCTGATGCTTCCGCTGACGCTTGTTCGCAAGCTTATGTATTCGAGCCCTCGAGGCCCCTGGCTTGTAATATAAAGCTTGTATGACTTTATTTATGTTTTAGGGTTGTGTTGTGATATCTTCCCGTGAGACCTTAGGCTTGCTCGTGTGCATTTGCATGTATGATTAGTGCACGATTAAGCCAGGGGCGTCACAAGTTGGTATCAGAGCCGACTGCCTGTAGGAACCCCCCTTTCCAACTCCTTGGCCGAAGTTGAGTCTAGTGGTCCAAAACCGTTTTACTAACTTGGCTGTGTGGCTTACGGGCCCACGTCGCCAATTGGGTGGTATTAGTATCTTTTACTCCTCGACCTTTACTCTGGGACTCCGATCTCTCTTCTATTCGGGTTAAAATCTTTACTAACTCCAACATTAGGTTCTCGTGGGCACTACCCCTATTGCGAAGCGTCCTTATAAAATGCCTCCGCACCACCTTCTTGAACTTAAGGAAGAAATCGACACGTCACTTAAGAAAGTTTTCATCCGCCCCAGTTCCTCTACTTGGGGAGCACCTTCACTCTTCGTCAAGAAGAAGGATGGAACTAACCGATTGGTTCAGGATTACCGGCCCATTAACCAAGCAACAATTCAGAACAAATATCCGCTTCCACGGATCAATGATTTGTATGATGAACTTGCTGGATCATCGGTATTCTCTAAACTTGATTTGAGGTTGGGTTATCATCAGATCCGTGTTCGTGAAGAGGATATTCCAAAGACTGCATTTGTTACTCGCTATGGCTCCTACGAGTACACTGTAATGTCATTTGGCTTAACAAATGCTCCAGCCACATTCTCCCGTCTGATGAATTATATCTTCATGGATTACCTCGACAAGTTCGTCGTGGTTTATCTAGATGGTATTCTGGTTTATTCGAAGAATAAGGAAGAACATGCCGAACACCTACGTCTTGTACTGGAAAGGCTCCGAGAACACCAGTTGTATGCCAAATACTCCAAATGTGAATTCTGGCTTTCTGAAGTAACCTACCTTGGTCATGTAATTTCCAAGGATGGAATTGCTGTTAACCCAGAACGAGTTCAGGCTATTCTGGACTGGACTCCTCCAAAGAACGTCAAGCAAGTGAGAAGTTTTCTCGGCCTTGCAAGCTATTGCCGTCGATTTTTTGAGAACTTTTCTAAGATTGCTAAGCCCCTGACTGATCTGCTTCACAAGGGCGTTAAGTTTGAATGGACAGACAAATGTCAGGAAAGTTTTCAAACACTCAAAGACAAGCTGACATCTGCCCCAGTACTATCTCCTCCAGATACCCGCAAAGACTTTGTGATTTATTGTGACGCATCCCGTGAAGGATTAGGCTGTGTCCTAATGCAAGAGCGTAAAGTGATTGCTTATGGCTCTCGTCAGTTGCGCCCACATGAAGAAAATTATCCGGTACATGATCTAGAACTAGCTGCTGTCATCTATGCATTGCAGTTGTGGCGACATTACCTTCTCGGTAATCGTTGCGAGATCTACACAGATCATAAAAGTCAGAAGTACTTGTTTACTCAACCATCTCTAAACCTCCGTCAGCAAAGATGGATGGAGGCCATTGCGGACTATGATTTGGGTATTTCCTATACCCCTGGCAAGGCTAATGTGATGGCTGATGCCTTAAGCCGCAAGTCCTATTGCGATAACCTCATGGTTAGGCGAGCTCAACCTCGTCTTTTTGAAGAACTGTGCAAGCTGAATCTGCTTATTGTTCCACAGGGTTCTCTTAATAACCTTGTGATACAACCAGATCTTGAGAAAGCTGTTAAGAATGCGCAAGCTAAGGATGCTGAAGTTGATCTGATGAAGAAAAATCTTCACCTTGAAAAGTACAGGGATTTCTCGCTGTCTGAAGATGGAACCTTGTATTTCAGAAACCGCATTGTCGTACCTCGCTTCGAACTTATGACCGACAAGGTCATGAAGGAGGCACATGATACCCCGCTGTCTATTCATCCGGGTAGCACCAAGATGTATCGTGATCTCCGTCAAAGGTACTGGTGGTCTAAAATGAAGCAGGATATTGCTCGATATGTTGCTGAATGTGATGTGTGTCGTCGCGTTAAAGCAGAACATCAGAAGCCGGCTGGAATTCTGCAACCACTTCCTATTCCTCTATGGAAATGGGATAAGGTTCAGATGGATTTCGTTACAGGACTTCCCAGGTCACAGAAGGGTCACGATGCTATTCTTGTAGTCGTCGACCAACTCTCTAAAGTTGCACACTTTCTGCCCGTCAAGGAAACTATCACTGCTAGTCAGTTAGCAGAGTTGTATATCTCCAGAATTGTTTCACTCCACGGTATTTCGAAGGAGATTAGTTTGGACCGTGGCGGTCTTTTCACCTCAAAATTCTGGGAAAGTTTGCAAACAGCTATGGGAACTCATATTACCTGGAGTTCGGCTTATCACCCTCAATCCCAAGGCCAAGTCGAGCGAGTCAACCAAGTGCTTGAAGACATGCTTCGGGCTTGTGTTATTTCTTTCGGCAAGAAGTGGGAAGAATCTCTCCCGTACGCCGAGTTCTCTTATAACAACAGCTACCAAGCCAGCTTGAAAATGGCTCCCTTCGAAGTTCTATATGGACGTAAGTGTCGAACCCCTCTGAATTGGTCAGAAACTGGGGAACAACCGCTCGTGGGTCCGGATATTATCCAACACGCCGAAGAACAAGTCCGTATTGTTTGAGAAAATCGCAAGGTGGCTCAGGACCGCCAGAAGAGCAACTATGATCGCAAACGATGGGGTTTGACTTATCAACCTGGTGATCAGGCTTATCTGCGAGTCACCCCGATGAAGGGCACTCACCGTTTTGGAATCAAGGGCAAGCTAGCTCCGCGCTACATTGGTCCTTTCCGCATTGTTGCAAGACGTGGTCAGGTGGCGTATAAATTGGAGTTGCTGCCGCAATTCTCTCATATCCATGACGTCTTCCATGTGTCGCAACTTCGTAAATGCTTCAAGGAATCTCCGCACCGCGCAGTGGATCACGAAATGCTTGAATTGCATGATGATCTTTCATATAAGGAGCATCCGATCCGCATTCTCGATGAAGCTGAACGTCGGACCCGTCAGAAGGTTACCAAGTTCCTCAAAGTGCAGTGGTCAAATCATACTGAAGATGAAGCCACTTGGGGACGCGAATATAATCTTCGTGCGGAATACCCTGAACTTTTTCCTTCTACCTCTTAATTCTCGGGACGAGAATTCTTGTTAGTAGAGGAGATTTGTAACACCCCATGTATTAAGCTACAGTGATCACCCTTTTGATTATGCCATGTCATCATGGTCAACAGTGCTTAATCATCATTAGTATCATATCTCTTTTCGAATTCAAATTCAAATGGAAATTCAAACTGAAAGTGGAAAATAAAAGTTGTTCAACATAGAAACTAAAATGTTCATTAAATAATAGATATTCCAGAGACCATTCTAAAATTGTAACCAACAGTTAATAAATTAATTAGGTGGCACTAACATTATCAAAACAGCAGGGATTAATACATATTATTTATTATAGAATTTGTGTGAACTCCAATTGCCTCCTAACCAATTTCTAGCAGTGGCAAATATTGCACTGCATATATTGGACTAAGTTACATATTTTGCAAAACTTATTTGGTGGCTAAACTAAATTGCAAAGCAGAAAAGGAAATCGAAAACAAAACAGAAAAACAATAGAAAGAGAAACCCCCCTGCCCACCTGGCCTCAATCTAGCTGGCCGGCCCAACCCCACCTGCCTACTAACCCCCCCTGAGGCCGAAACCCTAGCCCGATCCACCACCACACCCCCCATTCCCCCCCCCCACGATCCCCTCGCTCCTCTCCCCTCTCCCTTTCCCCCTCTCTCTCGATCCGGATTTGATTGGGGAGGAGCCCGATTCCGCGCCCCCGACGCCGCGCCCTCCTCAGCGCCGCCGCCGCCCGCCGCCTTCGCCGTCGCCGGACCCCGCCCCGCCTCGTCGCCTCGCCCTTTCCTCCCCCTGGTTCTGGATCGATCGGAGAGGAGCTCCCGACCGGCCCGACGCGCCCGCGCCCCCACCGTGCCGCCCCGGCCGGCCACTTGGCCGACGACCTCACCCCGTCGCCACCAACGCCGCCGGCCAACCCTGCCTCGCCTCCCCCCTCGTGAGCACCCCCCCGGCCTCCACTGCCGCCCTCCCCTCTCCCTTCGACGCCGAGCGCCGGAGCCGCGCTCCGGGCCGCGCTCACCGTGCCCCGTCGCGAGCCCCTTCCCCACCATCGCCGTTGCCCCTCTGCGGCCTCTCCGCCTCGCCCGCGCGCGCCTCGCCGCCGCGCACGCCAGCCGCCGCACCCGCCCGCTCGCGCGCTCCCGCGGCGCTCTCCTGGCCGCGCCCGCCGCCTCCGCCACGCTCGCTGCTGCGGCTGCAGCAGCTGCCGCTGCCCCCCCCCCGCGCACGCGCACGCGCACGAGCGCCCAGCTGCGGCTCTGCCACTGACCAGTGGGGCCCGCGCCCACTGTTTAAAAAAAGAATTAAAATAATTAATTAATTAACTTAATTAACTCTGTTTAATTAAACTAATTAATTAGTTAATCTAATTAATCTATAATTAAGTGAATTAATCAAACCCTAATTAACCCTGACAGTCTGCTGACCTCATGCTGACGTCATGCTGATGTCAGCATTCACTATTTTGGATAATTCGAATTTAATTAATTAAATAATTCCAGAATTTGTTTAAATCTTTGAAATTTAATATAAAATAAACCGTATCTCGGTTTAAAAAACTTTGTACATGAAAGTTGCTCAGAACGACGAGACGGATCCGAATGCGCGGTCCGTTCGTCCGTCACACATCCCTAGCATAGCGAACATGCAACCGTCCCTCTCCGGTCATTTGTCTGACAAATGTCTGGAACCGGGAAAACATTCCCGGATGAATTCCCCCTTCGCCAGTATCACCCGGCACTGCGTTAGATCACCTCTGTCACCGCGTATTGCCATGTTATGCTTTGTGCTGCACTTGTTCGCTGTGTATTTATACTGTTTCCTCCCCCTCTTCTCTCTCGTTAGACCCCGACGTCGTCCCCGAGACCGACGCAGCTCCGGAGACCGAAGACACCATTGACGACCTTGCCCTTGCCGCCGAGCAACCAGGCAAGCCCCCCCCCCCCTTGAGCATACCGATATCGCCCATTCTATTTCTCATGCTTGCATTAGAACTGCTGCTGCTGCTTTACCTATTCTGATGCATAGCCTGTTTATTTTAACCTGGATAATTACCTGCATATCCTAAACTGCTTAGTATAGGCTGGGTAGAGACCTATCAGTGACCACACTTATCCTGACTGCCCCGCTGGATAATCCGAAGACCCGATCAACGGGATTGAAGACCAGGCCCCGGCATCGCACCTCACCCCCATAGTTGTGACGACACTGCAGCGTTACCACCGAGTGCCGAGGGTGATACCTCGTGTAGCACTTCTGATGTTAACTCTGTAGAGTAGCTATTCGGTCGTGGTCATCGAGGGTGATTCCTCTTTCACCGCTTCCGATAACGACGCTGTCGTGCACCACCTCAAGTGTGAACCCATCGAGGGTGAATCCTCCGAGTTCACCTTGACAGACACATCGAGTAGGAATCCAACGAGGGTGATACCTCGGATTCCCCTGATGTTATGGACACACGGATACTTGGACTTTACACTGTTACTTGGATAGGCGGGTCGACCCTGAGGGGTACCTGCGTGCGCTTGAGAGGCGAGTGTTGTGAAGACGGGTGCCTGTGTGGTGCCCGAGTGGTGAATACGAGGCGTGGCCGGGCATTCTTGGCCCTTGCCGCAAGTCCTCGAGACGGGGCGACGGGGTCACATCTTTCGTGAGTCTCTGCTCGTTACCGCAAGCCCCTAGTCCACTAATGATTTGGATATTTGATCCGAGCAGGCCTCTGGCCTGATAGCACTAACCATCACGTGGGCATAGTATGGGCGTTCTGCATCGTAGCATCAGCCGAAAGCTCTGTCAGACGTCTAGTTCAGCCTTGCGGCCGGGACGGACCGGCGCCCCCCTGGTGCCTGGCTTCCCCCTGCACGCAACGACTTGGAGTGCACAGGGCGATGGCCCAAGACCTTTGAGCGCTTAGGATGTACACTGGCGGGGACCTCTCTGCTGATCTCTAGGTAGGGTTGCGATGTGTCGTTTGGCCGAGGCCGGGCATGACCCAGGAAAGTGTGTCCGGCCGGAGTTAATCGAGCGTGTTGGGTAAGTTGGTGCACCCCTGCAGGGAAAAAAACTTCTATCGATAGCCGGTCCTACGGTAAAGGACACTCGGAGTTGTATCCTGATTGATACAATTTAGAACTGGATACTTGGATACTATGGCTCTAGGATTGCTTCTCGCAGGGAGTCGAGAAGGGATCTCCGGACGAGGTTGATGACTGTATGGCTCTAGGATTGCTTTCTCGCAGGGAGTCGAGAAAGGATCTCTGGGTGAGGTTGAGACTTAATGATACTGCTACATTATATGGTTTTGTCTACACTCTTCTAATGCTGCAAGACCTCTGAAGATGCTAGTCTTCGATAAGACTAGGCCTCCTCTCTATTCTGGCATTTCTGCAGCCCAGTCCACATATACAGCTTTCCTTTGAAAATGTTGCATATGTAGTGTAGATCCTTGCTTGCTGAGTACTTCTGAGTACTCACGGTTGCTTTGTTTTCCTTTTCTCCCCATATCAGTTTGACGTGACCAGAGGACGGAGCCCCCTGAGACAGATGCCCCGTCGATCGACTACTACTACTACCCAGAGGATGGATACTACTACGAGTTGACTGACGACTAGGAGTAGGATCGGAGGGTCCCAGGCAGGAGGCCTACGCCTTTCGATCGTAGTGTTTTATTTTACCCCGCCTTTCTAAAGGCCTTTCTGTTTCTGTTTCATATCTGTACTCAGATATCTGATGCTTCCGCTGACGCTTGTTCGCAAGCTTATGTATTCGAGCCCTCGAGGCCCCTGGCTTGTAATATAAAGCTTGTATGACTTTATTTATGTTTTAGAGTTGTGTTGTGATATCTTCCCGTGAGTCCTTAGGCTTGATCGTGTGCATTTGCGTGTATGATTAGTGCATGATTAAGCCGGGGCCGTCACACTCGCGTCTTTCGCATACAACGCAAACTAGCCGGAGCCATGGACCCGTGCCCGGGCGACATCGTCAGACCCATGGATGCGTGCTCGTTGTCCCGCTATTCCGTCTCGTCCTCCACGGCTCCCAGCTCGCCCTCGACCTGGCACGCCTCTAAGGGCAGCTGACATCACATCACTCCTACAAGAAAAGTCGATCATCGAGGCCGGGAGTCAGGCGTTGTTCATGCCCGTCCGGAGCTCCCAAACAGTCCGCATCGAGCAGGGCCACGGCCACCCAGTGACACTGTTTGACAAACCACCGATGAGTTGACTAGACGACAACTCTCCGATAGCAAATATGTGAGACCTACAGCCACAACAAAATAAAAAGAATGATGGCATGAAGAGAAGAGCAGGCAAAGTGAAACTCAAACAAACATAAACCTCATATGACACAAGGAGCCAACGGACTGCCCTTGGAACCATCCAACACCGACAATCACCGGCTACCACACCCCATGCAGAGAGATGGGGAAACAAATAGGGTTGGCGGGCATCAAGAACGCCTCCTTTTATGTAGATGACAAGCGAAGCAGCCGACCTAATGGAAAGTTGGAAAAGCCCCATAGAACCAGGTCCGCATACCGGCGTCATCGTCCCAACCATCTTGCTTGGTTGCACCACCCGGGTGGACCCGTGTATGTAGCATTCCCGGCTATTAGGCTGCACCACCCAGGAGGCCTGTGTGTGCCACCTGCCCGGTTGTGTGTGCCACCATCCGGGTAGCCCCGTGCGTGTGACCTGACCGACTGTTTGGTCGCAGCACACGGGAAGGCCAGTGCGTGCGGCCTGCCCGACTGTTCGGTGATGACCTGCAAGGGCACATGGCTATTGATACGTCTCCAACGTATCTATAATTTTAATTGTTCCATGCTGTTATATTATCATTCTTGGATGTTTTACAATCATTTTATAGCAACTTTATATCATTTTTTGGGACTAACCTATTGACATAGTGCCCAGTGCCAGTGCCAGTTGCTGTTTTTTGCTTGTTTTTTACTTCACAGGAAATCAATACCAAACGGAGTCCAAACGCAGCGAAACTTTTTGGTGATTTTTTTTGGACCAGAAGACACAAGTTGGGCCAAGAAAGTACCTGAGCGGGGCTCCGAGGGGAGAGCACAACCCACCAGGGCGCGCCTGGGGGCCCAGGCGCAACCTGGTGGGTTGTGCCCACCTCGATCGCCTCCCGCACCACCTCTTTGCTCTATAAATACCCCAATATTCCAGAAACCCTAGGGGAGTCGATGAAAATCAATTCCAGCTGCCGCAAGTTCCAGAAACCACAGATCCAATCTAGACACCATCACGGAGGGGTTCATCATCCTCATTGGTACCTCTCCGATGATGCTTGAGTAGTTCATTGTAGACCTACGGGTCCGTAGGTAGTAGCTAGAATGCTTCCTCTCTCTCTCTTTTGATTCTCAATACAATGGTCTCTTGGAGATCTATTTGATGTAACTCTTTTTGCGGTGTGTTTGTTGGGATTCGATGAACTTTGAGTTTATGATCAGATCTATGTTTTTATCCATGAAAGTTATTTGAGTCTTTTTGATCTCTTATATGCATGATTACTTATAGCCTCGTATTTCTTCTTCGAATCTTTGGTTTAGTTAGGCCAACTAGATCGATTTTTCTTGCCATGGGAAGAGGTGCTTTGTGATGGGTTTGATCTTACGGTGCTTGATCCCAGTGACAGAAGGGGAACCGACATGTATGTATTGTTGCTATTAAGGATAACAAGATGTGGTCTATTTCTACATAAATAGATCTTGTCTACATCATGTCATCATTCTTATTGCATTACTCCGTTTCTCCATGAACTTAATACACTAGATGCATGCTGGATAGCGGTCGATGTGTGGAGTAATAGTAGTAGATGCAGGCAGGAGTCGGTCTACTAATCTTGGATGTGATGCCTATATAATGATCATTGCCTAGATATCATCATAATTATTTGAAATTCTATCAATTGCCCAATAGTAATTTGTTTACCCACCGTATGCTATTTTTCTCGAGAGAAGCCACTAGTGAAATCTACGGCCCCCGGGTCTATTTTCTCATCATATATTTTCAGATCTATTTTGCTATTTGCCTTTTTATTTATTTGCCACTTTTATTTTCAGATCTATATTTCTAAAAACCCAAAAATATTTTGTTGCACTTTATTTTATTCGCGATCTATTTATCCAATCTACTACAATTTATATCCCATCAACTTGCCAATTTCTGGCGCCGTTACCCGAAAGGGATTAACAACCCCTTTAACACGTCGGGTTGCAAGTATTTGTTCATTGTGTGCAGGTGCTGTTTACGTAGTGTTGCTTGGTTCTCCTACTGGTTCAATAACCTTGGTCTCATCACTAAGGGAAATACCTACCGTTGCTGTGCTGCATCATCCCTTCCTCTTTGGGAAAATACCGACGTAGTTCAAGCAAACATCAAAAGGAATTTCTGGCACCGTTGCCGGGGAGACATCATCAACATCTACCAGGTTCCTAATCACAAATCTCATCTCCTTGCAATTTACATTATTCACCATTTGCCTCTCGTTTTCATCTCCCCCACTTCACAAAAAAATCCATTTTATTTGCCCTCTTTTTCGTTCGCCGTTTTCTCGTCGGATCTGTTTATGTGTGTGATCTTGCTTGTTCACCTTGTCACTATGGCTAGCATGACTACTCCTCCTTTGTCTCCGGATTTTGAAGTTTTATACTTCAAGCAGAGACAAGGAGAAAATTTGAAAGATGTTTGGTATAGGCTAATGGAATCTTATCGCATTAGCAACCTAAAAGGGGATGCAAAGATTTTGCTTTGAAATTTTTATATAGGATTAGCCTTGCATCATAGGGAACTTCTGGATTTTGCCGCTAAAGAAAATTTTATCGAACTTGATGCTAATACTGCTTATGAGATCTTAGAGGGGATCTTGGGAATTCCACCCACCAAGAAGGGGATTTCTTTTACTCAAGAAGGGGTTCAAATCTTAGACAAGTTGGGTGATTTGCATAAACATATGGTCGAGTTACAAAAATATAAGGAACCCCTCAAGCATATTAGTGGGAACCTCAATCGAATGAATACTTTGATTACTCTTTGCAATAAGTGGTGGGATATCTTAGATCTCAAGATGGTCTCTTTTCCTGAGAATTTAGGGAAGCGCAAAGAGCCTCCCGGGTTTGAGAAAGCCCTTACAAAAGTTGCTAAAACTACAAATGACAATACTTAGATCTTTGCATTATGCCTAGCTAAGGGCGTAAAACGATAGCGCTTGTTGGGAGGCAACCCAATGAATAAAATTTATTTTCGTCTTTTTCTTTCTGTTCTTGAGTGTTTGCACAATTATGCTACTGTTATGATTGTATTTTTATGTTTTAATTAGTGTTTGTGCCAAGCAAAGCCTTTGGGATAGCTTTGGTGATAGTTGATTTGATCTTGTTGGAAAACAGAAACTTTTGCATCCAGTAAAACAATTTTGAAAATTAACATAAGCGACGAAAAATTCTGAAATTTTTACACAGACTTCATACACAAATTTCCTATGTTTTTCTAAATTTTCAGAATTTTTGGAGTTATATAAGTATGAGAACAATTCGCATCTTTACAGACTGTTCTGTTTTTGACAGATTCTGTTTTCTTTGCATTGTGTGCTTATTTTGATGAATCTATGGTTTGTATTGGAGGTTATAAGCCATGGAAAAGTTAGAATACAGTAGATATAATGCAAGAACAAAATTTGAATGGGTTTTCTACAGTACTTAAAGTAAAGATTGGTTTTCTTATACTAACGGATCTCACGAAGGTTTTGTTGAGTTTTGTGTGATTGAAGTTTTCAAGTTTTGGGTGAGATTACGATGGATGAAGGAATAAGGAGTAAGAAGAGCCTAAGCTTGGGGATGCCCCATAGCACCCCAAGCTATTATCTAAAGAGAAGAAAGCAACTAAGCTTGGGGATGCCCGAGTGGCATCCCCTCTTTCTTCTAACGACCATCGGTATTTTACTTGGAGCTATATTTTTATTCGTCACATATCATGAGTTTTGCTTGGAGTGTCTTGTATGATATGAGTCTTTGCTTGTTTTGCTTTTTATTTTTAGTCATGAATCCTTGCTGCACACACCTATTTGAGAGAGCCAAAATTATGCTATGACTTGTTAGAATTGCTCTCTATGCTTCACTTAAATCTTTATGAGCTATGGAATTGCTCTAGTGCTTCACTTATATCTTTTTGAGCATGGTGTGATTTAGTATTTTTTAAGAAATGCTCTCATGCTTCACTTAGATTTATTTGAGAGTTAGTAAAATTTTTTTTTAGAAATTCTCTCTTGCTTCACTTAAATTATTTTGAGAGAAGAAAATTTTATGCTCATGTTCTTCACTTAAATTTGTTTGAGCTATCAAAATCAATAAATGAATTAGTCCCAAAGTGATAGATATTCAAGAGGGATATAATAAAAACTTTCATGAAGATCATTGGACAAAATGAACTTGATTCCTTGTAATAGTTTTGCGATATTTTGATATAATATGTGAGTCATGTTGATGAGTAATTATGCTTTAGTAAGAATATTGGTGTTAAGGTTTGTGATTCCCTATGCAAGCACGAAAGTCAATAGTTATGCAATGAAATTACATCCTACTTGTGGTGCATTATTCGGCGTTAGTTATGCTTAATGCTCACTTATGAGATTTTTCGTTTCTTGGTTGGATGCTTCTCAATCTTTTGCTAGCCTTCATTTGCACTAAGTATGATCACTACTTGTGCATCCAAAATCCTTAAACTAGTTTTGCCATATGAGTCCACTATACCTACCTATATGCGGTATTTTCATGCCATTGTAAGCAAATTTGTATGTGCCATCTCTAATTTCAAAATAAATTTCTCTTTTGTGTGCTCGTACCGCTCATGAAACGGTAGGGGGTGGCTGATATTTTTCCATGCTAGATGTGTTATTCTCAAGATGAGTATTTATTCACTTGTCATTGCACGAGAGTACGGCAAAGGTATTAGGGATGCCCAGTCCCGAAATGAAAAAAATTAATTTACTTTATGTTGTCAAATAATAAATTCCTTGGAAAGTGTTGGTATGGACGGCACCCGTGGATTCGGTTAGCCGTGGAATGTGAAAGTATGGTGGAAAAAGGAATAAACTTTTATTTTCTGTTTGGGAACCGCCTATGATATATCTAGCATGAAAAGTATTGGGAACTACTCGATCGTTTTTGTTGACAGGAAAAGCATGCCACCCAAAAATGTTTTATCTCTACTTTTTTCGCTTTGAGCTCTGGCTCCTCTACAAATCCCTCCTTCCCTCTGCGAAGGGCCTTTCTTTTACTTTATGTAATTTTTATTTTATTTTGAGTCTCCATCTTCTCTTATAAAGCACCAACTAAGGGGCACTATGATCGTACTTGAGCATTGGGTGTAGCTAATATGCGAGTGTGTTTCATGAATGGATCAATGATTGAGCATAATGGGCTAGGGATAACTTGCTTTAGTGTTGATATTTTGAAAGACAAGGTTGCTTGTTGATATGCTTGAGTATTGAAATCTTCATGTCAAAACTAGACTATTGTTTTGAATCATATAAAAGTCCAAATGTCCATGCTACAAAGAAAAGAATATGTGATGAACATGTTAGGCAGCATTCCACATCAAAAATTCTGTTTTTATCATTTACCTACTCGAGGACGAGCAGGAATTAAGCTTGGGGATGCTGACACGTCTCCAACGTATCTATAATTTTTGATTGTTCCATGCTGTTATATTATCATTCTTGGATGTTTTAAAATCATTTTATAGCAACTTTATATCATTTTTTGGGACTAACCTATTGACATAGTGCCCAGTGCCAGTTGCTGTTTTTTGCTTGTTTTTTACTTCGCAGGAAATCAATACCAAACGGAGTCCAAACACAGCAAAACTTTTTGGTGATTTTTTCTGGACCATAAGACACAAGTTGGGCCAAGAAAGTACCTGAGGGGGGCTCCGAGGGGAGCACTGTGACGCCCCCGGCTTAATCGTGCACTAATCATACACGCAAATGCACACGATCAAGCCTAAGGACTCACTTGAAGATATCACAACACAACTCTAGACACAAATTAAAATAATACAAGCTTTATATTACAAGCCAGGGGCCTCGAGGGCTTGAATACATAAGCTCGCATACAAGCGTCAGCGGAAGCATCAGATATTTGAGTACAGATATAAAAGAAAGACAAATAGGCCTTTAAAAGGCGGGGCAAAAGAAAACACTATGATCTAAAAGGCGCAGACCTCCTACCTGGGACCCTCCGAACCTACTCCTGGTCGTCAGCCAACTCGTAGTAGTAACCACCCTCGGGGTAGTAGTAGCAGTCGTCGATGGGGGCAGCTGTCTCAGGGGCTCCGTCATCTGGTTGCATCAAACGAAAATGGGGAAAAGGAGGAAGCAAAGCAACCGTGAGTACTCATCCGAAGTACTCAGCAAGCAAGGATCTACACTACATATGCAACATTATCAAAGAAAGGCTGTATATGTGGACTGGGCTGCAGAAATGCCAGAATAGAGAGAAGGCCTAGTCCTATCGAAGACTAGCATCTTCAGTGGTCTTGCAGCATTAGAAGAGTGTAGATTAGTACAGTATAAAGTAGTAGCAGTATTAAGTATCAACCTCGCCCAGAGATCCTTCCTCGACTCCCTGCGAGAAAGCAATCTCAGAGCCCTAATATCCATATCTCATCATAAGTATCCAGTTCTAGTTGTATCGATCGGGATACAACTCCGAGCGTCCGTTACCGAGGATCCGGCTATGCATAGATGTTTTCTTCCCTGCAGGGGTGCACCAACTTACCCACCACGCTCGATTAACTCTGGCCGGGCACACTTTACTGGGTCATGCCCGGCCTTGGCCAAACGATACGCCGCAACCCGACCTAAGCTTAACAGAGAGGTCAGCACGCTGGACTAAACCTATGCGCCCAGGGGTCTTGGGCCATCGCCCCAGGAATTCCTGCACGTTGTGAACGCGGTCGGTGAGCAGACCTAGCCCCCTTATACAAGTGCAGGGCGTTACCAGTCCAACCCAGCGCGCGCTGCTCAGTCGCTGACGTCTATTACGCTTCGGCTGATGCATACGACGTAGAGTGCCCATAACTGTTCCCACTTGATGGTTAGTGCTATCGGGCCAAAGGCCCACTCGAATCAAATATCCAAATCGTTAGTGTATTGGGGGTTTGCGGTAACGAGCAGAGACTCACGATCGATGTGACCCCGTCGCCCCGTCTCGAGGACTTGCGGCAAGGGCTAAGAAACCCGGCCATGCCTCGTAATTATCTCACGGGCACCTTCCAGGTCAACCCGCCTCCACATCCCTCGCATCTTATGCTCGCTCGGGTACCCCTCAGGGTCAACCCGACTTTCCAATTAATAGTTGTAAAGTCCAAGTAACCGTGTGTCCATAACGTCAGGGTAATCTGAGGTATCACCCTTGATGTATCTGTCAAGGTGAACTCGGAGGAATCACCCTCGATGGGTTCACACTTGAGGTGTTGCACGACAGCGTTGTTACTGGAAGTGGTGAAGGAGGAATCACTCTCGATGACCACGACCGAGTAACTACTCCACAGAGTTAACATCGGAAGTGCTTATAAGGTATCACCCTCGGCACTCGATAGTAACGCTGCAGTGTCGTACAGATAAAGGGGGTGTGATGTGCGGTGCCTGGTTGTCGAGTCTTCCGATAATCCAACGGGGCAACTGGGACAAGGGGGGTCACTGGGGACACTAACCAGCCTATTCTAATTAGTTTAGGATAAGCAGGTAATTATCAAAAGCAGGTTACAAAAAAACAGGCTATGCATCAGATATATGAAAGCAGTAACAACAACAATTTCTAATGCAAGCATAAGAGAGAAAGAATAGGCGATATCGGCATGTTCAAAAGGGGGGTGCTTGCCTGGAAGCTCTGCGGCAAGAGAAGGGTCGTCAACAGTGTAGTCGGACTCCGGAGCTGCATCGGTCTTGGGGACTATGCCGGTACCGGGATCTACCAAGAGAGAAGAGGGGGAGGAAATAGATAAATACACAACAAATAGATGCAACACAGATCATGACATGCTAACGTGCAGTGCAGGGTTGCCTAATGACATGTCTAAACCTTTTTAGTTATTTTAGTATTAAAGTTGGATTTATTAACCGGTATATATGCACTATTCATCTATCGGAAATGGGCAAAAAGTTGCGGGTTCACCTACTTAGAGGGTCCTGACACGGAAACAGATGGCACAGTTGGATCCGTGGGATTTTTCTGAGCAACTTTCATGTATAAAGTTTTTCGATCCGAGCTACGGTTTAAATTCTATGAATTTTCAAAGATTAAATCATTTTTTGGAATTATTTAAATTAACAGAAATCTATTATTGAGTGAGCATGACATCAACAATGCATCAACCGTCGGCTGACCAGCTGACTGGTCAAACTGACAGGTGGGTCCCACCTGTCATAGACTCTGGACTAAACAGAGATTAAATTAAATCTAACAGAGGTTAATTAGCAGTCGGGCCCCACATGTGAGTGACTTATCTATTTAACTAATTAAGTTTATTTAGAAAATTGTTTTAATTAGGTTAATTATGCGGTGGGGCCCGCGTGTCAGTGGCACTAAGTGCCTAGTCAGCATAGTTGACCACGGTCAACTAGGTCCAGGGGGCCCACGGGCAGTGACCCAGAGGCGGGCCCCACCGGTGCCAGGTCAGGGCCGGCGCCGGAGTTGCTCCGGCGAGCGCATTCGCGGCGGTTCTTCGCCGGAGACGGTCGAAATCGCGCTACGATGGCCCGTTTCGAGTGCGGCCACTTGCGTTCGAACGGGCACTTGATGCCGCGTCGTTCGGTGGCGGCGCCGGACCAAATGGTCGCCGGAATCATGAACGGCGACGAGGTCAGCGGCGGCGATGTTCGGGTCATGACAGAAATCAACGTTGCGGTACGCTAACCAGCGAACTAGGCAGCTAGCGGGGCTCTACTCTTTGCGGCGAAGACGACGGGCACGGTTGCGTGGCCGTTTAGTCACCGGAGCCATGCCGGTGACGAGCTCGGCGGAGGCGAGCTCGGGTCCGAGCGGAGCTACCAGCTAGTGAGCACGCGCAGACGAACGGAGCGAGGAGGAAGGGGGAGGAGCTCACCGTGAAGGCACACGGAGGCCCAGCGGTGGGTGAGTAGCAGCAGAACGGCGAGGTTCGTCGGAGAAGCACCGGCGACCGAAGCAAAGGGGGCGGCTCGATCTACTCCCCGCAGTGGCTCTCGGCTCACGCTCGCGGACGGGGACGAGGTAGTCGACGATGGCGGAGACGCAGGACACCACGGAGGGGCGAGACGACGACGGTGGCTGCACGGGCGCGGCGGCGCGGCCGTGGTAGCGCTCGGGCGATGATGGAAACTAGAGGGAGAGAGCGATGGAGGGAGGGGGAAGAGTGGCGAGGCGTCCAGGGGTAATAGACAAGGCCTCGGCCTTATTCCCTCACGTCGGTGGGCGTCGGCGTGTCGCTGGCTGGTCGGCGCGCGCGCGCCCAGCCACGGCGCGGCCGGCACGCACAGGTGAGAGAGACGGAGGAGGGAGAAAGAGGCCTGTGGACTGGGCCTCAGGCACTGTGCACTTAGGCCCAGTGCACAGTGGCCTTTCTCTTTTTCTTATCCAGTTTTTCTGTTTTTCTTTCTATTGAATAACAGAGAGAGGAAAAGAATTATTTGGGCAGTCTATTGACTCGGGAAAAACTTGGGAAGTGTCCCATTAAATCCCTGGTGATTTTAGACACTGCGACAAAAAGTTTGGGCAAGTTTGGAATTCATTTGAATGTTTTTTATAAATAGAATAGCATTTAAAGATGCTGAAATGGTACTGTTATAATTGCTAGTGCTCATCTTTGCACAAAAGTGATGTTGTGTTCCTTAACAAATAATTGTTATGGAATTTTTGTCAAATGATTAACATTTTTCTAGCAAGTTTTGGGTAACTTTATTTTGCACTTGAATATGAATTGTTTTCAGAGAGGAATTTGAATGGAAGTGCTTAACCAAAAGTGATCAAGCATAGCAAATGGAGATGACATGGCAGGATTAACAGAAGAACACAGTGCTTATTACACAGGGGTGTTACAAGCACAACCCACCAGGGTGCGCCTGGGGGCCCAGGCGTGCCCAGGTGGGTTGTGCCCACCTTGGCCGCCTCCTGCACCGCCTCTTTGCTCTATAAATACCCCAATATTCCAGAAACCCTAGGGGAGTCGACGAAAATCAATTCCAGCCACCGCAAGTTCCAGAAACCACAGATCCAATCTAGACACCATCACGGAGGGGTTCATCATCCTCATTGGTGCCTCTCCGATGATGCGTGAGTAGTTCATTGTAGACCTACGGGTTCGTTGGTAGTAGCTAGATGTCTTCCTCTCTCTCTTTTGATTCTCAATACAATGGTCTCTTGGAGATCTATTTGATGTAACTCTTTTTGCGGTGTGTTTGTTGGGATCCGATGAGCTTTGAGTTTATGATCAGATCTATGTTTTTATCCATGAAAGTTATTTGAGTCTTTTTGATCTCTTATATGCATGATTACTTATAGCCTCGTATTTCTTCTTCGAATCTTTGGTTTAGTTTGGCCAACTAGATCGATTTTTCTTGCCATGGGAAGAGGTGCTTTGTGATGGGTTCAATCTTACGGTGCTTGATCCCAGTGATAGAAGGGGAACCGACACGTATGTATCGTTGCTATTAAGGATAACAAGATGGGGTCTATTTCTACATAAATAGATCTTGTCTACATCATGTCATCGTTCTTATTGCATTACTCCGTTTCTCCATGAACTTAATACACTAGATGCATGCTGGATAGCGGTCGATGTGTGGAGTAATAGTAGTAGATGCAGGCAGGAGTCGGTCTACTAATCTTGGACGTGATGCCTATATAATGATCATTGCCTGGATATCATCATAATTATTTGAAGTTCTATCAATTGCCCAACAGTAATTTATTTACCCACCGTATGCTATTTTTCTCGAGAGAAGTCACTAGTGAAATCTACGGCCCCCAGGTCTATTTTCTCATCATATATTTTCAGATCTATTTTGCTATTTGCCTTTTTATTTATTTGCCACTTTTATTTTCAGATCTATATTTCTAAAAACCCAAAAAATATTTTGTTGCACTTTATTTTATTCGCGATCTATTTATCTAATCTACTACAATTTATCTCCCGTCAACTTGCCAATTTCTGGCGCCGTTACCCGAAAGGGATTGACAACCCCTTTAACACGTCGGGTTGCAAGTATTTGTTCTTTGTGTGCAGGTGCTGTTTACGTAGTGTTGCTTGGTTCTCCTACTGGTTCAATAACCTTGGTCTCATCACGGAGGGAAATACCTACCGTTGCTGTGCTGCATCATCCCTTCCTCTTTGGGGAAATACCGACGTAGTTCAAGCAAACATCAGCTATTGCAATTCGTGGTAAGTATAGTATGTTCATCCCACAGGGAATGGTGTTGCACAAATAACTACCAACCCCGCAACTACGTCATCACTTACCTGGCTACGTTCTCACCCAGAGTGTTATCTGGAAATAGTCTATTCATTGGTTGCTAGCGAAAACGATAATAAGTGTGGTTTTATCTAAACAACTACGTAGAGGTAAAAACATAAATAAAATAGCGAATAAAATAAAGGGGCGGTGCTTGAGTAATAAGGGCGTTCTCGAGGTGTTCGGAGTCATCACTACCCGTACGTGCTATGAATACTAAGCCACTTTACATGTTTCACTTTGTGGGCGGAGCCAGTACAGATATGTGCATACACACGGCAGCCCCGTATCACATACGCCACCACCTTTCTTCCCCACTCCGGTTATCAAACAGTGATTAAGGAGGAAAAGGTCCTCGTGGACGCAGCCAAAGCGGTCTCTGTTTACCCCTGCTTCAATGATCCGGGATGAAGGGAGATAGGGCCTATAACGCACCCACCTCCGCAACCAGCTGGTTCGCCAACAGTAGTAACGTTCCGTCCAAAATTGGCATATGTTGGATGGTCGACTTCACCCAACATCAAGAAGACTACTAACATAAATATGTAAAGAAGATATCATATCGCGCAAGACAATTGGTACTAGTACATGATACGTCTTCAACGTATCTATAATTTTTTATTGTTTCATGCTATTATATTATCAATCTTAGATACTTTATATGCAGTTTTATATCATTTTTGGGAACGACACCTATTAACTCAGTGCCCAGTGTCAGTTCTTGTTTTTGCCTATTTTATTGTTTCATAGAAAAACAGTACCAAACGAAGTCCAAACACGATGAAACTTTACAGTAATTTTTCTGGACCAGAAGGGACCATAGAAGCTTCAGGAGGAGGCCAGAAGACGTACGGGAGAGCCACAAGCTCACATGGCACACCCCCAGGGGGCGCGCCACCTGATCTTGTGGGCCCCACGTACCTCCATTTGATGTAATTCCAAGCCTATAGATTCCCATAAATCCCGAAACCACCAGAGAGCCACCCGAAACAACTATTCTGCCGTCGCAAGCTTCTGTTCTTCTGTGATGCCATCTGGAGGCATTCCCCGGTACTTTGCCGGAGGGGGAATCAATCATTGAGGGCCTCTACATAACCTTGCTGCACCTCGATGATGTGTGAGTAGTTTACCACAGACCTACGGGTCCATAGTGATTAGCTAGATGGCTTCTTCTCTCTCTTTGATCTTCAATACAATGTTCTCCTCAAAGTTCTATCTGATGTAATCTTCTTTTGTGGTGTGTTTGTTGGGATCCGATGAATTGGGGTTTTATGATTGAATAATTCATTTAAAGTAATTGAGTCTTCTGAACTTTATTATGTATGATTGTTATAGCTATGTAATGCTTTCCGATCTATGGGTTTTCTTTGACCAAGTTCATTCGCTGATCTTCAGTGGAAGTGGTGCATAGTAGTAGGTCCAATCTTATGGTGTCCTCACCTCATGGCAGAAGGGGTAGCGAGGCACGTATTGTATTGCTTCTACTAAGGAGAAAATGACTGGGTTTAATCATATTGCTTGGTTTTATCATGTCTACGTTATGTCATCATACTTCATGCATTACTTTGTTTGTTATGAACTTAATACATAGAGAGGCAAGCATAGAAGCGCTCTCGAAGTGGAGTAATAGTAGTAGATGCAGGCAGGAGTCGGTCTACTTGTCACTGATGTAATGCCTATGTAGACGATCATTCCATGAATATCGTCATAACTATGCGCTTTTATATCAATTGCCCAACAGTAATTTGTCTACCCATCGTATGCTATTTATATGAGAGAGAAGCCTCTAGTGAAAACTCTGCCCCCGAGTCTATTTTAATCATATTACAAAAACCAAAAATACCTTGCTACAATTTTCTTTCTTTTATTCTACTTTGCAATTTATCTATTTAGTACTATTAGATTTGATCTTTGCAATTAACGTACTGTTGACGGGTATTTGCGTGAGTCTCCTATTGGTTCGATAACCTTGGTTCTCTATCGAGGGAAATACTATCCTCTACTATATTGCTTCATCCTTCCTCTTCGGGGAAAATCCCAATGCAGCTCACAAGTAGCAGAAAGAATTTCCGGCGCCGTTGCCGGGGAGACATCATCAAATACCTATAGGTTCCTTCATACACATTATCATTTACTTGTTCTACTTTTTATTTGCTTTTATTTGCCTTCTATTTTTCATCTGCCTCCACTTCTCTAAAAAAAATAAAAAAACACAAAAATATTTTATTTTGCCTGTTTGCTTGCTTGTTTTGCTACTATGGCTAGTTCTTCACTTGTTACTTGTACCCCTGAAAATGAAGTGCTTAATTTTAAATAAAGGGGAGGAGAAAGTTTAATAGATGCTTGGTATAGGATTTGCGACGTTCAAAATAGATCAACTCGTAAGCAATCCACTACCGTTCTTCTTCGCAATTTTTATGTGGGTGTTACTACTTGGTATAGATTTGTGCTTGATACTATCACTGGAGGAAATTTTCTAAGTAGTCACCCTATAGATGCTTTCAATGCTATGGGAAATTTAGTGGGATCAGCACCTATTACTATAAATGAAACCGCATTGACTTTGGAACATGTTATGTGAAGGTTAGAAGTCATTGAGAATAAAATGCCTACTGTTGAACATATTGAAAATCTAGACAAGAAGGTCCAAAATCAAGTTACTAAATTTGGCTCAATAGTAGGAACCACATTAAAGATGTTAAAGGAAAAAGAAACAATAATCACTGAGAGAGTAGAACAAAGTCATGCTAGAATTGATAAATTGGAAGAAATCATTAATAATTTGGGTTCAGCTTTCTCTTCCATTAAAACTATTGAAAGGACTCCCACAAATAAAAATTCTAAGCTTATGTATGTTCCTAAAAATAAGGGTTCCTCATCTAGTAAACGGAAAGAGGATCTTAAAATGATTAGCATGCACCCCAACTTCATTGATATGATAAAGGAACCCATTACTGAAAATAAATTCCTCAGATTTGTTCCTAGGAGTGTAATTGTTAAAAATATGTTTGACAAACCTCCTAGAAAGCCTGTATGTATAATTGAGGAATTGGAATCCCAAGATGATAAAACTTGAAACTATGCATTATGCCTAGCTAGTGACATAAAACAATAGCGCTTGTTGGGAGGCAACACAATGGTTATCTCAATTTTTTGCTTTTTATTTCTATTTTGGTGCGATGACATGATTATTGCTACTGTATTGATTGTGTTTTTATTTTTTAATTAGTGTTTGTGCCATGTAAAGCCTTTGGGATGATTTGGATAATAGTTGACTTGATTCTGTGCAAAAACAAAAACTTTTGCGCCCAGTGCAGGAATTTACATTTTTTTTACTGGAACATGATCTTAGTCTGAATTTTTTACAAATAATTTATATACAAATTTCCCATATTTTAATAATCATTCATAATTTTTGCATTTGTAGAAGTATGGTTTTTGTTCAGATTGTTCTGTTTTAGACAGATTCTGTTTTTTATTGCATAGTGTGCTTATTTTAATGATACTATGGATTATATCAGGGGGTATATGTCACAGAGAAGTTAGAATACAATAGGTATTATGGAAGAATAATTATTAATGAGTTTACAACAGTACCTAAAGTTTATGATTTGCCGATTATACTAACGGATCTCACGAAGTTTCTGTTGAGTTTTGTGTGCTGAAGTTTTCAAGTTTTGGGTGAGATCACGATGGATGAAGGAATAAGGAGCGGCAAGACCCTAATATTGGGGATGCCCAATGCACCCAAGGTAATATTTAAGGAATAGCCAAGCGTCTAAGCTTGGGGATGCCCCGGATGGCATCCCCTCTTTCGTCTACAATTCGTCGGTATGTTACTTGGAGCTATATTTTTATTTATCACATGATATGAGTTTTACTTGGAGCATCTTGCGCCATGGTTTTATTTTGTCTGCTTGTTAGTTTTCCACAATCATTGTTTTCTGGACACACCTTTCAAGAGAGACACATTCATCATGATTTGTTAGAATACTCTATGAGCTTCACTTATATCTTTGAGCTATGTAGTTGCTCTTGTGCTTCACTTATATTCTTTAGAGCACGGTGGTGGTTATATTTTATAGAAATGATTGCACTCTCATGCTTCATTTAAATCTTTTTGAGAGTCTTAAATAGGAAGTGGTAATGTGCATGGGTTATAAGACTAGTATGAAAATGATAGGTATATAAGAGTTATATAATAAAAACTTTCATGTAGATCACTGAATATGAAATGTATGATTTAATTATATAGATGTAGTAATATGAAAGGGTATTTGTTCATGATCATTGGTTAGTAAAAGTATCGATATTAAAGCTTGTTATGTATTACTCATTTAAGTGTACGTCATGGCATGGTGGGGAGGTTTGAGCATTTTTATGTCTGATTGAAATCGTCTGTGCTATTTGAATCAGGGGTGCGTGATGGTTAACTCCTACCAACCTCCTCCCTAGGGGCATGTGAGTAATACTTTGCTTTGAGGGCTAATAAAACTTATACAATAAATATATGTGTTCTTTATGACTAATGTGAGTTCATGGACTAATACAGCACCCCCACCTATCCACATATTGCTAGCCTCTCCGGTAGCGTGCATTACCCTTTCTCACCTCAAGAGTTGGTGCAAGCTTCGCCGGTGCATCCAAACCCCGTGATATTATACGCTCAGTCACACATAAGCCTCCTTATATCCTTCCTCAAAACAACCACCATACCTACCTATTAGGGCATTTCCATAGCCATTCCGAGATGTATTTCCATGCAACTTCCACCGTTCTGTCTTATGACATATGTGTTCAACATCATATTGCTTTGCATGATCATATAGAGCTGACATAATATTTGTGGCAAAGCCACTGTTCATCATTGTTCTACATGTTACACTAGATCATTGCACATCCTGGCACACTACCAGAGGCTTTCATATAGAGTCATATTGTTTCAGTTTATCAAGTTGTAAGTAAATATAAGTGTGATGATCATCACTATTAGAGCATTGTCCTAGTGAGTAAAAGAATGATGGAGACTAATGAGTCCTTCAAAGAATGTGGGGATGAGGTTCATGATATTGTTCTTAAAAAAATGAAAAAGAAAAATGAGAGAAAAAGAGAGAAGGGGCAATGCTACTATTCTTTTACCACACTTGCGCTTTGAAGTAGCACCATGTTCTTCATATAGAGAGTCTCCTGATTTGTCACTTTCATATACTAGTGGGAATTTTTCATTATAGAACTTGGCTTGTATATTCTGATGATGGGATTCCTCATATGCCCGAGGTCTTCATGAGCAAGCAACTTGGATGCACACCCACTTACTTTTAGTATTGGGCTTTTATACACTAATAGCTCTAGTGCATCCGTTGCATGGCAATCCCCACTCCTCGCATTGATATCGATTGAATGGCCTCTCCATTGCCTATCGACCAGCCAAGTTGATAGAAGGCTTTCTTCCTTTTTGACTTCCCTTATATCCTACCAACATATTGTATTCCACCGTAGTGTTAAGTCCATGAGTCACGCTCGTGTATTGAGTAAAGTCAAAAACGTTGAAGCGCGTGAAAAAGTATGATACAATTGCCCGGTTGGACACCTGGGTGCTTATTATTTATATTTATGAGGTGAAGGTGGAGTCATGCCATGTAGTACATAATTCAATGAGTAGGGATAACATTCGTTAAGCATCGTATATTTTGAATAGTAATGATTATGTTCAGGTATTCATGTATACTATTATGTTGATATCAATTACTTCATCGTTTCTCATTATTCATACCGTAAAATATTACATGATAGACATGCTAGGTAGCATTCAACACAAAAAATATGTTTTTATCTTTTACCTACTCGAGGACGAGCACGAATTAAGCTTGGGGATGCTAATATGTCTCCAACGTATCCATAATTTTTGATTGTTTCATGCTATTATCTTATCAATCTTAGATACTTTATATGCAATTTTATATCATTTTTTGGAACTAACCTATTAACTCAGTGCCTAGTGCCAGTTCCTATTTTTGCCTATTTTATTGATTCGCAGAAAAACAGTACCAAACATAGTCCAAACACAATGAAACATTACGGTGATTTTTTCTGGACCAAAAGGGACCCTAGAAGCTTGGGGAGGAGGCCGGAAGACGTATGGGAGAGCCACAAGCTCACATGGCGCGCCACCTGGGCTTGTGGGCCCCATGTACCTCTGTTTGACCTAATTCCAAGCCTATACATTCCCATAAATCCCAAAACCACCAGAGAGCCACCCGATACAATTATTCTGCCGCCGCAAGCTTCCATTCTTCCATGGTCCCATATGGAGGCCTTTTCCGGTACTCTGTCAGAGGGGGAATTGATCATGGAGGGCCTCTACATCAACCTTGTTGCACCTCCAATGATGTGTGAGTAGTTTACCACAGACCTACGGGTGCATAGTGAATAGCTAGATGGCTTCATCTCTCTCTCTTTGATCTTCAATACAATGTTCTCCTCGGAGTTCTATCCGATGTAATCTTCTTTTGTGGTGTGTTTGTTGGGATCCGATGAATTGTGGGCTTATAATTGGATTATTCATTGAAAGTAATTGAGTCTTTTCTGAACTTTATTATGTATGATTTTTATAGCTATGTAATGCTTTCCGATCTATGGGTTTTCTTTCGCCAAGTTGATTCGTTGATCTTTAGTGGAAGTGGCGCATAGTAGGTTCAATCTCACCTCGTGATAGAAGGGGTAGCGAGGGACATATTGTATTGTTGCTACTAAGGAGAAAACATTGGGGTCTAATCATATTGCTTGGTTTTATTCTGTCTGCATTATGTCATCATACTTCATGCATTACTCTGTTTGTTATAAACTTAATACGTAGAGAGGCAAGCATAGAAGCGCTCTCGAAGTGGAGTAATAGTTGTAGATGCAGGCAGGAGTCGGTCTACTTGTCATGGACGTAATGCCTATGTACATGATCATACCATGAATATCGTCATAACTATGCGCTTTTATATCAATTGCCCAACAGTAATTTGTCTACCCACCGTATGCTATTTTTATGAGAGAGAAGCTTTTAGTGAAAACTATGACCCCCTGGTCTATTTTAATCATATTACAAAAACCAAAAATACCTTGCTGCAATTTTCTTTCTTTTATTTTACTTTGTAGTTTATCTATTTTCTACTATCAGATTTGATCTTTGCAATTAACGAGTACAAGGGGATTAACAACCCTTTTGCCCGTGTTGGGTGCAAGTATTTGCTCTTGTGTGTGCAGGTACCGTTGACGGGTATTTGCGTGAGTCTCCTATTGGTTCGATAACCTTGGTTCTCTACTGAGGGAAATACTATCCACTACTATATTGCTTCACCCTTCCTCTTCGGGGAAAATCCCAACGCAGCTCACAAGTAGCAGTACATACTAGAGTTCATCTTATTCCACCAAGAGCTAATTATATTACTCAAACATGGTTATGGAGTACATAGAGTTTAGGGACAAGTTACAAGCCAACACGAAGTTGGAGATGGAAAGAGGGATGGCGGCGGTGATGAAGAGGGCACCGGCCCTCCGGTTGGCACCGACATGGAGGCACCTCCTCCCTTCTTTCTTCCTTTTCTTGGACCTTCTCTCCATGGTGGAGTTGCTGCAATGGTGGTGGGGTGGTGGTAGATGATACTTGTGGAGGATGGAGATGGCTCGATGCGGCGGCTAGGGTTGAAGGTTCTTATAAGAGTCCTCCCAGTGTGTCCTCCGTTTTTCTAGCCTCCTCCCTTTCATCCAAGGGCTCTAGGGGAGCCAAATCCATGTCCAATACAAGCCTTGGTCATCAAGGATCCCGTAGGTAGAAACAGGGAGAAAATCGGAGCAAAATCTGGAAAGTTCTAACCAATTTTTGAAGCTGCCCGAAGGTCATACGAGCTCCTATACGAGCGGCTACGCTCGTATGGAAGGTCGTAATTCTATGTGGACTTTAGGAGTTGTTTCATATTTTAGTCGCCATTTCTTCATACGAACTCCGATTTTGAAGTTCTTGGGCTTCTTGGATTACTAGCGAATAGCCTGATGCGTTAGAGGCCTTGAATCTTCAATTTGGACACTTTGATAAATTTCAAATCATCAAACTCCCAAAGGGCCTTGGTCTGGTGCCTGGAACTTCTCCGATTTGACTCCCAACTTGGTTCTTTTGATGTCCCAAGACCATGAACATGTCAACACACCTACAAAGACCACGAAACGAAGGAAAACTAATATGAACTAAATAAAAATAAAAATTGTGCAACAAACTTTGTAAAACAAGTACATACCAAAAACTATGCATTGGAGACATGAATAAGTGCTAGATGGATATGATATGAGGGATTTTGACACTAGAATATACTCTAAAAAGTATTCATAAAATCCAATCATCAACATCCCCATGCTTAAACCTTGTTCATCCTCGAGTGAAAAGGTTGATAAACCAAAGTTATCCATCTTGCTCATTAATAACATTGTTGCCCATAGGCGTGTCCTTGTCTTTTCTGCAAGCTATAAGCAAGATAGAACATATTCGTACAAGGTAGCAGATGCTCAGCCAGGTAATATTTATTTTGATCACCAAACCACTAGAGCTTCAGTAAAAATTTCTATGCTCCTTGTCAAAGTTTAAACTAGCATGAAAACAAATACTTGGATCCTCTTACTTATTAGCTTATTCATTTCTTTTTGTTGTTTTTCTTTTTAAACAAACTTGAGTATAGAGAGTTGTCAAAAAGTCAAGATATAGAGTATTTCATTCATGCCCACTAACTTTCTCAAGTCAAGGCTCTCAGGCACTTACTTCAGTTGTGGTGCATCGAAAATAGGTATTTCTAAATTCTCAAGATTATGCCAAAAGGTGATATATGTGGGGTTTCGATGTGACTTAAGTTTGAGTACTATGGACCAATCTGTTGTCTCTTTCGAGCTCTTGCGATTAGTACTTGTTTATTACCACATAAGTACACACTCAAGAGAAAGCCGAATAATATTTTCTACAGTGTTGCCACTGTGAACGTTAACAAACTCATAGCTGAAATTCAGGTCAAAACTCTGGTGGATCATTCATTGGTCAGTGGAGTCAGCATAACAAAAAGAGAGGTGATAAAGGCAAATTTACATGGCATAAGGCAGTGTATAACAACAAGGCCATGGAACCAGCGAGAAGCCGAAGTGTTGATAACCCACAAGTATAGGGGATCGTGACATTCTTCAAGGGTATTATTTCACCTAAATTTGTTGATTCGACACAAGGGGAGCCAAAGAATATTTATGAGCCTTAGCAGTTGAGTTGTCAATTCAACCAAACCTGGGAAATTATATTTCTATAGCAAAGTGTTTAGTAGCACAGTAGTTTGATAGTTTTGATACTAGTGGTAACAATAGCAATAGTAACAGGAACAGTAACAGTAGCAGTTTGTGATGATTGTAATAGCAGCAGCAATAGTAACTTATCAAAGACCAATATGAGAAAAGCGTAGGCATTGGATCAACGATGGATAATTGTGTTGGATGATATTCATCATGTAATAGTCACAACCTAGAGTGATACACAATAGCTCCAATTCATCAATGTAATGTAGGCATGTATTCTGTATATAGTCATACATGCTTATAATAAGAACTCGCATGGCATCTTTTTTCCTACCCTCCTGTGGCAGCGGGGTCCATAAGGAAACTAAGCGATATTAAGACCTCCTTTTAATAGAGAACCGGAACAAAGCATTAACACATGGTGAATACATGAACTCCTAAAATTACAGTCATCCCCGGAGAGTATCCCAACTATTGTCACTTTGGGGTCTACGGATCAGAACAATAACAAGTGCATATAACTAGCATATAGGATCAAGAACTCAAATATATTCATGAAAACATAGAGGGTTCAGATTTGAAATCATGGCAGTCGGGCCCTAGTGACAAGCATTAAGCATAGCAAAGTCATAGCAACATCAATCTCAGAACATAGTGGATACTCGGGATCAAGCTCTAACAAATTGACTCGATCACATGACAAATCCCATCCAACTCCATCACCGTCTAGCAAGCCTATGAAGGAATTACTCACTCCCGATGGTGAGCATCATGGAATTGTTGATGGAGAAGGGTTGATGATGACAACGGCGATGAATTCCACCCTTCGAAGCCCCGAACGGACTCAAGATCAGCCCTCCGATGAAGAACATCAGGTGGCGGCAGCTCCATATCGTAAAACACGATGATTCCTTCTCTCTGATGTTTTTGCCCCGAGACGGTACTTATGGAGTTGGACTTAGGGCTAACGGAGGCCCATGGGACCCACGAGCTCATAGGGCGCACCCTGGGGGTGGGCGCGCTCCCTAAGCTCGTGGCTCCAAAGTGCCCCCCTCTAGTAGTTCTTTTTGCCAATATTTTTTATATATTCTAGAAATATTCTCCGTAAATTTTCAGCTCAATCTGACAACTTTTATTTCTGCACAAAAACAACACCATGGTAGTTGTGCTGAAAACAACGTTAGTCCGGGTTAGTTTCATTCAAATCATGCAAATTAGAGTCCAAAACTAGAGCAAAAGTGTGTGGAAAAGTAGATACATTTGTGACAGTGGCAGTGGGGTCCATAAGGAAACTAAGGGATATTAAGGCCCCCTTTTGATAGAGAACCAAACAAAGCATGAACACATAGTGAATACATGAACTCCTCAAACTATGGTAATCACCGAAAAGAATCCCAATTATTGTCACCTTGGGGTATGCGGATCATAACACGTAATAGGTGCATATAACTTGCAAGATAGGATCAAGAACTCAAATATATTCATGAAAACATAAAGGGTTCAGATCTGAAATCATGGCACTCGGGCCCTAGTGACAAGCATTAAGCATAGCAAAGTCATAGCAACATCAATCTCAGAACATAGTGGATACTAGGGATCAAGCCCTAACAAATTGACTTGATTACATCATAAATCGCATCCAACCCCATCACCCTCCAGCAAGCCTACAAGGGAATTACTCACTCCCGATGGTGAGCATCATGAAATTGGTGATGAAGAAGGGTTGGTGATGATGATGGCGACGAACCCCCCTCTTCGGAGCCCCAAACGAACTCCAAATCTAGCCTCCCGATGAAGAACAAGAGGTGGTGGCGGCTCCGTATCTAAAAACGCGATGAAACTTCTTCTCTCATTTTTCTCTGAAAATAGGAATTTATAGGCTTGATATTAGGGTCAGCGGAGCCACGTGGCCCCCTCGAGGTGCCTAGGCGCGCCTAGGGGGTGGCTGCGCCCTAGTGGCTCGTGGGCCACTTGTGCGTCCCCTCCTGTGGATTTTGGCTCTAGTATTTTTTACATATTCCATAAAAAATCTCCAAAATGTTTCGTCCAATTTCGAGAGCTTTTATTTCTGGACAAAAACAACACCATGGTAGTTCTACTGAAAACTGCGTCAGTCCGGGTTAGTTTCATTCAAATCATGCAAATTAGAGTCCAAAACAAGAGCAAAAGTGTTTGCAAAAGTAGATACGACGGAGACGTATCAACTCCCCTAAGCTTAACTCATTGCTTGTCCTCAAGCAATTCAGTTGACAAACTGAAAGTGATAAAGAAAACTTTTACAAACTCTTTTGTTCTCGTTGATGTATATATACTTAACTAGTGTTCAAGTTTTCAACAAATATCACGAACTAACCATATGAATGATAACACTTAGGTCTCACATTTACTCATGACAGTAACATAACGAACTAGCAAGCGATAATACAATATCTCGGATGCCAAGAATTTGTCAAAACAAACATGATATAATATGGTAACATGGTATCTCGCTAGCCCTTTCTGAGACTACAAAACATAAATGCAGAGCACCTCTGAAGTTCAAGCAATGACTAAACATTGTGATTCAGGGTAGAAGAGATCCAATCATGGTCACATCCAACATTAACTAGACTCAATGCATAAAAAAGACAATAGCGCTCTCCAAATTGGTGCTTGAATGGGAAGGTGATGACTCAACAATAAAAGTAAATAACATAAAAGTAAATAGATAGGCCCTTCGCAGAGGGAAGCAGGGATTTGCAGAGGTGCCAGAGCTCGAAGCTTAAAACAGAGATGAATACATTCTGAGAGGTATGATTTTCATGTCAATGTTACGACCGAGGATTTTCAATATATTCCATGCTAAACACATTATCGGCGGTTCCCAAGTGGAAAGGTAAAGTTTACTCCCCCTCAACCAAACAAACACAGGCCATGGCTAGCGGAATTCACGGGTGCCCTCCAAATAATCAATTTTCTGGGGGAGTTTGTTTTATTATATATTTTTATTTTGATTACGGGACTGGGCATCCCAATTACCAACCTCTCTCGTGCAATGACAAGTGAATAAACACCCATCGTGAGAATAACCCGCTTAGCATGGAAGATATTGACTGCCCCCTGTCGCTGCATGAGCGGTACGGGCACAAAAACCGATGCTTATATGAACGATTAGAGGTGGCACATGCAAATTTACTTGCTATGGCAGAGTAATACTGTGATACGTCTCCAACATATCTATAATTTTTGATTCTTCCATGCAGTTATATTATCATTCTTGGATGTTTTATTCATTTTATAGCAACTTTATATCAGTTTTTGGGACTAACCTATTGACATAGTGCCCAGTGCTAGTTGCTGTTTTTTACTTCGCAGAATATCCATATCAAACGGAGTCCAAACGTAGCGAAACTTTTTGGAGATATTTTTTCTGCCTAGAAGAAAACTTGGGAGCCAAGGAAGTACCAGAGGGGAGGCCCGTGGGGCCCACAAGGCACCAGGGCACGCCAGAGGCTCCTGGCGCACCCTGGTGGGTAGTGGGGCCCACAGGCCCCCTCTCCACCTCCTCTCAGCTCTATAAATACCCAAATATTCCAGAAACCCTAGGGGATTTGACGAAAAACAATTCCAGCCGCCGCAAGTTCCAGAACCACGAGATCCAATCTAGAGCCCTTTTTCGGCACCTTGCCGGAGGGGAACACGATCACAGAGGGGTTCATCATCCTCATTGGTACTCCTCCGATGATGCGTGAGTAGTTTACCATAGACCTACGGGTCCGTAGGCAGTAGCTAGATGGCTTCCTCTCTCTTTTTGATTCTCAATACAATGTTCTCCTCGATGTTCTTGGAGATCTATTTGATGTAATGACTTTTTGCGGTGTGTTTGTTGGGATCCGATGAATTGTGAGTTTATGATCAGATCTATCTATGATATTATTTAAGTCTTCTTTGATCTCTTATATGCATGATTATTATAGCCTCATATTTCTTCTCCGAAACTTTGGTTTGGTTTGGTTTGGCCAACTGGCTTGGTTTTTTTAATGGGAAGAGGTGCTTTGTGATGGGTTCGATCTTGCGGTGCTCAATCTCAGTGACAGAAGGAGAAGTTACATACATGTATCGTTGCCATTAAGGATAAACAGATGGGGTCTATTCCTAAATGAATAGATCTTGTCTACATCATGTTATCGTTCTTATTGCATTACTCCATTTCTCCATGAACTTAATACACTAGATGCATGCTGAATAGCGGTCGATGTGTGGAGTAATAGTAGTAGATGCAGAATCATTTTGGTCTACTAATCTTGGACGTGATGCCTATATACATGATCATGGCCTTGGATATCGTTATAATTATTTGCTCTTCTATCAATTGCCCAACAGTAATTTGTTTACCCACCGTATGCTATTTTCTCGAGAGAAGCCACTAGTGAAATCTATGGCCCCCGGATCTAATTCCTATCATATTGTTTTCAGATCTATTATTCCAAAAAACCCAAAAATACCTTGCTGCACTTTTTTTTATTTTGTGTTTCTGCCAGATCTATTTATCCAATCTCATACAATTTAATCTATCTCAATACAGAGGAGGGATTGACAACCCCTCTTACGCGTTGGGTTGCAAGTATTTATTATTTGTGTGCAGGTACTATTTACATTGTGTTGCTTGGTTCTCCTACTGGATTGATAACCTTGGTTTCATAACTGAGGGAAATACTTACCGTTGCTGTGCTGCATCATCCTCTCCTCTTCTGGGAAATACCAACGCAGATACAAGCAATCAGGAAAGAATTTCGGGCGCCGTTGCAAGGGAGACATCATCAACATCTATCAGGTACCCAATCACAAATCTCATCTCCTTGCAATTTACATTATTTGCCATTTACCTCTCGTTTTCATCTCCCCCACTTCTAAAACGTTTTTGCAAAAGCACAAAAATATTTTCCTTTTTATTTGCCCTCTTTTTTTGTCTTTTCCCTATTCGATCTTTTGTTTGCATAGTCATGATGTCTCAAGAAAATAGCAAATTGTGTGATTTTTCCAATACTAATAATGATGATTTTATTAGTACTCCGATTGCTCCTCCCGCCACTAGTGCGGAGTCTTATGATATTAATGCCGCTTTGTTGAATCTTGTTATGAAAGAGCAATTTTTTGATACTCCTAATGAGGATGTCACGTCCCATCTAAACACTTTCGTAGAATTGTGTGATATGCAAAAGAAAAAAGATGTGGACAATGATATTGTGAAGTGGAAATTGTTTCCTTTCTCTTTGAGGGATCATGCAAAAATTTGGTTTTCTTCTTTGCCTCGTAATAGTATCGATTCTTGGGATAAGTGCAAAGATGCTTTTATTAATAAGTATTTTCCGCCCGCAAAAATTATTTCCCTTTGAAATAAAATCATGAATTTCAAGAAACTTGAACATGAACATGTTGCACAATCTTGGGAAAGAATGAAATTAATGCTAAGAAATTGTCCTACGCATGGTCTAAATCTTTGGATGATTATACAAAATTTTCACTATTGCAGGATGCTGCTAACGCAACACTACGATCTGAGACCCTTTGACAAAACTGTGTGCGATGCATTAATCGCAAACAGTGATGTAAAAAAACCCATCAAAAAAGATTGAAAACGTTTGCAATGGCAGATACATCAAACACGGTTCATATTACAGTTGCGTGTGCGATGCGTGACAAATGGTTAATCCATAAGAACTATTTGCGATGAGGCAGAACAACAGAAATAGGTGGCTATATAAAGGTGTGCGGGATATACGGCATACAGTTCGCTCGGATGAACTATTTGCTATTAGGGAATGCAACAGAAACGGTTAGCCAGATCAAGGTGTGTGTGATACACGACATACGGTTCATTCGGACGAACTATTTTCAATTAGGGAACACAATAGAAACGGTTCAACTTAACAAGATGTGTGTGATATGAGGCATATAGTTCACATAGATGAACTATTTGCGATGAGCCAAAAGAACACAAACGATTCGTGTAAACAAGATGTGTGTGATACGCGGCAAACAGCCCACTCGGATGAAATGTTTGCGATGAGAAAATATAACACAGACGATTACTATAGTTAATTCGTGTGCGATTCTGTGTGTACAAAAAACTTTGAAAAATGCAAACTAGTTGCTTGCGGTGGCTATGCTGATCATGGAGTCCGAGAAGACCATCGTCGGAAGGCCACTAGCTCATCCTTGTAGCCTATATTTTATTATAATTGTATGCAAATGTCGCATATCAACCTTTTAAGTCACTAAGCATATGTAGGTCGTGAGTGTTTTGGGTGTTGCCGCATGTGGCATTTTAAATTATTCTGAATATGTAAGACAATTATTAACCGTTGCCATTGTAAATTTGCCTCAACGGCGAGCAGAGTGCGCGCAGGGACGCCAGAGCGGAGCGCACTGCGGCCGCCTCAATGGCGAGTAAAATGCACGGACGGACATGAGCAAAGCGCACCGCGGCCGCCTCAATGACGAGCAACCACACCTGCATATTGCAATTATGGTCAACCTTCTGGCACCCCGTGGGAGGCGTGACGGCGCATCCATCGGACACGATGGTGATATCTGGACCGTTTGTGATAGTGGGCAGACACGTACACATTCGAGAACGCGGGCCCACCTACGCCATCCGGGAACCATTTCGGGCGTCAGAAGCGTGTGCGATGCTTGGCATACGGTTGATCCATAAGAACTGTTTGCGATGAGCCAGAACAACAGAAACGGGCAGCCATATGAAGGTGTATTTCGGGCTTCGAGCCCAGAACCATCAATAAATTTTGACCTTGTTTCTCGTCACATTCCAGATTACCACGCAATAAGTAATTGCAAATCTGTTCACACCGATCAAACCTAAATGTGTTCACACTTAGCATCGGGCTATAAAAACTACCCACTCGAAAATTACTTCACAGTTCCTCTCCTCATCACCCACAAAACAGGTCTTTCCTGTCAAGTCATTCCGCCATGACCAGTAGGAGGAGTTTCGGGTCGACATATAACCAGGGAGCAAACACCAAGGCCGCAGAAGCACTAGAGAGGTCCCGCAGCTATGCGACAGCCACAACAGAGATGTCCTGGCGCTCCGCGGAGCCCTCGAACAAGCTCTCACCGACACGCAAGGGCTCTCACAAGTGCACTCGCCACATCAGCGATCGCGACGAGTTGGTGGTGCTGAAGTCCTTGGCCATCGATGACAACATTCTCGCTGGCCTAATTAAGCATCAGGAGCTGGTCGACGGCTTGATGAAGCTGCTCGAGATTAGCAATGGCCCGGTTGAGAAGGCGACCGGCCTCGTCGAGCAACTCATGGGTGACAATGCAAAGCTCCTCAAGGCGCTCGCCGAGATGGAGGAGGAGGCCACCGGCTGGAAGAAGCTGCATGAGCAGAGTAGTGCCTCGGGGATGACGCTAAAAGCGGTCGTCGAGGAACTGATGGGTGACTTGAGGAAGCTCTGGATCGAGCGCGAGTAGGAGGTGGAGGAATCCATGGCTGCTGTCAAGCAAAGTCATGAGGAATTGAAGAAGGAGCTGGAGGATCTCGTCGCCCGGTGATCCATTGAGGAGTAGAGACAGTAGCGACCCAGATCGTTGTCTGTGATTTCCTTCTTCTCTTGCCCCTGTGTCTTCCGGGCTTTGCCGCATGTGGCATTTTAAATTATCCGGAATATGTAAGACAATTATTATCCGCGCCATTGTAAATTTGTCGTCGTATTATCCATTGCCATTTTATTTGTCTTCGTATTATCCGTTGCCCCATGTGGCATTTTAAATTATCCGAAATACGAGTTGAAAACACGAACAAAGCAAATGCTAATGTTGAGCGGGGCCATGGGATCACAAGCAAACACCCTCCGTCTAGGTGCTTTAATTAACCGTGTGTTATACAAAGGCTCGGCTGCCATTAATGGAGAAGTTGTGAGCGAGGCGGGTGACTGGTGGATGGAGGTCAAAGAGCTCGCTTCCCGGTGAGCATGCGTGGCCTTTTCTGCTCATACGTGTCCTGTCGAGCCTGCGCGGTGGACAGGTCGCACGCGTCTGATGGCTCGTGTCCGCGTTAGTATTTCCCCGAAGAGGAAGGGATGATGCAGCACAGCTACGGTAGGTATTTCCCTCAGTGATGAAACCAAGGTTATCGAACCAGTAGGAGAACCAAGCAACACTATGTAAATGGTACCTGCACACAAAGAACAAATACTTGCAACCCGACGCGTAAGAGGGGTTGTCAATCCCTCTCGGGTAAAAGATATATTGGTTTGTATGATTTTGGATAAATAGATCTCGCGATAGAACAAAATAAAATAAATAATGAAAAAGTGCAGCAAGGTATTTTTGGGTTTTTAGAATAATATATCCGAAAACAAAAGCAAATAAAAATAGATCTCAAGGCAAATATGATAAAGAATAGACCCGGGGGCCGTAGATTTCAGTAGTGGCTTCTCTCGGGAAAAATAGCATACGACGGGTAAACAAATTACTGTTGGGCAATTTATAGAACTCCAAATAAGTATGAAAATATCGAGGCAATGATCATTATATAGGCATCACGTCCAAGATTAGTAGACCGACTCTTGCCTGCATCTACTACTATTACTCCACACATCAACTGCTATCCAGCATGCATCTAGTATATTAAGTTCATGGAAAAATGGAGTAATGCAATAAGAATGATGACATGATGTAGACAAGATCTATTCATGTAGGAATAGACCCCATCTGGTTATCCTTAATAGCAACGATCAATACGTGTCTTGCTGCCCCTTCTGTCACTGGGAAAGAACACCGCACGACCGAACCCATCACGAAGCACCTCTTCCCATGGCAAGAAAAGTCGATCTAGTTGGCCTAACTAAACTAAAGATTCGAAGAAGAAATACGAGGCTATAAGTAATCATGCATATAAGAGATCAAAGAAACTCAAATAACTTTCATGGATAAATAGATCTGATCATAAACGCAAAGTTCATCGGATCCCAACAAACACACCGCAAAAAGAGTTACATCAAATAGATCTCCAAGAGACCATTGTATTGAGAATCAAAAGAGAGAGAGGAAGCCATCTAGCTCCTAACTATGGACCCGTAGGTCTACAATGAACAACTCACACATCATCGAAGAGGCACCAATGAGGATGATGAACCCCTCCATGATGGTGTCTAGATTGGATCTGGTGGTTCTGGAACTTGCGGCGGCTGGAATTGTGTTTTGTCGACTCCCCTAGGGTTTTTGGATTTTCGGGGTATTTATAGAGCAAAGAGGTGGTATGGGAGGCGGCCGAGGTGGGCACAACCCACCAGTGCGCGCCTGGGCCCCCAGGCGCGCCCAGGTGGGTTGTGCTCCCCTCGGAGCCCCCCTCTGGTACTTCTTTGGCCCAACAGGTGTCTTTTGGTTCAGAAAAATTCTCCAAAAAGTTTCGCTGCGTTTGGACTCCGTTTGGTACTGATATTCTACGAAGTAAAAAACAAGCAAAAAAACAGCAACTAGCACTGGGTACTATGTCAATAGGTTAGTCCCAAAAAATGATATAAAGTTGCTATAAAATGATTGTAAAACATCCAAGAATGATAATATAACAGCATGGAACAAGCAAAAATTATAGATACGTTGGAGACGTATCAGCATCCCCAAGCTTAATTCTTACTCGTCCTCGAGTAGTTAAATGATAAAAACAGAATTTTTGATGTGGAATGCTGCCTAACATGTTCATCACATATTCTTTTCTTTTGTAGCATGGACATTTGGACTTTTATATGGTTCAAAGCAATAGTCTAGTTTTGACATGAAGATTTCAATACTCAAGCATATCAACAAGCAACCATGTCTTTCAAAATATCAATACTAAAGCAAGTTATCCCTAGCCCATCATGCTCAATCATTAATCCATTCATGAAATACACTCGCATATTAGCTACATCCAATGCTCAAGTACGATCATAGCGCCCCTTAGTTGGTGCTTTATAAGAGAAGATGGAGACTCAAATAAAAAAAAATTGCATAAAGTAAATAGAAAGGCCCTTTGCAGAGGGAAGTAAGGATTTGTAGAGGTGCCAGAGCTCAAAGCAAAAAAATAGAGATAAAACATTTTTGCTGGCATGCTTTTCCTGTCAACGAAAATGATCGAGTAGTTCCCATTACTTTCCATGCTAGATATATCATAGGCGGTTCCCAAACAGAAAATAAAGTTTATTCCTTATTCCACCATACTTTCACATTCCACGGCTAGCCGTATCCACGGGTGCCGTCCATACCAACACTTTCCAAGGAATTTATTATTTGACAACAAAAAGTAAATTCTTTTTTCATTTCGGGACTGGGCATCCCTAATACCTTTGTCGTACTCTCGTGCAATGACAAGTGAATAAACACTCATCTTGAGAATAACACATCTAGCATGGAAAAATATCAGCCACCCCCTACCATTTCATGAGCGGTACGAGCACACAAAAAGGATTTTTTTTTGGAAAATTGGAGATGGCACATACAAATTTGCTTAGAACAGCATGGGAATACCGCATATAAGTAGGTATGGTGGACTCATATGGCAAAACTGGGTTTAAGGATTTTGGATGCACAAGTAGTATTCCTACTTAGTACAAGTGAAGGCTAGCAAAAAGATTGAGAAGCATCCAACCAAGAAACAAAAAATCACATAAGCGAGGATTGAGCATAACTAACACTGAATAATGCACCACAAGTAGGATGTAATTTCATTGCATAAATATTCACTTTCGTGCTTGCATAGGGAATCACAAACCTTAACATCAATATTCTTACTAAAGCACAATTACTCACCAACATGACTCACATATGACTATCATCATATCTCAAAACTACTACAAAGAATCAAGTTTATTTTGTCCAATGATCTTCATGAATTTTTTTATTATATCCCTCTTGAATATCTATCACTTTGGGACTAATTTCATATATTGCAATTTCTTTTGGCAAGCTCAAACAAATTTAAGTGAAGAACATGAGCATAAAAAATTTCATCTCTCAAAATAATATAAGTGAAGCATGAGAGAATTTCTTCAAAATTACTAACTCTCAAATAAATCTAAGTGAAGCATGAGAGCATTTCTTCAAAAATATTAAAGCACACCGTGCTCAAAAAGATATAAGTGAAGCACTAGAGCAATTCCATAGCTCATTTTTTTAAGTGAAGCATAATGAGCAATTCTAACAAATCATAGTATAATTTTGGCTCTCTCAAATAGGTGTGTCCAGCAAGGATACTTGTGGCAAACTAAAACGCAAAACAAGCAAAGACTCATATAATACAAGACGCTCCAAGCAAAACTCATGATATGTGACGAATAAAAATATAGCTCCAAGTAAAATACCAGTGGTCGTTAGAAGAAAGAAGGGATGGCACTCGGGGCATCCCCAAGCTTAGTTACTTGTTTCTCCTTGAATATTGCCTTGGGGTGCCATGGGGCATCCCCAAGCTTAGGCTATTCTTACTCCTTATTCCTTCATCCATCATGATCTCACCCAAAACTTGAAAACTTCAATTACACAAAACTTAACAAAACCTTCATGAGATCCGTTAGTATAAGAAAACCAATCTTTACTTTAAGTACTGTAGAAAACCCATTCAAATTTTGTTATTGCATTATATCTACTGTATTCTAACTATGCCATGGCTTATACCTGCCGATACAATCCATAGAATCATCAAAATAAGCACACAATGCAAAGAAACAAAATCTGTCAAAAATAGAACAGTCTGTAAAGACTCGAATTTTACTCATACTTCTGTAACTCCAAAAATGCTGAAAAATTAGAACAACAGAGGAATTTTTTTATATAAATCTTGTGTAAAAAATTAAAAAAATTTTGTCACTTCTGTGAATTTAGACAATTATTTTACTGGACGCAAATGTTTTGGTTTTTCAACAGGATCAAATCAACTATTACCAAAGCTATCCCAAAGGATTTACTTGGCATAAACACTAATTAAAACATAAAAAACACAATCATAACAGAGGCATAATTGTGCAAACACTTAAGAACAGAAAGAAAAAGGAAAAAATAAATTTTATTCATTGGGTTGCCTCCCAACAAGCGCTATCGTTTTATGCCCCTAGATGGGCATAAGATTTTATTGATGCTCACATAAAAGATAATAATTGAAACACAAAGAGAGCACCATGAAACATGTCACAAACACATTTAAGTTTAACTCTCTTCCTATGCATAGTCATTTTATAAGAAAACAAATTATCAAGACACGAAATATCTAACATATACAAGCAAGAAGAAAGAAACAATAACAATCTCAACATAACGAGAGGTAATTTAGTAACATGAAAATTTCTAAAACCATATTTTCCTCTCTCAAAATAATTACATGTAGGATCATAATCAAATTCAACAATATAACTATCACATAAAATATTCTCTTCATGATCCACATGCATAAAAGTTTTACAATCTTCCAAGATAGTGGGATTAACATCAACTAAAGTCATGACCTCTCCAAACCCACTTTCAATATTATTGCAAACATTATTATCAATATCATATTCATCATGAGGCTTAAATAAATTTTCAAGATCATAAGAAGAATCACCCCAATCATGATCATTGCAATAAGTAGAGGACATAGAAAAATTAGCATCCCCAAGCTCGGGGTTTTGCATATTATTAGCACAATTGACATTAATAGAATTTGTAGTAAAATCATTGCAATCAGGCTTTTCATTCAAGGAGGTATCATGAATCACTTCATAAATTTTTTCATCACAATTTTTAGATTCACGAATCTCAAGCAAAACTTCCTAAAGATAATCTAGTGCACTCAACTCACTAGCAATTGGTTCATCATGATTGGATCTTTTAAAAATATTAGCAAGTGGATGGGGATCCATATTGTGACGCCCCCAACTTAATCGTGGACTAAGCATACACGCAAATGCACACGGTCAAGCCTAAGGACTCGCTTGAAGATATCACAACACAACTCTAGACACAAATTTAAAATAATACAAGCTATATATTACAAGCCAGGGGCCTCGAGGGCTCGAATACATAAGCTCGCTTACAAGCGTCAGCGGAAGCATCAGATATCTGAGTACAGATATAAAAGAAGGACAGATAGGCCTTTAAAAGGCGGGGCAAAAGAAAACTCTATGATTGAAAAGGCGCAGGCCTCCTGCCTGGGACCCTCCGAACCTACTCCTGGTCGTCAGCCAACTTGTAGTAGCAACCACCCTCGGGGTAGTAGTAGCAGTCATCGACGGGGGCAGCTGTCTCAGGGGCTCTGTCATCTGGTTCCATCAAACGGATATGGGAAAAAAGAGGAAGCAACGCAACCGTGAGTACTCATCCGAAGTACTCAGCAAGCAAGGATCTACACTACACATGCAACATTATCAAAGAAAGGCTGTATATGTGGACTGGGCTGCAGAAATGCCAGAATAGAGGGAAGGCCAAGTCCTATCAAAGACTAGCATCTTCATCGGTCTTGCAGCATTAGAAGAGTGTAGATTAGCACAGTATAAAGTAGTAGTAGTAATAAGTATCAACCTCGCCCAGAGATCCTTTCTCGACTCCCTGCGAGAATGCAATTCCAGAGCCCTAATATCCAAGTATCAACCTCGGCCAGAGATCCTTTCTCGACTCCCTGCGAGAAAGCAATCCCAGAGCCATACTATCCATCTCTCATCACAAGTATCCAGTTCTAGTTGTATCGATCGGGATACAACTCCGAGCGTCCGTTACCGAGGATCCGGTTATGCATAGATTAGTTCTTCCCTGCAGGGGTGCACCAACTTACCCACCACGCTCGGTTAACTCCGGCCGGACACACTTTTCTGGGTCATGCCCGGCCTCGACCAAACGACACAACGCAGCCCTACCTAGAGCTCAGCAGAGATGTCCCCATCGGTCTATATCCTAAGCGCTCAGGGGTCTTGGGCCCATCGCCCTTTGCACTCCGGGTCGTTGCGAGCAGGGTGGATACCAGCGTCGCCTCGGATGGCTGACAAGATCTGACCGTGCCACTATGCTGAACTGGACATCTGACAGAGCTTTCGGCTGATGCCACGATGCAGAGTGCCCATAACTTTTCCTGTGTGATAGTTAGTGCTATCGGGCCAGAGGCCCACCCGGATCAAATATCCAAATCGTTAGTGTATTGGTAGCGTGCGGTAACGAGCAGAGACTCATGATCGATGTGACCCCGTCGCTCCATCTCGAGGACTTGCGGCAAGGGCTAAGAATGCCCGACCACGCCTCGTAATTATCTCACGGGCACCCTCCAGGTCAACCCGTCTCCACATCACTCGCATCTTATGCTCGCTCGGGTACCCCTCAGGGTCGACCCGACTTTCCAAGTAACAGCTGTAAGGTCCAAGTAACCGTGTGTCCATAACATCGGGGGAATCTGAGGTATCACCCTTGTTGGATTCCTACTCGATGTATCCATCAAGGTGAACTCGGAGGAATCACCCTCGATGGGTTCACACTTAAGGTGTTGCACGACAGCGTCGTTATCGGGAGTGGTGAAGGAGGAATCACCCTCGATGACCACGACCAAATAGCTACTCTACAGAGTTAACATCAGAAGTGCTAAACGAGGTATCTCCCTCGGCACTCGATAGTAACGCTGCAGTGTCGTACAACTAAGGGGATGATGTGCGGTGCTGGGGCCTGGTCGTCGAGTCTTTCGATGATCCAGCGGGGGCAACTGGGACAAGTGGGGTCACTGGGGTTCACTAACCAGCCTATTCTGAGCAGTTTAGGATAAGCAGGTAATTATCAAAATCAGGTTACAAAATTAGGTCGTGCATTAGAATAGGTAAAGCAGTAATAGCAGCAATTCTAATGCAAGCACAAGAGAGAAGAGAATAGGCGATATAGGCATGCTCAAGGGGGGGTTGCTTGCCTGGAAGCTCTGTGATAAGAGAAGGGTCGTCAGCAGTGTAGCCGGTCTCCGGAGCCGCATCGGTCTCGGGGTCTATCGAAAGAGGAGGGGGAAGAAACAATAAATAAAGGCAGACAAATGAATTCACAGAAGCATGGCATGTCAGCACATTATTCAAGAGGTGCCCTAATGCAGTACTACCCAAGTTAGTGGGAGCGGGAAATTATCCGGGAGTGTCCTCCCAGCTCCGGGTTATTATCGGACAGATGAAACGGAGGGGGAAAGTTCCATGTTCATCATGCTAGACGCATGTGACTGGTATGAGGGGGGCGTATTCAGATTCGTCTCATTTTTCTGATCATTTTTCATGTATAAAACATTTTCATCCGACTAACGGTTTAATTTCTATGATTTTTTAAAGTTTAAAACATTTTCTGGATTTATTTAAACTAACAGAAAAGGATTATTGCGTCAGCAGTGATGTCAGCATTGTGTCAGCAGTCAACTGAGATGTTGACTGGTCAAACCTGACCAGTGGGTCCCACATGGTAGTGACAGAAGCTTAACTGAGTTTAATGAAAAATAAACAGAGACTAATTAGCTACTAGGCCCCACATGTTAGTGATAGGTTGGGATAATTAATTAAGTTTAGTTATAAAAAATGTTTTAATTATCTAGATACGTGGTGGGGCCCGCATGTCAGTGGCACTGGGCTGCCCAGTCAGCACGTTGACCGGGTCAACCCAGTCAACGGGGCCCGTGGGGCCCGTTGGCAGTGACCCTGGGGGTGGCCCCAGGTCAGCCATGTCGGCGGTGGCCGGTGGCGAGTCGCCAGCGACCAAAATCACGGCGGAGCGTACGGGCGCTCGCCGGAATCGCGCTACACATGACCGTTTGGCGCGTGGTTTGATTCGTTCGAACGAGCGGCGCATCTGCTGGTGGTGGTGGTTTCGCTGGAGTCGGTCGGAATCGGCGCCGGCGATGAGCGGAGGCGGCGGCATTCTCGGGTGCTCGTCGAGCTAGGTGCTAGGGGGCACGGGAAGATGCGCGCGTGTCTGCGTCGTGCTCCTGGGAGCACCAGGAGTACGACGGTGCAGGCGAGCGTGTCAGTGGTTGTGGCCCCGGCGGCGAGGAGATCTACAGCGGCGAGCTCACGGCAACGGCGACAAGCTAGCTACGGTGAGTACGCAGACAGCCGGAGAGATGGGAGAGAGAGGAGGGCTCACCGAGCGGCTACGTAAAGCCTTCGGAGGTTTAGGAGCAGCAGCGGCGACGAATTCATCGGAGAAGCTCACCGGAACTGAGGAAGAGGATGAGCTCGAGGAGCTCGACGTGGTGCTCCCCGGCCCCGATGGCTTGGCTTAGACGGAGTAGCGGACGACGGCGGTGCTCTACAACATCTCGACGAGGCTTGTGGTCGACGGTGGCCGCGGGATCTCGGCGTGCGGCGGCGGAGGCTCTCGGGCGAGCTCGAGATCGAGAGAGAGAGAGAGCGATTGAGGGAGAGGAAGGAGTGGATGAGGATGGAGGGGAGGCCGAGGGGGTCCATATCCCCTCCTCATGTCGGTGGGTGTCGCCGTGTCGCCGTCTCACCGGCGAGCGCGCGCGCAGCCACGGGCGCGGCGACAGTGCGCGCGACAGAGAAGAGAGGATGGAAAGGTGGGCCGGTTGGGCTGGGCCATGGGCCCAGTGCACTTAGGCCCAGTGCACAGTGGTATTTCTTCTTTTCCCATTTTGTTTTTCTGTTTTTCTTTTTCAGAAGTGTTTTTGAATTAAACTGAGCTGCCAAATGATTTTTTATAAATGTGAAACTTGGTCACATAAATACAATGGATTATTCCCCATTGCCTCAAAAAGTTTGGGCAATTTAGGAATCCTTTTGAATTAAAAAAAATGAATATGGCATTTAAAGTGCTGTTTTGGCACTGTTTCAAATGCTTGGCCCACATTTTGGTTGATGGTGATGTTGTTTTCCTTAACAACACATTGTTTTGGAATATTTGCTAGATGATGAACATTTTTTCAGCAACTTTTGTGCAAATTGAAATTTCACTTTGAATTTGAATTGGATTCAGAGTAGGAATTTGAAATGAGATATTAACCCAATATGATTAAGCTTTGTAAATCAAGATGACTTGGCACTGATCATAAGGGATCACTATAGTGTGATGCTGGGGATGTTACAAATCTCCTCCACTACAAGAAATCTCGTCCCGAGATTTAAGTGGGGAAGTGAAGTGTAACTTTGGGAGAACTGACCCTTGTAGGGTCGATTATCTGGTGGACAATTCAGGGAATGTGACAGAAGTATTCTCTCGAGTTGAAACTTAAGAAAACTTCGAGAGCAAAGTATGAAGGTACAATAAGAAGTTTCAAGCGAATGGACATCCGATCGATACCTGAACAGAGTGTGAAAAGAGGTTCAGTGCATCGGGAATGGATCATCCCTCGGATGGTGGTTCGTGACAACACACAAAGCCAAGAGCATATGATACTTCGGAATCAAGGATGTACAGGAGAGTCAGGTTCCGATGCTGTGGAACTGTGGGGGGAGGGGGTGTCGATCAAAAGTAGGGAGAACGGTGACATCTTAACAGCCACGACATCAAGGTATGTCAGAGGATAGTCTGTCAGTTATGTCGATAACAGCGTCGGTACCAAGGGCGAGGGATGAAGAGAACCATTTTCCTGCTCATTAAAACAAGGCGGACCAATAGGCAACGTTCTCGTCCATCGGTGGTTACTGGAATGTCATCAACAATAGTAACAGGATCTTTCTGATGGAATTATACTTCAAGGTGTTTACATAAGCAAGGAATTGTTACTGCTTAGATCATACCAATCACAAGAAAGGTTAATTAGATGAATGGAAAGGAAAATGTGATTATCAGATTAAACAGACCAATGGAAAGGAAATGTGATTATACACAAGTATTAGGTGTATATCCTTCCCAAGGAAAAGTAGAGCATGTTATACATGTCAGAACAACAAGTACATCACCATTTGGATAAAGGGGCAAGGGAATTCATGATGTTATCCATACAATGGTGTTTGGATAATAGAGTAGGAAACATTTGGCAATGTGCCTCCAATGTTCTTGTTGATATTCGGAATACCACAGTCATGCTTCGAGGTAGCATTAACATGGTGTTTCAAGCAAAGATTGAATCTGAAGATCTCAAGAAGTACAAAGGAACAATTCCAAGAATGTCAAAGAACGTAAGATATAACCAAAACATGATCAAGTCTATACTGGCAGGAAGTCAAGGATGGTGTTGATGATAAGACAAATCATCGAGGGGCAAGGATGGTATTTCTCCTCAAGAATTCAATTGATATCCTAGAACAAGTCAGTATATTGATGGTGATCACGACTAATTTTGTCGAGAGGCTCTATGAAGATGCCATCGAGCAGCAACGACATCAAGCAAAAGGAATGATGAAGCGAAGGCTATTGGAACCACGGATACGTCACAAGCTCGAAATCAAGGTTGTTGTTCGAGGTGAAATGATAAGATGAGGAAGATCGGCGTAAGCTTCGCTCATTGTCGAAAAGTTGTGCTCTGGGATTAAGAACCAGGTAGCACGGTTAAAATTTAGCACGATGATGATATAGCCGATCAGGCTAGGAATGATGTGATGGAGTATTAAACTTCCCAGTAACAAGTACTAGGGATAATACCCGAAGGTAAATCAGAGTAGAGGTTGGACGGGTGAAATGATCTGCAGAGGACAAGTATTTTATCTTGTCCGGGAAATGGAATCAAGGAGAAAATATGGTCGGAACCATGGTTGCAAAGGATCAATTCACAGATACAAGGTGAACTTATACCAAGGGAACAATTATTTTTACGAGCAGCTTCCAAGATGAGTTCTACATCGGGTCCATGGGCATGAACACAAAGGTGCAAGGTCGACTCCCACTTCTTCAATGCATAACCTTTCATTCACTCCTCATTTTCGAAGAAATTGTAGTGCGAAAGATTTATCTGATGAACCACCAGAAGAGTATGACTCGCATAACTTTCGAGTTCACATGGATTAGGGAAAGCATAGGTTCAACCCGTAGGGGTATCTTAGGAACATATACCACGAACTTCAGGAGTAATTAACACAAGCTCGACAGTAGAGCATGGTTGACAAAAGGAGAGGATACAATTTACCAAAGGCATTATGTATCAGGGAAAAACTCTCAAGATTTCAGATGTTAAGGACACTGTCGGATAACAACCCAATAATGGACCTGGCGATTCACGATGGAGTTGATGTGAGTATCAGTAATCATTCAGAGGGAGAAGGGATGCAAAGGCATCGTCTTATCAAAACATCTGAATAATTCGATGCTTTAAATACAAAGAAACTTGATTTCTAGATCGGTGTATCAGAATCAGATGCTCTGATCGAAGATGGATAGGTTGAACAGACTTAGAGGCACACCGATCAAATCTTGATTGGGCAAGAACCAGCTCATATCCGGAACAATGTCTGAGCCGAAAAGAAATTTTCTAAGGATTAATTGATGATTGCGAGTATTCGCACACATGTTGACTCAATAGGATCAGAATGTCAATCACAAAGGATTATTGTAAATACTGCTAGACATGTGGAATTAACCATAATGCAAACAGGCATGGAGATTCAAGAGCAATAGGCTGTAGAGGATTTTTGGGAGATCGAATTGCATTCGAAGAATTTTGTGAGACATATGAACAACTGGGGATGAAGGTACAAACGGCAAGGATATTATTCACGGGGATTATCGGTGGTCAGGAACTGCAAAGCAGTGAGTACAGGGTCTCAGGAAACATCAAGGAGTATCTTCAGAACCTTCTGATGAAGCAGACGAACATCTGGAACGAGGGGCTCTCCGGGAGGAAGTGGTTACGAGAACCTAGAGTCAGAGTTAGTAAAACCTTTAACCCGAAAAGAAAATAGATCAGAATCCCAGAGTATAGACAAGGAATAAAAGATTCTAATACCACCCATTTGGCGGCGTGGGCCCGTAAGCCACACAGCCATGTTAGTAAATCAGTTTTCAAGTACTAGACTCAACTTCGGCCAAGGAGTTGGAAAGAGGGTTCCTACAGGCAGTCGGCTCTGATACCAACCTGTGACGCCCCCGGCTTAATCGTGCCCTAATCATACACGCAAATGCACACGATCAAGCCTAAGGGCTCACTTGAAGATATCACAACACAACTCTAGACAGAAATTTAAAATAATACTAGCTATATATTACAAGCCAGGGGCCTCGAGGGCTCGAATACATAAGCTCTCTTACAAGCGTCAGCGGAAGCATCAGATATCTGAGTACAGATATAAAAGAAAGATAGATAGGCCTTTAAAAGGCGGGGCAAAAGAAAACACTACGATCGAAAAGGTGCAGGCCTCCTACCTGGGACCCTCTGAACCTACTCCTGGTCGTCAGCCAACTCGTAGTAGTAACCACCCTCGGGGTAGTAGTAGCAGTCGTCGACGGGGGCAGCTGTCTCAGGGGCTCCATCATCTGATTGCATCAAATGGATTTGGGGAAAAAGAGGAAGCAAAGCAACCGTGAGTACTCATCCAAAGTACTCAGCAAGCAAGGATCTACACTACACATGCAACATTATCAAAGAAAGGTTGTATATGTGGACTGGGCTGCAGAAATGCCAGAAAAGAGGGAAGGCCTAGTCCTATCGAAGAGTAGCATCTTCATCGGTCTTGCAGCATTTGAAGAGTGTAGATTAGCACAGTATAAAGTATTAGTAGTAATAAGTATCAACCTCGCCCAGAGATCCTTTCTCGACTCCCTGCGAGAAAGCAATCCCAGAGCCCTAATATCCAAGTATCAACCTCGGCCAGAGATCCTTTCTCGACTCCCTGCGAGAAAGCAATCCCAGAGCCATACTATCCATCTCTCATCACAAGTATCCAGTTCTAGTTGTATCGATCGGGATACAACTCCGAGCGTCCGTTACGGAGGATCTGGCTATGCATAGATTAGTTCTTCCCTGCAGGGGTGCACCAACTTACCCACCACGCTCGATTAACTCCGGCCGGACACACTTTTCTGGGTCATGCCTGGCCTCGGTCAAACGACACAACACAGCCCTACCTAGAGCTCAGCAAAGAGGTCCCCGTCGGTCTATATCCTAAGCGCTCAGGGGTCTTGGGCCCATCGCCCTTTGCACTCCGGGTCATTGCAAGCAGGGTGGATACCAGCGTTGCCTCGGATGGCCGACACGATCCGACCGTGCCGCAATGCTGAACTCGACGTCTGACAGAGCTTTCGGCTGATGCCACGATGCAGAGTGCCCATAACTTTTCCCACGTGATGGTTAGTGCTATCGTGCCAGAGGCCCACTCGGATCAAATATCCAAATCGTTAGTGTATTGGTAGCATGCAGAAACGAGCAGAGACTCATGATCGATGTGACCCCGTCGCCCCGTCTCGAGGACTTGCGACAAGGGCTAAGAATGCCCGGCCACGCCTCATAATTATCTCACGGGCACCCTCCAGGTCAACCCGTCTCCACATCACTCGCATCTTATGCTCGCTCGGGTACCCCTCAGGGTCGACCCGACTTTCCAAGTAACAGCTGTAAGGTCCAAGTAACCGTGTGTCCATAACATCAGGGGAATCTGAGGTATCACCCTCGTTGGATTCCTACTCGATGTATCCGTCAAGGTGAACTCGGAGGAATCACCCTCGATGGGTTCACACTTGAGGTGTTGCACGACAGCGTCGTTATCGGGAGTGGTGAAGGAGGAATCACCCTCGATGACCATGACCAAATAGCTACTCTACAGAGTTAACATCAGAAGTGCTAAATGAGGTATCACCCTCGGCACTCGATAGTAACGCTGCAGTGTCGTACAACTAAGGGGGTGATGTGCGGTGCTGGGGCCTGGTCGTCGAGTCTTCCGATGATCCAGCGGGGGCAACTGGGACAAGTGGGGTCACTGGGGTTCACTAACCAGCCTATTCTAAGCAGTTTAGGATAAGCAGGTAATTATCAAAAGCAGGTTAAAAATTAGGTCATGCATCAGAATAGGTAAAGCAGTAACAGCAGCAATTCTAATGCAAGCACAAGAGAGAAGAGAATAGGCGATATAGGCATGCTCAAGGGGGGGTTGCTTGCCTGGAAACTCTACGGTAAGAGAAGGGTCATCAGAAGTGTAGCCGGTCTCCGGAGCTGCGTCGGTCTCGGGGTCTATCGAAAGAGGAGGGGGAAGAAACAATAAATAAAGGCAGACAAATGCAATCACAGAAGCATGGCATGGCATCACGTTATTCAAGAGGTGCCCTAATGCAGTACTACGCAAGTTAGTGGGAGCGGGAAATTATCTAGGAGTGTTCTCCCAGCTCCGGGTGATTATAGGACAGATGAAATGGAGGGGGAATGTTCCATGTTCATCATGCTAGAGGCATGTGACAGGTATGAGGAGGGCGTATTCGGATTCGTCTCATTTTTCTGATCATTTTTCATGTATAAAACATTTTCATCCGACTTACGGTTTAATTTCTATGATTTTTCAAAGTTTAAAACATTTTCTAGACTTATTTAAATTAACAGAAAAGGATTATTGCATCAGTAGTGATGTCAGCATTGTGTCAGCAGTCAACTGAGCTGCTGACTGGTCAAACCTGACCAGTGGGTCCCACATGGCAGTGACAGAAGCTTAACTGAGTTTAATTAAAACTAAACAGAGACTAATTAGCTACTGGGCCCCGCATGTCAGTGATAGATTGGGATAATTAATTAAGTTTTTTTTATAAAAATGTTTTAATTATCTAAATACGCGTGGGGCCCGCATGTCAGTGGCACTGGGCTACCCAGTCAGCACGTTGACTGGGTCAACCCAGCCAACGGGGCCCGTGGGGCCCGCTGGCAGTGCCCCTGGGGGTGGCCCCAGGTCAGCCACGTCGGCGGTGGCCGGCGGTGAGTCGCCGGCGACCAAAAACACGGCGGAGCGTATGGGCACTCGCCGGAATCGCGCTACACACAGCCGTTTGGCGCGTGGTTTGATTCGTTCAAACGAGCGGTGAGCGGTGCATCTGGTGGTGGTGGTGGTTTCGCCGGAGTCGGCCGGAATCGGCGCCGGTGACGAGCGGAGGCGGCGGCGTTCTCGTGCGCTCATCGAGCTAGGTGCTAGGGGGCACAGGAAGATGCGCGTGTGTGTGCATCGTGCTCCTGGGAGCACCAGGAGTACGACAGTTGGCTCAGGCGAGCATGTCAGTGGCTGTGGCCACGGCGGCGAGGTGATCTACGGCGGCGAGCTCACGACAACGGCGATGAGCTAGCTACGGCGAGTACGCAGGCAGCCAGAGAGATGGGAGAGAGAGGAGGGCTCACCGAGCGGCTACGTAAAGCCTTCGGAGGTTTAGGAGCAGCAGCGGCGACGAATTCCTCGGAGAAGCTCGCCGGAACTGAGGAAGAGGATGAGCTCGAGGAGCTCGACGTGGTGCTCGCCGGCCCTGATGGCTTGGCTCAGACGGAGTAGCGAACGACGGCGGTGCTCTACGACATCCCGGCGAGGCGTGTGGTCGACGGTGGCCGCGAGATCTCGGCGTGCAGCGGCGGAGGCTCTCGGGCATCTCGAGATCGAGAGAGAGAGAGAGAGCGATGGAGGGAGAGGAAGGAGTGGAGGCCGAGGGGGTCCTTATCCCCTCCTCACGTCGGTGGGTGTCGCCGTGTCGCCATCTCAGCGGCGAGCGTGCGCGCAGCCACAGGCGCGGCGACAGCGCGCGCGAGAGAGAAGAGAGGATGGAGAGGTGGGCCGGTTGGGCTGGGCCACAGGCCCAGTGCACTTAGGCCCAGTGCACAGCGGCATTTCTTCTTTACCCATTTTGTTTTTCTATTTTTCTATTTTAGAAGGGTTTTTGAATTAAAATGAGCTGCCAAATGATTTTGTATAAATGTGAAACTTGGTCACATAAATACAATGGATTATTCCCCATTGCCTCAAAAAGTTTGGGCAATTTAGGAATCCTTTTGAATTTTTAAATAATGAATATGGCATTTAAAGTGCTGTTTTGGCACTGTTTCAAATGCTTGGCCCACATTTTGGTTGATGGTGATGTTGTTTTCCTTAACAACACATTGTTTTGGAATATTTGGTAGATGATGAACATTTTTCCAGCAACTTTTGTGCAAATTGAAATTTCACTTTGAATTTGAATTGGATTCAGAGTAGGAATTTGAAATGAGATATTAACCCAATATGATTAAGCTTTGTAAATCAAGATGACTTGGCACTGATCATAAGGGATTACTGTTGTGTGATGCTGGGGATGTTACACATATCAATAGATTTTTAGCAAGCGAAGATGCAAGCATATAGAAGGCACATGGCAACACAAGCAAACAAAAGATCGAACAAGAAAAAGGCAAACGAAAAGAAGGCGAATAAAAATGCAAATTTTTGTGAAGTGGGGGAGATGAAAACGAGAGGCACATGGCAAATAATGTAAATTGCAAGGAGATGATATTTGTGATTAGGAACCTGATAGATGTTGATGATGTCTCCCCGGCAACGGCGCCAGAAATCCTTTCTTGATGGCTCGTGTCCGCGTCAGTATTTCCCCAAAGAGGAAGGGATGATGCAGCACAGCTACGGTAGGTTTTTTCCTCAGTGATGAAACCAAGGTTATCGAACCAGTAGGAGAACGAAGCAACACTATGTAAACGGTACCTGCACACAAAGAACAAATACTTGCAACCCGACGCGTAAGAGGGGTTGTCAATCCCTCTCGGGTAAAAGATAGATTGGTTTGTATGATTTTTGATAAATAGATCTCGCAATAGAATAAAATAAAATAAATAAAGAAAATGTGCAGCAAGGTATTTTTGGGGTTTTAGAATAATAGATCTAAAAAAAACCTAATAAAAATAGATCTCAAGGCAAATATGATAATGAATAGACCCGGGGGACGTAGATTTCACTAGTGGCTTCTCTCGAGAAAAATAGCATACGGCGGGTAAACAAATTACTGTTGGGCAATTGATAGAACTCCAAATAATTATGACGATATCCAGGCAATGATCATTATATAGGCATCACTTCCAAGATTAGTAGACCGACTCCTGCCTGCATCTACTACTATTACTCCACACATCGACAGCTATCCAGCGTGCATCTAGTGTATTAAGTTCATGGAGAAACGGAGTAATGCAATAAGAATGATGACATGATGTAGACAAGATCTATTTATGTAGAAATAGACCACATCTTGTTATCCTTAATAGCAACAATACATACATGTCGGTTCCCCTTCTGTCACTGGGATCAAGCACCGTAAGATCAAACCCATCACAAAGCACCTCTTCCCATGGCAAGAAAAATCGATCTAGTTGGCCTAACTAAACCAAAGATTCGAAGAAGAAATACGAGGCTATAAGTAATCATGCATATAAGAGATCAAAAAGACTCAAATAACTTTCATGGATAAAAACATAGATCTGATCATAAACTCAAAGTTCATCGAATCCCAACAAACACACCGCAAAAAGAGTTACATCAAATAGATCTCCAAGAGACCATTGTATTGAGAATCAAAAGAGAGAGAGAGAGGAAGCATTCTAGCTACTACCTATGGACCCGTAGGTCTACAATGAACTACTCAAGCATCATCGGAGAACAAAATAAAATAAATAATGAAAAAGTGCAGCAAGGTATTTTTGGGTTTTAGAATAATATATCTGAAAACAAAAGCAAATAAAAATAGATCTCAAGGCAAATATGATAAAGAATAGACCCGGGGGCCGTAGATTTCACTAGTGGCTTCTCTCGGGAAAAATAGCGTACGGCGGGTAAACAAATTACTGTTGGGCAATTTATAGAACTCCAAATGATTATGACAATATCGAGGCAATGATCATTATATAGGCATCACGTCCAAGATTAGTAGACCGACTCCTGCCTGCATCTACTACTATTACTCCAAACATTGACCGATATCCAGCATGCATCTAGTGTATTAAGTTCATGGAGAAATGGAGTAATGCAATAAGAACGATGACATGATGTAGACAAGATCTATTCATGTAAGAATAGACCCCATCTTGTTATCCTTAACAACAACGATCAATACTTGTCTTGCTGTCCCTTCTGTCACTGGGAAAGAACACCACACGACCGAACCCATCACAAAGCTCCTCTTCCCATGGCAAGAAAAATCGATCTAGTTGGCCTAACTAAACCAAAGATTCGATGAAGAAATACGAGGCTATAAGTAATCATGCATATAAGAGATCAAAGAAACTCAAATAACTTTCATGGATAAATAGACCTGATCATAAACTCAAAGTTCATCGGATCCCAACAAACACACCGCAAAAAGAACTACATCAAATAGATCTCCAAGAGATCATTGTATTGAGAATCAAAAAAGAGAGAGGAAGCCATCTAGCTACTAAATACGGACCCGTAGGTCAACAATGAACTACTCACGCATCATCGAAGAGGCACCAATGAGGATGATGAACCCGTCCGTGATGGTGTCTAGATTGGATCTGGTGGTTCTAGAACTTGCGGCTGCTGGAATTGTGTTTTGTCGACTCCCCTAGGGTTTTTGGATTTTCGGGGTATTTATAGAGCAAAGATGCGGTGCGGGAGGCGGCCGAGGTGGGCACAACCCATCAGGGCGCGCCTGGGCCCCTAGGCACACCCAGGTGGGTTGTTCTCCCCTCAGAGCCCCCTTCTGGTACTTCTTTGGCCCAACAGGTGTCTTCTGGTCAAGAAAAATTCTCCAAAAAGTTTCGCTGCGTTTGGACTCCGTTTGGTATGATATTCTGCGAAGTAAAAAACAAGCAAAAAACAACAACTAGCACTGGGCACTATGTCAATAGGTTAGTCCCAAAAAATGATATAAAGTTGCTATAAAATGATTGTAAAACATCCAAGAATGATAATATAACAGCATGGAACAAGCAAAAATTATAGATACGTTGGAGACGTCTCAGCGTCCCGTCGAGCTTGCGCGGCGGACTGCTCGCACGCGTTCCGTCGAGCCTGCATAGCGGACTTCTCATGCTCGTCCCGTCTAATCAAATAGATGCACGCACGCCATCGAGTATGTTTAAATTTTGGCACAAAATACAAAGATGACCAATGAACGAGGACCGAGGTAGTACTATCCCATAAGAAAAGAGGGATGCATGGCCGCACTTAAATGGTTACGGGAGCACACGTAATACAACCGTTTGCGATATTAATGTGTCAACTATTTGTTTCAAAACGACTTCGCTGGCTATTAATGTGTGCGCCTTGTCTCAAACTGGACGATTTTTTCACCACAATATATATGTGCCATGTCATGAAACCATGCCAAGTTTCATGATTTTTTGGTGAGTTTTCGATTTACTAGGATTTAAAAACCGAGATTCTCAATGTTTCAGGACGACGAGACATTTGTTATTCATTCCCATTCCTTCAATGAGACTTAAACATGCACCCGATGATACATGTACGATTTTTGACCCATTTTGCTTTACTGGAGCATGTGCTTGTAGTTCAAATTTGAATTATGGACTACATTAAATGCCTAGAAAACTCAATTAATGTATAAAATGGCCAAACAAACCCTGAATATTTTCAAATTTTAGCACGACACTCCTCTTATTCTATGTTGCCTGTAGAAAAAAAAATACAAGGCGAGAAGAGGCAGTGATTATCATTTCACCCACATGAGGGGCATGTTTCCCTACCAGAAGTCCAGAACCACGAGGGTTGCGAGAAGCGCTGGTTTGTAAGAGGCTTGTAATATAGCTTTGCCCAAATTGGACAATTTTTTTACCATGACATATATGTGCCATGTTGTGACACCATGCCAAGTTTCATAATTTTCTGGTGAGTTTTGGATTTACGGAGATTTAAAAATCGAGATTTGCAATGTTTGAGGCCGAGCCAGGACGCTGAGACGGTTGAATTCATTCCCATTCCTTCCATGGGACCTAAACATGTACCCAAGGACACATGTACGATTTTTCTAGCCATTTTGGTGCACTGGAGCATGTATTTGTAGTTCAGATTTGAATTATGGACATTAAATGCCTAGAAAACTCAATTAATGTATTAAAAAGGTCAAACGAACCTTGAATAATTTCAAAGTTCAGCGTGAATCTCCCGTTGTTCCATGTTGCGTGTAGAAGAAAATACAAGGCGAGAAGAGGGAGCAATTATCATTTCGCCCACAAGGGGACACGTTTCCCTATCGTAACCACGAGGGTTATTGCGAGAGCCTCCGGTTTGTAATAAAGCTTGGCCCAAATTGGACAAGTTTTTTACCACGACATATATGTGCCATGACACCATGCCAACTTTCATGATTTTCTGGTGAGTTTTGGATTTACGGGGATTTAAAAACCGAGATTCCCAATGTTTGAGGACGAGCCAGGATGCTGATACGGTTGTAATTCATTCCCATTCCTTGCATGGGACCTAAACATGCACCCAAGGACACATGTATGATTTTTCTAGCCATTTTGCTGAACTGGAGCATGTATTTGTAGTTTAGATTTGAATTATGGATATTAAATGCCTAGGAAACTCAATTAATGTATAAAAAGGCCAAACGAACCCTGAATAATTTCAAATTTTAGCACGGATATCTTGTCGTTCCATGTTGCCTGTAGAAAAAAAATACAAGGCAAAAAGAGGCAGCGATTATCATTTCGCCCACAAGGGGGACACGTTTCCCTATCGGAACCACGAGGCTTCTTGAGAGAAGCTCCAGTTTGTAAGAGGCTTGTAATAAAACTTTCCCCAAAATGGACAATTTTTTTCCATGACATATATGCCCCATGTCGTGACACCATGCCAAGTTTCACGATTTTTGGGTGAGTTTTGGATTTACGGGGATTTCAAAACCAAGATTCTCAATGTCCGAGGCCGAGCCAGACGCAGAGACGGTTCTAATTCATTCCCATTCTTTGCGTGGGACCTAAAAATGCATCCAAGGACATATGTATGATTTTTGTAGCCATTTTTGGTGCACTAATTTGAATTATGCACATTAAATTAATGCTTATGAAACTTAATTATAATGTATAAAAAAGGCCAAACGAACCCTGAACATTTAAAGCGGTTCTGGTCCACCGTCTGTCACCCGTGGGTAAGCACTGTGCGCATGCGTCCTGCTAGCTCACGCTTCCTTCTTTACTAAGTTTTCCATATTAATGTTGTTATATATCCAAACACGCTACTGTTTCCCGCCACTCCTCCCATCGGTTTCCTACCTCTTCGCCCATCGGTTTCCCGCTGCCGGTGTCAGTGCTCATAGAAGGCTAGGCGGCGACACACCGGCCATGTAAATATTGCACACAGTTTCTAAAAGCACAAGCATGTGTGATAGTAGGGAGTAGGTCCCATAGGGTGACCAGCATGAAATGCCTCAAAACGCAAGGAGGCAATTCTTATCAGCAAGGGGCAGCTTCCCATCCGCTAACCTAGTCGAATAGAATGCAGAGGTTAAGCGTGTTGGGGCTGAAGTAGTCTAAGGATGGGTGACTCGATGGGAAGTTGCATATCTCAAGCTTCATTAAAGCGCCATGATACGGTCATTATAGACATTTATCATCTAAATGTATATGTAGTGACCTATCATGACGATTATATAAACCTTAGGATCCTTGTTTTGGTAATTTGTAGAATATGTTTTTTTATTCGTTATTTCTTGTTCTAAAAAATCAGAGAATGGTCGACATATGTAGGCCCACACAATCTATCCCTTTGACCCAACGTACGAGAAGGGTTTTGACCATGACGGTTTCCTCTTGCTTTGTGTGCTATGTTAGAGCAAATCAAGTTTCAACACATGCGTTGGACGACACCCCCCTACCACCCCACCCGCCTCAAAGTTGCGGAACCAACATCGTACGTCTTTAACCTCGCTGGGGGGTATGATGTTCAGTTTGTAATGTTACTAATTTAGTTGGTGCCCCATCAAAGTTGTGCATTCGGGATTTGAACAAATCACACACCAGACCCATACATTTTTTTCGGGCCGCATGCAGGGTATAGGGGTGCCTTTTGATCGAGCATGTCTCCCTTGTGTGGTTTATAGACGCCACACATATCTGTGGGCTCCTTGAGGTCTATATATATATATATATATCATCCTTAACCGATAACGAGGGGGGCCCACACAATCTATCCCTTTGACCCAACATACGAGAAGGGTCTGACCATGACGGTTTCCTATTGCTACGTGTGCCATGTTAGAACAAATAAAGTTTGAGCACACGTTGGATGACACCCCCTCCCCCCCCCCCACCCGCCTCGAAGTTGGGGAACCGACATCATACGTATTGAACCTGGCTTGGGGTAGGGTACGATGTTCAGTTTGTAATATAGTTGGTGCCCCATCGAAGTTGTGCATTGGGGATTTGAACACATCACACACCACCCATACGTATTTTCGGGCCGCATGCAGTGTATAAGGGGTCTTCTGATCAACCACGTCTCCCTTGTGTGGTTTTTTGTGATGACACACATATATGTGGGCTCCCTGGGTGTATATATATCATCCCTTTGACCGATAACGAGGGGTACGTGTTGGCCATGAATGGATTCCTCCTAGTTCGTGTTAGGGCCGGTCACCGTCACATGTCGTTCGAGCAAAGTTCGAGCTCATGTATTCTCAGGATTCCCTCCCGCACTGGTGGGTTGGACCCACACCGTACCCTGCGTATCTCGTCCTTAATTACCTAGCTTTCATGGTGGTTGTTTGTATCAAGAGGCAGGCACCACATCTAAATTGTACATTATTCGATATTAAAAACACACATCACCCCTTCCAACGTACATCATTTTGGGCCGCATGCAGGCGGTGCTAGTTTTGTGGCCCCTCTCGTGCGATTTTTGATAATGGTCCAATCTATTGGTCCAAGCGGTTTATATATTCTATCCATTTTTGATCGACAACAACAGTTGTCGTTTGACCAAGCGATAGATTCACTGGTCTGTCTTATGGTAGGTCATGGAGACCAAAGTATCAGTACGTGCATCCGCCCCGCCGACACAAAGTGGGAGGTGGGTCAAAGCTACAACATTATGTCATTATAGATATATCCAAGGGGGCTTTCCGGTTTGCGAGGCAGGTGCCACCAAAGTCGTGCATTGTGTATTTAAAGTTTTAAACATCACACCCTATATTCCTACATATATTTGGCCACTTCCAGGTGGTTTTTGACTTCTGGCCCCTCTCATCGATCTTCGACGACGCGCCCAACTGTGGGCCCATGCGGTCAAAGTTGTGCATTGGAATTTTGAACATCACACACTACCCTTTACATTCATATATATTTGGGCCACATGCTGGTGTGGCTGTCTTCTGACCCTATGTCACATTTTTTTTGCTGCGAAGACTCGGATGATGCTCAACGGACACGGGTGTACTGGCTTAACCGTGTGCGATGCAAGTGCGCTGTGAAATCACCACGACTGCGCAAGTGCAAGCAAGGGTGTAAGTAGTGGCTTAACCGTGTGCAATGCAAGTGCGCTGTGAAATCACCACGACTATGCAAGCACGAGCAGAGGTGGAGGTACTGGCATAACCGTTTGCGATGCAAGTGCACTGTGAATCACCATGACCGCGCAAGCGCGAGCAAAGGTGGAGGTAGTGGCTTAACCGTGTGCGATGCAAGTGTGCTGTGAATCACCATGACTGCGCAAGCGTGAGCTAAGGTGGAGGTAGTGGCTTAACCGTGTGTGATGCAAGCGCGCTGTGAATCACCACGACTGCGCAAGCGCGAGCAAAGATGGAGGTAGTGGCTTAACCGTGTGTGATGCAAGTGCGTTGTGAAATCACCACGACTGCGCAAGCGCGAGCAAGGGTGGAGGTACTGGCTTAACCATGTGCGATGCTATTGTGCTGTAAAAGCACCACCTATGCAAGCTAAAGGCGGGTAGTTTATTTAGGATGAATTCCACGTCTGCGTCTGAAAATTATGATGAACCATGTGCGATAGACCAGCTAGCTAGAAATCTAAAAACAAACTACCCGCCTTGAGTGATGCAAAAATCGACGGTTCCGCCGCATTTCCTTATTATCATACACGCATATTTTTATTGGACCGTGTGCGATCTTGGGTGCTCCCGCCCCGCATCAATTCCTTTACCCAAATTTTAGTAGCCGCGTTATTTCAACCGTCACCCCCACTCCTCCAACTCCGACATTATAGTAAAATTCCAGTAGCCAAGGCATTTGAACCATCACCCTCCCTTGTCCACCACCATCTCCACCCACCATTACTAAAATTTTCAGTAGCCACGGCGTATCCTCAAACACCACCACCCTCCACAGTCTCCCACCTTGCCCCCTCCCTCCCTCGAACACTAGCTCACCGCCACCGCCGCCAACCCCTGCCGGTCTGCTCGTTCCTCCTAGCTTAGATAATAAAGTTCAGGTTACCGAGGGATTCCCATACCGTCACCCTCCTGAGTTTTTAAATGAGGCATGCGGTGTCCCTCCTCGCCAGATCCACATCCCCTGCTCTAGAGAGTCACAGCCTAAGCCCGACCACGTATCCCGGGGAGCCCGACGAGTGTTCAGCCAAAAAGAGGTTTATCATGGCCTGCGAACGTTGGCGAGGTGGCCGCCATTCGTCCCGACCTATCGACCCCGAAGCAACACCTCACCGTGGAAGCCGGCGAGGACGTTGACTACGTTACCATGCCGAAGGCTTCACGTCAGTGGGCTAGCGTATTACTATATCTCGGGAAAGCTGGCTATGACATCAAGCTCGTCGACTGCGATGACTTCACACGGGCCATGTCACAGGTTAAGTGGTCCATCCCAACCCCTCTAGTTCAACCACCGTCGATCTCTTCGACGGCCCTACCGCTGATCTCCTCCGCCACACGGTCAAGGATTTGTGATCCTTGTACGCCATTGAGCCAATTTTGTCATTTCTGAAGGACACGTTCTACGGCGGCGGCTTGGGATCCTCAATTGCCAAGTCAGATCTCATCGACCACGACCACGAGGAGGGCACTCCAAAGGTTCTTCCAAGGTGAAACAGCCCATCTGCAACATCAGAGAGCGCACCATGGGTCTGTGCTCTTCCAACTGGAAGGATCCCGTCCATGACATGTGAGGCAACATCCTATCAACAAATCTTACCTTTTCTAGCTTGCCAACTCGTACCCTTTGTTGTAGTAGCTTTTGTCATGCGGTGTTTTAACTGTGTCGTGTTTAATTATTTTAGTTATGCTAAAATGTAATGTTCAATAGGGCTATGTGATGTTTACGTATGAATTTTCCACTTCAGTTTCAGGAATGGCTATATTTGGTTGTTTATAGTGAGTAGATGCCTTGTTTATTTGTATTTTGTTGTTAGGTTGGTTGCAGTGAGCATTTGTCCAGTTATCAAGCAGATGCCTTGTTTATCTGTATTTGGTTGTTAGGTTGGTTGCAGTGAGCATTTGTCCGGTTATCAAGCAGATGCCTTGTTTATTTGTATTTGGTTGTTAGGTTGGTTGCAGTGAGCATTTGTCTAGTTTTCAAGCAGATGCCTTATTTATCTGTATTTGCTTGTTAGGTTGGTTGCAGTGAGCATTTGTCCGGTTTTCTAGCATATGCCCTATTTATCTATATTTGCTTGTTAGGTTGGTTGCAGTGAGACTCTGTCCAATTTTCAATGGCTATATTTGGTTGTTATACTGATCATTTATGCCTTGTTTATTTCAGTCATTCACAATGTGATGTTCATTTTGTGCAAGTCGGAACTGTGCCGCTCGATTTCATCAATACCAGTTTGAACGGCTATATTTGGTTCCAGTTATGCCTGGTGTAGTTAACACATGCCCTTTACTTCAGTTTTACACATTTATCCAGTATGATGTTTAAGCATGAGCTACGTTCTATTCATTTTCAACAATACGAGTTTGAATTGCAATATTTGGTGGCTGTTAAGCCTGTTGTAGGTAACATTCCCTTCCATTTTATACCCGCTTTAACAGCATGCTGAAACCAACACATTCAAGCTATCATTTGGAGATGATGTTGTTTACCTTGGCTATATTTGTTTGATGTTAAGGTTGGTGTACTTATCACGCCTTTCCACTACTTATGCAGGACAACAATGGGAGTGGCCACCATTTGTCGCCGAGGTTAGTTTCATCCCTCGACTTGTACTCCCCCCGTCGTTCCATAATGTAGTGCATATAGATCCAGGCCTGGACACTTGTTAGCTTCTAATATTGACTTGTTGCTTGTAGGTACATATGCCCTTGGCAAAGATCCGCGCATCGACCCTTTTTGCATATGGGTCAATGAGATATTCATGAACAAGCATCAAGTGAGGAAACTGATAAGGATTATTAGCAAAAAGATACAAACGGTGGCAAGCAAATTATTTGTTTACACTCTATCCAACACAAAAGTGAGTTGTAGGATGGTAACTACAAACTCTGCAGCCTTCTCTTTTTACTGCCCATAATGAGCTGTTAGACAACAATGTCTGAATCTTTTTCATTTGCAGTGGTTCCCAAAGCAGTTTACTCAAGATTAACTGGCAAAGTACATGATTGGTGGAAACGCAATGAAGGTTAAAGTATTTCATCCAAACTACAATGATCATCGAGAAGTCCTAATGAAGACAGTGAAGGATGGGCGGGCAGCCATCACAAGGGGTTGGCCTAGAGTCATGCGCGCATTACGCATGGAGGAGGGCACAATATGGACATTCCGCTTCACATTCTCTAGCAACCAGAATGTCTTTCGCCTCTCTCTTTACAGTCTTTAGTACAACTGTGTTTCATCATTCTTTACTTGGTGCTTCTGTAGTTCTTTAGTATATGTACCTGTGCATCGAATTATGCATTCGTGCTTGAACCTATATTTGTAATAAACATGGTTCGATATGAAATAAGTGATTGCCTACTTTCAAATTCAAAATATGTGATTTTTAAAGGCATGGATTAAATTGGGGATTACACCGCACACAGTTTGCGAAAGCAAAACATCTGCGATAAACGTGGAGATCAGACACGTTTCTCGGATCCATTACGTGTGCAATCAATCTCTACTGCACACACGATCAACCAAGAAAAAACATGTGAGATTAACAAAAGCATCGCACACAGTTCCTTCTTATTAAATGTTTGTGAAAGTCACCTTATCACACATGCTTGGAAATTATGGACTGTTTATGATGTCGTGCGCATCGCAAACGTTTGGTCATAGAAGAATGCGTGCGATAAGTCTTCATGCGACGCAGGTACGACGGATGAATCATGTGGGATATATTCAAGCTTCGCATACAGTTTTATAGGGACAACTGTATGCACTCTTACATCGAATCGCATACACTCAAGGAAAAGTAAATGTGTGTGATTGTCTGCTTATCGTACACGTTCTATAATCATGAACTATTTGTGATGAGTCGCGCATCATAAACGTAGCACCACAGAATACTGACTGCGATGGCAATGCAGGCACAAATGAGTAGCAAGGATGGAGCGTTTGGGTTATTCGAGATATCAGAAACAGTTTTATAATGACAACTGTATGCATCATGGCTCCCTATTTCCGATGATTTCTGGGTCATGTGGGAAGGACCCCCCTATCACCCACACTTTCCCGGCGACGGTTTAAAATGCTTTTGCAAAAAGGGGTTAAAACCGTTTGTATAGCAGCTCGCTGTACCAGTGTTTTATGCGGGGTTGAATTTTGTTTCTAGAAATCTTTTGGATTCTACCGCGGGGGGAACTTTTATGGAAATTACTTTGGGAGAAGCTACTAAATTGCTAGATAATATCATGGCAAACTATTCACAATGGCATACCGAAAGAGCACCTACTAGTAAAAAGATCAATTACGTTGAAGAAATTAGTACTTTGAGTGAAAAAGTTGATGCTCTTATGAAATTGGATGCTAGTAAAAATGCTCCTATTGATCTTAATGATGTGCCTTTGTCTACTTTGATTGAGCAAAATAGTGATCCCGTAGATGTGAGTTTTGTCTCACGGAACAATTTTAATAACAATGCTTGTAGAGGTAATTTTAATCCTAGGACTTTTCTTGAAAATTCCTCTAATAATTATGGCAATTCCTATGGTAATTCTTCTTACAATAATAATAGGAATCCCTCTGATCTTGAGAGTAATATTAAAGAATTTATCAATGCTCAAAAAGTTCTCAATACTACAATAGAAGAAAACTTGAGTAAACTTTATGATATGTCTAGAAGCATTGATAGAATTTCACATGATGTAGAAAATCTCACGATTAAAATCTTTCCACCTAATGTTGATGTTAATGAGTCAATTAAAGCTTTATATGTTTCTATGGATGAAAGTAAGAAGCGTACCGCTATGCTTAGAGCTAAAAGAAAATTTTTAGAAAGAGCGTTTTCTACCGATTGCTTTCATAATTATGATGAAGATCTTAAAATGATTGGTGTTTCTTCTCTTGATTCCTTGTTTAGTAATATTGAACTTGATGAAAAGAGGACTAAAGAAGAGTTAACTTTAGCTAGAGGGCGTCCTCATAATTCGGATGTTGAAAATCTTGTTGAAAAAAATGATAAAAGTGGGTTTGGAGAGGTCAAAACTTTAACTAGTGATGTGCCCACTCTTTTTTATTACAAAGATTTTAATTATGATAGTTGCTCTTTGATTGAATGTATTTTTTTTGCAATCCATGTTAAATTCACCCAATGCCTATGAACAAAATAAAGCTTTTACTAAACATATTGTAGAAGCGATGATGAAAGCTTTAGAAGAAAAGTTGTAATTGGAGATTTCAATTCCTAGAAAATTATATGATGAATGGGAACCCACATTAAAGTCAAGATAAAAAATTATGAGTGTTTTGCTTTATGTGATTTAGGTGCTAGTATTTCCATAATTCCGAAATCTCTATGTGATGTGCTTGGTCTTACAAATATTGAAGAATGTTCTCTTAATTTGCACTTGGCGGATTCTACTATTAAAAAACCTTTCGGAAGGATTAATGATGTTCTTATTCTTGCAAATAGGAACTATGTGCCCATAAATTTTATTGTTCTTGATATTGATTGCAATCCGTCTTGTCCAATCATACTTGGTAGACCATTTTTACGAACTATAGGTGCCGTGATTGATATGAAAGAAGGGAATATCAAATTTCAATTTCCACTAAGAAAGGGTATGGAACAATAAGAAAGAGGCAACCCAGTGAATAATATATATATTTTTTCTCTTTTTCTTTCTGTTTTTGTGTGTTCACACAATTATGCCTCTGTTATGATTGTTTTATATGTTTTAATTAGTGTTTGTGCCAAGTAATGCCTTTAGGATGGCTTTGGGTGTTAGTTGATTTGATCTTGTTGGAAAACAAAAACTTTTATGTCCAGTAGAAGAATTGTTAAAAATCACTGGAGCGAAGAAAACTTCTGACATTTTTACACTAGATTGATATATGAATTTCCACTGTTATCCTAATTTTTTAGAATTTTTCAAGTTACAGAAGTATGAGTAAAATTCGAGTCATTACAGAATGTTCTATTTTTGACAGATTCTATTTTCGTTGCATTGTGTGCTTATTTTGATGAATCCATGGACTACCAAGGGGTTTTAGCCATGGTAAAGTTATAATACAGTAGGTATAATGCAATAACAAAATATGAATGGGTTTGCAATAATACTTAAAGTAAAAAATGGCTTTCTTATACTAACAGATCTCACGAAGGTTTATGTTAAGTTTTGTGTGATTGAAGTTTTCAAGTTTTGGGTGAGATCACTATGGATGAAGGAATAAGGAGTGAAAAGAGCATAAGCTTGGGAATTCCCATGGCACCCCAAGGTAATATTCAAGGATAACCAAGCAACTAAGCTTGGGGATGCCCCGGAAGGCATCCCCTCTTTCTTCTAACGACCATCGGTAATTTTACTTGGAGCTATATTTTTATTCGTCACATATCATGAGTTTTGCTTGGAGCGTCTTGTATTATACGAGTCTTTGCTTGTTTTGCTTTTTAGTTTGTCACAATCATCCTTGCTAGACACACCTATTTGAGAAAGCCATAACAATGCTATGATTTGTTAGAATTGCTCTATGTGCTTCACTTAAATTTTTGAGCTATGGAATTGCTCTAGTGCTTAACTTATATCTTTTTTAGCACGGTGGTGCTTTAATTTTTTTGAAGAAATACTCTCATGCTTCACTTAGATTAATTTGAGAGTTATTAATTTTTTGAATAAATTCTCTCATACTTCACTTATATTATTTTGAGAGATGAAAAAAAAAATTATGCTCATGTTCTTCACTTAAATTTGTTTGAGAGCTTGTTATAAGCAATGGTAATATATGAAATTAGTCCCAAAGTGATAGATATCCAAGGGGGATATAACAAAAACTTTCATGAAGATCATTGGATATTATAAACTTGATTCTTTGTAATAGTTTTGAGATATGATGATAGTAATATGTGAGTCATGTTGGTGAGTAATTATGCTTTAGTAAGAATATTGGTGTTAAGGTTTGTGATTCCCTATGCAAGCACGAAATTCAATAGTTATGCAATGAAATTACATCCAACTTATGGTGCATTATTCGGTGTTAGTTATGCTTAATGCTCATTTATGATTGTTTTCGTTTCTTGGTTGGTCGCTCTTTAATCTATTTGCTAGCCTTTCCATGTACTAAGTAGGAATACTACTTGTGCATCCAAAATTCTTAAACCAAGTTGTGCCATATGAGTCCACCATACCTACCTATATGCGGTATTTCCGTGCTGTTCCAAGTAAATTTGTATGTGCCAACTCTAATTTTCAAAATAAATTTCCTTTTTGTGTGCCCGTACCGCTCATGAAGCGGCAGGGGGTGGCCAATATTTTTCCATGCTAGATGTGTTATTTTCAAGATGAGTGTTTATTCACTTGTCATTGCACGAGAGTGTGGCGGTAATAGGGATTCCCAGTCCCGAAATGAAAAAGAAATTTACTTTATGTTGTCATATAATAAATTCCCTGGAAAGTGTTGGTATGGAAGGCACCCGTGGATACGGCTAGCCATGGATTGTGAAAAAATGGTGGAAAAGAGAATAAACTTTATTTTATGTTTCAGAACCGCCTATGATGTATCTAGCATGGAAAGTATTGGGAATTACTCGCTCGTTTTCGTTGACGGGAAAAGTATGCCTCTCAAAATATTTTATCTCTCAATTTAAGCTTTGAGCTCTGACACCTCTACAAATCTCTGCTTCCCTCTACGAAGGGCCTACTTATTTACTTTATGCAATTTTTATTTTTTATTTGAGTCTCCATCTTTTCTTATAAAGCACCAACTAGGGAGCACTATGATCATACTTGTGCATTGGATGTAGCTAATATTCGAGTGTGTTTCATGAATGGATCAATGATTGAGCATGATGGGCTAGGGATAGCTTTCTTTAGTGTTGATATTTTGAAAAATATGGTTGCTTGTTGATATGCTTGAGTATTGGATCTTCATGTGAAATATAGACTATTGTTTTGAATCATCTAAAGTCCAAATGTCCATGCTACAAAAGAAAATAATATGTGATGAATATGTTAGGCAGCATTCCACATCAAAAAATCTGTTTTTGTCATTTACCTACTCGAGGACGAGCAGGAATTAAGCTTGGGGATGCTGATACGTCTCCAACGTATCTATAATTTTTTATTATCCATGCTGTTATATTATCATTCTTGGATGTTTTATATTCATTTTGTAGCAACTTTATATCATTCTTTGGGACTAACCTATTGACATAGTGCCCAGTGTCAGTTGCTCTTTTTTGCTTGTTTTTTACTTCGAAGAATATCCATACCAAACGGAGTCCAAACGCAGCGAAACTTTTGGAGATTTTTTTCTGCCTAGAAGACAACTTGGGAGCCAAGGAAGTACCGGAGGGGAGGCCCGTGGGGCCACAAGGCACCAGGGCGCGCCAGAGGCCCCTGGCACGCCCTGGTGGGTAGTGGGGCCCACAGGCCCCCTCTCCATCGCCTCTTAGCTCTATAAATACCCAAATATTCCAGAAACCCTAGGGGAGTCAACAAAAAACAATTCCAGCCGCCGTAAGTTCCAGAACCACGAGATCCAATCTAGAGCCTTTTTCCGGCACCTTGCCAGAGGGGAACACGATCACGGAGGGGTTCATCATCCTCATTGGTGCTCCTCCGATGATGCGTGAGTAGTTTACCATAGACCTACGGGTCCGTAGGCAGTAGCTAGATGGCTTCTTCTCTCCTTTTGATTCTCAATACAATGTTCTCCTCGATGTTCTTGGAGATCTATTTGATGTAATGACTTTTTGCGGTGTGTTTGTTGGGATCCGATGAATTGTGTGTTTATGATCACATCTATCTATGAATATTATTTGAGTCTACTTTGATCTCTTATATGCATGATTATTATAGCCTCGTATTTCTTCTACGAAACTTTGGTTTGGTTTGGCCAACTAGATTGATTTTTCTTGCAATGGGAAGAGGTGCTTTGTGATGGGTTCGATCTTCGGTGCTCAATCTCAGTGACAGAAGGAGAAGTGACATGCATGTATCGTAGCCATTAAATATAAAAAGATGGGGTCTATTCCTACATGAATAGATCTTGTCTACATCATGTCATCGTTCTTATTGCATTACTCCGTTTCTCCATCGATCTTGTCTACAATTTAATCTATCTCAATACCGAGGAGGGATTGACAACCCCTCTTACGCGTTGGGTTGCAAGTATTTCTTATTTGTGTGTAGGTGTTGTTTACATAGTTTTGCTTCGTTCTCCTACTGGATTGATAACCTTGGTTTCATAACTAAGGGAAATACTTACCGTTGTTGTGCTGTATCATCCTCTCCTCTTCGGGGAAATACAAATGCAGATACAAGCAATCTTACCGCATATAGGTAGATATGGTGGACTCATCTGGAACAACTTTAGGTTTAAGGATGTGGACGCACAAGCAGTATTCCCGCTTAATACACGCGAAGGCTAGCAAAAAGATTGAGAAGCGACCAACTAGAGAGCAACAACGGTCATAATCATGCATTGAGAATAATTAACATTGAATACAAGCATGAGTAGGATATAAACACCCTGAACATAAATATCACAAATACTGCATTGGTTTTCATTCAACTACATGTGTGAACATGTGCCAAGTCAAGCCACTTGAATCATTCAGAGGAGGATACCATACTAACATACTACATCACAACCATTTTAATGCATGTTGACACTCAAGATAAATCATTATCCGCTCCTAGCTATTTAAGCATGTCATGAGAAACTATAATCTCTAATTGTCATCACAAACATGTTTACTCATAATATGCTGAATCAAGAATGACTATGTTGAACATATTTACAAAAAATGAAAATAAGAAGAATTCATACCAGCTTTCCTTCACCGCAGTCACTTCATCAATCATTGTCATTATTGCCTTTCACTTGCATGACCGAATGATGTGGAAATAATAATAGTGCAAGTGTGTCGGTGACTAAGCTGGAATCTACAAACATTTTATTGAAAGGAGAAGACAAGGGAATATTGGATCTTCATTAGATCAACAATAATGCATATAAGAGTCACTTAACAATTTCATCATGGTCTTCTCCTTACGACGACTCAAAGAAAAGAAAGAATTTCAGAGAAACACACTGAAATATTTTGGAGTTTTTATTTTTTTAAGAAAGCAAACTAATAAAGGAAAAACAAAAACGAGAAAAACTATTTACACGGGAAAGCTCCCAACAAACAAAAGAAGAAACGAGAAATCTTTTTGGGTTTTCTTTTACTACTACGAACTAACTAAAGAAGAAGGAAAAACCGAAAAGAAATGAGAAATATTTTTGGGTTTTTGAAGTTCTTCAAACAAACAAGAAGAAAGAAAAAATAAAACTAACATGGATATACAATGAAAGAGGATGAACACCAACAACTAGAATGAATGTGTGATACATGAATATAATATCGGTGAGAAATATATACTCCCCAAGCTTAGGCTTTTGGCTTAACTTGGTCTATGTCTCCTACTGGCTTGGATAGTACCCGTGATAGTAGTTTGGGTTGTACTGGAGTGCAGCCGCCACAGCTTGGCGGGCTGCCTCATTATGGCGGGCAGTCTCCTCCACCCTCTCGTACTCCTCGGCCTCCTCCTCAAGTATAAAATATCTTTGTTTTTTCCTGAAAGTTAAAGAAGGTGGGATCACGCAAAGTAATATGGATGACATGATGCCTATTAAAAATTAGCCTGTATCGAAGTGGTGAGGTGTTCCTTTCAAGGAACTGGTGATGTTCCATATATAGCCCCATAATCTAGGTAGCTAGGTGGTAGCAAGGTATCATTTTCTTTTATGGGTATGCTAAGATGAGCGGCTGAGCGAGTAGCGTAGATTCCATAAAAAAGATCACCAACAAGGGCATTATTATGTAGACGATATGCGAGAATGGCCCTATGTTAAATTTTCTATCTCTCAATATCGCGCTCTTAAGAATGCTTAAATCAGGTGCGCACAGGTGACTAGGGTTATGTTTGCCATTGATGCACCTACCTATGAGCAGAGAAAAATAATGGATAGCCAGAAAGTGAATGCTCCACATCCTAGCTTGCGTTATGCCTCTAGTTTCACCTCTAGTAATACTCATAAGAAATTCATTGCAATCAGCTTTACGAGGTTCAAGGCATGCCCCCTAGTAGGGAATTCTACAAGCTTCACTAAATTCTTGGACGGTCATGCGAAAAGATTGATCATACATGTCAAACATAACATCATGAGAAGAGCGTAGAGGTACATACTTGAATTTCCACACAAAGGAATCAGTGAGATCATGGTACTACGGACACTTATCTGATAAGAATCCCGTCAACCTGGCATTGTGTACGTACATATAGAACTCCTCTTAGATGCCGAATCGCGTCATGAAGGCATCGGATGGCCATTTGCATGGTTGCACAAGAGCATCCCATCGTGGTTCGAGGTCCGGCTCGCGTATTGCAAGCCTCGGGGAGATCTTGCTCGACGAACCTCCATCGAACATCTTCCTAAGCATTTTCTTTCTCTGAAAAATTTCTGAAAATTTTAGTACCTCAAAATAAAAGTGAACAAAACTCAACAAAATTGATAGCAACTACTCCAACAAGTGTCTAGAGGCTATATCATGCATCAAAACTACTTTGGACCATATACATTCAACAAGAAGCTCATATACATGATCACCAACAGTAGCAAAGTTCACAAAAAATAAAGCACTAGAACAAAAACTAATTGGACCATTGGAGGAGTCACATACCAAGGAGTAATCCCCCAAAATAGTTTTGAAAATGGGTCTCCGAGCACGAAGATAAAAAATTGCACGAGAATGAGCAAGGACACGGGTTTGAGAGCAAGGGTGATTTTTTCTGGAGGTAGGACAAGGTTGTGGGCTGGTGGAATAAGTGAGGGGGCCCATGTGGGACCAACGAGCTCACTAGGCATGCCCTGTGAGCTCGGGGCTCACAGGGGCACCCCCTGGGGTGTGTCATGTGCCAGAAATTCTTATATATTGAAGAAAAAATCATACTAAATTTTTAGGTCATTCCGAGAACTTATTTTCAGGACACTTTTTTATTGCACGGATAATTCAGAAAACAGGATAATCATGGCATTCTACCTTATTAAACTTTAAATAAAAAAGAGAAAATAGTAGGTACAGTAGGTTGTGCTTACTAAATTCATCGACTACATGCCCCTCGAAAAGAATCCATTAATAAGGTTGATCAAGTCTTATTAACAAACTATTTCCGAGTAACGTGAAACCAAAGAATTTTTGTATAACACTAGGTTACCTCAACGGGGATATGCATCTCGCCAACAATAAGAGTTTCATATTTCTTTTTGATAGTAGGAAGAGGAAATTTGAAACCTCCAATAGTAATTGTCACAATTTTCTCGATAGTGTTGATACTATTCATTGAAACTTGTTTCCTCGGGAAATAAACCGTATGCTCATTACCATTGACATGAAAAGTAACCTTGCTTTTATTGCAATCAATAACAGCCCCTGCAGTATTCAAAAAGGGTCTACCAAGGATAATCGACATATTGTCGTCCTCGGACATATCAAGAATAACAAAGTCTGTCAAGATAGTAACATTTGGAATTACCACAGGCACATCCTCATAGATTCCAATAGGTATAGCAATTGATTTATCAGCCATTTGGAAAGATATTTAAGTAGGTGTGAGCATATTCAACTCAAGTCTTCTATATAAAGAGAAAGGCATAACACTAACACCGGCTCCTAAATCACATAAAGCAGTTTTGACATAACTTCTTTTAATGGAGCATGGTATAGTAGGTGTTCCTGGATCTCCTAACTTCTTAGGTACTGCACCCTTAAATGAATAGTTTGCAAGCATGGTGGAAATTTCAGCTTCAGGTATGTTTCTTTTATTAGTGACAAGATCTTTCATGTATTTAGGATGAGGCATTTTCAAAATATCAGTCAAGCGAGTGCGCAAAAAGATAGGTCTAAGCATTTCAACCAAGCGCTCAAAATCCTCCTCCTCATTATTTTTTGGAGGCTTAGTAGTAAAAGACATAGGTTTTTGAACCCATGGTTCTCTTTCTTTACCATGTTTTCTAGCAATGAAATCTCTTTTATCATATCTTTTATTCTTATGAGGTGGTTATCAAGATCAACAGCGGGTTCTATTTCTACATCATTATCAGGTTCCTTATCATTATCTGGTTGAGCATCGACATGAACATCATCATTATCATTATCAATAGGTGGATGTTCATTACTAGATTGTGTCTCAACATCAGAAATACAAACATCATTATGATTCTCAGAAGGTTTTTCTGCCATAGGTTCACTAGAAGCATGCAAAGTTCTATCACTTTTCTTTTTCTTTTTATTCTTAGATGAACTAGGTGCATCGATATAATTCTTTGAGAATCTTGCTCAATTCTTTCAGGATGACCTTCAGGATATAAAGGATCCTGAGTCATTTTACCTCCCCTAGTCATTACCCTAACAACATGATAATTCAGTTTATTATTCATCTCATTAAGCAAATCATTTTCTGACTTAGCAACTTGTTCTAAATGGGTACGAACCATGGATGAATGTTTACTCAAACCTTTAACATCATTAGCAATTCTAAACATCAAATCACTCAAGCGATCAATCATGATAGCATTTCATTTCAATTGATTGCTAACATACATATTAAAGTGTTCTTGTTTAACAATGTAGTTATCAACTTCATCCAGGCATTAACTAACAGATTTATTATAAAGAATATCACCTTCATCAAATCTATAAAGATAATGTACCTTTACTACCTGTGTCGGGGTATCGAGTCCATGTATTTCTTCAACAGGTGGTAAATTTTTAACATGTTCAGATTTAATACCCTTTTCTTTCATAGATTTCTTTGCCTCTTACATATCTTCAAGACCGAGGAATAGAATACATCTCTTCTTTGGAGTTGGTTTAGGTGGTGGCTCATGAAGTATCCAATGATCGGTATTTCTCAATATATTATTCAATAGTTCTTGAGCCTGTCCATGAGTTTGTTCCCTAAAAACACAAACTAGCACAACTATCTAGGTAGTCCCTAGAAGCATCGGTTAGTCCATTATAAAAGATATCAAGAATTTCATTTTTCTTAAGAGGATGACCAGGCAAAGCATTAAGTAACTTGAGAAGCCTCCCCCAAGCTTGAGGGAGATTCTCTTCTTCAATTTGCACAAAGTTAAATATTTCCTATAAGGCAGCTTGTTTCTTATGAGCAGGAAAATGTTTTTCAGAGAAGTAATATATCATATCCTGGGGACTACACACACAACCAGGGGTAAGAGTATAAACCATTTCTTAGCATCACCCTTTAGTGAGAAAGGAAACAACTAAAGAATATAGTGCTACTTGTGAGCTGCATTGGGATTTCCTCGAAGAGGAGAGGATGATGCAGTACACTAGAGATAAGTATTTCCCTCAGTTAAAAACCAAGGTTATCGATCCAGTAGGAGAACCATGCAAGACCTTGTGAACAATACCTACACACAAAAGAACTAATACTTGCACCCAACGCGATCAAGGGGTTGTCAATCCCTTGGTGGTTAATTGCAAGGATTAAGTCTGATAATGGTAGATAGATTAACAAAAACACAAAATAAAATAATAGTAAATAAATTGCAGCAAGGTATTTTTGGATTTTTTATATATGATAAAGATAGGCCCGGGGGGCCATAGATTTCATTAGAGGCTTCTCTCTCGAATAAAAAACATACGGTGGGTAAACAAATTACTATTGGGCAATTGATAGAAAAGTGCATAGTTATGACGATATCCAAGGAAATCATCATGTATATAGGCATCATGTCTGAGACAACTAGACCGACTCCTTCCTGCATCTACTACTATTACTCCACACATCGACCGCTTTCCAGCATGCATCTAGAGTATTAAGTCCGTAAAGAACGGAGTAACGCCTTAAGCAAGATGACATGATGTAGACAAAGTAAATCCAAGCAATATGAATAAACCCCATCATTTTATCCTTCATGGCAACAATACAAATACGTGTCTTGTCCCTTTCTGTCACTGGGATATAGAGCACCGCAAGATTGAACCCATCACAAAGCACCTTCCCCATTGCAAGATAAATCAATCTAGTGTAACACCCCCAGAGGTTAGCCACAGTAATCCCCCTTTTCATAATGCCATGGCATCATGATCAACAGTGCTTAAACATCATTTGGAGCATATCTCTTTTCAAATTCAAATTCAAATGGAAATTCAAACTGAAAGTGAAAATAAAAGTTGTTCAAATCCAGAAACTAAAATGTTCATAATATTGTAAATATTCCAGAGACAATTCTAAAATTATAACCAACATTCACTAAATTAATTAATTGACTCAAACAGCAACAAAACAGAGATATTTAATCCATTTTCATTTAATTAAAATCCAAATAAAATCCATTTGCCTCCAAACCAATTTCCAACAGTAAATAAAACTACACTATAACTATGTGTCTAGTTCACCTATTTTACAAAAGTCTATTTGGGGCTAAACAAATTGGAAAACGGCAACTAAAAAGAAAAACAGAGAAAGCAGAGAAGAAAAGAAAGAAAAGGGAAAAAGGGGCCCGAGTGGCTGGGCTCTAGTCAGCACAGGTAGCCCAGCCCACCGCCTGCCACCCCCCACCTCGCGTTGTTACTCCCCCCCGCTGTCGTCTCCAGCCGCACGCGCGCGCGCCTGCCCGGGGCCCCCATCCTCGCCGTGGGTGGTTAAGGGCCACCCCCTGCCCCCCCCCCCCCGAGCCCCCTCTGGCCTCACTTTCTCTCTTCTCGCTCTCTGTCTCCACCCTCGATCGCCGCCATGGCCATGCCTCCGTGAGCAGCGCGGCCACCGTCTCCCCTCTCCGTTCCTAGCGGTGATGGAGCCCCATCATCATCGTCCTCATAGACCCGAAGTGGTGGACCGAGCTGGAGCGCCCCTACGCCTCGCCATCGGCCCGTTCCCCTCACCGGACATCGCCGTCGATCTGCTCCATGCCGTCCTTCCCGTGCTTCTTCGAGTTCGGCGTCCATCTCTGTGAGCACGCGCGCATCTTTTTCCCCTTAGCCCGAGCTCGATTTCGAGCTCCGACGCCGTTTGCCGCAAGGCCGAGCTCCGGCCGCCGTCGGGCTCGACCATAGCCGCCACCTTGGTCGCCCCCCGTCTTCACCTAGTGCACCAATGGATGCAGCACTTCACGCCCGAGCCATTTGCCGTTGCCGCCATTCCATTTGGTCGCCGGAATGCGTCTCCGGTGGACCGCCGCCGTGTCGGGCCTCGCCGCCAGCGTCCGTGCGCGCGCGCGCGCGTTTAAGTTAAACCGGGCCCGGCTCACTGTTGCTTTTAGATTAGTTGCTAATCCACCCCCACTGGCCCACTGACAGCGGGTCCCACCAGCAAATTAACCTCCTGTTAAAATAAATCCTAATATTTAACTAGAGACTGACATGTGGGCCCGATGCACTGTTTAGATGGATAAGATTTATTTAACCCTAATAGGCACTCACATGTGGGACCAGTTGACCAGTCAACAGTCACTGTTGACTGCTGACTGGGCCAGCTGACTATGCAGTTGACCAGTCAACTGGGGCCCACTGTCAGCCTCTATTGCACATATCTGGGTACACTTCTGTGTACCCATAGCATTTAATATTTAATATAATTTCGAATTAAATTAATTCTGGAAAATTCAGAAAATGATTAAAACTTCGACAAATCATATCTTTTAAACCGTAGCTCGGATGAAAATACTTTGTACATGAAAGTTGCTCAGAATTTCGAGACGAATCCAAATATGCGGTCTGTTCATCCATCACACGTCCCTAACTACCCGAGCATGGAACCGTTCCCCTCCGATCATCTGTCTGACAAATGTCCGGAACTGGGAAAACATTCCCGGATGGATTCCCCCTTCCTCGGTGACGTGCAACCATACGTTAGGACACACCCGGCACTGCATATTGTCATGTCATACATTGTGTTGCTCATGTTTGCTGTGTATTTATACTGTTTCCTCCCCCTCTTCTCTCTCGTTAGACCCCGACGCAGTTCCTGGTACCGACGCAGCTCCGGAGACCGACGACACCATTGACGACCTTGCCCTTGCCGCCGAGCAACCAGGCAAGCACCCCCCCTTGAGCATACCGATATCGCCTATTCTTTCTCTCTCATGCTTGCATTAGAAACTGCTGTTACTACTGCTTTACCTATTCCGATGCATAGCCTGTTTATTGTAACCTGCTATTGAAACCTTACCTGCTTATCCTAAACTGTCTAGTATAGGCTGGGTAGAGACCTATCAGTGACCCCACTAGTCCCGACTGCCCCGCTGGATTATCAGAAGACCCGATCAACGGGATTGAAGACCAGGCCCCGGCACCGCACATCACCCCCCTTAGTTGTAACGACACTGCAGCGTTACTATCGAGTGCCGAGGGTGAAACCTCTTGTAGCACTTATGATGTTAACCCTGTAGAGTAGCTATTCGGTCATGGTCATCGAGGGTGATTCCTCCTTCCCCACTTCCGATAATGACGCTGTCATGCAACACCTCAAGTGTGAACCCCTCATATTCCTCTGAGTTCACCTTGACGGATACATCGAGTAGGAATCAAACGAGGGTGATACCTCGGATTCCCTTGATGTTATGGACACACGGATAATTGGACTTTACACTGTTACTTGGAAGGCGGGTTGACCCTGAGGGGTACCCGCGTGTGATGTGAAGACGGGTTGACCTGGATGGTGCCCGAGTGAGAATACGAGGCGTGGCCGGGCATTCTTGGCCTTGCCACAAGTCCTCGAGACGGGGCGACGGGGTCACATCGATCGTGAGTCTCTGCTCGTTACCGCACTGCCAACACACTATGATTTGGATATTTGATTCGAGTGGGCCTTTGGCCCGATAGCACTAACCATCACGCGGGAAAAGTTATGGGCACTTTGCATCATAGCATCAGCCGAAAGCTCTGTCAGACGTCCAGTTCAGCAATGCGGCATGGAGTGATTGGTGCCATTCACGACAGAGGTGGTGCTTGGATCTGAGCCATGTGCGCAACGACCGGGAGGGCGAGGGGCGATGGCCCAAGACCCCCGAGCACTTAGGATGTAGACCGGCGAGGACCTCTCTGCTGAGCTCTAGGTAGGGTTGCGGTATGTCGTTTGGCCAAGGCTGGGCATGACCCAGAAAAGTGTGTCCGGCGGGAGTTAATCGAGCGTGGTGGGTAAGTTGGTGCACCCCTCCAGGGAAGAACTAATCTATGCATAGCCGGATCCTCGGTAACGAACGCTCGGAGTTGTATCCCGATCGATACAACTAGAATTGGATACTATGGCTCTAGGATTGCTTCTCGCAGGGAGTCAAGAAGGGATCTCAGGACGAGGTTGATGACTGTATGGCTCTGGGATTGCTTTCTCGCAGGGAGTCGAGAAAGGATCTCTGGGTGAGGATGAGACTTAATGATACTACTACTCTATACTGTACTAATCTACACTCTTCTAATGCTGCAAGACCTCTGAAGATGCTAGTCTTCGATAGGACTAGGCCTCCTCTCTATTCTGGCATTTCTGCAGCCCAGTCCACATATACAGCCTCTCTTTGATAATGTTGTATATGTAGTGTAGATCCTTGCTTGCTGAGTACTTCGGATGAGTACTCACGGCTGCTTTGCTTTCTTTTTCCCCCATATCCTTTTGATGCAACCAGATGACGAAGCCCCGATTACAGCGGCCCCGCCGACGATCGCTACTGCTACCCCGAGGGTGGATGAAACTACGAGTTGGCTGACGACCAGGAGTAGGATCAGAGGGTCCCAGGCAGGAGGCCTGCGCCTTTCGATCGTAGTGTTTTCTTTTGCCCCGCCTTTTAAGGGCCTATCTGTGTTTTCTTTTATATCTGTACTCAGATATCTGATGCTTCCGCTGACGCTTGTATGCGAGCTCATGTATTCGAGCCCTCGAGGCCCCTGGCTTGTAATATAAAGCTTGTATGACTTTATTTATGATTTAGAGTTGGGTTGTGATATCTTCCCATAAGTCCTTAGGCTTGATCATATGCATTTGCGTGTATGATTAGTGCACGATTGAGCCGGGGGCGTCACATCTAGTTGGCCAAACCAAATGGATAGATCGGAGAGAAATACAAAGCTATAACAATCATGCATAAAAGAGTTCAGAGAAGACTCAAATAATATTGATGGATAATCTGATCATAAACCCACAATTCATCAGATCCTAACAAACAAACCGCAAAAGAAGATTACATCTCCAAGAACATCGAGGAGAACATTGTATTGAAGATCAAAGAGAGAGAAGAAGCCATCTAGTTACTAGCTATGGACCCATAGGTCTGTGGTAAACTACTGACACATCATCGGAAGCGCAGCAAGATTGATGTAGAAGCCCTCCGTGATTGATTCCCCCTCCCGCAGAGTGCCGAAAAAGGCCTCCAGATGGGATATCGCAAGAACAGAGGCTTGCGGCGGAGGAAAAAGTAATTTTTGTTGGCTCTCTATGTGTTTCCCGATTTTAGATAATTTATAGAGGCGGAATTAGGTCAGTGGAGCCACGAGGGGCCCACAAGGCACTTGGGCGCGCCTGCCCCCTGGGCGCGCCCAGGTGCCTTGTCGCCTGCTCGTTGCATGTCTGGTCTCCTCCTGAAGCTTCTAGGGTCTCTTATGTCCGGAAAAAAATCATCAAAAAGTTTCGTGGCATTTGGACTTTGTTTAGTACTGATTTCCTGGAAAACCAAAAGCAGGCAAAAAACAGCAACTGGCACTTCGCACTAAGTTAATAGGTTAGTCCCAAAAAATGATATATAATTGCATGTAAAACATCCAAGATTGATACTATAATAGCATGGAACAATAAAAAATTATAGATACGTTGGATACATATCAAGCATCCCCAAGTTTAATTCCTGCCCGTCCTCGAGTAGGTAGATGATAAAAACAGAATTTTTGATGTGGAATGCTACCTAACATGTTCATCATGTAATCCTTCTTTTATGGCATGAATATTTAGATCCGAATGATTCAAACCAATAGTCTATAGTTTGACATAAAGACTCAATACTCAGGCATACCAACAAACAATCATGCCTTTCAAAATATCAATGCTAAAGAACGTTATCCCTACAAGATCATATAGCCTTGTCATTCTGGATCTTCTTAACACAAAGTATAAATCATGCACTACCTCAGTGTCAGCCAAGCAATTGATTCATACTTTTTAACGCGCTTTAGCTTTTTCAACACTCACGCAATAATTGAGCACAATCCATGGATATAGCACTATGGGTGGAATAGGGTATGGTGGTAGAGATTAATATCGAGAAGACAAAAAAGGAGAAAGTCTCACATCGACGAGGCTAATCAACGGGCTTTAGAGATGCCCATCAATTGATGTCAATGCAAGGAGTAGGGATCACCATGCAACAGATGCACTAAGAGCTATAAGTGTATGAAAGCTCAAAAAGAAAACTAAGTGGGTGTGTGATACGTCTCCGTCGTATCTACTTTTCCAAACACTTTTGCTCTTGTTTTGGACTCTAATTTGCATGATTTGAATGAAACTAACCCGGACTGACGCTGTTTTCAGCAGAACTACCATGGTGTTGTTTTTGTGCAAAAAATTAAAGTTCTCAGAATTGGACGAAATGTTTTGGAAATTTTTTATGGAATAAATGAAAAATACTAGAGCGAAGATCCACTGGAGGGGAGCCACCCTATGCCCCCAAGGCACTAGGGTGCGCCCACCCCCCTAGGCGCGCCCTGGTGGCCCACATGGCTCCGCTGACCCTAATCTCAGCACTATAAATTCCTAGTTTCTAAGAAAAAAATAGGAGAGGAAGTTCCATCATGTTTTACGATACAGAGCCGCCGCCACCTCCTGTTCTTCATCGGGAGGCCAGATCGGGAGTCCATTCGGGGATCCAGAGAGGGGGATCTTCCGTCTTCGTCATCATCAACCATCCTCCATCACCAATTTCATGATGCTCACCGCCGGGAGTGAGTATTTTCTTCGTAGGCTGGACGGTGATGGGTTGGATGAGATTTATCATGTAATTGAGTTAGTTTTGTTAGGGCTTGATCCCTAGTATCCACTATGTTCTGAGATTGATGTTTCTATGACTTTGCTATGCTTAATGCTTGTCACTTGAGCCCGAGTGCCATGATTTCAGATCTGAACCCTGTATGTTTTCATGAATATATTTGTGTTCTTGATCCTACCATGCAAGTTATATGCACCTGCTACGTGTTATGATCCGCATACGCCAGGGTGACAATAATTGGGATTCTTTTCGATGATTACCGTAGTTTGAGGAGTTCATGTATTCATTATGTGTTAATGCTTTGTTCCAGTTCTTTATTAAAAGGAGGCCTTAATATCCCTTAGTTTCCTTATGGACCCCGTTGCCACGGGAGGGCAGGAAAAAAGATGTCATGTAAGTTCTTTTCCATAAGCATGTATGACTATATACGGAATACATGCCTACATTACATTGATGAATTGGAGAGTTCTGTGTTGCCTTAGGTTATGACTGTTACATGATGAATGTCATCCAACAAAATCACCAATCCAATGCCTACGAGCTTTTCACATATTGTTCCTTGCTAAGTTAATACTGTTGCTACTATTGTCACAATTGCTACAAAACTACTGTTACTACTGTTACTGTTACTATTGTTGTTACTATCGCTGCTATCACTATCAAACTACCATACTACTGTGCCACTGATCACTCTGCTGCAGATATTTAGTCTCTGGGTGTGGTTGAATTGACAACTCAACTGCTAAATATTCTTTGGTCCCCCTTGTGTCGAATCAATAAATTTGGGTTGAATACTCTACCCTCGAAAACTATTGTGATCCCCTATACTTGTGGGTTATCAAGACCTTTTTCTGGCGCCGTTGTCGGGGAGCATAGCTATATTTGTTGAGTCACTTGGGATTTCTATCTGTTGATCACTATGAAGAATCTTAAGGATGATAGAACCAAGATCATTCCCTCTAAGACGAGGGGAGGTAAGGAACTGTTATTTAGCTCTGCACTTGATTCACCTTCTGTTTTGAGTAAGCTTGCGACACCACCACCCACTATTAATTATGATATGTCACAAGTAATTGATGATGCTACTTCTGCTATGAATGATGCTTATGATGATGCTTGTACCTTGCTTGATAAGACTGTGCCACTAGGTGAATTTCTTGATGAACAACTTGCTAGAGCTAAGGAAATTGAGAATGCTGAAACTGATGAGATTACTGAAACTGATGAAGTTATTGAAATTGAAAATTATGAAACACCTATTCGACCTAGCTCTCCTAGATATGAATTGCCTAAGATACCTGAAGGTTATGTTATAGAAGGAGAGGCAGCTAGGGATTTTCTTGCTTGTAAGGATAGAGATGATCTTAAGAAATTATTATGCAAGTTGAAAGAAAAATGTTTGAATGCTAGAATGAAATATGATCCTAAGTTTGCTACTTCACCTATCTTTATTACTGATAAGGATTATGAATTCTCTGTCGACCCAGAGTTAATTACTTTGGTTAAATCTGATCCTTTCCATGACTATGAAACTGAAACTGTTGCGACACATCTTACTAAATTAAATGATATAGCCACCCTATTTGCTCATGATGAAAAAAATTCACTATTACTATATTCTCAAGTTATTTCCTTTCTCATTAACGGGTGATGCTAAGATATGGTATAATACTCTTGCTCCTGGTTGTGTGTGTAGTCCCCAGGATATGATTTATTACTTCTCTGGAAAAAAAAATCCTGCTCATAAGAAACAAGCTGCCTTACAGGAAATATTTAACTTCGTGCAAATTAAAGAAGAGAGTATTCCACAAGCTTGGGGGAGGCTTCTCCATTTACTAAATGCTTTGCCTGATCATCCTCTTAAGAAAAATGTAATACTTGATATCTTCTATAATGGACTAACCGATGCTTCTAGGGACTACCTAGATAGTTGTGCTGGTTGTGTTTTCAGGGAACACACCATTGAACAAGCTGACAAACCATTGAATAATATATTTAAGAATGATTATGATTGGACATTTCCTGAACCACCGCCTAAACCCACTCCGAAGAAGAGGAGTATTTTATTTTTCAGTCCTGAAGATATGCAAGAAGCAAAGAAATGTATGAAGGAAAAAGGTAGTAAAGCTGAAGATGTTAAGAATTTACCACCTATTGAAGAAATACATGGTCTTGACACACCACCACAGGTGGTAGATGTAAATTCTCTTATAAAGTTTGATGAAGGTGATATTCCCTATAATAAATCTCCTAGTCAATGCTTGTATGAATTTGACAACTATATTATTAAGCAAGATCATTTCAATGCAAATGTTATAAAACAATTGAAACGAAATGCAAACATGATTGGTCGTTTGAGTGACTTTCTGTTTAGAATTTTTAATGGTCTCAAAGGTGTAAGTAAACATGCTTATATGGTCCAAACTTAGAAGAAGTTGCTAAATCTCAAAGCGAATTGCTCAATGAAATGAATAACAATATGAAGGATCGTGTTGTTAGAGTAATGACTAGAGGAGGTAGAATGACTCAGGAGCCACTTTATCCTAAAGGTCACCCTAAAAGAATTGAACAAGACTCTCAAAGAATTAATGTTGATGCACCTAGTCCTTCTAAAAAGAAAAAGAAAAGGAAAAATGATAGGACTTTGCATACTTCTAGTGTACCTGAGAAGTAAAAACCTTCTGAAGATAGTAATGATGTTTCTATTTCTGATGCTGAAACTCAATATAATAATGAACATTCACCTATTGATGATGATAATGACAATGATGATGTTCATGTAGAGGCTCAACCAGACAATGATAGAGAACCAGATAATGATGTTGAAATGGAACCTGTTGTTGATCTTGATAACCCACCTTCTAAAAATAAATGTTATGATAAGAGAGATTTTTTTGCTAGAAAACATGGTAAAAAAGAGAACCATGGGTTCAGAAACCCATGCCTTTCCCACCTAAACCATCTAAGAATAAAGATGAGGAAGAATTTGAATGCTTTGCTGAAATGCTTAGGCCAGTCTTTTTGCATACTCGTTTAACTGATATTCTAAAGATGGCCCCTTATGCTAAATACATGAAAGATATTGACACTTGAGCCTAAACCATCTAAGAATAAAAATGATATTGCCACTATTAAAATAAATATACCTGAAGCTAAAATCTCCACCATGCTTGCTAATTATTCTTTTAAGGATGGAGTACCTAAAAAACTAGGAGATCCAGGAATACCAACTATACCATGCTCCATTAAAAGAAGTTATGTTAAAACTGCTTTATGTGATTTAGGAGCCGGTGTTAGTGTTATGCCTTTCTCTTTATATAAAAGACTTGATTTGAATAAACTCACACCCACTGAAATATCATTGCAAATGGCTGACAAATCAATTGCCATACCTATCGGTGTCTGTGAGGATGTACCCGTTGTAGTTGCAAAATGTTACTATCTTAACAGACTTTGTTATACTTGATATGCCCGAGGACGACAACATGTCGATTATCCTTGGTAGACCCTTTTTGAACACTCCAGGGGCTGTTATTGATTGCAACAAAAGCAAGGTCACTTTTCATATCAATGGTAATGAACATACGGTGCAGTTTCTGAAGAAACAATTTCAAGTAAATGGTATTCATGTTATTGAAAAGACTCTGACAATTACTATTGGAAGTTTTCAACTTCCTCTCCCTACTTATTGTTGGGGAGATGCATATTCCCGTTGAGGTAACTTAGTGTTTTATGAAGATTCTTTGGTTTCATGTTAATCAAAAATAGTTTGTTAATAAGACTTGATCAACCTTATTAATGGATTCTTTTTGAGAGGCATGTGGTCGATGAATTTAGTAGGCACAAACTTTTGTACTCACTTTATATTTTCTGTTATTTTTAGTTAAATGCAATAAAATCCACGAATATCATGTTTTCTGAATTATCCGTGCAATAAAAAGTGCCCAAAAATGAAAGTGCTCAAAATGACCTGGATTTTTTACATGATTTTTTACTGAATATTTAAGAATTTTTGACAGTGAAATCATCCTAGGGGGATACCCCAGGCGCCCACAAGGCACCAGGGCACGCCCACCCCCTGGGCACGCCTAGGTGGCTTGTGGACCCCATGTGGACCCCCTCACTTATCCCTTTAGCCCACCTCGTCTCTTACCTCCAGCAAAAATTCCTCGTAGTTCTCTCACACGCGTTCTTGCTCCCAAACCTGCGATTTTCGATCTCTTTGCTCGAAACTCCATTTCCAAAACCGTTTTAGGGGATTGCTACTTGGTATGTGACTCCTCCATTGCTCCAATTAGTTTTTGCTTTAGTGGATTATATTTTGAATAATTAGCTGCTCTTGATGCTACTGAAAATGAGCTTGGATGTTGAAATCTTTGAGTTCCAAGTAGTTTGAATGCTTGATATCGCAAAACTATTGCACGGAATCAAACTTATCATATTCAGTGATCTACATGAAAGTTTTATTATATCCCTCGTGAATACCTATCATATTAGGACCAATTTCACAACTTCTGCATATTGCTATTACTATTATCAAACTGTCAAAATGATAGAAGTGAAGCATGAGAGTGCAACTATTTCTATAAAATATAACCACCGTCGTGCTCTAAAAGATATAAGTGAAGTACTAGAGCAACTGCCTAGCTCAAAAGATATAAGTGAAGCACATAGAGTATTCTAACAAATCATGATTAATGTGTGTACCTCTCAAAAAGGTGTGTCAAACAAAGATGATTGTGCCAAACTGAAAATCAAACAAAGCAAAGACTCATATAATTCCAAGTAAATTATCGATGGTTGGTAGAAGAAAGAGGGGATGCCATCCGGGGCATCCCCAAGCTTAGAGTCTTGGGTGTCCTTAAATATTACCTTGGGGTGCCTTGGGAAGCCCCAAGCTTAGGGTCTTGCCACTCCTTATTCCTTCATCCATCGCGATCTCACTCAAAACTTGAAAACTTCAACACACAAAACTCAACAGAAAACTCGTGAGATCCGTTAGTACAACAAGTCAATCATAAACTTTAGGTACAATAGTAAACCCATTCATATTTTATTATTGCATATTACCTACTATATCCTAACTTCACCATGACTTATGCCCCCTGATACAATCCATAGATTCATTAAACCAAGCAAACAATGCAACGAAAACAAAATCTATCAAAAACAGAACAGTCTGTAATGATCTGGACAAATGCAATACTTCTATAACTCCAAAACTTCTAAAAATTTAGCAAAACATGGGCAATTTGTATATTAATCATGTGTAGAAAATTCAGAATTTTATCGCGTTCCAGTGGATTTAAACAAGGCTGCTACTGGGCGCAAAAGTTTGTGTTTTCTCATAGAATCAAAGCAACTATCAACCAAAATCCCAAAGGCTTTACTTGGCACAAACACTAATTTAAACACAAAACACAACCATAACAGTAGCATAATTGTGCACACAGAAAAATAGAAAATAAACAAGAAAAATAAAGATAACTATTGGGTTGCCTCCCAAAAAGCGCTATAGTTTTACGCCCCTAGCTAGGTGTAATGCATAGTTTCAAGTATTGTCATCTTTCAAATTAATTCCAGAGGTGGCCGTCATAGTAGATTCATATGGTGGCTTAATTCTCTTTCTAGGGAAGTGTTCCATTCCTTTCTGTAATGGAAATTAAAACCTGATGTCTACTACGCAACTTTATTCTTGTAGACTCGTGTTGGGCCTCCAAGCGCAGAGTTTTGTAGGACAGTAGCAATTTTCCCTCAAGTGGATGACCTAAGGTTTATCAATCCCTGGGAGGCGTATGATGAAGATGGTCTCTCTCAAACAACCCTGCAACCAAATAACAAAGAGACTCTTGTGTCCCCAACACACCAAATACAATGGTAAATTGTATAGGTGCACTAGTTCGGCGAAGAGATGGTGATACAAGTGTAGTAATGATAGTAGATATTGATTTTTGTAATCTGAAAATAAAAAAACAGCAAGGTAGCAAGTGATAAAACGGAGCACTAGCGATATTACAATGCTTGAAAACAAGGCCTAGGGTTCATACTTTCACTAGTGCAATCTCTCAACAATGCTAACATAATTGGATCATATGGCAATCCCTCAACATGCAACAAAGAATTACTACAAAGTTCTTATCTAGTGGAGAACATAAGACAAAATTGTTTGTAGTGTACGAAACCACCTCAATGTTATCATTTCCGATCGATCTATAGAGCTATTCCTACAAGTGTCACAAACAGCCCAAGAGTTCGTACTAAAATAACACCATATGATACACACACTACAAGAAATATGTCAACTTGTGACCTTCTGTCAGTGACCCTGGAAGAATTGGTCGTAAATCTATGACCATTTGAGACCAATTGGTCATAAGCTGTTCGGGGGCTCGGAACCCTAAACACTTACGACCATTTTGTCCAGAAAGGTCATAATTTCATTAGAGGAAATGGTCGTAAAGCAAACAACACTGGTCTGCTGCCTTATTTCGAGCTGATAACGACCAATATAAATGGTCACTACACTTGAGTTTGAATGCATTAGGATGATTAGGCAGCCACCTCAGCAACCTCGCTTATGTGACACTGTTTATGTGTCATTTTTGCTTACTTGTCATTCAACAGAGATCACACACTGACAGGTGGGACCCATTTGACGGCAGAAGCACACACACTGACAAGCGGGATAGAGCACCAAATTCGTTCGGTAAAAAATTTGCCCGAGCGGGGACTCGAACCCACGACCACTGGGCTATGGCTGTTTGTTCACTACCACTGGGCTAGAGAGGGATTGCTGCCCATCTACCGGAATGGCTCCGTATATTATATAAAACAGTGGTTGTCTCTTACCAAATCTAAGTCATTGACAAGTGGGACCTATTCCCAGGATCGGACAGAGCCAACACTTAGCCAAAAATTTTGGTCTTCCACGACAAGGGAAATGGCGGGGCCGGCAGCGGAAGCAACCGGCAGGGGCGGGGGCAGCGACCGACGGTGGTGGTACCAGGGCCACTCGCCTCGACCATGACAGGAACGGCGACCTCGCCGCTCGCCTCGCCCAGGACAGGAACGACGACCTCGCCCACGCATGGGGGACTCGCCTCCGCCGAGCATAGGGGAGTCACCGCCGCCACAAGCAGACCTCACCCACATATGCACCCCTCTGCTCCCCCCTCTCCTCTCTGTTGATGTCATTGATTTGATGTAGATTTGTTAGGAGAATCTCCACACACAGACACATTGATTTGATGTAGGTTTGTTGTAAACTTGGAAAAATCTCTTGGAAATGTCATTGATGAATTTGGTAGAAATTGTTAAGAGAATTTATGTTGATGAAATTGTTAGTTGAATTGCTGTCGATGAAATTGTTAAGAATTGTTTTGGAATTCAGTCAATTGTTAGCGGTGAATTATTTTGTCAGCAATTAATAGAACATAGCTCAAGTTAGACTGATTCATGCCATGAGTAAATAATGAATGCTAATTTATTTTGTCCACCAAGTTGGTCTTCCCCTGAAACAGGATCCTTCTAAATTCCTGGGATTGATGTAGATTTGATGTAAACTTGGAAAATATGAAGGGAGTTGATGTAGATTTGATGTTACACCTCTGAAATTTCAGCCTCAAATATGTTAAAGAACATCAATATTGATGTAAACTAGGAAAAATCTCATTGAAGTAGATTTGATGCAATCTTGGAAATGTCATTCATGTAAATTTGCAGTGTTGTTATTGTTGGCAGTTTAACCACAATAGTTCTTTGTGGTAGCATATGTTGTTATTGTTGGTGGTTTAACCACAGTAGTTCTTTGTAAACCACCTCTGTTTTTTGTGAACCAGTAGGTTTTTGTTAGCTTTTCTTTTCTACCATGTGAAATCTGTATTTCTTGTGAACTGCTTTTTATTGCTCCCATGTGAAATCAGTAAACCATGTGAACTGGACTAAAGTAGTGAGAAATTGGAAATAGCTTAATGTTGTGGTTAGGCAGTTAGCATATAAAGTTGGGTTCCTACCTTATTTTCTAGATTTTTAGCTGCCATTACTGCCATCCATTTTCATTAATTAATGTTGATGCACTTAGATTGATTTGCTAAGTTGCAACAATTTGTTGTCTTTGGCAGATGGACAGAAGTTGGATTAGAAAATGAGTTAGAAGGTTTTTGAAAGAACATATGAAAGGAGTTGATGAATTCATGCAATTTGTTCGAGCAAATTTTGCCAAGGATGCTGTCATTCTTTGCCCATGTTGCGAATGCCTCAACCGTTCAAGAATAGCTCAAGGAAGAGTGGAAGATCATCTGCTTCTTAATGGGATGGGCAGCACATATGATAGATGGATATATCATGGAGAACCTTTAGACGGACAACCTCAACATATTGAAGCTGATACACAGGCCCCTCATATGATGGGTGGTGGTGATGCTGGCATTGATTTTATGGAAAAGATTTTGTGAGAGTATGCTGGTTTGGAGGAAGAGGATGGGCATGAAGATGATAGGATTCCTGACCTATTGAAGGATCTGTACGATGCTGAAGATCGTGCTGATGGACAGAAGTCAATGTTTGCTGAGGTCTTAGAAAAGGCGAAGCGCGCAGCTCATGAAGGGGGTAAATTTTCAAGATTTACCTTCACCGTGAAGTTACTCCACATCAAGTCTTTTTACCGGATTAGCAATGCTGCATTCAAGGCAATACTCCGGCTTTTGACCTTGCAATTCCCTGATAGCTGTGTTCCTAGGTCTTTTGATGAAGCATTGAGCATAATCCGCAGGCTGGGGCTAGGTTATGTTTCAATACATGTGTGCCCAAATAACTGTGTCTTGTTTTGCAAGGATTATGCCAAGCATGACAACTGTCCAAAATGCAATGCCTCTAGGTGGAAAGATGCTAATGGGAAGAAGTCAATACCGGAGAAGGTACTGAGGCACTTTCCATTGATACCAAGGCTGCAGCGGATGTTTATCTTGAATAAATCATCGCTGGAGGTACAATGGCACAAGCTGAAGCGGCAACCTGTGGACAATGAGCTGAGCCATCCAGCGGACGGAGAGGCATGGAAACACTACTAGAAATATATTAACTTGCGACCATCACTATTGGTCGCTGAATGGTCGTTGTTTTTCATTTGCGACCATTTTATGACAAAAAACAATTGGTCAAAAGCTGACCATCTTTAATGAAACTTAACGACCTTCTCTGTGGTATGATCGTAGAAGGCAACGACCAAAACAAAAGGTCGTTGGTCCTACGACCATTTATTTTGGTCGCTGGCTGTCTGCCCAGGCCACGTCGGATCCGACGTGGCAAGCTGACGTGGCAAAATTGCGACCAAATGAAAAGGTCGTTGATTAGAATCAACCCAGTCCAATTCGATGCTTTACACGGGCCGAGCCCAACAATTCAGCCTATTTGTGTTTTTTTCTCATATTAATTTTGGCTAGGTAGATGGGCCAAGCCCAACAATTAAGCCTTCTCATTTTTGGGCCGTGGCCTTTTCGGCTAGATAGTTTTAGTTTTTTTGTAATATAAAAAAGGGGTCTACTAGTCAAATGGGTCCCAGATGTCAGGTTCTGGTATGTGGGTCCCAGCTAGCAAGTTCATATTCTTCATATTTCAATTTAACAGTAAATAAATAACCAGTATTTAAATTGGCACAAACAAAAAACACACATAATACTCCAAATATTATCAGCCAGATTCAGTACAGAGCTCCTGTTGTGCAAATAATATATAATTTACAAGCTCTACACATAATAAGCTCTAACATATACAAGCTCTACAAGCTCTACACGTGATACTCCAAACATTCTCTAGAAGCTCTACAAGTGTAATAGCTAGCTACAAGCTCTACAAGTATGGCAATCACAGTTACAAGCTCCACATGTGTAATAACCAGATAAAGTTACAAGCTATGTTCTTCAGCATGGAGCTCCTTCGATAGCAATCACAAACTAGGCACCTGCTCCTGTCAGGACTAGGCTAACAGAATGATGATATGCCTTCCACGGTCACCCTGTTACATGAATCAGCAGAGAAGAATTAGAAAAACTGGAGCCAATATAGCAAGAAGAGACCATTCAAAAAATGACAGTTATTTAGATTAGAATGACGACACAAATTCAGCTAGTACCATGCTTTTTGTTCTCCAGCTAGTTAAAATGAGATACTCATTCATACAAGAAAACAGAGACACAATATGAATATGTATTGCACAACTGCAGGTCGTGCAAAAAACTTCACTGCACCAAATTGCGCCTAAACAACGATACCATTCTACTACCACAGCCATCCATTCAACAGGCAAGATCAAACATTACTAGTCAGAGCACGCAGACTAACATCACTAGCATCACAAACGCACGAGAGAATAAAGGGAACCAAGAGAGATACCTAAGAATGATAGCATCGCGATGATTTGGATTGAGTTAGCATCTGTGAGGAGGTGAATTATCGCCATGGTGTGCTTGATGATGCACATGGCCATGATCTTCTTGCCACTGTTGCATCCGTGCGCTCGATGATGGCGGTACCAATGCATTCAAGTAGAACAAAATCACCATCGTTAACCCACAACTTCAAGTACAAACTAAGTATGTATCAAGTAACAACAAAAACAAGTTGAGAAAAACATAGAAAATAATTACTTCATGTCATGTAGAGTTCAAACTGAATAAACACATACAAAGTTCAAACCAAATAAACATATGCATGATATTGTCCTGTAGATGAAAGAAGGACAACATCTATAAGGTTAGCCAAGCTTAATAAAGACATAGAGAGAGAGTAAGTGTTCTCAGGTTAGCCTTAACATGGCAGCCTAACTTGTACTTAATTTTGAGCAAACATACATATCAATACAGTGTTAGGCAAGACAGTAAAGAAAGACAAAGGTGATAGAGTTAGAAAACACTGGTGATACAAGTAGCATAAGCATAATACAACACGGTATATTTGTTGTGTGGATATATACATATAATTGGCCATCACTGTATCTTCCAAATTAATAGTTACCACAGCGAAAACCTTGACAAGAGAAGATAAACTTTGACAACATAAGGTGAGATGAAAGATAACAAACAACACATGCCAGCCATCAAATTTTATTCTACTGAACAAATTGGACAACAGCCAGCTATTTTGTAACAACTTCAGTTAACTTGGGAGAAATCCAACCAAACCAGTTGATAAACAAAATTCTACTGAATTTTGGGGCATCAAGCAAGCAACTTAATTGGCAAACAATGAAATCAAGCATGTAAGCAAATTTGGAGCAGCAGCAAATTAGGGACCAAGCCTAGGAAACCAAAACAAGGAGATGCAGAAGGAAGCCTTGACCTAGAGTTGTAGCTTCCCCGCAGCTAGGCGTCTCCTCTCCCTGCATCCGAGTCGAGTTGGTGATGTTGCAGCCGTGCAGCTGCTCCTGCACATCAGGGAAGGGAATGGAAGGTAAGGTCAAAATCTGGACCCAATATATTATGAACATTTCATTCAAAAAATGAACAAGTTCATTAGAATGATAACACAAATTCAGCTAGTACAATGCTTCCGTTCTCCAGCTAGTTAAAATGAGATACTCATTCATACAAGGTGACGAAAGAAAATAAATAATTTTACTAATAGCATGCAAAGTATCAATATTCTGTTCTTATCAGCTTATTCTTATGCATAAAGCAAGTAAGGAAATCTGACCAAATAATCAACAACTCCATAAACCAAAACATCAGGACTAAATAAGAACACTAATCTTTTTGTGAAAAATGGACTGGATAATTGGTGTTTCATACATAGACTCCAAATGGAAAGGACACATGACCTTTCGTGCAAACAGGGGGAAAAGGAGGCAGAAAAGTATCACTTAAATGTATTCGAAACAAAAGTGTGGATGCACCATTACACCTGAGCTTGTATTACTCAGTCTCCATGATTAGGATTTGCAACTAAGAAACACAGGAATCATACACAGTTAAGCGGATTGATACATTTGTCTGCAACAATCAGCAAATGAGAAATCAGATAAAATGCTTCAATCTCATGAGAAGTCTAAAAAAGACTATAGCAGTACCTAATTAATGCTGCAAATTATATTGCTGATGCATACTTTGTGATGAGAAAAATGGTCGACCTTTTATTGCTTGTTTAACATGTATGCCATATAAAAGAAACTGGCATTTCTCCCTCAATTGCTTGTTCAAGCTAGTTTAGAGTTCTAGACGAATGGATTAAAATTGAGATGAATAGTTAATGTAATTATATACAGACTGTCCGAGTGAGCACACCATACTGAAAACAAACAGCAAAGGTATAGATATACTATAAGACTATAATTTTATAATTACAAGCTCGACAACTATAACCTTTGTGGACTATTTTGTGTTACATACTTACATGTTTCCAACAAAGGTGCAGGGAAATTTTATAGTACACATTGATGAAAGTAAACCTATGGACATTCTGTGCATCCAGAGAAAAGTAGCAAATACCATATGATACAAACATATTTGACAAGCCAACTGTGGAAATCGAGACACGAAAAATTCTACTTCATTACTGTCCCTTACATTCTATAGATTCTACTTCATTATTGTCCCTTACATTTTATAGCTAGGATCGGACCATTGTCAGTTGTAACCATAATGGGAACCTCTCTTATCATTTGAACAATCTGAGACACAAGTTATAGAACAAGCATGTATTGACCTGATGATGTGCTACTACTTCGAGGGAGAGGAGGAGGGACATGGAGATGGAGATGCTACCAACCGTTGTGGGTCTATCGTGGTCGTGCTTGGGACAGTTGGAGATGGACTCCCCCATGTTGCGGACCATCTGGGTGGGCAGCATCCACCTCGCCCGTCTCCTGAGTGCCCCGCGGATGATGCCCCAGGCAATACTGTGCACTAGGGTCGAGCATTATTCCTTCTACGGGGTGGTGGTGCTGGTGGCCGTCTCTTTCCTGGTCGAGTTCGTTGAGGAGAGGTCTTTCCTCCTTTACCTAAAGAGCAGAGATGAGATAGGGGTCATAGGAGATAAGAGCGAGCAGATGAGGGCAGAGAGGGGAAGGATGATGCATACCTTCACCAAGTCCACGGCCATCGCGGTCATGGAGAAGAAGCACGCCTCTGCCGCGGTCATGTCAACGACGTCCGCTGTTGCCCAGCTCGACCACGGCGCGCACGAGGGAGTTGGTGAGGGCCTCCCGGTGACCCTTCTTCTCCTCCGTCAGGCCCCGCGACGAGCGTCCATCGCCGGCCAGCCGCAAACCCTAAACCTAGCAGAGAAGTAAGAGGGGGAACGCCATGGCTGCGCCTGGGCTGGTGGATCTGAGGGGTGAAGGTGAGGGGAGGGGGAGAGGCTCCACTGTTGGGAGACAAGGTCGGCGGTGGGTGGTGGTGGGGGTGGGGGCGGCGGGGGGGGGAGACAAGACAAGGGAGACGGAGGCGGGGTGGGTGGGAGATGGAGATCGGATCTGGAGAGTGAGAGAGATTGAAAGGGTGGGTGGGTGATTAGGGTTTGGTTTCTCGGGAGAAGCTCCACCGTTGGATGGGTGCGTGATGGACGGCTCAGATCGTGTCCAACTGGGTGATCCGCATGGAGGCTGTTCCTCATGTCTCACTGGTTGGCTGCCTTGCACTCGAATCTCAAAATTTGGACCCAAATCTCTGAATCTTTTTAAGTAAACTACCAAATATTTGTTGCAAAAATTGAACTACACCATTTTTCAAAAATACTAGACCACATTTTATGATGGTTGTAGGCATCAGTTGGCTGATCTTTCCTAAAGATAAGCCGCCAAGTCAGCCGTCTGATTCAGACGCACGTAGCTGGTTCCAATACGGCCAGCGACGAGACACACATGACCTTCTAGTGCAGCGACGAGACACACATAGTTATGAGTCTGCTTTTCTTGCATTACTTAGGATAGTTCAATGTATCTTATCAAAAGACTCCAACCTACGATGTATGACTTAGTTTTACCATTTCTACTTTGTGAATGTAAAACATGTGGATCTGAATGTTATGAAACATATAATTTTGAAATATATGATATTAGATATGTTTTGAGGGAGTTGTTGATCAAACCTTTAATTATGCAAGAAGTATCTTATAGGGAACATGCAAGTGAGAAAATAGACGAAACGATGCGGCCGACTATGGTGTTGCCGGAGGAAGCAAGCCTGAGCTTTTTTTTGACCGTGAATAGTAGGAAAGGCTCCTACTGTGTTAATATATTAATATAGAGGTAACACTGTACAAATGGAGTATTTACATGGTGGGGAGTCTTGTCCACTTTGTGGCAAGAGGGGGGGGACTAAAGAAGCAAGGTTACTACTGTAGAGAGTGTACAAAATTTAGAACAAAGGGCCTACGCGCCTCTTTAACCCTGTGCTGAAGTAGCTCGAAATCCCTCTTGAACCTATCAAGCCAAGAGCGGAGTGAGGGGGCTATAGCTCTGAAATGTTTATTATTCCTCTCTTTCCAAATGCTCCAGGCCGCCACTATGAATTTCTCTAGGAACATTGGTGATGGGTGGCCATTCTTTTGGTGTTCAATAGCTTGCAAGCGGCCGGGGAAGGGCTCCCAGTTAATATCAAGTTTATCCCAACATTGCTTGCTGAAGGAGCAGGTGAAAATCATATGCTCAACCGTTTCCTCTATGTCCAGACCGCAGAGGAGGCAATTGTGATCGTCTCCTATGTTGTAGTGCCTTCTTTTGAGCATATTCCGTGTGTTGAGTCTATCATGAAATAGCAACCAGGCAAAAACCTTTAATTTCATCGTGCACTTTGATTTCCAGATCTAGCAAAAAGCTTGATGAGATTGAGTGTCCCTAAAGAAAAAACGATAGTAATCCGTTGATTTGAAGACCGTTTTGCCCCAAAGATAGTGCCACACGTCCGAGACAGTCGTCGATGGTTGTATCTTTGCCGCAATCGTCTGCATGTGTCTGACTTCTGCATGAGCTTGAGGGGTCAGAGGAAGATGGAACGTTTATCCCAGCGACGTGATCCCCAAGAAATCCTTGACAGAGACATCTTCGTTCAAAGAGTGGGAGAATGCACGTGGATGTGAATCTTGGAGGAGCTGATCGGACCACAGGTCTTTCCAGAACAGAGCCGTGGTGCCACACACAATGTTGACACGGGAAACCCCCCCTGAACTTTGGAGAAAGCTTGAGAACATCCCTCCACCAAAAGGATCCAACCAGATCGCAAGCATGTGGTATTTTCTGAGCATAGTATGAGTCCCAAGTGAGTTGTACCCATGGAATATCCATCTTATTGTAGAATTTATGTAGAAATTTCAAAAGCAAAGCTTCGTTTTGAATTCGGAGGTTGAGGACGCTGAGCCCTCTCTTATTTTTGGGTTTGCACACCATGTCCCAAGCAGCCAATGAGTTGCATTTGTCACCTTGTTCAGTTTTCTTGATCCACAAGCACCTGCGTCTGATCTTGTCCAACATCTCAATAAGCTTTGGTGGAAAATGGAGCGTACACATCGCATATATGAGGAGGGAAGTGACCGTGGAGTTGAGTAGGGTCAGTTTCCCTACATGGGACATAAGAGAGAGCATGGATGATAAACTCCTTTCAGTAGTACTGACAAGTGGCACGAAGTCTTGAATGGTGGGCCGTGATGTGCCCAAGGGAAGGCCTAGGTAAGTAAATGGCATGGCACCAATTGAGCACTCGAAGATGGATGCAATTTGTGATGCAAGGTCAGCCTCCAAGTTAATGGGAATGAGCGTTGATTTATGGAAGTTGATCTTGAGGCCGATGGATTGGACATAGTTTGTGAGGATATTTTTAATAATCAAAGCTTGTCGAGGACAGGCAGTCATGAGCAAGATCGTGTCATCGGCGTATTGGACGATAGGGTAGTCCATTTGGCCATTGCAAGGAAAGCGGAGTTGAATCAGACCCTTCCTATAGGCATCATTGATGGCAGATTGGAGGAGGTCGGCCGCAAGCATGAAGATGAGCGGTGAGAGGGGATCACCTTGTCTCACTCCACGTCGGCAATGGAACTGTCTGCCGAGTACGCCATTAAGAAGAATGGATGATCTTCCTGAAGAAAAAATTGATTTAATCCAAGATAACCATTTGTCATTGAAGCCCATGTGTTTCATGATGTTGATCATGGGGTCATGCTCAATAGTGTCGAAAGCTTTGGCGAAGTCCAGTTTAAGCAGCATGATCGGATGTTTAGAAGCTTGGCATTGATGGATGTATTGGAATGTCCAAGCAAGGCAATCTTGGATAGATCTCCCACGTATGAAGCCATATTGGTTACGATGTACGATTTTCAGAATGACTTTCTGGAGTCGGTTGGCAAGGAGTTTTGTAATGAGTTTGAGGCAGCAATTGAGCAGAGTGATTGGCTGGTAATCATTGACTGTGGAAGGAGACACGTTTTTCGGGATAAGAGTAATCAGTCCATCATTAATGCTTTGGAGATTAAGTGTTCCTGCATGGAATTGATTGCACAATGTGTAAAAATCTTCCTTGATGATTGGACAACAAGCTTTAAGGAAGAGGCCGCTGAATCCGTCTGTGCCAGGTGCCCGATCGCCCGACATCTCCTTAACTACCAAATCGATCTTAGCATGGGTGAAAGGCAGAGTGAGGTGATCTAGATTTTTAGTTGGCCGGATCAAAGATGGAAGATCAAACTGCATTTGCGTAGGGTTTGAAGTGCCTAGTCTGTCAGTGTAGGCTTGAAAGAGAAGTACCTCTTTGCCAGTGTGATCTTCCACCATGAGTCCATCAGGAGTTTGTAGGTTTGCAATATTATTTTTTCGATACCTTTCCGTGGCCACTGCTTGGAAGAACTTCGTATTTTCATCGCCAAATTTGACCCAGCGTATTGTGCAACGTTTCTTCCAATATTGCTTCTGATAATCCAGCAAACGAAGGAGGTGGTTCTTGATGATCTTGCCAAAGTTATTCTCAGGGAGTGTGAGTGGCCGTAGGTTCTCAAGCACATCCAATTCAGCAAGGGTTTTGTTGGTGTTTTCAATCGCCGCTGAGAGACGAGAGATATTCTTACTCCAAGCTTTTAGTTCCTGCCTTAGGGTCTTGAACTTGTGACAGAGCATGGTGGCCGCATTAGTCGTATTGGTAGGTCGGTCCCAAACTTTCTTAACCACATCCATAAAGCCAGGGTGCAGTAACCAATAAGATTCAAATATGAAAAGCTTGGCACGTGGAATTTTTGTCCCTATGTTTACTACACATGGTGTGTGATCCGAAGTAGGTTTGCAGAGGGGCTTTACCATAGTATTGGGATAAACATTCGTCCAGTGGATAGAGGTAAAGAACCAATCGAGTTGCTCGAGTAGGGGGTCTTGTTGCATGTTGCTCCATGTATATAGCCTGCCCTTAATAGGTAACTCAATGAGATTGTGTTTGCGGATAATATCATTGAAAGTTGACATGTCGTTTACATCACCCCTGGCTTATTTCGGTTCTCTGGACCTCGGATATAATTAAAATCACCAAGGAATAAGCAATCTTCGTCTGCATGAATATCCCTGTCATACAGCCATTGGGTAAAAGAGTCTCGTGCAGGTCCTGTACATGGACCATAGATATTGTAAAGCGTCCAGGCTTGTGCAAAGAGAGTGCTGGTGAACTGAATGCCCAAAGCAAAATCCTCCTGAACAATAACAGTACCAGAAAAAATGGAACTATTCCAGACAGTAAGCAAGCCACCAGAAGCACCACGAGAAGGAACATAAGCGAATTTATCAAAGCGCTTAGGACAGCAGGTTTTAATAAAAGCAAGATCGATGACAGGTTTCTTAGTTTCCTGCAAACACACGATAGCACACCCACTAACAGAGACCGCATTAGACAGTGCGAGAAGTTTTTTATCTGAATTTAGCCCGCGAACGTTCCAACAGAGGACATTCCAGTTACGCAAAAGAGGCATCGGAGGCAACTAATTATGCAGAAGAAGAGGAGCCCTCTTCCAGGTTTGTGTGATTGATGGCAGGAGCGTCCGAGGCCAGCAGAGCAGCTTCTATGAGCTCCTGTGGAGGAACCGCGTAGCGGTTGATGCCAATGTCCTGCATGGAGCGAAGAGGGGTAGGTGGCGGTGGTGGATCCAGCGTAGAGGTGGATGAGCCTGAAGCAGCAGAAGGAGTCACCCTTGGTTTGACTTTGGAAGAAGTGGCGCGCACGTCAGTGATCTGTGGCACCTTGAAACCATCAAATCTAGTGGACCTGGTGCTGCGACGCACCTCTGTGTTTACCAAAGGAGCCTTGTACTTGGAACGGCGAGGACGAGTAGGTGATGGGCCAGGAGCATCTGAAAGCACCAGGGCCAGGCCCAAATCAGAACCCTCCTCCACGGGGTCAGGCAAAGAAGCTGGTGGCCCATCATTCAAACTTGCACTTGGCGCCAGGAGGGAAACCACTTCACTAGAAACAGAGCTGTCAGCCATATAGCTATCCACCAAAATGCCAGATGGGTTTAAATCAACAGAGCTGTCACTGATGTCAGGTGCTAGGGACAGGACAGGTGATCCATTTTGCTCCAAAGGCAGCAGAGCAATAGCAGAATCCACATGCAGAAGTTCAGTTATCTTGACTGAAGTTGGGGCAGGTTCTGGATTTATAATATCAGCAGAGAAACACACCAGATGTATGGCCTCAATATCATGTACCTGGAGAGTAGACCTGGGTGTTGCCACCTGCAGCTCCAAAGGTGGTAAACCATAACCTGAGCTCCATGGCCCATAAGCAGCAGCCACATTCATAATTGATCTGGAGAGATATGAAGTGAAGATATTGCGTGGGATCAGATCAGAGGCCAGCACAGTGGTGAGTTCACTTCCTTCAACTGAAATACTGACATGCATAGTCACAGCAGAGATGGCCACATCCACATTGATGATATTCTGAATCACAGGAGGAGCCACAAAGAGGGTGCTGATCTGCAGATTATGCACAGGAGAGGAACCTTGCGTGCTTGCAGTTGAACTAGTATCATTCCATGCAGAGTTCAGACTGTCAGTCACATTATCTTCAGGCAGAATTCCATCTTGCACACGGAGACCTTGAGCTGCTAGCCAAGCCTGAAAGTTTACCAAAGCACCAGGCATTTGAGGAGCTGGGGGCTGTGGCCAAGCATCCCACTTGGCGTTCTGAGGAACATCATGTTGAGGAGCATTATGTGGTGCCTGATCATTTCCCACGCCATTTTGGAGTAGCCAATTCTGAAGTTGTTGTTGATATAGTTGTTCAGCTGTGAGGCCATCGCCAAACATAGGGTGGGGAACACCATTGGCCGGGGGCGGCTCATCATCAGCCGGAGGGACCTCAGGATCGTGAGCATTCCAATCCGCACCTCTAAGAATGAAAACTGAAGTAGTCTAGCAAGCTCTGTCCCCTCCTAACTGACGAACAACAATGCTTTTGGGGATCAGACACATATGAATGACTCTAACTTTAATAAGCACCACACTACGATCCACATTAGGACTATTCCAGGTGACCAATCTACCATAGTCATCAACAGAACGCTGGAGGTAGAAATCGGTCTGATAGTCGTCAGGAAAACCAATATACATAAGCCATACTTCAGGACCATAAGTTGTGTTGCGCATGTTGAGAGTAGCATTGTGGCGAACAAAAGAGACTACCAAATCCTCATCATCTAGCTGAAAAGTGGTGTTGACTGCTGTGTCATGGATGAAGGAGTTGGCAAGCCTGAGCTTTGACGGTGCGAGTGCGGGAAGATGGGGAGGGGGTCGTCGGGTCTTGGCGCCATTGAAGGGGGTGTTAGTATGATGACCGGGGTGGAGGTGGTGCTTAGATGGGGTGGTGAGGCGACCCTGCCCATGTGTGGCAGTGGAAGAGAGTTAGACAAGTGGCGGCCACCGGACCTATAACAATGTGGTTGGTGATTAGACACTTTATTAATTGACGTAGTGGATTGGAGGGCTGGAAGGCAAAAAAGTAGGGACGACTTATGGTTCGATGCTCAATAGGGTGGAAATACACCATAAACAACACCGCTTGATATACACGAGGATCCTAAAAATATATATGTTAGACACGACTGGTATTGAATAATAGAATGTGCATGCTCCCGTTGCAACGCATGGGCAATTACCTAGTTCAAAAAAAAACTTTGCATTGTGTCATTATATGTGACCTAGTTTGCAGGAAAAATGACAAAATTGGACTATGGCAAATGTCTTTAAAAAGTGCTCTCAGAAACGAGCTATCATGTATGGAGATCCATGGCTTTCAAGACAAATAGCCAATGAGAATAGAGCACATATAATTGTGTTTTTCTTTTTGTTTTTCTTCTACTTTTTCACATGAAAAATTATAAAAAAATGATCTCATATTTTGCACAAGGGTACATCTTGGAATGACAAACAACATTTCCTAAGGAAATTTTCATTTTATTTGGACAAAAATTTCATTTTGCATTTTTTGAGTGTCCAAAATAAAAAAAATTGTGAAGGACCTACCATATATTTGTTGCAAAATTGGACCGAATCAATTTTATAAAATATTAGGCCATATTTAATGTACAATTGACCAAATGGTTGGGTGTCAAAAGTTTTGATCCACCTCTCATGAAAAAGACAAATTTCTGTCGATTCAGTTGGAAGCGGGTCAAATTTAAACTACAGCTGCCTTATAATTTGCTCTTTATTTTTTCCAAAAAACAGTTCTAGGTACATAAGTATCTATTTAATAATAGAAACACCAAAATTTTTCCAAGATTCAACCACTAGCTAGGAACGGTCATGCCCGCCGTTGTGACCGCATTTTGAAACGGGCATGAAAAATTAAAAAAAATCAAAAAAATTAGAAAACCTTCGCATTGTGTCATTATATGTGACCAAGTTGCCAGGACAAATAATAAACTTGTAATACGGTAATTATTTTAAAAAATTGTTCTCATAAATGAGCTATCATCTGTGAAGATTCATGGCTTTCTAGCCAAATGACCAGTCTTATGGCCACATTCATGGCATAGTCTGTTCAAATGATCTCATATTGTGCACAAGGGTGCATCTTGGAATTACAAACAATGTTTCTTAAGGAAGTTTGCATTTTCTTTGGACGAAAATTTCATTTTCCATTTTTTGAGTGCCCAAAATGAGTTTCTTTGTGAAGGACCTACCATATATTTGTTGCAAAATGGGACCAAATCAAATTTCTAAAATATTAGGACATATTTAATGTACAATTGACCAAATGGTTGGGTGTCAAAAGTTTTGATCCACCTCTCGTGAAAAAGACAAATTTCTGTCGATTTAGCTAGAAGCGGGTCAAATTTAAACTGCAGCTGCCTTATAGTTTGTCTTTATTTTTTCCAAAAAACATTTCTAGGTACATAAGTATCTATTTAATAATAGAAACACCGAAAATTTTCCAAGATTCAACCACTAGCTAGGAACGGTCATGCCCGCCGTTTTGACCGCATTTTGAAACGGGCATGAAAAATTCAAAAAAATCAAAAAATTAGAAAACCTTCGCATTGTGTCATTATATGTGACCAAGTTGCCAGAACAAATAATAAACTTGTAATACGGCAATTATTTTTAAAAAGTGTTCTCATAAATGAGCTATCATTTGTGAAGATTCATGTCTTTCATGCCAAATGATCAGTCTTATGACCACATTCATGTCATAGTTTGTTCAAATGATCTCATATTATGCACACGGGTGCATCTTGGAATGGCAAACAATGTTGCTTAAGGAAATTTTTTTCTTTGCACCAAAATTTAATTTCCATTTCTCGAGTGACCAAAATGTGTTTTTTTGTGAAGTACCTACAAAATATTTGTTGCAAAATTGGATCAAATCAATTTTCTACAATATTAGGCCATATTTAATGTGCAATTGACATAATGGTTGGGTGTTAAAAGCTTTCGATCAACCTCTCGTGAAAAGATATTCATCGATTCGGCTGCAAGCGGGTCAAATTTGAACTACAGCTGCCTAATAGTTTGTTTTTTTCTAAAAATCTTTTATAGGTACATAAGTATCTATTTTATCAGAGATACTCCAATTTTTTTCCAAGATTTAACCCCTAGCTATGAACGGTCATACCCGCAATTTTGACCGCATTTTGAAACGGGCATAAGAAATTAAAAAAATTGAAAAAAATAAAGAGATTCAACACCCAACTTTTTTCACACACATTGTATATTTTTTGTATACATTATTCGTATACATGAGATACATTTTTTATACACATTAAATATTTTTCAAGCGCTTGGAGCATTTTTTTTTAATACATGGTTAACATTTTTCTATACACATTTTTAATATTTTTCAAATTCTTGATTAAGATTTTTAAAATACATCAATAATAGTTTTTGAATACATGGTTAATATTTTTTCAATACACATTTTAATATTTTTAAATAATTGATTTACATTTTTCAAATACATGATTAATATTCTTTGAATGCATGGTCCACATTTTTTTTCTATATAAATGTGATCATTTTAAAATTCTTGATTAACATTTTTCAAATACTTTTTTAAAATATTTATTGAATACTTGATTAACATTTTTTAAATACACGATCAACTTTTTTTACGCACATTGTATATTTTCATATAGAACTATATATGATAAACATTTTCTTTATACAAATGTAAAAAATTTCAAATGCTTGGTTAACAATTTTTTATGTATTTTTTTGTAATATAATTATTTAGAATATTTGGAAGTATAAATGAAAGTTTTTTTGGCAAAGGTATAAATGAAAGTAGAAAAAAGAAAGAAAAAATGTACACAAAAGATATGGCGTCGTCGCACCGAAGCCCAAGGCCCAGTCGTCAGGCAAATGTGATAAAAGAAAATAAAGAGGTGGCCTCGTTCCACCGAGGCCCAAGTCCACTGGGTGCGCACTTTAAATGATGTTTTGGGCGCTGTTGTGTCAGCAAGTGGCTGTTGGCGTAGTGGTTAGGCGTGGCTGGGAAGAACGTGGAGATCACGGGTTCGAACCCTACGGTGCCCCCCTTTTTGCTGCTTATTTGCCAATTTGAGTCAAGTAGGTTTTTTTTTAAACAAATTTGAGTCCAGCAGGTGTGGCGGACCACAGAGTTAAATAAGGAAAAGAGAGAAAGGAGGCCCCGCATGAATTCGGCCCAAGCCCAGGAAACAAATATATCTATAAGAACGGCGAGTGTGGAAAACTATCACTTCGTCCATTGCGGCGTTGGTTCGAATCCTACCCGTAGCAACATTTCTTTTTTTTTCTTCTGCTTTCGTTGATGGCATGTGGGTCCCACTAGTTAGTTTGGTGGAGCCTACATGTCATGTAGGTGGTGGGTCCGGCGTACTTGGACTTCCTGGTCAACAAGTCAATGCGTGGGTCCCATCCGTCAGGGTAGATTCAAACCTGGTACTATCCAGACACGTAAGCGAAAATTGTCACATGGACATGACACATATGCAAAAATTGACACATAGACATGACACATATGCAAAACTGATGAGGTGGCGCCTAGTCATAGCAATGCACCACAATTTACAAGACTACGACCATCTATATTGGTCGTGATCGGCTAGAAATAAGGCAGCGGATCAGTGTTGTCTGCTTTACGACCATTTCTTGTAAGGAAATTATGACCTTTCTAACCAAAATGGTCATTATGGTTTAGGGTTTGGAGCCCCCCCCGAACAGCTTATGACCTATTGGTCTCAAATGGTCGTAGATTTACGACCAATTCTTCCAGGGTCACTGACAGAAGGTCACAAGTTGACATATTTCTTGTAGTGAAAGAATTTGACAGTAAACATGGAGATTTTGCTACAGATCCAAGGAACATAAAACTCGGCATTGCCACAGATGGCTTTAATCTGTTTGGGAACATGAGCACATCTTATAGCATGTTGCCCATTTTTGTGGTGCCGTACAACCTGCCACCATGGGCATGCATGGATCAGTCCAACTTCATGATGTCGTTGCTTATCCCAGGTCTAGAGTCTCCAAGAAAGGATTTTGATGTCTTTATGAAGCCCCTCATAGAAGAACTTCTCCAGCTCTAGACTGGTGTACCTACATACGATGCCTCGACTCCGGTAGAAAAGTTTAATCTACGTGCTACAATCATATGGTCCATCCATGATTTCCCGGCGCTGCACACTCTGTCTGGGAGGATCACAGCGGGTTATCAGGCATGTGTCCATTGTGACAAAGAACCTTGCTCGAAGAGAATAAGGAGCAAAATCTGTAATATTGGGCACCGCCGCTTTCTTCCCTGAAACCATCGCAGGCGAAGAAGCAAAGATTTTAATGGTGAGACTGAAACCCGTGACAAGCCAGCGGAATTCACTAAAGAAGAGTTGGACCAGCAACTTGAAAAGGTGAAAGATGTGAGACCAGGAAAGCTTGCAAAGAAAAGAAAGTGTGAGGAAGGTCAATGTTGGGACCGGAGGTCTTGTTTGTGGGACCTGCCATACTGGGCTGATATGAAATTAAGGCATAATCTCGATGTAATGCACACTGAGAAAAACATATGCGAGAATCTGCTAGGGACGTTTCTGAACATTGAAGGGAAGACAAAGGACAAGGTTAGTTCTAGGCTTGATTTGGAGGACATGGGCATAAGAGAAGATTTGCATCTACATCATGATGAAGATGAAGATTCATTTGAAATGCCATGAGCATGGTATACAATGAGTAAAGAGCAAAAGCTTGCATTCTGTGAATTCATAAGAGCGGTGAGATTTCTAGATGGTTATGCTGCTAACCTAGCAAAGTCTGTTACTTCTGATGGATTCAAGCTTTTAGTACTAAAAACCCATGATTGTCACATCCTCCTCCAAAGGATTTTACCGGCGTGACTCCGAGGAATCATGGACAAGGATATATATGAAGCGGTTGCTGAGATGGGAAATTTCTTCAGAGAACTGTGTTGCAAAACATTCAAGTTAAATATTCTGGAAAGACTTGAAAAAGAAATCCCAATTATTCTTTGCAAGCTCGAGAAGATTTTCCCAATAGCTTTCTTCACCGTGATGGTCCATTTGGCGGTGCACTTACAAAAAGAGGCAATGCTTAGAGGCCCTGTGCAATACAGTTGGATGTACCCAATCGAAAGAAGGCTGCTTACTTGTAAGCGTTATGTGCGAAACACGGCAAGACCTGAAGGTTCGATTGCTAAAGCATATGTCATTGACGAGTACTTAACATTTTGCTCTAGATACTTTGGCGATGTGGAAACAAGATGGAACCAGCCGGGCAGAAATAGAGAGTGGTCTGATTCGCAAAGTGGTGATGTCTTGGTTTTCAACCATGGTGTGAACTTTCTTGGAGCCTCACAATACTTGGAGGCTGGTGATGAGTATGACAAGATGGTTTGGTATGTGCTCAGCAATTGCGCCGAGGTTCTACCATATATCGAGTACGTTATATCTTGTGCACTCGTTATATTTTTTTTGCTTGGGTTGGCACCAGCCTAATGTTTTAATTCACATGTTTTGTTGGCATTGCAGGAAATGCAAGGAAGAGTTAAATCAGGAAGAAAGCTAGATCCATGTTGATAAAAGGGTTGCCAAGGGATTTGCTAAATGGTTTAAGAATCATGTGAGATCTTTAGCCACATGTTTTATGTTTTCTGTGTTATTCACCAATTGTTAAATACCATTATTGCTAAATGGTTTATTTGTGCATATTGGAAAGTTGCATGAGGAGAAGAAGGTCAGTGATGATCTATTTGCTTTGGCATGCTTACTGGATAAGCGAGTGAGAGTGTATTCATCATGCATTACTGACGGTATCCGGTACCACACCGTTGACCGTGAGGAAAAAAGGAAGACATAGAATAGTGGAATCGTCACTAAGGGGTCACATGATGGTGAGAACATTGACTTCTATGGTCAGCTGAGAAGCATCGTAGAGTTGCAGTACAACTCTAGCGGAGGCATCCATCGCTCAGTTGTCTTATTTCACTGTGACTGGTTTGATCTTGGTAGCAAGAAGAAGAGACGAGTCAAATATGATGACCACTTCAAAAGCATCAACACTGCAAGGTGCTGGTATAAGAATGATCCCTTTATTCTAACAGCACAAGCAACAATGGTGTTCTATCTGCCAGACACTCTTTTGCACGGAAAATGGCGAGTTGTGCAAAACTTTGAGCACATACACTTGTGGAGTGTGACTAAAACTGAAATGGAAAAGGGCCCCGATGGTAGTGGACTAACATACCAGGATGATGACTCTACGGAAGTTCCAGTGCAAGCTGATGATGACTCTATGGAAGTTCTGGTGCAAAGCAGAGTGCGAAGGGACCAGGAACGTGTGCTCGTTGATGCTGCAATAGTTGAAGGAATTAAGAAAAGAAGAAAGGTGGTAGCGGATGGACATGAGAGCGAGGATGAGGAAAACAGGACTGATCATACTATGCTGCAATATTGTAGTGACGATGAGGAAAACAGGAGTGGGCATATAGTTCCTTGTTTTGGTATCGACGACGATGAGTAGCGAATGGACATGAAGGTAAATTTTGTCTCCTTGGTGATCCTTCTAACTCTCTATAGTTTTCCTTGCAATTCTTTGTAATTTTCCTTCTTGGTGATCCTGATGTACTACAATTCTCTCCAGGTAGCAAAATGCTTGAAGATCCTGATGGTTGTAGTGATGTGATCCTGATGGCTGTAGTGACAAAATGCTGGTTGTAGTATTTGATGCAAAATGCAAAACATTTTTTCCTTTTGTAAGCATTTGATGTGATCCTGGTGGTTGTAGTATTTTGTAAGCATCAACATTTTGGATGCAAAACACTTGTTGTGATTGTTATGATATCTGGGCAGAAATGACAAAAATTTCTTCACTGAATTAGGTCTGAATTTTGTAAAGTGAACTGACTTTTGGTGGCATTTTCTTAGTTTTGGTCAGAACTGTGGTTTTGGTTGTCATGTGATGAAGATTACAGGAGCAAAATGTTGTCTTGTAATAATTGAAGATTGCAAAATATTTTTCATGAAGTTTTTTTGAATTGAATTGAGACGTTGTTGCTTTAACTGAATTTTGTACTGTATACAAACTAAATTATGTCTGAATATAAAAAAATTGCACGAGTGGGGACTCAAACCCACGGCCGAGCGCATGTTTCACTGTGTCTAGAACCACTAAGCTAGGAAGAGAATGTTGATTGTGGGTCTAGTTGTTTCACTATATACTCGGACCCACGACCGAGCACACACATATGGGCGCGGCCAAAAAATAATGCGCGAGCGGGGGCTCAAACCCATGACCTGGCGCTTATTTCACTGTGTTTTACCACTGGGCTAGGAAGAGGCAGTTGGTTGTGTACAGGAACTTTTCCCTATATCAAACAAAACTAGCTGACAAGTGGGACCTACTCTTTTCCCCACCCTACCCACTCCCCCTCTCCATATCCTTGTCAATTGCCCCTTCTCCTTCATCGAATCTGGTGGTCGTGGTCGTGGGCGATGGCCTCCCCTTCTCCTCCATCGACGGCAACAGCGACGGGCTCCCTTCTCTCATCGCCGCCTCCTCCACTCCGACTCCTTCCTCTCCCGCGGCATCTTCTGCGCTGACTCCTTCCTCTCCCGCGGAGGTATGAATCCACCGCTGACTCCTTCCTCTCCCCTTGGTTTTCTGCTGTTGTTTAGATTAGGGTTGGAGTAGGGTTGGGTTTGGGTTTGATTAGGTTTTGATTAGGGTTGGATTAGGGTTCATGAAATTTGGGTTAGATTAGGATCATTTATCTAATTGACTGACTGACTGTTGCACATGGGCAGATATGTTCTTATTTTTGTAAATATGGTCCATTTATAGTAGATATGGTTCATTTACCAAATATGGTTCTAGCTATGTTTATAGAATTGGTTCTAGATTTGGTTCATTTATCATGTAGCAAAATGTAGCACAAGTGCATAGAGTAGATATGGTCCATTTATAGTAGATATGGTTCTAGCTGTGTTTGCCATTCATTGTGCATAGAGTAGTAGCAAATTGTTTGGCCATTTATATTAGTATTCCAAATTGAGGCCCTGGCAAAGACAGCTAGTAAATATTCTACTGTTTTGAAGGGTGCCAATTGCCATTTCCAACTAACCTACCAAATTAATTAAGTGTTGTTGATGTTGTTGACCACAAGTGCATTGCTTTTTTTTCTCATTTTTGCCTAGAAATAAGCAGGCTCTGTTCCAAGTACTTGGCACATCCTGAATTTCCATCCTAAATGTGAAATGAAAACTTGGCTCTGTTCCAAGTACACCACTTTCATGTCTAAAAAACTTGGCTCTGTTCCAACTATGCCCAGTCCTATTTATGGTGACTTGTTGTATAATTACAATGTTGCTTTTCAGAGAGGAGGGGAGGCTGCCACCGCTAGCTGCGCTCTGCCACGCCAAGAAGTGAGATGGCCGGCTTGGAAGGTTTCGAGTTCTTTGAGATCATAATTGAGAAATCATGCAGCAGGCAGGTATATACAAGACGAGATCTCCCCTTCACCCATCTCTTTATCATCACTCTGCTGTCTAGTGCTTGGTCGGCACAATTAACCACTTCTTGAGCCTCGCTGTAGAGGCTGCCTGACAAGTTTGCGAAGATGCTCGATGGCTGTGAGCCCCAGAAAGTGAAGCTGTGAGAGGCCGACAGCGGGCGTCGCTGGCTGTGGGACGTGCTGGTGGTGTTCGACGTCGACGGCCACATGTACCTAGGGCGCGGTTTGGAGCATTTCGCCCGCGCCCACGACCTGCAGCTCGGGCACTTCCTTGTCTTCCGCTACGATGGCGATGCCGTGCTCACCATGAAGGTGTTCGACAACACCATGTGCTGCAGGCACTACCAGCACGACGACGATGCCAGTAAGCTCTGCCTCTCTTCTTCCTCTCCTTTTGGCTTCGTCTCACACCGATTGCTAAAAAAACTTTGTTGCATTTGGCCAGGCAATGGGAACAGTAGCGGGGATGACGAGGAGCAGAGTGGGGAAGAATAGGAGCATAGTAGGGAAGAAGAGGAGCAGAGCGGGGAAGAAGAGGAGCAGAACGGGGAGGCGCAGCCTATTCTGGCTGACGACGACCTTGCTATGGTGGTGGCTGACGACGACCTTGTGATTGTGGCGCCTGATGATGGCCTCGAGATGGTGGCGCCTGACGATGGCCTCGTGATGGTGGTGGTGCCGATGATCCCACAGCTGGGCGACAGGACCAGGCCAATTGTGGTAGAGGAGTACATCCACGTCGGCATTTGCCACTCTAAGCGCATCAGGATGATGAAGGAGAAGGAGAAGAAGGAGGAGTGAAGATGTTAAGAAATTAAGTGGCAATGTTAAGCATGTTAATCTGAACATGTCAATGTTAAGTATGTCAGGTTTAAGCTTGTTAGTGTAAAGCTCTTAAGTATGACAGTGTCAGCCAAGCTCACTTTGAAATTGATGAGAATTAAAATTTTGTGCATGCTCATGGATGCTCAAGTATGACAGTGTCATCTGAACATGTCAGTTTCTTAATTATGTGTGTCCTTCTCCATCACCTTCCAAGCTCAGTTTGGTAATTGATGGGAACTGAAATTTTGTGCATGCTCATGGATGCTCATGGATGAAAGATAAAATTATGGGGTTTTGTGCATGCTCATGTATGAAACAATATAAGTTTCATTTTGTGATTGTTGAAAACATGGTTTTTCGTTAAGATTTGAACCGGCTGAAATTTGAACTGCGGGTACTCCATAGCTTGCCCGTTATTTTTACTAAAAATCATTTTTAGCTTCACAGGTAGGCAATTCATAAAAGAATCGACAAGAGCTTTCCATGATTCAAGCCCTAGCCACGGACGTCCGCCGCGATGAATTCGGCCGGATTTTGGAAACACCGTAAAAATTTCAAAAAAAATAAAAAAAAATGGAAAACCTCCGTGTCACATCATCAAATGTGGCCTACCAACTAGCAAAAATATTAAACTTGGATACCGATGTTTTCTTGAAAAGGTGTTCTAAAAAACGACCTACCATTGACGAAGATTCATGGCTTTCAAGCCAAAGAGCAATGATATGGCCGCATTCGTTTAATAGTTTGTGATAATATGCCCAAATTTGGCACATGCCTGCATCTTGGGATGGCAAACAATGTTGCCAAAGCGAGGTTTCAACTTGTTTCACAAAAAAAACTATTTTCCATTTTTTGAATGCTAAAAACATGTGTTTTTCATGAAGCAGCTACAAAAAGAATCATTCCAAATGGCGCCATTCCATGTCTATCTCAAAGTAGACCCTATTTTACGGATGGTTGCCAAAAATCATGCATTTGCGACCCTCGTAGCTACTCCTGGCCATTCAGACAACCTTCGGCCGATTTAGATAGAACCAGCTGAAATTTGAACTACGTGTGCTCCATAGCTTGCCCGTTATTTTTGCTAAAAATCATTTTTAGCTTAACAGGTAGGCATTTCATCAAAGAATCGACTACAGCTTTGCATGATTCAACCCCTAGCCACGGACGGCCGCTGCGATGTATTCAGCCGGATTTTGAAAACACCGTAAAAAATTAAAAAAAATCGAAAAAATGGGAAACCTCCACGTCACATCATCAAATGTGGCCTACCAACTAGCAAAAATATTAAACTTGGAATACCGATCTTTTCTTGAAAAGGTGTTCTAAAAAACGACCTACCATGGATGAAGATTCATGGCTTTCAAGCCAAACGAGCAATGATATGGCCACATTCGTTGAATAGTTTGTGATAATATGCCCAAATTTGGCACATGCCTATATCTTGGGATGGCAAACAATGTTGCCAAAACAAGGTTCCAACTTGTTTCACAAAAAAATCATTTTCCATTTTTTAAATGCTAAAAACATGTGTTTTTCGTGAAGCGACTACAAAGAGAGTCATTCCAAATGGCGTCATTCCATGTCTCTCTCAAAGTAGACCCTATTTTACGGACGGTCGCCAAAAATCATGCATTTTCGACCCTCATAGCTACTCCCGGCCATTCAGACAACCTTCGGCCGATTCAGCTGGAACAGGCTGAAATTTGAACTGCGGGTGCTCCATAGCTTGCCCGTTATTTTTGCTAAAAATCATTTTTAGCTTCACAGGTAGGCATTTCATCAAAGAATCAACAACAGCTTTGCATGATTCAACCCCTAGCCACGGACGGCCGCCGCGACGAATTCGACCAGATTTTGAAAACACCATAAAAAATTCAAAAAAATCCAAAAAATGGGAAACCTCCACGTCACATCATCATATGTGGCCTACCAACTAGCAAAAATATTAAACTTTGAATACCGATGTTTTCTTGAGCTATTCGGTATGATTTTAACCATTATTTCTACAAAGTTTACAAAAAAACCCATAAAAATTTCTGCCTCCAAACCCAAAAGAATTTCCCTCCCACGCCAAAATTTTCCTCCATCAAAATTTCCCTCCACTCCCACTACCAGGCGGGACCCACCACTCCCTCTCCCACTAACACGCGGGATCCCCTCCCGCTTCCTCCCCTGCCCCATCCCTCTCCTAAAATTTCCCCATTCCACTCCCTCCCCTGCCCTCCCACGACCGCACCGCCCCTCCACCCCTCCCCTGCTCCGCGCCATCCCGTCGCCCCGCCGCCCCTCCCCCGCTCCACCCCGCCCTGCTGCTCCTCCCCTCTCCCCGACGACAAATCCCCTCGACGGCATCATCGATGACTACATCGCCCGCCTCATAACCCTAGGCTACGACTACATCGATGATAGCAGCTACATCGACGACGATCACAACTTCATCATTGACGACGGTGGCTACATCGCCCGCCACGTAACCCTAGGTACTTCTCCCCTCGCTCCATCTCCCCTCGATCTTCTAGGGTTAGGATATCCCTCCGGTTTGGTGGATCTGATGGGTTCTAGTGATCGATGGGGATGATCTCCCTATGGTTCATGGTGTTAGGGTTCATGGGGTCAGGGTTAGGGTTCATGGGGTTAGGGTTAGGGTTCATGGGGATGATCTCCCTCTGGTTCATGGCTAGAACAGGATGGGGTTAGGGTTCTTGTTGCACGCCATGGGGTTTGCATGGTGATTGATAAATCACTGCTGTACCAGCAGCCCATCCTGATTGTTCAAGCAGAAGACTTCTTTTATGATGTGCCCATGGGGTTTGTAGCAGTGTTTTTCTTTTACGATATGCCCATGGGGTTTGTAGCAGGTTCTTATTTTATGAATTATCTAGCAATGTTTGTCACAGTGTTCTTCTTTTATGATATGCACATGAAGCTTGTGTTCTTCTTTCCAGTGAACAAGAGAATGCTTAGTACTTATTGTGGTGTTGGAATTCCTGGTGTGTTAAGGCAGTATGACTAGTTTTAATGTATATAGATTGGTGCTACATAATTTTGGGTCCTGTAATATACAAGGTTGATTCTAATTGTCGAAATGTCTGAACTTGTGTTATTCTAGTCTGTAACCATTTTTGGTGTGTAGAGGCAGCATAATCAATAGTTGAGTATAGTTGTTTCATCTGCTTTTGTACTTCTGCAAGTGTAGTTGTTTCATGCTTTGCTAGTGGCAACATCTAGTTGTTTTGAAGGTCCTCGTGATATACTCGTCTAGCTTGTTGTGAGACTGTCTAAGCATGTGTACATGACACCAATTCACTTATTTGAGTTATGTACATTACTACCTCCTGCTTGATGCTTCATATCTTTCCAGTGTACATGCATGCTTGTTTAGTGCACTTACATGTTTTCTTAATTAATCTAACTACATCACTATATTGTTGATCCATCAAGTTTGCTTCACATGTATTACTACTAATGCATTGCTACACCTGTATGTGCATGCTGGTCCAAGTGCTTTCCTTTATTGATACAAGTGCATCATTTTACTTTACTCCTGTTGCAGCTATTAGGGTAACCAGATAGAAACGTTCCCACCACCTCAAGATCATCCATGGCAAGGATGACAAGGTCAAACATGAGGCCGACCGTTGGTAGGCAACTTGCTCCTTATGGTTATACTGTCAGTTTTATAAAAGATGTGTCTTAATATGCTAAGTGAAATGTATTGCTGTAATCTGAATAAGCTGGCTTAATTGTGCCTGTGTGCTGTTAGTCTTTCGTACCCGAATAACTAGGATTAAATGATAATAAAATCTCATAAGATATGTTTGGCTATCTGTCCATGCATTCCAACCATTCACCTAATAGTTATGTTTCCTTTATCATGCAAAGAAGAGCCTCTCGCCGAGTACGAGAAGGTTAGGGCTAGAAATATGGTGAGGAACAATCGGATATTCCAGTCCCTTGGCATCGGTGCAATAGCGTCAATGATTAGGAAAGCGAATGATGTACAAGAAGGTAGAACTAATGAGGTTCAAGAAGGTAGTGGAGTTATCAATGATGACCCCGAGTACAATCGGAGGATGAAGTTATTGATGGAGAGAAGTGGATGATGTTGTAGTGCAGAAGACTGTTAAGGTGCAAACTCTGTCTTGCTTGGAGGGTTGGGAGTACTTGTATGCTTTGTGTTTCCTTGTGCTCACATATTTGTCTTGTGATCTAATGCTTTTTTCCATGCTATTTATATGAGGCACTGAAGGAATCTAGGAGGAAGAGGCCTGGTGTTAAGAAGACAGTCAACAAGAAGACAGTCAGCAAGAAGAGGAAGAGCCCAGAAACATCTGCTGCAATGCCACCAGGAAGGGTAATGGCCCCACCTCCAAGACAAACAAAGAGGATCCTGGAACCTGATGAACCTGCCACTGATAGAGTCACAAGGTAGAAAGCAAAGATGGCAGCTGCGACGGACCATCAGGAAAGTCCGCTGCGCATGGACTCTGAGAGCTCGGCGCAAATGGGTGATGAGTTTCTGCCCATGGATGAAGAAACCACTCTCCGCATGGATGAAAGAGGAACTATCTGCCTAGATGAACGAGGAACTATCTGCATAGATGAAGCAGGCACTGTCCACACAGACCTCAGCCTTGTTACACCTTCTGTGGACAAGAATGCTGTCATCAGTGGAGAAGAACAGTAGCTTGTGCTTCAATCAGGCAAGTTCACCTTTGCAATGCTCTCTTTTACTAGTGCATTTTCCAAATGGAAGCGATCATGTATGCTTACCTGTTTGACAGAACCATTCCTGCATTTGTCGATTTCTCTTCTAATTTATGAGTTCAATTTCATTTTCAGATGTAATGACTACCAAGCCTAGAAATAGAAAGGGCAAAGGGCTAGAGAGGATCACCAAGTCGCTTGGTACCAAGGTGCCTATCCAAATTGCTGAAGGAATGAAGCATCCAGAGAAGCCTTTGCAGGCTGTAAAGCTTGCTTCTGAGTGTGGACTCGTTGCAAGAAGCCATCTGCCGGTTCTTCCTCACTTCAAGGAATACAAAAAAAAACACTAATATATTAGAGAACTACATTGCAAAAGTTGTTGTAAGCTACTTGTTTCATAGCTAATGTGCTATCTATTTTCTGTTACACCTACGTATGATCACTAATATTGCTCCTGCCTTGTTTGCTGTCTTGGTAGGCAAATTTTGAGATGAACACGGACTCGGAGACCATTAAGACCGCGTGGAAAGATATTCTGCAGAAAAGTTCAAAGAACAGACGCCATCAGATCAAGAAGAAATATTTTGATACCATAGCAGCAAACTAAGTCATCATCAAGTCTCCGGTGCTAGATATGATGGACGGTGAATGGAAAGCTCTGGTGGAGATGTGGTCTACCCAAGACACAAGGTTTGTATCTACTGTTGTGGCATCTTGTCTATGTGTAGCTGCTAGTTTATGTTCTGCACATGATATGCTAGTGCTAGATCATGCTGACAGTATGCTTTTTTGTAGGAAACCTGTGTGTCAAACAAGATGAATCGAGGAAAAGTCGTGTACCAACAGAGAACTGATTCCAGGCACTACAAAGCACACATTTTTTCCACTGTGAGAACTTTTGTCTAGAGACCTTACCGTTTGATCCTCGTTGAATAACACTTCTGATTCTTGCTGAATAACATTTTGATTTTTGTTGAAAAACATTTCAGAAAGAAGAGCGTAAGGGTGAGGAGCTGTTTGCGATTGACTTGTTCAAGGCCACGCACAACAGCAACAAGCACGGGTTTTCGGAGCCAGTTTAGATTGCTATAGTAAGTCACTCCATGCTTTGTCCAGCCAGTTTAGAGCCTGAGGTTTTACCGTTTGCTGATGCTGCTGTATGTTCCATGCTTTGATGCTGTTTGCTAGAGCCTAAGATAGTTTGGTATCTCAACAAAGATATCAGAATTTGTTGTATAGTTCTCAACAAAGATATCAGAATTTGCTGTAGCTATTTGTTGCATTTTTTATGATATGATGAAAATTGATCTGAATGTCGTTGCCTTTGATGATCGGCTCACTCGGGAAGTCATCTTATATAGAACCACCATTCTAGGCTTAATGAAGCCATCATATTGTTCCAATTGCATGTCTCCAGATCACATAAGTGTGTACACTTGCTATAATGAATCTGTTATTGATAATATCTACGTGCAGATTCAAATAATGCTTTCAGGTTACTAGTCATCATCTTCTTCTGTTTGAGTTTGAGTAAAATATCTACGTATAGATTTTGTGTGCTGGTTTGGTTACTTCAAATAATTCATTTTGTGTGCTGGTTTGGTGGCATTCTTGTTTGGTTTCTCTTGCTTGGTTTGGTTTGCAAAATGTGAAATAGATCTGCCACTAATGTCTATCATTTTCCTCCATATGCTAGCTTGAGATGGAAAAAAGGAAGGACGAGCCGGTACCAGAAGGTGAAGAGCCAAAGTCTGCCGCTGAAATTGTTGACGAAGTGCTCAAGACTGAAGTCAACCAAAGCACATTCCTGAGGAATGTTGGGCTCCAGTCATCTAGGAACAACTCCAGCAAAGCAACTGCTGTTGTAGCTGCTCATGTGCGTGATCTTGAGCAGAAGCTCGAGAGGTCGGAGCTTCAAGTTAAAGTGATGCAAGAAGAATTGGCGGCAGTCAAGATGAAGGCGGAAGAAGCTGAAGCTGCACGCGACAAGGAACTTGAGCTGCTGCGCAAGAAGTCTCAAGAACAGGATGAGAAGTTAGCCCACTTGATGGCTCTCTTTGGAGCAAAAGCATTGTAGAAGCTCTATGCGATGGCTCATTTTGGAAACTGTGAATTTGAACTTGTCGTAGAACCTGTGAACTTGTGATGGCTCATTTTGGAAGCTCTAAGTTGAACCTGTGAACATGTGAAGTTATGCCTTTTCTGAAGCTGTGAACCTGTGAAGTTATGCATTTTCTGAATTATTTGAGTTTTGTTTGGATCACAGAATATTATTTGGATTAATTGGGCTCTAAACTTAGTTGGACCGCGAAAAGGCCGAGGCCCAAACAAGAATTAGAATAAAATGGCTTGGGCCTAAAAAAGAGTTGACTATAAAAAAAACCTAGTCTGTAAAAGGCTGCATCCCAAAAAATAAAAGGCCAAGGGCCAAACAAGAACTAGACTAAAAAGGTTGTGGCCCAAAAAAAGAGTTGACTATAAAAAAATTGGTCTGTAAATGGCTCCATCCCAGAAAATAAAAGGCCAAATTATTGGGCCAGGCCCATGCAGCTAAGCAAAATAAAGAGAAAAAAACATTAAATGGGCTGAATTAGTGGGCTTGGCCCATGTAGACGGCCGAAATGGACCGAGCTGATTCTAAACAACGATCTTTTCATTTGGTCGTAATTCTGCCATGTCAGCTTGACACGGTGGATCTGACGTGGTGTGGGCGGATTGCTAGTGACCAAAATAATTGGCATAGAACCTACGACCTTTTTTTGGTCGTAAATGTCTACGACCATTTCAGAAGAAAGGTCCTTAAGTTTCATTAAAGACGGTCAGCTTTTGACCAACTATTTTTGGTCACAAAAAGGTCACAAATGGAAAACAATGACCATTCAGTGACCAATATTGATGGTCGCAAGTTGACATATTTCTTGTAGTGCATCAACCAATTCTAATGTCACCTAGATACTCCAGTGTCACCACGAGTATTCGTGAATTGATTATACGATATGCATCAAACAACTTCAGATTCATAATAGTCAATCCAACACAAAGAACTTCAAAGAGTGCCCCAAGATTTCTACCGGAGAAACAAAGACGAAAAGGTGCATCAACCCCTATGCATAGATTACCGCAATATCACCTCGGGAATCCGTGAGTTGAGTGCCAAGACATACTTCAAGTGTTCTCAAATCCATAAAATTATTCAATCCGATAATAGTGAAATCTCAAAGGTAAAAATCAATTCATCACAACAAGATAGAGAGGGGAAAACACCATATGATCCAACTATATTAACAAAGCTCGCGATACATCAAGATCGTGCCAAATAAAGAACACGAGAGAGAGAGAGAGATCAAACACATAGCTACTAGTACAAACCCTCAGCCCCGAGGGTGGACTACTCCCTCCTCATCATGGTGGCCGTCGGGATGATGAAGATGGGCTCTGGTGATGATTTCCCCCTCCGATAGGGTGCCGGAATAGGGTCCAGATTGGTTTTTCATGGCTACAGAGGCTTGCGGCGGCGGAACTTCCGATCTAGGGTTATTTCTGAGGGTTTCTATATTTATAGGATTTTTTTGGCGCCGGTCTCACATCCAGATGGGCCACGAGGTGCCCACTACCCACCAGGGTGAGCCAGCCCCCCCTGGCGCGCCCAGGTGGGTAGTGGGGCACTCGTGGCTCTTCTGGCCCTCCCACGAAGCCTCTAGTGCCTCTTTTCCTCCAAAAAATCGTCAAAAAGTTTCGCTGCATTTGGAGAACTTTGATTTCGGCACAAAAAACAACACCACGGTAGTTCTGCTGAAAACAACGTTAGTCCATGTTAGTTTCATTTAAATCATATAAAATTGCACCCAAACCATATAAAATTGTTGTAAACATGACATGAATACTTCATAAATTATAGATACGTTGGAGCCGTATCAGCATCCCCAAGCTTAATTCCTGCTTGTCCTCGAGTAGGTAAATGATAAAAGAAATAATTTATGAAGTGTGAATGCTAGCATAGTGCATAAGTTTGATGAATGATAATTTCAATCACTTTCCCTAGCATTATAACAACAACTCTTTCTCATAAAACTCATCATGATAAAGTAGCAATTGAAAACAGAATTTTTGATGTGGAATGCTACCTATCATATTCATCCTATACGCTTTTCTTTTGTAGCATGGACATTTGGACTTGAATGATTCAAAGCAATAGTCTATAATTTGACATGAAGACATCAATACTCAAGCATACTAACAAGCAACCATGTCTTTCAAAATATTCACACTAAAGAAAGTTATCCCTAGCACATTATGCTCAATCATTGATCCATTCATGAAACACACTCAAATATTAGCTACATCCAATGCACAAGTATGACAATAGTGTTCCCTAGTTGGTGCTTTGTAAGAGAAGATGGAGACTCAATAAAAATAAAAATTGCATAAAAGTAACTAGATAGGCCCTTCGCAGAGGGAAGCAGAGATTTGCAGAGGTGCCAGAGCTCAGGGCTTAAATTAAGAGATAAAATTATTTTGAGAGGCATGCTTTTCCTGTCAACGAAAACGACCGAGAATTCCCAATATCTTCCATGCTAGACAAATTATAGGCGGTTCCCAAATAGAAAGTAAAGTTTATTTTCATTCTACCATTCTTTCACAATCCATTGCTAGCCGTATCCACGGGTGCCTTCCATACCAACACTTTCCAAGGAATTTATTATCATAGTATTTTTCATTTCAGGACTGGGCACCCCTATTACCTGCCACATTCTTGTGCAATGACAAGTGAATAAACACTCATCATGAGAATAAAATACCTAGCATGGAAAATATTGGCCACCCCCTGCCGCTTCATGAGCGGTACGGTCACACAAAACAGAAGTTCATTTTGAAAATTAGAGTTGGTACATGCAAATTTACTTGGAACGGTATGAAAATATCGCATATAGGTAGGTATGGTGGACTCATATGGCACAACTTTGGGTTTTTAGGAGTTGGATGCACAAGCAGCATTCCCGCTTAGTACAAATGAAGGCTAGCAAATAGATTGAGAAACGACCAACCAAAAAATGAAAACGTTCATAAACACGCATTAAACATAACTAACACTGAATAATGCAGCATAAGTAGGATATAACTTCGTTGCATAATTATTGAATTTACGTGCTTGCATAGGGAATCACAAACTTTAACACCAATATTCCTACTGAAGCACAATTACTCACCAACATGACTCACATATTATTATCTCCGTATCGCAAAACTATTGCAAGGAATCAAACTTATCATATCCAATGATCTATATGAAAGTTTTTATTATATCCTTCTTGGATATTCATCATATTAGGACCAATTTCATAGCTTGTGCAAATTTTCATCACTATTATAAACTCTCAAAATAATATAAGTGAAGCATGAGAGTGTTCGACAAACTACTCCAAAAAGATGTGAAGATCAAGTGAGTAGTTAAGTAAATAGGTAGCTATGTGAGGACTCTCTCCCATTTAAATTTTTTAGATATAAGTATTTTATTAAAATAGAAAGCAAAACAACATAAGATGACATTCCAAGAATAGCACACATCATGTGAAGAAGCAAAAACTTAGGCTTAACCGAGGCTAACCAATAATTCTTGATGAAGAAAGGTGGGATGCCTACTGGGGCATCCCTAAGCTTAGATCCTTGAGACTTCTTGAAATATTATCTTGGGATGCCTTGGGCATCTCCAAGCTTTAGCTTTTGTGTCTCCTTAATTCCTTTTATATCCCGGTTTCCCTAAATCTTAAAAACTTCATCCACACAAAACTCAGCAAGAACTCGTGAGATAAGTTAGTATAGTAAGACAAATCATCCACTTGGGTACTGTCAAAGACAAGATTCATAATTGTTTCCATATAATTCCTATTGTACTCTATAATTTCCACAATTTATATTAAGTAATATAAGTCATAGAAACCATAAAACAAGCAAACTATGCATTGCAAACAGAATCTGTCAAAAACAGAACAATATGTAAAGATCTTAATAATTACTATACTTATCTTACTCCAAAAATGCTGAAAATTAGTACAACGTAGGATATTTGTATGTCAATCATCTGTAAAAAGAATCAGAATTTTCCGAACCACCAGTGATTTTTCACAACTCTTTTACTGGGTGCAAAAGTTTCTGTTTTTGCACAGAATCAAGTCAACTATCATCCACACTATCCCAAAGGCTTTACTTGGCACTTTATTGAAACAAAACCTATAAAACATGATTAATACAGTAGATTAATAATTTTAACACACAAAAACATTAGGGGTAAATGTTGGGTTGTCTCCCAACAAGCACTTTTCTTTAATGCATTTTTAGCTAGGCATGATGATTTCAATGATGCTCACATAAAAGATAAGAATTGAAACACAAAGAGAGCATCATGAAGCATATGACTAGCATATTTAAGCCTAACCCACTTCCTATGCATGGGGATTTTGTGAGCAAACAACTTATGGGAACAAGAATCAACTAGCATAGGAAGGCAAAACAAGCATAACTTCAAAACTTTCAACATAAAGAGAGGAAACTTGATATTATTGAGATATGTAAGAGCATATGTTCCTCTCTCATAATAATTTTTAGTAGCATCATGAATGAATTCAACAATATAACTATCACATAAAGCATTCTTTTCATGATCCATAAGCATAGAAATTTTATTACTCTCCACATAAGCAAATTTATCCTCATGAATAGTAGGGGGAGCAAACTCAACAAAATAACTATCATGTGATACTTGATTGGCATAATCATATTGGGCATTAAAATCATGATGACAAGTTTCATGGATATCATTAATCTTTATAGCATACATATCATCACATAATCACCATAGATAGCAACTTTTTTATCATAGCCAATTGAAACCTCTTCCAAAATAGTGGAATCATCATTAAATAAAGTCATGACCTCTCCAAATCCACTTTCATAATTATTACAATAAGATTCAACACCCTCCAAAATAGGGGGATCAATATTACATAAAGTTGACACTCTTCCAAACCCACTTTCATCAATATAATCATCATAAATAGGAGGCATGCTTTCATCATAGTAAATATTCTCATCAAAACTTGGGGGACTAAAAATATTATCTTCATCAAACATAGCATCCTCAAGCTTATGGCTTTGCATATCATTAGCATCATGGATATTCGAAGAATTCATACTAGCAACATTGCAATCATGCTCATCATTCAAAGATTTTATGCCAAACATTTTGTTGAATTGTTCTTCTATCAATTGAGCCCAATTTTCCTTTCTATCATTTTCAAGAAAAACATGATAAAGACGAATAATATGAGGCAACCTCAATTCCATTTTTTAGTTTTCTTTTTATAAACCAAACTAGTGATAAAACATGAAACTAAAAGATTCAATTGCAAGATCTAAAGATATACCTTCAAGCACTCACCTCCCCGGCAACGGCACCAAAAAAGAGCTTGATGTCTACTATGCAACTTTATTCTTGTAGACTCGTGTTGGGCCTCCAAGCGCAGAGTTTTGTAGGACAGTAGCAATTTTCCCTCAAGTGGTTGACCTAAGGTTTATCAATCCGTGGGAGGCCTAGGATGAAGATGGTCTATCTCAAACAACCCTGCAACCAAATAACAAAGAGTCTCTTGTGTCCCCAACACCCCAAATACAATGGTAAATTGTATAGGTGCACTAGTACGACAAAGAGATGGTGATATAAGTGTAGTAATGATAGTAGATATTGATTTTTCTAATCTGAAAATAAAAAACAGCAAGCTAGCAAGTGATAAAACGGAGCACAAATGGTATTACAATGCTTTAAAACAAGGCCTAGGGTTCATACCTTCACTACTGCAATCTCTCAACAATGCTAACATAATTGGATCATATGGCAATCCCTCAACGTGCAACAAAGAATCACTCCAAAGTTCTTATCTAGCGGAGAACATAAGATGAAGTTTTTGTAGGGTACGAAACCATCTCAAAGTTAACATTTCCGATCGATCTATAGAGCTATTCCTATAAGTGTCACAAACAGTCCAAGAGTTCGTACTAAAATAACACCATATGATACACATCAACCAATTCTAATGTCACCTAGATACTCCAGTGTCACCACTAGTATCCATGAATTGATTATATGATATGCATCAAACAACTTCAGATTCATAATACTCAATCCAAAACAAAGAACTTCAAAGAGTGCCCCAAGATTTCTACCGGAGAAACAAAGACGAAAACGTGCATCAACCTCTATGCATAGATTACCCCAATATCACCTTGGGAATCCGCGAGTTGAGTGCCAAGACATACTTCAAGTGTTCTCAAATCCATAAAATTATTCAATCCGATAATAATGGAATCTCAAAGGTAAAGCTCAATTCATCACAACAAGATAGAGAGGGGAAAACACCATATGATCCAACTATATTAACAAAGCTCGCGATACATCAAGATCGTGCCAAATCAAGAACATGAGAGAGAGAGAGAGAGAGATCAAACACATAGCTACTAGTACAAACCCTCAGCCCCGAGGGTGGACTACTCCCTCCTCATCATGGTGACCGCCGGGATGATGAAGATGGCCTCCGGTGATGATTTCCCCCTCCTGCATGGTGCCGGAACAGGGGACCTCGTGGCTCTTCCGGCCCTCCCAAGAAGCTTCTAGTGCCTCTTTTCCTCCAAAAAAATCATCAAAAAGTTTCGCTACATTTGGAGAACTTTGATTTCTGCACAAAAAACAACACCACGGTAGTTCTGCTGAAAACAATGTCAGTCCATGTTAGTTTCATTTAAATCATATAAAATTGCACCCAAACCATATAAAATTGTTGTAAACATGGAATGAATACTTCATAAATTATAGATACGTTGGAGACGTATGAAAATCTTATGTTCCCTTCTTCATATCAACAATAGCACCTATGGTTCGTAGAAAAGGCCTACCAAGTATTATGGGACAAGACGGATTGCAATGAATATCAAGCACAATGAAATCAACAGGCACATAATTTCTATTTCCAAGAATAAGAACATCATTTATTCTACCCAAAGGTTTCTTAATAGTGGAATCCGCTTAGTGTAGACTAAGAAAACATTCATCCAAATCATGAAGGCCTAGCACATCACATAAAGATCTCGGTATAGTGGAAACGCTAGCACCCAAATCACATAAAGCATTGCACTCATAATTTTTAATCTTTATTTTAATAGTAGGTTCCCATTCATCATATAATTTCGTAGGTATTGAAACCTCCAATTCTAGCTTTTCTTCTAAAGCTTTCATCATAGCTTCTACGATATGTTTAGTAAAAGCCTTATTTTGTTCATAAGCATTGGGTGAATTTATCATGGATTGCAATAAGGAAATACACTCAATTAAAGAACAACTATCGTAATTAAAGTCCTTGAAATCCAAAGTAGTGGGCACATCACTATTTAAAGTTTTGACCTCTCCAACCCGGCTTTTTTCATTTTTTTTCATTAAGATCATCACCCTCCGAACAATGGGGACACCTTCTAGCTAAGGTTGACTCGTCTTCAGTCCCCTTTCCATCAAGTTTTATATTTCTAAACAAAGATTCAATGGGTGAGACACCAATCATTTTAATATCTTCATCATGATTATGATGCGGGAGTGACTCCGGCTTAGCGGCCATCGTATTTACTAAGGTAGTCTGTTTATCCGAAATTTTCCCTACCAAATTTCAGTGATAGTGAGTTGAGATTGAAGTTTGGCAACTTCTCTATTGACATCATCAAGTTGTTTACTAATAGCATCCAGTAAGGTAGAGTGTTCTTTATGCCCTTCAGTAAAGAATTTATTGTGCTCAAATTGTGTAAACATGAAGTCCTTAGTGTTTTTCTCAATCTCGGCCAACCTTTTGTGATAAGAACTATCTCAAAAAAATTCATAAGACATGGTGGCAACTTCAAGCAATCAAACATGAAAAAAGGCAAATAGAAAATATTTTTGTATTTTTTGTATAATTGTTTTAGAAGTGGGGGAGATGAAAACGAGAGGCAAAATGGCAAATAAAGTAAATGCAATGAGATTAAAGCTTATGCGATGGTACTTGATAGGTTTTGGTGATGTCTCCCCGACAACGGTGCCAGAATTATGAAGGATCAGAAATAATTGCATATAAAGCATCCAAGATTAACACTATAATAGCATGGAACAATAAAAAATTATAGATACGTTGGAGACGTATCATATAGTAGTAGTGAATTCTTTCCTCATGAACAATAAAAAATTATAGATGCGTTGGAGACGTATCATTCAATTTGTAAGGTGTGCCACAACAATTTTAGTTTCATGACCATGAAAAAGATCAGATTCAACCAAAGTAATTAACTCTGGATCGACAGAGAATTCATAATCCTTATCAATAACAAAGATAAGAGAAGTAGCAAACTTAGGATCATATTTCATTCTCTCTATCATAGATTTTTCTTTTAGCTTACTCAGTAGTTTCTTAACATCATCTCTATCATTAGAAGCAAGAAATTCTCTAGCTATCTCCCCATCCATAACATAACCATTAGCTATCTTAGGCGTTTCAAGTCTAGTAGGAGAGCTAGGCATAACAGGTGAATTATAATTTTCATCAGTTTCAGCATTTTCAAGTTCTTTAGCTTTAGCAAGTTGTTCATCAAGAAATTTACCTAGTGACACAATATCATCAAGCAGAGTACTAGCACCATCACAAGTTTCATTTATAGCAGAAGTAGTATCAATTACTTGCGACATATCAAAATGAATAGCAGGTGGAGGTGTCGCAAGCCTACTCAAAACTGAAGGTGAACCAAGTGTGGAGCTAGATGGCAGTTCCTTACCTCCCCTCGTCTTCGAGGGTACGATCTTAGTCTTAGCATCTTTCAGATTCTTCATAGTGTAAAATCCCAAGTGAATTCAATAAATAGAGCTATACTCCCCAGCAACGGCGCCAGAAAAAGGTCTTGATAACCCACAAGTATAGGGGATTGCGACAGTCCTCGAGGGTAGTATTTCACCCAAATTTATTGATTCGGCACAAGACGAGCCAAAGAATATTTATGAGCCTTAGAAGTTGAGTTGTCAATTCAACAACACCTATGAAATTATATTTCTGTAGCAAAGTGTTTAGTAGCACAGTAGTTTGATAGTTTTGATAGTTGTGGTAACAGTAGCAATAGTAATAGGAATAGGAACATTAGCAGTTTGTGATGATTGTAATAGCAGTAACAATAGTAACTTAGCAAGGACCAATATGAGAAAAGCATAGGAATTGGATCAACGATGGGTAATTGTGTTGGATGATATTCATCATGTAACAGTCACAACCTAGAGCGATACACAATATCTCCAATTCATCATTGTAATGTAGGCATGTATTCCATATATAGTCATACGTGCTTATAATAAGAACTTGCATGACATCTTTTGTCATACCCTCCCGTGGCGGCGGGGTCCATAAGGAAATAAGGGATATTAAGGCCTTCTTTTAATAGGGAACAAGAACAAAGCATTAACACATGGTGAATACATGAACGCCTTGAATTACAGTCATCCCCGGAGAGTATCCCAACTATTATCACTTTGGGGTCTATGAATCAGAACAATAACAAGTGCATATAACTAGCAGATAGGATCAAGAACTCAAATATATTCATGGAAACTTAGAGGGTTCAGATCTGAGATCATGGCACTCGAGCCCTAGTGACAAGCATTAAGCATAGCAAAGTCATAGCAACATCAATCTCAGAACATAGTGGGTACTAGGGATCAAGCCCTAACAAATTGACTCGATTACATGACAAATCTCATGCAACTCCATCACCGTTTAGCAAGCCTACAAAGGAATTACTCACTCTCAATGGTGAGCATCATGGAATTGTTGATGGAGAAGGGTTGATGACGACGACGATGAATTCCACCCTCCGGAGCCCCGAACGGACTCTAGATCAGCCCTCCTGAAGAAGAACAGGAGATGGCGGTGGCTCCATATCGTAAAACATGATGATTCCTTCTCTCTAATTTTTCTCCCTGAGACTGTACTTATGGAGTTGGACTAAGGGCTAACGGAGGGCTGTGGGATCCACAAGCTCTCAGGGCGCACCCTGGGGGCGGGGGGGGAGGGGGCTGAGTTTGTGGCTCCTGGGTGGCCTCCCTCAAGTAGTTATTTTCGCCAATATTTTTTATATATTCTGGAAATATTATCAGCAAATTTTTAGCTCAATCCGTGAACTTTTATTTCTGCACGAAAACAACACCATGGTAGTTTTGCTGAAAACAGCGTCAGTTCGGGTTAGTTTCATTCAAATCATGCAAATTAGAGTCCAAAACAAGAGGAAAAGTGTTTGGAAAAGTAGATACGTTTGAGACGTATCAAGCTCCATGTATTGCAACACATATTTTGACATAATCTTGAATACTTAGGGATACTGATTTCGTATAAACAACACTCAAAGCAAGGACCACCGAGTCTATTGTACCAAACACCAAGGGGTTGAGCTACTCCATGTCCTTTTCTTTTAGAACAGTCCTAAAAAGTTTCAAACTTTTTGTTCAACCATCATCACTTTTTGTTGTAAAAGTAGAGAATGTGGAAATGTCTTTCAGAGGATCACAAGATTGTTCCCAATCTAAGTAAAAACTTGAAGAAGGTGCATAAAAATATTAACTTGGCAATATGGGTCCTAACTTGAGCAAGCAATTCCCTTATACAAATATAGAGAATCATACTTAAGCAGGCATATAAAACAGTGGGACACATGATTGCACAGTATTCATCAGTTGAAGATCATTGCACAAGACTCTAGACATGCAAAAATAACTTCCACAAGCTTAGAACTTTGCAAGAGCTAGTCTCAAGAAAATTATGAAACAAAAAGAGAAAGTGTAGTTTATTAAAGGAGATTATGGAAAGTGTTTATCTCCCCAAGCTTAGATATAAGAAAGGTTAATAAAACTTTTTACTGTTGAGGTGCAAGTAACCTGTCCTTTAAAATGGACATGGACCTATGCTTCATCAAACGTTTTTTATATTGTACGATAGAACCGGGCACTTGTAGTTGAAGATTTTGTCGAATCGAAGCGACCGAGTGGCTTGTGGAGGTTTCCATACGGTTGGCACCATACTGTACGTGTCATCACACTAGGTCCAAACCTCTGCTAAAATAAGCACACAAGATAAAAAAGAACACATGCTTCAGTATATGAACATAGTTCGTATACCAACCGGGCAAAATAAATAAAAGAAAACATGAAGAACTACAAACTTTATTTGTTGGGAGGCTTCAATGGTGAATAATTAACATTAAAGTGCAAATGGATGGTTAAAATATAACCCACTGACCTCGGCTAAAAGAAATAAATAAATTGGGCATTTTCTTGCCTTGATACGAGCACACGTACGACCGCTCTTGGTCGTATGGTGCGCCGTCTTTTACTCTATTATGGCACACATCGTCAGCACCCAACCATACGAGCGCGTGTACGAGCGCTCGCGCTCACACAAAACACCGTCTTGCACTCTGGATCTCCGTCGCTTTCTGCCCAAGCTTCATACAAGCACTCATATGAGCATAGGCGCTCGTATGGGACGATGTCTTTGGCTCTGCAATCTGCTTGTCTTTGTTGAGGAGACATACGATCGCATATACGAGCACTTGCGCTTGTATGACACGCCGTTGTTGGCTCTGCCGCATCTGGATGTGTTTGGTTGGCACCTCTTGCGCTCGATACAATGGTGCATACGACTGTGGCTGGTCTTATAAAATGTCGTCTTTTGTTTTGTTTCATCTGGAACTTTGTTTTCTTCCAAAATTCCTGCGTGATTTGTTCCAACACTTGTACTAGGCAAATAGTAAGAAGATCCAAGAGGGCAATTGTACCACATATAAAATTTGAGCAGATGAAAAATTTCACCTAATGAAGACTAACCAAACCAACTTTAATAGCAATTCATGCAAAGTGCCAATGATAACTAAACTATAAAGACTTAAACTAATAAAGACTCCTACTTACTTTTGGGCTAACTCCAGATAGCGCTTTCTTTAGAGCCATATAGCTAGGCTTTGATGCTCCATAAATCCACCGGATCCCAAGGGATATCCATCCGCTGTGTAGTTGGACTTGCCTCTGACCACTGTTTGGAGCATCTCATAACAAAGTGTGGTCGGAGTCGTACCCTCTTGCGATGCATCGGCATCATGTATGTGAAGAGGTCCTCGCTATCAAGCGAGAACTGATGCACCGGACTAGGTAGACATGTCTCCATGTACTTCTGCAGTGCAAGGGTTAGAGACTTATGAATAAATTTTAATATGTCACCTTGGCTACCATTGTAGGGCAACACTTCATAAAATTCTTCCTTTGAAGTGGATAATTTGACACTCCTTAATTCTTTCTTCTGCATAAGAAAATCGTTCAATGAAGCATAGTTGGACATTAGTGTAGATAAATCAAGAGTATTTCCTTCATCTAGTTTATCACTATAGCTAATACTAGTCTCTTCAAATAAGATGCTTAGTGACTCCTGATCATTTTCCCCCACACTTGCAGGATGACATTCCTACGCATCAAGTTCATTCAAACTAGAATTATCATACTCTGATTCTGTCATCTCAAAGAGTTTTAATAAATGGGGGGTACAAAACAATTATTTTATCATGATCCCCTTTTCTTTGTGTTCTTCTTATTCCTCTTCTTCTTCTTCTTCTTCTTCTTCTTCTTCTAGTAACACATCATAATTGCAAAGATACTCTCCACAATAATTTACTATGATGGTCACCACACGATATATCTCAGTAAGTATGGCACTCTCTTCATTGGCTTGAACCTGATTAATTTCATTAAGTAACATCCAAGCACTTGTGCATAAAACATACTATAATGTTTCCTTAGTGTCATCACTCTCACAACCATTGTTGTAAGATGCAATGATCTGGTCATGACCATTTGCACACTAGAATTCAAGGTGGATCTTACCATTACAACTTCTGCAAGAAACTGGATATGAGGAACATAACATAAATGCACATTTATCCAACAAGTTTATTAATTTCCTCATATCCATGGTAGCCATACATTTGTCAGTGCGCACTTCAAATAATTGCAAGAAATAACTATCAAAATTAATAGTTGTGAGAAGGCGGTCAAACTGTTCGTCCTCCTCTTCTTCCTTGATAGATTATTCTTGTGAGCTAACTTGTTCGTGTGTATCATCTTGTGCCTTTTTATTACTGGAAATATATTCTTGACAGTAATAAGTTACGCCATCCACAAAACCATACATCCAATAAAAAATTTCATCCTTCCTTGGAGCTTGAACAACTTCGATCTCTGCAGATAATTTCCATGCACTTGTGGCTAACACATACCGTATAATTTCTTTGGTGGCATTCATCTTACTACTATTGTAGTGTGTGATACGTCCATTTTGCATCATGTTTTCCTACTGTTATTTATTGTGTTTTGGATTGTTATTTCACTTTATGATGCAATTCTTATGCCTTTTATCTCTTATTTCACAAGTTTCACATGAAGAGGGAGATTGCCGGCAGTTGGAATTCTGGACCGAAAAGGGCCACATGAGAGATAGCTATTCTGCACAACTCCAAATGACCGGAAAATTTACGGATAATTATTTTGGAATATATAAAAAATATTGGTGGAAGAAACACCAGGAGGGGACCCACCAGGAAGTGACAAGCCTGGGGGTGCGCCCTACCCCCCTGGGCACCCCCCCGAGCTTGTGGCCCCCCTGGCAGGCCTCCAGTGTCCACCTTCTGCTATATGAAGCCATTTTCCCTAGAAAAAAAAATAAGAAGAAGACTTTCGAGATGAAGCACCGCCGTCTCGAGGCGGAACCTGTGCAGGAGCACTTTTGCTCTTCGGCGGAGCGATTCCGCCAGGGAAACTTCCCTCCAGGAGGGGGAAATCAAAGCCATCGACATCACCAACGGCCCTCTCATTGTGGGAGGACCAATCTTCATCAACGTCTTCACCAACACCATCTCATCTCAAACCCTAGTTCATCTCTTGTATTCAATCTTTGTCCCAAAACCTCAGATTGCTACCTGTGGGTTGCTAGTAGTGTTGATTACACCTTGCAGTTGATGCTAGTTGGTTTATTTGGTGGAAGATTAAATGTTCAGATCCTCAAGCATATTCAATACCCCTTTGATCTTGAATATGAATATGATATGTGAGTAGTTACTTTTGTTCTTGAGGACATGGGAGAAGTCTTGTTATAAGTAATCATGTGATGTTGGTATTCATTCGATATTTTGATGATATGTATGTTGTTGCTTCCTTTAGTGGTGTCATGTGAACGTCGACTACATGACACTTCACCATACTTGGGCCTAAGGGAAGGCATTGTGGAGTAATAAGTAGATGATGGGTTTCTAGAGTGACTGGTGCTTAAACCCTAGTTTATGCGTTATTCCGTAAGGGGTTGATTTGGATCCATATATTTCATGCCATGGTTAGATTTGTCTTAATTCTTATTTCGTAGTTGCGGATGCTTGTGATAGGGGGTAATCATAAGTGGGTGGCTTGTTCAAGTAAGAACATCATGCAAGCACCGGTCCACCCACATATCAAATTATCAAAGTAGCGAACACGAATCAACTAGACATGATGAACGTGACTGGACAACAATTCCCATGTGTCCTTGAGAATGCTTTTCTTATTACAAGAGAATTTTCCGGCTTGTCCTTTGCTATAAAAAGGATTGGGCCACCTTGCTGCTCCTTGTTACCATTGTTACTTGTTACTTGCTATGAATTATCCTACTACAAAACTATCTGTTATTGTTACTTGCAGTGCTTGCAGAAAATATCTTGCTAAAAACCACTCATCATTTCCTTCTGCTCCTCGTTGGGTTCGACACTCTTACTTATTGAAAGGACTGCGATTTATCCCCTATACTTGTGGGTCATCAGTGTGCTACCACCTCGTCATAAGTATTTGTGCACTTGAAGTCAAGGTGTTCCAAAGACCCGCAATTTCTACAAGAAACTTGATACATAGAACATAACATAGATGCACATGTATTTAACATTCCTAGAAGTTCTAATGTATCTATAGAAATAATACACTTCTTGAGAGTTACATCATCAAACAACTTCTCAAGTATGCGCAAGAGGTTATTCTTGGAAGTGAGAGGTGGGCATGGGTGAATTTCTTCCTCCTCTTGTTCTTCCTCTGTGCTTTCTTTTTCTTCTAAGCACACCGATGACCCACAAGTATAGGGGATCAATCATAGTCCTTTCCATAAGTAAGAGTGTCGAACCCAACGAGGAGCAGAAGGAAATGACAAGCGGTTTTCAGCAAGGTAACTTCTGCAAGCACTGAAATTATCGGTAACAGATAGTTTGATAGCAAGATAATTTGTAACAAGTAGCAATAGTAACAATAGGTGCAGCAAGGTAGCCCAATCCTTTTTGTAGAAAAGGACAGGCTGGAACAGTCTCTTATAATAAGCAAAGCGTTCTTGAGGGCGCACGGGAATTTCATCTAGTCACTTTCATCATGTTGGTTTGATTCGCGTTCGCTACTTTGAAAATTTGATATGTGGGTGGACATGTGCTTGGGTGCTGTTCTTACTTGAACAAGCCTCCCACTTATGATTAACCCCCTCGCAAGCATCCGCAACTACGAAAGAAGAATTAAGATAACAATCTAACCATAGCATTAAATGTATGGATCCAAATCAGTCCTTTACGGAATAGTGCATAAACTAGGGTTTAAGCTTCTGTCACTCTAGAAACCCATCATCTAATAACTGCTCCACAATGCATTCCCTTAGGCCCAAAGATGGTGAAGTGTCATGTAGTCGACGTTCACATAACACCACTAAGGGAATCACAACATACATATCATCAAAATATTGAACGAATATCAAATTCACATGATTACTTGCAACGTGACTTCTCCCGTGGCCTCAAGAACAAGGGAAACTACTCAAATAATATTCATGCCCAAGATTAGAGGGATATTAAATAGCATAATGGATCTGAACATATAATCTTCCACCAAATAAACCATCTAGCATCAACTACAAGATGTAATCAACACTACTAGTCACCCAGAGGTATCAATATGAGGTTCCGGTACAAAGATTGAACACAAGAGATGAACTAGGGTTTTGACATGAGATGGTGTTGTTGAAGATGTTGATGAATATTGGCGTCCCAAAGATGATAGGTTTGTTGGTGATGACGATGGCTTCAATTTCCCCCTCTGGGAGGGAAGTTCCCCCGGTGGAATCGCTCAGCCGAAGGGCAAAAGTGCTCCTCCCGAGTTCCGCCTCGAGACGGCGGCGCTCCGTCCCGAAAGTCCTCTCCTTATTTTTTCTAGGTCAAAAGACTTTATATACCGGAGATGGGCCGAGGGGCCCACTACCCACTAGGGCGCGCTAGGGGGGTCTGGCGCGCCCTGGTGCCTTGTGGCCACCTGGCTACCCCCCCTATGGTAGTTCTTCTCTCCAATATTTATTATATATTCCAAAATAATTCTCCATAAAATTTCAGCTCATTTGGAGATGTGCAGAATAGGTATCTCTGACCTAGCTTTTTTAGGTCCAGAATTCCAGCTGCCGGTATTCTCCCTCTTTGTGTAAACCATGCATATTATGAGAGAAAAGGCATTAGAATTACTCCATAAAGTGTTATAAATCATAAAAACACTATATATAACAGTAGGAAAACATGATGCAAAATTGACATATCAACTCCCCCATGCTTAAACCTCGCTTGTCCTGAAGCGAAAACCGATATCGAAAATCATGTCCACATGTTTAGAGAGAGAGGTGTCGATAAAAACAAAATGCGGACATAGTAGCATCATGCTTATTATTATATCAACAACAAACTTTATCATTGAACTTTATCTTATAGCTTCTCATGAACTAGTAACAATTCATCACAACATCAAAGTAGAAAGCATAAACTTTATTAAAAGCTAACAAACTATGTTCTCAGTCAACTTTGCAACTACAATTCATCATATTTTTAGGAAGGGTCTCGTATTGGAGCCTCTTGGCAAGTCCACATACTCAACCATCATTTAGTCTTCTATGATTGCTAACACTCACAGCATACATATGAGCAAAAAGTTTCAACCGGACACATAGAAAGATAGGGGCTTATAGTTTCTCCTCCCAACTTATTCACCTCAAGGGTGAGGTCAACAATAATAACTCATGCTCAACCATATTCAACTGGCTATATGTGCCTAGATCTTTCCCCACCACATGATGCTTGCCAAAGAGAAAAATAAAAAGGAATAGAGGAAAATACTTTGACTCTTGCATATAAGTAAAAGATAGGCCCTTCACAGAGGGAAGCAGATGTTGTCATGCGCCTTTTGGTTTTGTATGTACAATCTCTTAATGCAAAAGAACATCACGTTATATTGCCTCTTATGATAGCAACCTTTATTATGCAGTCCGTCACTTTTATTACTTTGCCATCAAAAGTTCGTACAACGCTTATTTTTCCTTACACTAAAGGATCAAACACATTTAGGAGCAATTTTTATTGCCTTTTTGCACCGATGTCAACTTACTTGAAGGATCTTACTCAATCCATAGGTAGGTATAGTGGACTCTCAAAACATGAATTTGGGTTTAAGGGTTTTGGATGCACAAGTAGTATCTCTACTTAGTGCAGATTTTTGGCTAGAAAGATATTGAGCAAGCACCCTATGTTGGAGGATCTACGACAATATAACTTCTATGTGAATATGAACAAACAAAAATCATTACGTTGTCTTCCTTGTCCAACGTCAACAATTTGGCATAAGATATTTAATGGGGGCTCACAATCATAAAAGATGTACAAGATAGTATATTTGCATATGAATCTTCTCTTCCCTTATTAATTCTTTCATGAATTGCATCATTGACCAATGCTATGTTTGTCAACTTCCAATAAATTTTACCACTTATACTTTTCCTTATGTGATGTCATTACTTACCGTAAGATTAGCATATGATCTTTTTCATTATTTTCCTTTATTTTGATTGAAACATAAAAGTAAATAAGCAAAAACTCAAACTAAACTTTATTATATAACTCTCACTCGATTACATAGATAGATAGATCATGAAACTAGCACTCGAAAATAGATCATATTAAACTTTTATTCAACTAAACCACAAAATAGCTAAGGATCGAACTAAGATAAGTAAAGGCAATAAAAGTGATGGTGATACGATACCGGGGCATCTCCCCCAAGGTTGGCACAAGCCAAGGGGAGTGCCCATACCCGTGTACTCAAGTCTCCTTCTTTGGTGATGATGATGATGGTGGTGGTGAGGTAGTAGCTTTCTCCAGCTTGCGTCTGAGGCTTAGGTTTATTTCCTCTGTTAGGAAGGCTTGACTTCTTGAACTCCACGTGCATATCTCCAGGTTGAGGTAGTGGATCTTCATCTTCATCAGAGCTACCATCCCTTGTTTTCTCCATGTCGACGTCTTCCTCCTCATCCGTGGTCCAACCGTAATGATCCACCTCCCCATAGACCTTAGGGTTTGCAATATAATCAGGGACATAGCTCTCTCCCTCTGAATCTTGAGACGACATATTTTTAGATCTGCCAGAAAAACAGCACGAAACAAGAACAGATGATTTCTTCGTAATACGATGGTCAAATCGTCCGGGGGTATATATAAAGATTTTTTATCTTGGGAAACAAGTATACGGAAGGAAAACGGAGTCGGGAAGGTGCCCGAGGGGCCCGCTACCCACCAGGGTGCACCAGGTGGGGCAGGCGCGCCATGGTGCCTTGTGGGCACCTGGTTTGCCTTCCTGGTTGTTTCTTATTTTTCTATTTTTTCTAATATTCCAAAACTGACAGAAAATATTTTTGCGGATTTTTTGGAGACCGTTTACTTACCGTATCATGTACCTCTTCCTTTTCAGGTTTCTGGAGTGTTCTGGAAGGTTTCTTTTATGTGTTCCTCTGGTTTCATGGTTTGGATAATGTTAGTTTCAACATTAATGGGCATACCTGAAATATAGTGTTTAATTCTTTGTCCATTGACCACTTTCGGATTGGCACCTTCGGCATTATTAACCTTGATAGCTCCAGAGCGATAAACTTCTTCGACGACATATGGTCCTCCCATTTGGAAAGATGTTTTTCTGCAAAAAATCTAAAACGAGAATTGTACAATAGAACATGTTCACCAACTTTGAATTCCCGCTTTTGGATTCTTTTGTCATGCCATCTTTTAACCTTTTTTTAAATAGTTTGGCATTTTCATAAGCTTGGGTTCTCCATTCATCTAGTGAGCTAATATCAAATAACCTCTTTTCACTGGCAAGTTTGAAATCATAATTGAGTTCTTTGATTGCCCAATATGCTTTATGTTCTAACTCAAGAGGCTAATGACAAGCTTTTCAATAAACCATCTTATATGGAGACTGATGCGGCTTGAAACTGCGTCAGTATTTCCCCAAAGAGGAAGGGATGATGCAGTACAGCTATGGTAGGTATTTCCCTCAGTTATGAAACCAAAGTATCAATCCAGTAGGAGAACTAAGCAACACTATGTAAACGGTACCTGCACACAAAGAACAAATCCTCGCAACCCAACGCGTAAGAGGGGTTGTCAATCCCTCCTCGGTAAAAATATAGATTGTTTTGTATGTGTTTGGATAAATAGATCTGAATAAAACATGAAATAAAAGATGCAAATAAAAAGTGCAGCAAAGTATTTTTGGGTTTTTGGAATAATAGATCTGAAAACAAATGCGGCAAAAAAAAGATTGGAAAGCAATATGATAAAAGATAGACCCGGGGGCCGTATATTTCACTAGTGGCTTCTCTCGAGAAAATAGCACATGGTGGGTAAACAAATTACTGTTGGGCAATTGATAGAAGATCTAATAATTATGACGATATCCAAGGCAATGATCAATATATAGGCATCACGTCCAAGATTAGTAGACCGACTCCTGCCTGCATCTACTACTATTACTCCACACATTGACCGATATCCAGCATGCATCTAGTGTATTAAGTTCATGGAGAAACGGAGTAATGAAATAAGAACGATGACATGATGTAGACAAGATCTATTCATGTTGGAATAGACCCCATCTTGTTATCCTTAATAGCAACGATACATGCGTGCCTTGCTGCCCCTTCTGTCACTGGGAGAGGACACCGCAAGATCGAACCCATCACAAAGCACCTCTTCCCATGGCAAGAAAAATCGATCTAGTTGGCCTAACTAAACCAAAGATTCGAAGAAGAAATACGAGGCTATAAATAATCATGCATATAAGAGATCAAAGAAAACTCAAATAATATTTATGGATATAGATCTGGTCATAAACTCAAAGTTCATCGGATCCCAACAAACACACCGCAAAAAGGTTTAGATCAAATAGATCTCTAAGAGACCATTGTATTGAGAAGCAAAAAGAGAGAGGAAGCCATCTAGCTACTGCCTACAGGCCCGTAGGTCTATGGTGGACTACTCACGCATCATCGGAGAGGCACCAATGAGGATGATGAACCCCTCCGTGATGGTGTAAGATTGGATCTCGTGGTTCTGGAACTTGCGGTGGCTGGAATTGTGTTTCGTCGACTCCCCTAGGGTTTCTGGAGTATTTGGGAATTTATAGGGCGAAGAGGTGATGCAGGAGACCCCCGTAGGCCCCAAGATACATCAGGGCGCCAGGGGCCTCTGGTGCGCCGTGGTGTATCTTGGGCCCCATGGGCCTCCTCCCAGGTGCTTTCTTGGTCCCCAAGGTGTCTTCTGGTCCAAAAAAAATCTCCAAAAAGTTTCACTGCATTTGGACTCCGTTTGGTACTGATATTCTGTGAAGTAAAAAACAAGCAAAAAACATCAACTGGCACTAAACAAAGATTGTAAAACAGAATTTTAGGTTAGTATATAAAGTTGCTATAAAATGATTGTAAAACATCCAAGATTGATAATATAACATCATGGAACAAGCAAAAATTATAGATACGTTGGAGACGTATCAGCATCCCCAAGCTTAATTCCTACTCGTCCTCGAGTAGGTAAATGATAAAAACGGAATTTTTGATGTGGAATGCTGCCAAACATGTTCATTACATATTCTTTTCTTTTGTAGCATGGACATTTGGACTTTTAGATGGTTCAAAGCAATAGTCTATATTTGACATGACAACTTCAATACTCAAGCATATCAATAAGCAACCATGTCTTTCAAAAAATCAACACTAAAGAAAGTTATCCCTAGCCCATCATGCTCAATCATTGATCCATTCATGAACACACTCGAATAGTAGCTACATCCAATGCACAAGTATGATCATAGTGCTCCCTAGTTGGTGCTTTATAAGAGAAGATGGAGACTCAAATAAAAATAAAAACCTCATAAAGTAAATAGATAGCCCCTTCACAGAGGGAAGTAGGGATTTGTAGAGGTGCGAGAGCTCAAAGCTTAAATTGAGAGATAAAAATATTTTGAGAGGCATGCTTTTCCCGTCAACAAAAATGACCAAGAAATTCCCAACACTTTCCATGCTAGATATATCACAGGCGTTTCCCAAACATAAAATAAAGTTTATTCCCTTTTCCACCATACTTTCACACTCCACGGCTAGCCGTATCCACGGGTACTGTCCATACCAATACTTTCCAAGGAATTTATTATTTGACAACATAAAGTAAATTTCTTTTTCATTTCGGGACTGGGCATCCCTATTACCGCCACACTCTCATGCAATGACAAGTGAATAAACACTCATCTTGATAATAACACATTTAGCATGGAAAATATTGTCCACCCCTTGCCGCTTCATGAGCGGTATGGGCACACAAAAAGGAAATTCATTTTGAAAATTAGAGTTGGCACATACAAATTTGCTTAGAACGGCACAGAAATACGGCATGTAGGTAGCTATGGTGGACTCATATGGAAAAAGTAGGTTTAAATAGTTTGGATGCACAAGTAGTATTTCTACTTAGTACAAGTGGAGGTTAGCAAAAAGATTGAGAAGCAACCAACCAAGAAACAAAAATTTACATAAGCGAGCATTGAGCATAACTAACACCGAATAATGCACCACAAGTAGGATGTAATTTCCTTGCATAACTATTGACTTTCGTGCTTGCATAGGGAATCACAAACCTTAACACCAACATTCTTACTAAAGCATAATTACTCACCAACATGACTCATATATTACTATCATCATATCTCAAAACTATTACAAAGAATCAAGTTTATTTTGTTGAATGATCTTCATGAAAGTTTTTATTATATCCCTCTTGAATATCTATCACTTTGGGAATAGTTTCATATATTGCAATTGCTTTTGACAAGCTAAAATAAATTTAAGTGAAGAACATGAGCATAAAATTTCATCTCTTAAAATAATAAAAGTGAAGCATGAGAGAATTTCTTCAAAAATTTAATAACTCTAAAATTACTCTAAGTGAAGCATGAGAGTATTTCTTCAAAAATACTAAAGCACACCATGCTCAAAAATATATAAGTGAAGCACTAGAGCAATTCCATAGCTCAAAAAATTTAAGTGAAGCATATAGAGCAATTCTAACAAATCATAGCATAATTTTGGCTCTCTCAAATAGGTGTGTCTAGCAAGGATACTTGTGACAAACTAAAAAGCAAAACAAGTAAAGACTCATATAATACAAGACGCTCCAAGCAAAACTCATGATATGTGACGAATAAAAATATAGCTCCATGTAAAATACCGATGGTCGTTAGAAGAAAGAGGGGATGCCTTCCGGGGCATCCCTAAGCTTAGTTGCTTGGTTCTGTCAAAATCGGGGCTCCACAGACCCAAACTAGGTTCGAACTCTGGGGCATGTACGAAGGACCTCGCTTCACGTCGACACGTGATGTCGCTTGAACTACGTCGGTATTTCCCCAAAGAGGAAGGGATGATGCAGCACAGCTACGGTAGGTATTTCCCTCAGTTATGAAACCAAGGTATCAATCCAGTAGGAGAACCAAGCAACACTATGTAAACGGTACCTTCACACAAATAACAAATACTTGCAACCCGATGATTAGGAGGGGTTGTCAATCCCTCTACGGGTAAAAAGATAGATAAAGTTGTGATAGATTGGATAAATATATCTCGATAAAACATGAAATAAAATAAATAGCAAAAAAGTGCAGCAAGCTATTTTTGGGTTTTTGGAATAATAGATCTGAAAATAAAAGCAAATAAAAATAGATCTCAAAGCAAATATGATAAAGAATAGACCCGGGGGCCGTAGGTTTCACTAGTGGCTTCTCTCAAGAAAATAGCATACGGTGGGTAAACAAATTACTGTTGGGCAATTGATAGAACATCAAATAATTATGACGATATCCAGGCAATGATCATTATATAGGCATCACGTCCGAGATTAGTAGACTAACTCCTGCCTGCATCTACTACTATTATTCCACACATCGACCGCTATCCAGCATGCATCTAGTGTATTAAGTTCATGGAAAAATAAAGTAATGCAATAAGAACGATGACATGATGTAGACGAGATCTATTCATGTAGTAATAGCCCCCATCTTGTTATCCTTAATAGCAACGATACATGCGTGTCTTGCTGCCCCTTCTGTCACTAGGAAAGAACACCGCAGGATCGAACCCATCACAAAGCACCTCTTCCCATGGCAAGAAAAATCGATCTAGTCGGCCTAACTAAACCAAATATTCGAAGAAGAAATACGAGGCTATAAGTAATCATGCATAAAAGAGATCAAAGAACTCAAATAACTTTCATGGATATAGATCTGATCATAAACTCAATGTTCATCGGATCCCAACAAACACACCGCAAAAAGAGTTACATCAAATAGATCTCCAAGAGACCATTGTATTGAGAATCAAAAAGAGAGAAGAAGCCATCTAGCTACTGCCTACGGACCCGTAGGTCTACAATGAACTACTCACGCACCACCGGAGAGGCACCAATGAGGATGATGAACCCCTCCGTGATGGTGTCTAGATTGGATCTCGTGGTTCTGGAACTTGCGGCGGCTGGAATTGTGTTTCGTCGGCTCCCCTAGTTTTTCTAGAATATTTGGGAATTTATAGGGCGAAGAGGCGGTGCGGGAGGCCACCGAGGTGGGCACAACCCACCAGGGCGTGCCTGGGCCCCTAGGCGCGCCCAGGTGGGTTGTGCCCCCCTCGGGGCACCCCTCTAGTACTTCTTTGGCCCAACTTGTGTCTTCTGGTCCAGAAAAATTCTCCAAAAAGTTTCGCTGCGTTTGGACTCTGTTTGGTATTGATTTTCTGCGAAGTAAAAAACAAGCAAAAAATAGCAACCGGCATTGGGCACTATGTCAATAGGTTGGTCCCAAAAAATGATATAAAGTTGCTATAAAATGATTGTAAAACATCCAAGAATGATAATAAAACAGCATGGAACAAGCAAAAATTATAGATACGTTGGAGACGTATCAACATGCTGCTCGCCGCCCTCACGGCCTGATCTCATCGAGTACGCACGAGCAGGATGAAGATGTGGACACAGTGGTTTACCCAGGTTTGGGCCACCTTGCGGTGTAAAACCCTACTCCTGCTTTGTGGTGGATTGGCCTCGCGAGGAGGTTGAGGATGAACTAGTACAGTGGATGAGAATGAATTGATCCCTCTCTACGGTGGAGGCTAGCCTATATTCATACTAGGCCCAGTTCTCTTCCCTCATAACTTAGGCGGGAAGGAATACCACAGTGGCCAATTTTGAAGGGGGACAGGAGTACACCCTATCCTGATTAAAGGTGGTCTTCGCCTGCAATGCTTCAGGCCGTGATGCAGCTGTGGGCTCGGTGATGACCTCCGTCCTGCCGAGCCCATGGTCTTGGTCTTGTTGCACCGGAATGGAAACCTTTGGGGGATTCCTCGGGAATCCACGCTTGTCCTTGCCTCCTTAGCACCGAAGTGGAAACTGTCCTGGACTGCGCCCGCTGGCGCCCGCATGGCCTTGGTCATCATGGCTCACATCATCGCGAGCCTTGCGAGGCGGGGTACCTGCATAGAGATCTCCGCTCCTCGGGAGGCAGGCTCGGGGAGCTACTCCTCAGGAGGTCTTGACGTCGTTCGCCTCGCGAGGCTGGGGATCCTCACGAGGGTCTTGCTTGTGGAGTCCTATAGTTGGGCCGTACTGGGGCGTCGGCGGAGCCACGTGCTGGGCCGCAGGCAGGCAGGTCTGGGTACCCCCGATCCCAGAACACCGACAGTAGCCCCCGGGCCCAAGGCACGCTCGGCCTGGCTTCGAAGCGAAGGCAAGGAGTGAAGGGCGAAGCGATGCGGGCCCCAATCGCTTGCGGGCCAGGCTTGACGCGTGGTGCACGACGGGACGCAGACGCCTCCACTTCCCCATGTTGCCTGGGCAACTGCCCAGGCCGCCAAAAAGGCCTGACGTGCACCACAGGGCCATCATTGCCCTGCTGCGCACCTGCCTTCCGCTCCTTCCTTCCCCTGCAAGCTCGCGCCTTGTCCGCCAAATCTTGCGCCGCCTCCAGCTCGCCGCGTCCCCATGGCTCCCAAGAGGAAGAGGAGCAGGGCCACGACGGCGGCGGACCGCCAGGCAGGGCCGGCACCCACCCTGGGCTGGTCCACCGTGCTCAATCGCGAAGGGCTGGACAAGGTCCGTCCGGTGACCGCGGCTGACTCCAACGAGTGGAAGGCGATGAAGATCTGGCCTGCCTCTCGATCCTCAAATGATCTAGGGGCCACCACCATCGCCCTTCACCTCCATGCCCTCTTCTCTGGCTTGCTACCACTGTTCTCGGATTTCTTCAATGCCGTGCTCATGCACTACCAAGTCCACACATTGCATCTGGATCCAGAGTCCATCATCCTCCTCTCCGCCTTCGTGTTCTTGTGCGAGGCCTTCGTGCGCGTCGCCCCCTCGGTGGCATTGCTCCGCCATTTCTTCTCCCTTCAGTTGGTTGTCAGCGCACGACGCTCCGGGTGCGTGTCGTTCCGTCTGGGCAACGACGGGCGAAGGTATCGACACGGAGCTCCATCCGGATGCGGAGGGGTTCCAGAAGCAGTGGGTATATGTCGATGCCGCCGTGCACAGCCCCCTGCTCCAAACTCCATTGGCCCCAGCGGAGCCGAGCTCCGAGTGGAGGCACGAGGAGCTCGTTGACTTGAGGCTCACGCAAGTTACAGTCAGGCTAGCCGACCTGAGGAAAGCGGGCGTGACGATGGCGATGGTGGTGAGGGAATTCATCCGGTGGAGAATCGCTCCCCTCCAGTGCCATTCCAGCCCAATGTGGGCTTTTACTAGCCATGAGGACACCATGAGGCTCCGGGCGCCTTCTCTGCCCCCAAACATGCTAAGCGGGATACTCCGCCTACTGACCAGAGGGGAGGCTGATGCGCTTCCTCGGGGAGGACTCCCATTGTACAATTATACGAACGGGGGAGACTTCGCCTGGGGAATGCCATGCTTCGATGAGTGGGGGCTGCTCCTCGAGGGCCACAAGGGGCCTCGAGGTAACCCCCTCCTGGTGGCCCCATGCTCCGGGGGGGCTGAGGTTGAGGCTCCCCTAGCGGCTGTGGAAGAGCACACCAAACCGCCTGCCGCACGGCGTCTGCCCCCGCGCCTCCGAGCGATGGAGGCGACGCCTTAACCGGGGGCATGGCCGTCGCGCCAATCATGGGGAGCCACGAGCTGAGCTTCAGCGTGCCGGCCCCCGGCCTCCGCGCTGCTCGGAGGAGGGGAAGGCTTGAGGGCAGCATCGGCCCGACCCTACGGGCTCTGAGGAATAGGAAGTGGGTCGCCACGGATGAGTAAGTGCCCGGCTTCCTTTGATTTCCGCATAACATGCTCTCTAAGCTCTTGCTGCTCAGGTCCCCCTCTGGCAAAGACACGGGGGCGCTATTGCCGCCGCCTCCTGAGGAAACCGGCCTCATGGTGGCACCGCGCCTCGTGGGTTGTGCAGTGGCGCGCAACGGGACAGCCATGCGCCGGTCGAGGCGGCCCCTGGAGGGCCTCGGCCCCTCATTCCCAGCGCTCTTCTTCGGGCATGACATCAGGTTCGTGGAAGTAGTGTCAAGGCTCCCTCCGCCGATTCTCGCCGGCGACTGGGTCCCCTGCGAGCCGATGCCTCCCTCGGGTGAAGTGTCATCTTCATGCAGGGCCCTGCCCCGGGATGAGGAGCCGGGCAAGGGGACCATAGTCCCCAGGTCTCCATCGAGCGAGGCCGGGCCTTCCCGTGCCGCCACCGCAGACTGGGGCACGGAGCGAAGCCCTGGCCGAGCGCTGGGGCTCGTGCATGGTCACGGTGCCATCCGGCATGGCCTCCTTCAGGATGCGATGAGCACACTTGGCCAGCTTGGGGCGGAGCTTCATGATGTTGACTCACACCTCGAGGCCGAGCACATGTGCCTCACCCGCGAGTGGCGCCGGATCGAGGTCGCCGTTAATCTTAGCCGCCTGCAGCGCGAGTCCGCTCGCTCGAAAGACGAAGAGTCTTCTGCCACAACGAAGGAAGCCCGCGACCGTGCCTTCAAGGAGGCTGAGGTCAGGGATCACCGACGTGAGGCCTCGGAAAACCGCGAGCGGGAGCTCCTTGCTTCAAGCGCTGCCCTCGAGCGTCAAGCCAAGGCGCGCGAAGGCGCCCCGGCCACCTCAGCAGAAGATCCATCGGCGCGCAAGGCGAGGCTCCGCACGCTTGAGGACACGCTGGCGCTGGAGGCGTTCGAGCAAAGCTTGGTGCGTGAGCGGCTGCATGTGATGGAAGACCAAGTGACGGCCACCGAGGCCTCCCTAGCCTCCCGGGAGGCGAGGGTCCATGCAGAGATAGACGAGGGGGTCACGGGGGTCCGCTGAGCCCTCGCCAAGGAACATCACCGAAAGTTGAAGCTTCAAGAATCCTATTTCTATGAACGGTGCGACGAGCTGAAGGGCGAGATCGATGATCTCAAGTGGAAGTTGGCCGAGGCGGAGAGGTGTCAGAAGGATGCGTTGGACGCCCAGGCCGCAGCCGAGGCTGAGCTGTCCTTCCTCAACCAGTAGGTGGGGGATGTTACTTCCCTTGCGGAGCGGGCGGTGAACGAGGCGAACTGGGCTCGGGGGCTGCAGCACACACGCTCCAAGATGTTCCAGGATCTTGAGAGAAGAGCTCGCCGTGCCCTGAACTGTGTTTGCAATGAGAGTGTCTCCAGCCCGCTCGTACCCAACGACGCCGGCTACCTCGCCTTCTTTACCAAGATCGTGGAGCGTCTTGAAGGAGGCGCAACGAGGGTGCGCCAGCTTGTCAAAGAGAAAAGCCGTGACCTTCTTGCGCAGGCGTCGACACGCGTCTTCAGTCACCTCCTTCGCTTCGACCCTGACTTCGACTTTGAGGCCGTGACAACCCCCATGCCCAGGGTGATTCAGGGTGCCCTGGGGGACTAGGTGGAGGACCACGTGGATGACCTGATTGCGGAGTTCACCCCTGACGGCCGCGAAGGCCAGCCTGAAGCTAAGGAGCGTGAGGTTGATGGCAGTGATGACGACGGCGCGTCTCCTTAGGTTGTCTCTCTTCTGTTTTCCTGTCAAAATTTTGAGCATGGCCCCGTGGGGATGTAAAATGTACTTGATGGAGGATTCCTTAATGATGTGTCGAACCGTAATCGTGCCTTCCTAGGCCACCTTTCCTTAGTGCTCATTCTGCGTCTAGAGCCCCCGAGCGAGGGTTAACCATCGCTGGTTTTCTGGGTCACGATGCCCGGTCAAGGCCAGGAGGCGAGTGCTCGTAAGGTTAGGGACCGAAGGTAACACGTGCATGTTGGCTCACTCGAGAGCATCGCGCGAGGACTTAGATGCCAGAGTCTTGGCAAGGTGTGCGCACGGGCAGACCCGCGGCTGTTGCGGCCTGGGGCCTCGACACCGCTGGGGCTGGCCCAAGCATAAACACCGTACCCAGCCCCCGCTCGCGGGGCGCGCGTGAGGGAGCAATAGGCAGCCACTGTTGCCTTAAAAAACAAGATTCAAGAAGGGAAACACTGCAAGGAGAAAATCCTGACCCTTTTTGAACAAAGATGTAAAAACTTTAAACTTCATTCCAAGAAATTGCAAATTCGGTTACAAGAGAGGATGAAAAATGGCCGCGTTTGGTGCTTATACTAGTCTTCCCACCAGCGCAGAGCATGGGGCCTTCACTTGTGCATGGGCATGGTCATTGTTCAACCATTTCCGCCAGCGTGGAGCATGGGGCTTCCACTGGGGCATGGGCGGGAGCTCCCGTGAGGCCGTGAAACGGCGCACCGGGAGACTCCGGGGTGTGTACAGCCCCACTCATTATTACGTGAGAGTGTCATGGGTAGAACTTGCGGAGGTGCCGAATGTTCCAGGCATTCTGGATGGGGACCCCATCCTCCGTCTCCACGCGGGCGGCGCCAGGCCTGGAGATGCGGGCGACCCTAAATGAGCCCTCCCACATGGGTGAGAGCTTATGGAGGCACTCCCTGGAGAGGACCCGCCTCAGGACGAGGTCTCCAACTTTGAGAGTCCGAGGGCGGACGTTGCGGCAGTGGTAGCGCCGCAGTGCGTGCTGGTACCTTGCGGCGCGGAGGGAGGCTTGGCGGCGGGCCTCCTCTCCGAGCACAAGATCAGTTCCCCACGAGACATCCTAACGCGCCTCGTCAAATGCCAAGACCCGCGGGGAACGATGCTTGATCTTGAGTGGGAGGACCGCCTCGGCCCCACAGATGAGGAAGAATGGGGTCTCACCAGTGGGTTTAGTTGCGGTGGTGCGGACGAACCACAACACGAACTGCAGCTCATCCAGCCAACCCATGCCGCAGGTCTCGAGCTTCTTCTTGAAGCTTTTGGTCTTCAGGCCCTCAGGACCTCTGCGTTGGTGCACTCAGCCTGGCATATCTGCGTTCCAAGGTTAGCACAATATGACCTGAAGAGGTTGCTTGTGAACTGGGAGCCGTTGTCGGTGGTGATGCGGTTGGGGACACCGAATCGGCTCACGAGGCCCTTGATGAACCTGACAGCCGAGCCTGCAGGGATGGTGCGCACAGGCTCCATCTCCGCCCACTTGGTGAATTTGTCGATGGTGATGTAGAGGTAGCGGTAGCCGTTGGCCGCCTGAGGGAACGGGCCCAGGATGTCCAGCCCCCAGACTGCGAAAGGCCATGAGAGCGGAATGGTCAGGAGCCCATGCGCCGGCTGATGAATCTGCTTGGCATGGAACTGGCAGGCCTTGCAGGATTGGACCAGCTCAGCGGCGTCATGGAGCGCCGTAGGCCAATAGAACCCATTGCAGAATACCTTTCCCACGAGGGTGCGTGACGAGGAGTGGTGCCCGCAGTCTCCATCGTGAATGTCAGCCAATAGCTCGTGCCCCTGCTCCTCTGATATGCACCACAGTGAGACATTGTTGGGGTGCCTGTGGTACAGCCCGCCATCCTGCAAGCAATAAGCAGTGGCCTGACGAGCCACACGCTCTGCATCTTCCTCCTTCTCTGGCAAGGCGCTGCGGAGCAAGTACGCCTTGCACTCCTCAGTCCAGCTATCCGCCTGAGGTTCCAACGCCAGGAGCAGGCAGGCTCCCGAGGTCGGGCAGCAGGCTGGGGCACCCAAGGGTGGCGCCAGTGGTGCCTCTTCTCGGAGCGGCGTCAGGCCTGCAGTCGGGGGCGCAACCGACGGCTTGAAGAGCCTCTCCTCAAAGACGCCAGGCTTCTAAGGCTCGCGACGATACACCTTCTTGGCGATGTCATCTGATTCCCTATTCACGCCACGCGGGACATGCTACAACTCCAAGCCTAAGAAGCGCTTTTCGATTTTACGTACCTCTTCCAGGTATGCCTCCATGTGCTCATCCTTTGGTGTGTACTCCTTGTTGGGAAAGTTGACGAGGAGCTGGGAATCGCCCTCGATGGTGAGGCGCCTGACCCCCAGAGCGGTTGCGGCCTTGAGTCCGACGATCAAGCCCTTGTATTCCGTGATGCTGTTGGAGACCTTCTCGCCTCGCTGGAAGCAAAGCTGTACAGCGTAGTAGAGCTTGCCCTTGGTCGGGGAAATGAACATGACTCCAGCCCCGCGCCTTGAATCCGACACATTAAATCGAAAACTCGTCTGAAATTCATGAAACCTGGCATGCTACCATGGAATGGCACGAAAATGCTGTGGTTAAAAAATTGTCCCATTTGGGGAAGATTTGGGTATAAGCTTCTCACAAACTAGAGTTTCTCACAAGAAGCCTCATGGTTCCAGTAGGGGAACGTGTCACCTTTGTGGATGAAACGATATTCGTTGCCTCTTTTTGCTTTCAATTTTTTTTCTAGTGTCAACATAGAACAACAGGAGTATCGTTTTAAATTCTGTAACTTTTGGGGGTTCGTTTGGATATTTTTATAAATTAACTGATTTTCGAGGCATTTTATGTGCATAATTCAAATTTGAACTACAGGCACATGCTCCAGTACAGAAAAATGTGTTAAAAAAATCAAATGTGTGTCCTTCGTTGCACGCCTAGGTCCCGCGCAAGAAATGGGAATGAATATGAAACACCTCGGCACCGTCGCTCGGCCGCAAACATTGAGATACTTGGTTTTGAAATTCCATTATGTCGGCGTTCTGGGATCGGGGGTACCCAGATCTGCCTGCCTGCGGCCCAGCGCATGGGCCCATCGATGGCCCTGTAAGGCCCAGCTACAACAACTCCAAGACAAGACCCTCACGAGGACCCAAGCCTCACGAGGCGAACGACACCAAGACCTCCAGAGGAGCGGCCTCCCCAAGCTGCCTCCCGAGGGGCGGAGACTTCTACGCAGGTACCCAGCCTCGTGAAGCTGTGATGAAATGAGCCAGGACGACCAAGGCTAGGCGGGCGCCAGTGGGCGCAGAGGGGACAGTTTCCTCTTCGATGCTAAGGGAGCAAGGGCAGGCAGAGGTTCCCGAGGAAGGCCCCAAAGCTTTCCTTTCCGGTGCAACAAGACTAAGGCCACGAGCTCGGCAGGACGGATGTCATCGCCGAGCCCACCGCTGTGTCATGGCTAGAAGCTTTGCACGCGAAGACCACCTTTCATCAGGATAAGATGTACTCCTTGTCCCCCTTCAAATTGGCCATTGTGGAATCCCTTCCTGCCTAAGCTAAGAGGGAAGAGGACCAAGGCCACTATAAATATGGGCTAGCCATCACCGTAGAGGGGGATCCCGGATCAGACCCTTGACCAATCCAGCCTCACCAGTCGATCCCTCGTGAGGCAGCTCATCCACTATACTAGTTCATCCTCTACCTCCTCATGAGGCCAATCCACCAAAAGCAGGAGTAGGGTTTTACACCACAAGGTGGCTCGAACCTGGGTAAACCTTTGTGTTGTTCCCTTCCGCATGATCCAGCGTACTCGTCGAGATCAGGTCATGGGCATGGCGAGCTAGCATTGTTGGAGAGCGAGATCCTTCGTTCACGCCCCTGAGTTCGAACCTTCTTGGGTCTGCGGAGCCCTGAATCCGACATTTGGCGCGCCAGGTAGGTGCGTGTCGAAGCTCCGCCTCTTCACCGACCACGCTCTGGCCTCGCCCCGCCGTGTTCATGGCGAAAGCTCGCCGGGCTCGCGCTGAGCGTTGGGCCGCTCGTGTCGCCCAGGTGGCGCCTTTCAGCCGTGGTACCCCTCGCCGCACCGTTCCCCCCTCAGCTAATGCAGTCATTGGTGCTGCCGCTCGTCGGTGGCGGAATCCATCAACACCACTCTTCGCGCATGCGGCGACCACACCGCCTTGCCCTTTTTCAGCCCCGACGCGGCGTCGTTCCCCCGCACCCATCATGGGCTGACAGACGCGCAGGCCATGCTCCTTGTGGCACGTGAGTTGTTCCATTACCATCCTGCCGGTCATGAATATGACGCTTGGATCAACAGGGTCACTGAGCTGCTAGATGCCGCTTGTGGGGGCGTGGAACCTTTTTGCCCTCCACCTATGTCGCGGCCCCTGCCCCGCGCCCGCGCCTGCCCCTGCTGCGTCTGCTTGTCTTTCCGGGGAGGACCTGGGGAGCACCGCAGCGGCGAGGTCGCCGGCGGGATGCCACCTCCGGCCCGAGAGTGCCTCCCCGGGTTTCTGTCGGGGTAAGTAGCCCTCCGCGGGAGGCGCCACGGCGGGCCGCCTCCTGGCTGGAGTGATCCGGTGGCGGCGGTGGCGGTCGATAAGGCGAAGGGGCCCAGAGGCTGATTTCAGGCACATGCGCATGGGCAAGGAAGCAGGTGACATCACGAGCGGGCATGGCACCACCGCTGCACATGCGTCGCCAATGAACGAGTTCACCAGAGTGAGCAGAAGTAAGGCCCGCGTGCGCCATCCCTGCCGGCTCGGCCATCAAGACCATCCTGGCTTCGCGAGACCAGGGTTCCTCGTGAACCAATGCAGCACCCCCATCTGCGTCATTAACAACGACAACCCCTGGTTACAACCCATCTCTTCAGAGCATATTGTGTTAACGTTGGAACACAGGTGGATCACGTTTCGGTGGCACACTCGCGGAGCAACGGCCAGACCAAGCACGCCGACGCAGAGGTCTCGAGGGACCTCAAGCCAAGGAGTCTCAAGAAGAAGCTGGACGCCTGCGGTAGGGGTCGACGCGGTGAGTTTCAGTCCGTGTTGTGGTTCATCCGCACCACTTTGACTAAGCTCGCCGGCGAGACCCCGTTCTCCCTTGTCTCCGGGGCTGAGGCGTCCCTCCCGCGTGAGGCCAAATCCTATCCCCCGCGAGTCTTGGCATTCGACGAGGCGTGTCTGGATGCCTCGCGGGGAGCAGGTCTCGTGCTCAGCGGGGAGGATCGTTGCCAAGCCTCGCCCCACGCCGCGAGGTGCCGGTAGGCGCTGCGGCGCCGCCGCTGCCGCAACATCCGCCCCCGGACCCTTGAAGTCGGAGACCCCGTCCTGAGGCGGGCCCTCCCCAGGGAGGGCATCCACAGGCTCCCGCCCAGGGGGGAGGGCCTGTTCAAGGCTGCTCACATCTCTAGGCCCGGCGCCGCACGCCGGAGATGGAGGACGGGGTCCCCGCCCAGAAGACACGGCGCACCAGGCTCTACCCGTGACACTCTCACGTAATAATGAGTGGGGTTGTACACGCCCCGGAGTCCCCCGGCGCGCCGCTCCACGGCCCCGTGGGGACTCCCGCCCACGCCCAAGTGGAAGCCCCATGCTCCGTGCTGGCGGACGACACGGTCTTACAGCGATTATGCCCACGCCTAGTGGAAGCCTGCCCCGCGCTGGCGGATGACACGGTCTTACAACGACTATGCCCACGCCTACTGGAGGCCCCATGCTCCGCGCTGGTGGGAAGACTAGTGTAGGCGCCGGACAAGGCTGTTTTTCGCCCTCTTTTGTAACCGAATTTGCCATTTCTTGGAGTGAAGTTTGAAGTTCTCGCACATTTATTTGAAAAGGGGTGGGACTTTCTTTTTCCTCCTTCCAGTGTTTTTCTCTCCTTGAATCCCGTTTTCGAAAGAAGTGGCGCTTGCCCGTTGCTCCCTCCCGCACGTCCCGTGAGCAGGGGCTGGGCATGGTGCTACGCTCAGGCTAGCCCCGGTGACATTGGATCCCCAGGCCGCAATGGCCGTGGGTCCGCCCGCGCGCACACCTCGCTAAGGCTTTGGCATCCAAATCCTCGCGCGATGCTCTCGAGCGAGCCAACGGGCACGTATCGCCTTCGGCCCCTGTCCTCAGGGGCGCCTATCTCCTGGCCTTGCCGTGCATCGCGACCCGACATACCAGCAACGATCGCCCCTCGCTCGGGGGCTCTGGACGCAAGATGGGTGCCAAGGAGGGGTGCCCGGAGAAAAAGCAGCCACGATCCGGCTCATTACTGAGAAATCCTATGTCGAGTGCTCTTTACATCTCCGCAAGATCCGACGCCTGGCAAAGGCACCTCCGGAGGCTCTGAAATCTCGCAAGCCCCCGAGGGACCTTGCGGGCCGCGAGCCCCTCGAGGCCCCGGAGTGACCTGGCCTGTAAGGAGGGAGCCTCCTCGGGACCCCAGGGGTATACCTAGGATCAAGGCTCCGGAGGAGTGTAACCCCACGACACAACAACCCGCCAAGGGTCGCAAGCGCATCAAGCTAGGTTACCCTAATCACACCGGGCATTGCGAACTAGCGAAGCGGTAATGATACACCCCTGCTCAGGGGCGGCGGGCACACAATAAGCAAAAGGGAGGGGGCATAAGGGAGTACAACTTTACTTGATACATCATAAAGGAGTTTTTTTTTTAAAGTGCTTTCACATCCCAGCGGGGTCTTATTCAAAATCTTAACAGGCAAGCAGGGAAAGACAACCTAAGGGGATGCGCTGTCGTCGTCGCCACTGTCGCCATCACTACTGTTGCCGTCGCCGCCATCAGACCCGCACCCTTCGATCGCAGGCTGGCTTTCGCCTCCGGCAGGGGTAAACTCCGCGATCAGGTCATCTACGTGATCCTCTACCTAGTCTTCCAAGGCACCTTGATTCACCTCGGGCACGGCGGTTGTCACAGCCTCGAAGTCGAGGTCGGGGTCGAAGCAAAGGAGGTGGCTGAAGACGCGTGAAGACGCTCGCGCGAGGAGGTCACGACTCTTCTCTTCAATGAGCCGGTGGACCTTCTCGGCGCCTCCTTCAAGGCACTCCACAATCCTGGTGAAGAAGCCGAGGTAGTCGGCGTCGTCAGGAACGAGCGGGCTGGAGACGCTCTTGTTGCAGATGCTGCTCAGGGCCTAACGGGCCCTCTCCTCAAGGGTCTAGAACATCTGGGAGCGCGTGTGCTGCAGCCCCCGAGCTCGATTCGCCTCGTTCGAGGCCTTCTCCATGAGGGAAGTGACGTCCTCCACCTGCTTGTAGAGGAAAGACAACTCGGCCTCGGTCGCGGCCTGGGCGTCCGTCGCAACTTTCTCGCGTCGCTCCACCGCAGCTAGCTTCTTCTTGAGGCCGCCAGCCTCGCCCTTCATCTCGTTGCGCCGCTTGCAGAAGCGGGACTCCTGAATCTTCAGCTTCTGGAGGTAGTCCTTGGCGAGGGCCCTGCAGACCTCCGCTACCCTCTCGTCGACCTCTCCCGGGATCACTCCCGGGAGGCGAGGGCGTCTTCGGCGGCAGCCACTTGGTGTTCCATCACCTCCAGCCGCTCACGCTCCAGGCTCTGCTCCAGTGCCTCTAGCGCCAGCGTGTCTTTGAGTGTGCAGAGTCTCGTTTCGCCCGTGGATGGCCCGCCCGCCGAGGCGGCGAGCGCGGCCTTACGCGCCTGGACTTGCTGCTCGAGGGCGGCATTTGAAACTTGAAGGTCCTTCCAGCGCTTCTCTGTAGCCTCGCGCCGGTAGTGCGCGGCACGGGCCTCCTCAAGGGCACGATCACGGGCCTCCCTCGCTGCGACAAGGGATTTCTCGGCTTTCATGCGAGCGTGCTCGCATTGCAGATGACCGAAGTTGACGGTGACCTCGAGCCGGCGCCATTCTCGCACCAGGCACAAGCACTCCGCCTCAAGGTATGTGTCAACGTCGTTGAGCTCTACCCCGAGGCAACCTAACGCGCTCATCGCGCCCTGAAGAAGGCCGTGCCGAACGGCGCTATGGCCGCAAGCGAGATCCAGCGCTCGACCAGGGTTTTTCCCCGCCCCCCCGGCCGGCAGGGAATGCACACGAAGGCCCGCCCGTCTCTGGCAAGGACCTGGGGACTGAGGTTCCATTGTTCGGCCCTCCAGCTCGGGGCTGGGCCCCGTGCGGACTCGCTCCCCCGCTCGAAGAAGGCGCCAGCGCCTGAAGCACCTAGTCACCAGGAAGAATCGATGAGGGAGGCCTCGGTACTGCCTCTGCGAGCTGGGGGCCACGCCTGAGGAAGGACGCTAGGAACGCAGGCCCACGGCCCCCCGAGGGAGGCCTTGGCCCGTGTACGGGTGTCTCCTCACGCGCCGCCGTGCGGCTCACGAGGCACGAGGTCGCTACAAGGCCAGCGCCCTCGGGAGGTGGTGACGGAGGCGCGCTCGTTCCTTCGCCAGGAGAGGACCTGAGGAGCAAGAATTCAGAGAAGCACACCATACGGAAATCAAGGGAGGCCGGGCGCTTACTCATCTGTGGCGATCCACTTCCTCCTCTTCAGGGCCATCGGGGCAGGGCTGTGGCGGCCTCCGGGCTCCTTCCCCCTCTGGGGTGTGCGGGGACCGGAAGACAACGCTCTGGAGTCCGGCGCGCGGCCCCCCGCAGCAGGGGCGATGGTCGTGTCTCCGAGTGAGGTGTTTCCCCCACTGCTTGGAGGGGTGAAGGTGGACACTTGAGGGACACGCGGCTCAGAGCGCTCCCCTGCAGCTGCTCGGGGGGCACAGCCCTCAGGACCCCCAGGTCCTGGGGCCACCAGGAGGGGGTTATCATGAGGCCCCGCGTGGTCCTTGGGGAGCAGCCCCCACTCATCGAAGCGCGGCATCTTCTTGGCAAAGGCTCACACATTTGGATAATTGTATAAGGGGAGCCCTCCAGAAGGAAGCGCGGTGGGTTCCCCATCGGTCAGGAGGTGGAGCACCTCGCGCAGCGTGCTACAAGGAAGGGAAGGCTCCTGAAGCCTCATGGTATCCACGGGGCCGGTGAAGGCCCACATGGGGCGGGAATGGCGCTGGAGTGGAGCGATGCATCGCCGGATGAACTCCCTCACCACCATCGCCATCATCACGCCTGCCTTCCTCAGGTCAGCCAGCCTGGCCATAACTCGTGCGAGCCGCGGGTCGACAAGCTTCACATGCTCCCAACCGGAGCTCGGCTCCGTGGGGGCTGCCGGAATCTGCAGCAGGGGGCTTTACACGGCGGCGTCGACGTACACCCATGGCTTCCAAAATCCCTTCGCGTCCGGGTGGAGCGCGGTGTCAATGCCCGTGCCCGCAGTCGCATCTGCCGCTCGAAGCGACACGCACCCCGAGCGCTGCTCGCTGGCGACCATCTGAAGGGAGAAGAAGTGGCGGAGCAGAGCTACGGACAGGGCGACACCCACGAAGGCTTCGCACAAGAACGCAAAGGCGGAGAGGAGAATGATGGACCCAGGGTCGAGATGCAATGCGTGGACTTGGTAGTGCCTGAGCATGGCATTGAAGAAATCCGAAAACGGCAGCAGCAAGCCGGAGAAGAGGGCATGAAGATGGAGAGGGATGTTGGTGGCCTCCAGATCAGGTAAAGACCGGGAGGCGGGCCAGATCTTCATCGCCTTCCACTCGTTGGAGTCAGCGGTGATCGCATCCAGAACCTTGGCCAGCCCCTTGCGATTGAGCACGGTGGACCGGCCCAGCGCAGGCTCCAGCCCCGCCTGGGGCTCCGCCACCGTCGGGGCCTTGCCCCTCTTTCTCTTGCAAGCCATGGCGGCGAGACGGATCAAAGCAGGCGCGAGACCCGGTGAAGAAGGCGCAAGCTAGCAGAAGGGGGAAGGAGCAGAAGGCGAGTGCGCAGCAGGGCAATGATTGTTTCGCGGCACGCGCTAGACTTTTTGTCAGCAAGGGCGGTTGCCGAGGTGGCATGGGGAAGTGGAGGTGCCCGCGTCTCGTTGTGCGCCATGCGTTAAGCCTGGCCCGCAGGCAATTGGGGCCCGCGTCGCTTCGCCCTTGCCCCTTGGCTTCGCCTTGAAGCCAGCTCGAGCGCGCCTTGGGCCCGGGGGCTACTGCCGGTGTTCTGGGATCAGGGATACACAGATCTGCCTGCCTGCGGCCCAGTGCGTGGGCCCATCGACGGCCCTGTACGGCCGAGCTACAACAACTCCAAGACAAGACCCTCGTGAGGACTCAAGCCTCGCGAGGCGAACGACACCAAGACCTCTAGAGGAGCGGCCTCCCCAGGCTGCCTCCCGAGGGGCGGAGACTTCTACGCAGGTACCCAGCCTCGCGAGGGTGTGATGACGTGAGCCATGACGACCAAGGCCAGACGACTGCCAGTGGGCGCAGAGGGGACAATTTCCTCTTCGGTGCTAAGGGAGCAAGGGCACGCGCAGGTTCCTGAGGAAGGCCCCAAAGCTTTCCTTTCCAGTGCAATGAGACCAAGGCCACGAGTTCGACAGGACGGATGTCATCGCCGAACCCACCGCTGTGTCATGGCCAAAAGATTTGCAGGCGAGGACCACCTTTCGTCAGGATAAGATGTACACCTTGTCTCCCTTCAAATTGGCTGTTGTGGAATCCCTTCCCACCTAAGCTATGAGGAAAGAGGACCAAGGCCACTATAAATATGGGCTAGCCATCACCATAGAGGGGGATCCCGGATCAGACCCTTGACCAATCCACCCTCACCACCCGAGCCCTCGCGAGGCAGCTCATCCACTATACTAGTTCATCCTCTACCTCCTCGTGAGGCTAATCCATCAAAAGTAGGAGTAGGGTTTTACACCGGAAGGTGGCCCGAACCTGGGTAAACCTCTGTGTTGTTCCCTTCCGCACGATCCACCGTACTCGTCGAGATCAGGTCATGGGCATGACGAGCTAGCGTTGTTGGAGAGCGAGATCCTTCGTTCACGCCCCTGAGTTCGAACCTTCTTGGGTCTGCGGAGCCCTAAATCCGTCACATTAAATCGAAAACTCATCTGAAATTCATGATACTTGGCATGCTACCATGGAATGGCACGAAAATGATGTGGTTAAAAAATTGTGCCATTTGGGGCAGATTTGGGTATAAGCTTCTCACAAACTAGAGTTTCTCACAAGAAGCCTCATGGTTTCGGTAGGGGAACGTGTCACCTTTGTGGACGAAACAATATTCGTTGCCTCTTCTTGCTTTGAATTTTTATCTAGTGTCAACATAGAACAACAGGAGTGTCGTTTTAAATTCTATAATTTTTGGGGGTTCCTTTGGACATTTTTATAAATTAACTGATTTTCTAGGCATTTTATGTGCATAATTCAAATTTGAACTACAGGCACATGCTCCAGTGCAGAAAAATGTGTTCAAAAATCAAATGTGTGTCCTTCGGTGCATGCTTAGGTCCCACGCAAGAAATAGGAATGAATTTGAAACACCTCGGCACCGTCGCTCGGCCGCAAACATTGAGATACATTGTTTTTAAATTCTAGTAAATCCAAAACTCACCTGAAATTCATGAAACTTGGTATGCTATCATGGAATGGCACGAAAATGCTGTGGTAAAAAAATTGTCCCATTTGGGGCAGATTTGGGTATAAGCTTGTCACATACCAGAGTTTCTGAGAAGAAGCCTCATGGTTCTGGTAGGGGAACGTGTCACCTTTGTGGACGAAACGATATTCGTTGCCTCTTCTTGCTTTCAATTTTTATCTAGTGTCAACATAGAATAACAGGAGTGCGTTTTAAATTTTGTACTTTTCTGCGGTTTGTTAGGAAATTTTTATACATTAACTGAGTTTTCTTGGCATTTTATGTGCATAAAATGCAAATTTGAACTACATGCACATGCTCCAGTGCAGAAAAATGGGTAGAAAAATCAAATGTGTGTCATTGGGTGCATGCTTAGGTCCCACGCAAGAAATGGGAATGAATTTTAAACACCTCAGAATTGTCGCTCGGCCGCAAACATTGAGATACATGGTTTTTAAATTCTAGTATATCCAAAACGTGTCTGAAATTCATGAAACTTGGCATGCTATCATGGAATGACATCAACATATTGTGGTAGAAAAATTACCCCATTTGGGGCAGATTTGGTTATAAGCTTCTAAAAAACCAGAGATTCTCACACGAAGCCTCATGGTTCTGGTAGGGAACTTATGACCTTTGTGGACGAAACGATATTGGTTGCCTCTTTTTGATTTTAAATTTCTGCCTAGTGGCAATGTAGACCAACATGAGTGTCGTGTTAAAATTTGGAATTTTTCTGGGTTCATTAGGACCTTTTTATACATTAACCGAGTTTTGTAGGCAGTTTATGTGCATAATTCAAATCTGAACTACATGCACTTGCTCCAGTGCAGAAAATGGGTTGAAAAATCAAATGTGTGTCCTTGGGTCCATGCTCAGAACCCATGCAAGAAATAGGAATGAATATCAAACACCTCGGCACCGTTGCTTGTCAGCAAACGTTGAGATACTTGGTATTTAAATTCTAGTAAATCCAAAACTCGTCCGAAATTCATGAAACTTGTCATGCTATCATGGAATGGCACCAACATGTTGTGGTAAAAAAATTGTCCCATTTGGGGGCAGGTTATGGTATACACCCCTCACAATCCAGAGCTTCTCACAAGAAGCCCTGTGGTCCGGTAGGGAAGGTGTGTCACCTTTCCGGATGAAACAATATCTATTGCCCCTTCTTGCCTTGATTTTTTTCTAGATACAACACACACTGACAGGAGGGTTATGTTAAATTTTGGAATTATTTGGGGTTTGTTTGGACATTTTTATACATTAACCGAGTTTTGTAGGCATTTTATGTGCATAATTAGAATTTGAACTACACGCACATGCTCCAGTGTAGCAAATTGGGTTGAAAAATCATATGTGTGTCCTTGGGTGCATGCTTAGGTCCCATGCAAGAAATGGGAATAAACTTCAAACACCTGGGCATCGTGGCTCGGTCGATAACATTCAGATACTTGGTTTTAAAATTCTAGTAAATCCAAAACTCGTCTGAAATTCATGAAGCTTGGCATGTGCTATCATGGAATGGCACCACATGTTGTGTTATTTTTCGTGTCCAATTTGATAGAAGGCGCATGAATTAACAACCAACAAAGGTATTTTGAAAACAAATAGTTGCCTCGTTATATCTCAAACATTTGTATAATTTAAATCGTGGGCGTTCTACTAACCATTCACGCGACGCCGCCTGTATGCAAACTGACAGCTTCCCCAGTAAGCCAAGGGAAAATGTGCCGAGCAGGATTTGTGGAGCTCTTCATCGCAGACGTTTTAGATAGAACACCCATATGCAAAGCGAGAGCTACGGTCTTCCCCAGTAAGCCTTGCCGCGTAGGATTTTTGCATCCCTTCATCGCAAACAGTTCAAATTGTATACGGTATGCAAAGCGAGAGCTATGGTTCCTTCGCCCCTAAGCCAAGAGAAAATCTGGCATGCTGGATTTGTACATCCCTTCAAAGCAAACGATTTTTTTGTATGACCCGTGTGCAACCACGTACAGATAATTTGGTAAGATTTGCATTTGTCATATTGGGTATATTGCCATTTGTCAAACTGGAAAGATTGACATTTGTTGATCTAGTAACATTGCCCTTTGTCAATCTTGTAACACTGCCATTTGTTAAAATTTGCAGCTAAAAATTACTAGCACTGTCTAATTTTTGCAACTAAAATTCAGTAATTAATCATAGATTTCATTCATAGATTAAGTAGTCATTCTTTATACAAACAATTCAACTCGATAGCTGAACCGACGAAACTTTTCCCCAATTGTTGCCAACCACGTACTAAAATAGCTAGTTCAACTATATATAGTACATTGCACAGTTCAACCACATCTATAGTCAGATGAACTAAACAAAATAGCCCCTAAATACTAGTACTACTTCCAGCAGCCTCTCCTCTGCCGAGCGCGCTCAGTAAGAGGCAGAGGTGGAGCCTACCGACGAGCTGGACAACTGCAATACAGTGCCTGCCGCTACTGCACCTTCAGCGACGCTCACCTCGAACGCCCTCTGCCACTCCAGACGACCCCTCTTGAAGTGGCGGGACTCCTCATAGATCTCCTCATTACTCGCCTCTGTGGCGGCATGTGCTGCGGCCATAGCGGTGGTAAGGCTCTTTAGGTGCTCAACGAGGTGCTCCTCCTCCTCCCGCAGGAACTCAATGTAGCGCGCAAGGTTGCTGACGCACGTGCGGGCCTCCACCTTCGCCTCCTGCCTTCGGGTGGCGATGGCAGAGCGAGTGATGACCTCGGCGGTCGACGGTGGGCTGGCGGCCACGGCGGCCGACGATGGGGTGGCGGCCACGACCACCACCTCCCACCTTCGGGTCATGGTGGCGGAGCGGGTGATGGCCACGGTGGCCGACAGTGGGGTGGCAGCCACGACGGCCACCTCCTGCCTTCGGGCTGCGATGGCGGAGCGGGTGATGGCCCTGGCTTTCGACGGTGGTGTGGCGGCCATGGCGGCAGATGGTGGGGTGGCGGCAATGGCAGCCAGTTTTATCAAGAGTCGCGACTACAGTTTTGCTACGGTCTAAAAGCGCTCGAGGCTTCGGGCTTGGCCTGCAAGAACCTTGTCGACATCCTTCACCACTATAGGGTCTGGGGTAGCCCGAAGAACAAGCAGAACTCCCTGGTTGACCTCGCCTCGGTCATCATCGACCCCTACTATAAGAACATGAAGGTTGCGTGCAATAAGGACAAGATTGCGTGGCACAGTGCCTGGGAGCAGAGACTGGATGAAGAACATGTCAAGTACGTGGCCAAGGATGCGTACACAAGCTACGAGATGTACAGGCAGATCGTTGACATGAGGAAGTGCCTTCTTCCTGCCCCAGACAAGGGATCGAGCCACGGAGCAGTGGCGGCAGCCTCAGAAGAAGTAGATGATTAGATGATCGTTCCTACTAGTTTATAATGCATGTAATTGTTTATTGAGGTGTGTGCGAATGTTTTGTATAGTCACTTATGTAATTGGATATTTATTTTTCATTATATATGTTGTTCATCTAAAGACAGAGCAAATCACATCGCACACGGAGTAAACTAGGGAACCCGTCGGTGATGATTTCGTCAATCACTGACAATTGCATACCAGCAAGCGTTTGCCCACAACAGACACGGGTTATTAGCAGTAATCGTCTGTGTTATTATCAGCCTTCCCACACATTTCTGATTACTGACATGTTTGCCGCGTATCAAACACATCTTGTTAAGTTGAACCGTTTCTGTTGTCTTGGCTCATCGCAAATAGTTCATCCGAGTTAACTGTATGCCCTATATCGCACACACCTTGATCTGGCTAGCTGTTTCTGTTGTGTTGCCTAATCACAAATAGTTCACCCGAGTGAACTATATGCCATATATCGCACACACCTTGATGTGGCTGACCGTTTCTGTTGTTACGATCATCGCAAACAGTTCATTCGAGTGAACCGTATGCCGCGCATCGCACACATAACTATAGTCTGAATCGTGTTTGATGTCTCCTCCATCCCAAATAGTTTGTCTCATTTTTTATGGTTTTCTTACACCACCGTTTGCGATTAATGCATCGCACACAGTTCCGTCGAATGGTCTCTGATCGTACTATCGCGTTAGGACCATCCTGCAGTAGTGCCAGTACCGATATGTGCATACATGCGGCAGCTGCGTATCACATACGCCGCCACCATTCTTCCACACTCCGGTTATCAAACGGTGATTAAGGGAAAAAAGGTCCCCGTGGACGCAGTCAAAGTGTTCTCCGTTTACCCCCTGCCGCAACGATCCAGGACGAAGGGAGATAGGGCCTGTCACGCACCCACCTCTGCATCCAGCCGGTTCGCCAACAGTATAGTAACCTTCCGTCCAAATTTTACATATGTTGGATGGTCGACTTCACCCAACATCAAGAAGACTACTAACATAAACATGTAAAGAGGATAACAAATTGTGCAAGAATCAGTACTAGTACATACTAGAGTTCATCTTATTCCCCCAAGAACTAATTATATTACTCAAACATGGTGATAGAGTACATAGAGTTTAGGGAAAAGTTACAAGCCAACACGAAGTTGGAGGTGGAGATAGGCATGGCGGCGGTGATGCAGAGGGTGCTGGCCGGAGGGCCGGCGCCGGCGTGGTGGCGCCTCCTCCCTTCCTTCTTCCTTGTCTTGGCCCTTCTCTCAGGTGGAGTTGCTGCAACGGAGGTGTGGTGGCTATAGATGAGACTTGTGGAGGATGGAGGATGGAGATGGCTTGATGCGGCGGCTAGGGATGGAGGTCTTCTTATAAGAGTCCTCCTCGAGTGTCCTCCACTGATCTAGCCTCTTCCCTTTCATCCAAGGGCTCTAGTGGATCCAAATCCACGTCCAATACAAGCCTTGGTCGTAAAGGATACCATAGGAAAAAACGGGTACAAAATCGGAGCAAAATCGGGAAAGTTCTGGCCAGTTTTCGGAGCTGCCCGAAGGTCATACGAGCTCCGATACAAGCGGCTACGCTCGTATGGAAGGCCGTCATTCTCTATGGACTTCGGGAGCTGTTTCGTATTTTAGTCATCATTTCTTTATATGAACTCTGATTTTGACGTTCATGGACTCGTTGGATTGCTCGAGAAATGCCCGATGTGTTAGAGGCCTTGAATCTTCAATTAGGATAATTTGATAAATGTCAAATCATCAAACTCTCGGATGGGCCTTGATCTGGTGCCTGAAACTTCTCCAGTTTGACTCCCAACTTGGTTCTTTTGATGTCCCAAGACCATGAACATGTCAACACACCTATGAAGATCACAAAATAAAGGAAAACTAATAAAAATGAAATAAAAATAAAAATTATGCAACGAACTTGGTAAAACAAATACCGAGAACTATGCATTGGAGACATGAATAAGCGCTAGATGGATATGATATGAGGGATTTTGGTACTAGAATATACTCTAAAAAGTATGCCTAAAATCCACCCATCATGTGGCCGTCAACTAGTCAGGTCGCCTAGGACCGTGCCGTCCGGACAGGTCGGACGGCTCAGAGAGTCACCGAGAGGCCCTCGCGGCACGCCACTCGGAAACGGATGGCACGGGCACCACGCGCGAGCCGTCGGTGCGACTGCAACGCACGGGATGACTGGCGCGACCGAACCAACCCGTTGCGGACGCACGCCGCTGCCAGGCGGGGCCGTCTTGCCCGTCGAGCGTGTAAAAAACGCACCACAGAGAGCTCACAGGCGTGCCCACTGCCGCCCAATGAAGGTAGACCCGGGCGTGCTGGGCGGTCCACCCATCACGCACCGTCTAGCTGGGTCGCCCGGGCGTGAGTCGTCCGGGCAGATCGGACAGGTCGTGTCGCCCCTGAAAGGCTCCCGCAGCACGCCAGGTGGAAATAGATGGACAGGAGGCGCTCTCGCCCGCGAAGAGCCCAGGAAGACGGGTACTCACATAACTCTGCCCTTTTAAAATATTTCAATATCATTTATTACACAACTCAAAAACTATCATTTATTATAAGTGATTTTTTTTACTAATTTAGGGCACCTTTTATGTGCAGACAAGAAAATTGATAATTACAAAACCCTTTTTTTTTTTAATTTTCACCGGGGGGGAGAAGAAATCCTCCCCACCTGAATTGTATTCATTTTTTGCCTATAGGCTTTGTAGCCTAATACAAGATAGGGTTCAAGTGAACCAGAAGTTAAGGGGGCACAGGAAGGAGAAATAAAGCAAAAACACACAAACAACACATGGCGAGAGGGGGACATAACACAACGGGGGACACCACAGGCGCTCGAACTGCCGCGGCTAGCCGAGACTAAACCATGACAGTGCACCATCGACGCAATCGAAAAGCACCGGGCAACCAAGACTGCACAACACCGCGACACCACCTGTGTCATGGGATACATTCGAACGGTCACGCCTGGCCGAGACGGCGCCACGGCACCTGTGTGCCACCGGCGTAGTCAAAGTGCATCACCAAGCATAGAACTCCACAGAGCACACCCAAAACACCACAACAGGGGGCACCACGAGCGCTCGAACTGCAGCGGCGAGCCGAGACTAAACCATGACACTGCACCGTCGACGTAATCGAAAAGCACCAGGCAACCAAGACTGCACAACGCCGCGACACCACCTGTGTCATGTTGGCTATTTCAGAATCCGTAGCACCTTACATTTTCTCAATACCCATCATAGAGATACTGTACTAACTCCTAGGAGGGGAATATCGCTGATAATAGAATTCTTGATGAAACGAAAAATGTGGCAGGACACAAGCCTGGATTGCAATATCACAACTTCGATCGGTGTGATGGGAAACGAACGCGTCGCTACTAGGACAGATACCTTTTCTTGATTAGCAACTTTTTGCTCTCCTTTCTTTCAGCTCCAGCTTTCGAGTAAACACAGCTCCAGATATTTGTCACTTGGTTTTTCATTGGACTGATCCGTGATAGCAACTAGTGGTTGGGGCGCGCCCTAGGCGCGCCTCCTGGGCGGTCTTGTGCGCTCCTGTCTTGGTGATGCAGCTGTGAATATGCGTGTCAGAGAAGCACAATTGTTAAGAATACAGTTCACACAATTGCAAGAGGTAAGTGTTCAATCGTCAGGCAGGCACGCCTAAATGACCAGCAGATGTTTAAAAAAAACGCAGCTAAAAGAAATTGATCATTATAGTGTGGTTCATATAGCATAACAAGCTGATCAAGCCAGAAGGTCCATATTAACAGGTAGGTCATAGTTTTACATCCAGAAGGTCCATATTAACACGGAGGTCATAGTCTTACAACTTGGATGCCAGAGCACAGCTATTGATTGAAACCAAAGCCTGAAATGCTCCAAAAGGCGTTTGGTCTCCAAAGGGATGAACTAAAAGGGAGGCAGAGTTCATCAAATCATAATGCAGGAATATCAAGTCTTAGAAATAAGCTAAAAAAGGTAGACGGATATGCATAGGCGATAGAAGGCGCTGAGAGCATTACATCTAGAGACGATGGACGGTAAGGGAGAGGCGGCGCCCTTCTTTGCGCTTGAAATGGAAGGCGCAAATGTCACCTTCCTAGATGTTGGTGTGGTGGCGAAACCATGATCAGTTCGTCGTGATGGTGTTCCAATGATGAAACGCGTGTCGCAGCTCACGGTTCTGTCTTTGAGCTTGAGTGGCAGTGTGTCATCTCTTTGTCAATGTATTTCTGCAGCTTGTCCTCAGTGTACTCCACCTAAAATTACTGTGAAGGCAAGCAAAAGGAATTAGTTCTTGGCAAGAGTTCTTCTCCAATATTTTACTTGTACTGACAACAAAAGAAAGTTGAATGCATGTCAATGAGTGTATTAGAGTGGGAGAGAATGCTGATGAAAGAAAATCAATATTACAGATAGACATAGCAAATCAAAGTTGTCATTGTCACATACAGAGTGGGCATGGCGGTAAAACATCAGTAGTGGTGTTGAAATATTTAAGTGAAAAGCACAGATATTCAGTGACAATCAATCAACATGTTTTGTATGAGAAAAAATAATAAAAAAGTGAAAGTGTTAGTATGGATATATAACCTGCTACATCATGCAAAAAAAAAGCAATTAGTTCTTGCCAACAGTTCTTCTCAAACATTTTATTTCTATTGACAAGAAGATATAAGAACTATGTGACGTTTGCTCAGCTCAGGGATTATTTTTCTCAAACACACACCTTAATGTGTGTTTCCTGTATTTAACTCAGGAATTTACAAATACTGTAAAAAAGAGTAGCACAAAACATCAAGAAACAGGGCTCAAAAAGAGAGTATGTTTAATGATCATATAACATATAGAAAATCCTCAACTGATGGCTAAAATGGCAGGCAGGGAAAGAGAATATCTGAATGGAAACCCTTGTCTGGTATTTTTTTTTCTTACCATCCATTTGTTAGTTCACTGCAATTTTTTTGCAAGATGAAGCCAATTGCTAAGTTTACTAGCTTTATGATCCATCGTAATTCATAAAAATTGTTGTTCAAACTATTCGGAGTTATAACGAATGCATGAAATTGTTATGTTTCCTCCAAATTCGCGGCAGTGGTCTGTCATCTTTGTACATGTTAACAAGGTAGGCAAAGTTGTCAAAATTTGTCTTGGTGTTGCAGAGACGGTGAAGCTCTGCAATATAGTTGTTTCTGCAAACCTCCTTCACACCCAAATCCCTCATCCCAGATCCATTTGATTCCTAGTACTGCACAAAGGCATCATCCATCTCCTATGACTGTTAAACCCATCATCTCAGATCCATTCCCTATGCTAGAGTTCATACTACCAAATAAATCGCAGCCCACCTCAAGCCCTATTTAACTCCTATGATGTAGTTATAAGGCTTGTTTAACTCCAGATTGAGCTATAAATATTTACATTTCAAATAAGAAAAAACCAAGAAATTTGTTAGGCTTGTAACCTCAAAAGATATTTTCTAAAATGGAAGTAATAGAAGAGAAACCTCCCCTTGCCCCTGCATCTGAAGATACATACATCCCAAAATTATTACAAAAGAGCGAAAAAACAAAAATTATAAGAGTATACACTTAGTGATGCTGACTTCGCCCATACATAATATAGTATTACATTAGTAAGGGCATTTCATCTAAATGGCCGTGTAGACAGATAGGGTCATAAGAAAAATAAGGAGAAACAATAATGACAAAGCATGGACGCGCAAACAATATTTGCAGTTCAAAAGACAATGAAGTAGTCTGCTAACTAAGGATAACCACTTGGTGCTGCTATTTTCATGGTATTATCTAAGCTAGTATGAAAAGTATTTATCCTAAAAAAATTGTGATGTACAAAGATGATAACTTTACCTCATCACCACATGAGAAAACAACAAGAACAACTTGTGTAATGCATTGCTCAACTCCATTGGTCGCTAGCACATGATCTAGGCTATAGGTTAGACCTTTATCCTTTGCATATCGATAACCGAACAACAAGGAAGTCAATTAGACTACTTATTGAATATGGATATTCTGAAAACAAGAAATTCATCCGTGTGCACGCACCCTGAAGTTTGTTGCAGATAGCCTTCCTCACTCCATACACCCGGCATTAGGAGTGTACCTTGTCCAACTTGCTACAAGTACAACCCGCACGCCTGCAGAAAGTATTACCCTGAAATCTACTATTAAGGCTGAATGATGCAAAGGAATGCCTGAAGCTAAGCTGATAGATTGCCAGGGAAATCTGAACAATTTTCTTGCTACAACTACAACACACGTGCACGGGATACAAAGGGAAACCTGAACATTTTTCTTTGTCGCTCAGTACAGCTAAACTGACTGGCAATTTGACTATTTAGAAAAAAACACAATCAGGATCTAGGTCGAGAGAAAGAGAGAGGGGCAAATCAGGAGTAAGGACCTAGGCACGAGACGTCACGGGATGGTGGCTACCCCCTTGCCATCCGGAGTGCAGAGATGGGCGAGGGTCGGAGGAGCACATGTGTTGTAGTGGTAGCAAGAAAATTCAGGGTCATCGCAAACAGAGAAAGCATGGACCTATCCTACAAGTGGATAATTAGTATTTAAACTTCACCAGGGTAAGAAAATAGCCAAAGAAAGTTCATACTTTTGCCGTTAAGATACTCAATTTTGATCCTAAGCAAAGACATGGTCCCACCTCTGCAAAAAGTTCAATAACATCAAGCCATGAAGTGTTGGTGTCACAACTTTCAGGATCTAGGCCTGACACAAGCACACATAACTACCTCCATAGAAAAGGATAGGGTGGGTGCTGATGAAATACCTGCCGTAGGAAACAACAATGTCATCAAACTGGACATCACCAGATAACTGAATTTACTGCTCAAGCTCTCTTACTGCTTCAATATATCCTCTGTAAAAGCAAGACACAACATTTTTTACGAACATAGGATTGACATTTCTGAAGTGGATATCATTTGCGTAAATTTATGAGAACTATTTGAACCATCCAAACAAAGCAACTAACCAGAGAGATACAATCCAAGGGAAAGAGCTCACCTCCTTCTTCCTTGCGAGGTTCCAGAATCTCCATGTCATGTTCTCCAGCCGTTCGCCTATGACACATCCCGCAAATCGATCAATAAATTGGAAGCAAAACAGAGAAATCCAAAAGGGTGAGATTTGTGTGGCTGTGTTGACCACGTACCTATTGTAAAAATCATTGTTGCTACCATGGATCTGGAGGTCGGGGCTCTGACCTCGTGAATCACCACCACAACGCTCCAAAACTCTCTGCACAGCAGGGTATGGATTGAAGGGAGAAAGGAAGCCAGCGTGCCAGGATCAAGCACCAAATTCGCATCGAGTATTATTCTGAACCCACCTGAATAACACGACAACCATATGGATGCATTGAAAGGCTAGCAACTTGTCCTCGAAAAGCAGATACTAAAAAATCAATATGTTCCATGGGAACACACTCTATGCACTTCTGTATAACATGATTCCCATTTTGGCCACGAACACATCGCATTATATTTCCATCAAGCTCGCGGACCAGATCTATTTTCTAGTCAAGTTCCATAACTTCCAGAGCCTGCATATTATAGAAGAGAAGAAAACAAAGCAAAATTTAGTAACAACAGCAGGACACATCCGATACTATGATGTATGCTGGTTGATCCAATTTCCCATACCGTGCCAACATGTAACTGCCAGATTATAAACTAATTTACATAGCGGATTACACACTAATTTACATAGCAGATTACACACTAATTTCTACTTGTTATTTTGAATTTCCCCTAAGTAATTTTTCCAATCATACTGATTGCCTGCAGAATAATATAATGTTCTTACGTACTATCAACTACAGATACATTCAACCCATTTCTCCAATTTTCCTGATTACTCTACCTCTCTTCAAAGCTTTCTACAAGCTGGTGATAATTTGGCGAGATCTTTACAAAATTGTTACCTCTCTTTGCACATTATCCCTGAAATCAAAGTTTTTTTTGACTGGCAGCCATATTTAACTGATGTTAGATGTCAGATGATCTAGTGAGCTAGCTTAATCTCAAAGGGTGCACTCTTGATCCACAAGTTGGAACAAAACTCAAACTCTCAAACTGAGTTATCTGGCTAAAATTACCTGGCGACAACAGCAAATCGAATCTAAATGGGTATCAAAGAAGATGGTAAATTACCTCCAGAATTGATGGCCGCACTTCAACGAATTGAACTCAGGGCTCGTCGCTGCCGGCTGACACTCACAGCCGAGGAGGCAGGGCTGGAGCCATCTTCCCCAGGCCAAGATCGCCGACAGTCCTCGCGGTGGTCGGCGCCGTGCTGATGGTCCTGTACCATGGCCCCGTCGTGTAGTTCTCGTGGACCAGGGCCAGCACCATGTCGGCGGTGCGGCCACCGTATTAATATCTCATAGGACCATGCTATTGTCTGTGTCCTTCAAATTTCCCTTGTAAAAACTGCAATAAAATACTGATCTCATTTTCGCTCTCAGAACCAACCAATCAAATTACCCCTTATTTGGTGGAGAAGGTCTACACCAACAGACAAAACGTAGTGATGTGCCACAAAAAGCCAATCTATCCTTCGAACAATCAACCAATCACAAAAAGGGAAAAAAAGGGAGCCTCACCCTCACCTCATGGTCGCAGCCGACCAACTGCTGCTCGGATAGCACCTCCATCTTGCCCGTTGCGAGGCAGTTGCCCCCCTCCAACGCCCTAGACTCACAAATCAACCAACACGATCTACAAGAACCCTACAAAATCGACAAGTTCAGGGATGGGGGCAAAATCTTAACATAAAACGATCAAAGAATCTGCAACACGCCGCCCCGAGTCAGGGTCTCCGTTGACACCTCGATGCGGGTATGGGAAGAGAAAGAGGGCATGGAGAGGAGCAAGGTAGTACCTGTGTGTGAAGGGAAGGGTGGCCTCGCTGGGCGCTGGCGTCCGTGGTGGTGAGGACGACGATGGTTGTGAGGCACCCTGCACGGCTGCGCCGCACTCTCCTCCATCTAGGCTCCTCCTCCAGCGGGCCCTTTGCAGCAAGTCCTTGCGGTGACGTCCTCCGGCTGCCGTCGTCTAGGTCGAGCTCCTCCTCCGGCGATTTCTTCGCCGCAAGTCTTCAAGTAGAGGGAGAGACGGTGCACGGGATCGACGGCTGCGCGTTCCCCCGCTCTTTTCCTCTGGCGACAGCGACACTGGCTTGGAGACGTGGTGATGGAGGGTGGTGGCGGCTGTGTGAGGGAGGAAAACGTGGGGGACAGAAGGATGGGGAAGTGGAGTCGCTCGCTCGCTGGTTTAGGGCTTCACCGCTAGATTTCTTTTTTCTGTTTATTTCGCTCGGTAAAATCAGCACAGTAAAATCGCCATGTGGAGATGGCCAGCGATCGCCCTTTGCGCGACGGTTAATGGGTTTGATGCGGACCGAACATGCGGCACCGATCACGGCAGATAGACTTCGCTCCTATGGTAACCAAAGTGGGCAATCGTGTTATGCCTTGGAGGGGCAGATATAATACACAAGCTGGCAAGGTTGCCCTTATCAATGCCTGCCTCTCGTCCCTCCCCATGTTCTTGATGGGGTTTTACCTTCTATCCATTGGTACGCACGCGGGGTTTGATAAGCACAGGGGTGCGTTTTATTGGAATGATGCGGATAACAAACGCAAATATAGGCCGGTGAAATGAAAACACATGTGTAGGCCCAAGATCCTTGGGGGGTTGGGCATCATAGACACCGTGATTATGAACAAATGCATTATCATCAAATGGTGGTGGAAGATCATGACTACCTCAAAGAATCCGCTCTGTCTCAACATTCTTAAAGCCAAATATTTCCCTAACTCCAGTCCTATGTTTGCTTCCTCTTTGGGTGCTTCTCAATTTTGGAAAGACCTTGTCAAAGTTCGTCCGGTGTTTAAATCTCTCGTTAAATTTGTGGTTCGTAATGGTAAGTCCACTCGCTTTTGGCTTGATTGGTGGTGCGGTACAGCCCCCCTTGCGGTTTCCTTTCCGATTCTTTTTTCCTACTGCCCGGATCTGGAGATCTCTATCTCTGAGCTCTCCGGTAATAACTGGGACCTGCCCTTCGTCTCTCTCTCTCTCTCTCTCCCGAAGAGTTGGATGACTCGCAGCGTCTTGTTGCCTTCATCCGCGTGCTCTCGGAGGGGGAGGACTCGGTGGTCTGGCCCCATTCCGCTTCCGGGCGTTTTTCTGTTAAGTCGTTGTACGCTAAGCTTATCTCTGGTACTCCTACCACCAAGTTCAAGTTGATTTGGCGGGCTCGTATTCCCCCTAAGTTCAAGATCTTTCTGTGGCAAGCCTACAGAGGGCGGCTTTCGGCGGCTGATCAAATTCGTAAACGTAACGGGCCTGGGTCCGACGGGTGCGCGCTGTGCGGTGAGATGGAGAATACGGACCATATTTTTTTCAGTTGTGTCTTGGCAAAGTTCGTTTGGTGTTGTTTCAGGTCCTGGCTCCATGTGACTTGGAGCCTTTCTTCTTTCTCGGACCTCAGGAACCTTGCTTCTAGCCTGGTTGGGGCCTCTAAGCGGTTGTTCTGGGTGGGATTCCCAGCTATTTGCTGGGCGCTGTGGACAACTAGGAACAAGTTCACTGTCGAGCATATCTATCCTGCTAAACCGGCTGATTGCTTATTTAAAACCTGCCTATTCTTGCAGCAGTGGAGATTATTGACTAAGGAGGCTGACCGCGAGGCATTTGACCTGATGACTGCCAAGATTCGGTCCACTGCTACTTCTCTTCTGCAGCATCAATCAGACGGCTAGAAGAACTTGGTGGTCCCTTTTGTCGTGCTCTATCTCATCTTCCGACCTGCGTGCCGTCTGCTGGCCTGGGTGCCATGTACTCCTTGCTTTCCAGTACTTTCTGTGTGGTTGCTATCCTTGTTATGGTTGTCTGTGTGTGGTGAACGCTGCCTGGTGGATTTGTTTATAAAGTCGGGCGCATGCCTTTCCTCTAAAAAAAAAGAACCTGACACCAAATATCGCATTGCGTACGCACGACGAGAAATCAGGAAAATATCACTATCTTTATATATTTTTTCCATTTTGAAGGTATGAGTCTTAAAATATCTAATTCTCAGATGGAACTAAACAACGGATGACATTGCATGCATCAAAGTTATGAGCGAGCCGTGCATGCATGGAAGCACACATGGACTGGACCGGTTTCCCTCAGAAAAAAACATGGACTGGACCGGTGGGCGCATACCAGGACATTGCTTCCTTATCCTCTCGTTTCAGTGACCACTCTCGCTGGAAAACATTGCTCGGATGCTGGGCTGTACATTGGTACAAAATGATTGAATCAGACAGGCACGTGTATGCTAGCTGGCTGGCTACTCCCAGCAAATGGGAGAATAATGCCACAGTGACTTTGGGCTTTGGGCTTTGCAATATGTACACAGAAATTTGGGATTACGTGCCCCAAAAATGTTGGTTTGATAACGCCCGAACATCAGGTGCATGGCAAATCGAATATTTTCGATGGCAAATTTAGTGACACGAGAAAAGCAATTATTGTTTGGCAAGCATGATAACTTCGTACTTCAGTCTATTTTTTGACAGAAAATTGTCGTGTGTATTAACTAAGTTAAAAAGATTATTTGCCGTGGTTAGCCCCAACCGGCTGGCATCTCTTTATATTGATAGATCAACTTGTACAACAAGGAAATACAGCGGTATATAATACCGAACTATACACGTACACGTATACACATAAAATACAACTCTAACACCCCCCCCCCCCCCCCTCAATCTGAACCGTCGTGAACAAGGCTGAGATTGGAACGAAAACGACGAAGTGTGAGCTGAGTAGAAGGCTTGGTGAACACGTCAGCCAACTGATCGGCAGTGGAGATGAACCGAACATCAAGAGCACCCAAGGCAACCAGCTCGCGCACAAAGTGGAAATCAACCTCAATATGCTTCGTGCGGGCATGAAAAACTGGATTGGCAGATAAGTATGTGGCGCCAATGTTGTCACACCACAAAACAGGAGGATGAGAAAGAAACACACCAAGCTCCTTCAACACCGACTGTATCCATATAGCCTCAGCGGTGCCATTGTTGATGTCTCCAAACTCCTTCCCGTGTCGTTTCCGTCAGATGAGCCAGTTACTCAGAGTACCGACACGCGTAATTATGACATTACCTTGTTACCGGCTAATGCACCTGGTGTTGTTGTTGTTAGTTCTCCTGTGCAGGTTCCCGCGGCGTCACCCCTGCCGCTCGACGTCCATGCTTCATCGGCGCCACCGCCTCTACATGCCTCGGACGGCACGCCAGGGCCCCGCTTGCATGCAGGCACGCAGGCCACCCCTGGGTCGGCACCGCCTCTGCATGCCTCGGCCGGCCCGCCTGTAGGCACGCCCCGCTCGCCCGGGTCGGCCTCTCGCGCTGGGGGGGTGCTGCATATATACTTCCTCAGACAGAAAACCATGAAGGAAGGCATTACTCACATCAATCTGACGAAAACACCAACCACGAGAGACAGCAAGAGAAAGCACCAGGCGAACGGTGACTGGTTTAACCACAGGACTGAAAGTATCATGATAATCTATACCGTACTGCTGTGTGAAACCTCGAGCCACAAGCCTCGCCTTGTATTTATCAACAGAACCATCGGGACGGAACTTCGTTTTGAAGATCCATTTGCTGCCAAGAATGTTAGTGCCAGGTGGACGGGGTACCAATATCCACGTCTTGTTAGCCTGAAGAGCCTCGAACTCAGCCTCCATAGCAGCACGCCAAGCTGGCTCAGAGAGAGCGGTGCGATGAGATGCTGGCTCCACCATAAACGCCCGGCGACGATAGGGATCATATCGAACCGTACCATCCCGATACACCTTGGGACGGGAGATATCATTGCGCCGGCGCGTGACGATGACCCGTGCTGGTTCAGCAGCGGGAGGCGCTGGAGGCGGCGACGCGGGCGGTGAAGCGGGCGATGACATGTTCGACGAAGCGGACCCGTCACGGGCCGGAGACGCGGGCAGGGACGGGCTGGGCGAAGGAGACCCGTCACGAGCCGGCAATGCAGATGACCGCCCAGGCGACGGAGAGCGAGACCGCGGGCCGTGGTCAAGGACCGGGACCGACGTGTCGGCCTGGGCGGGGTCGGCACCAGGAGCAGCGCGAGAGGCCGACCCGGGCGAGCGGGGCGTGCCTGCAGGCGGGCCGGCCGAGGCATGCAGAGGCGGTGCCGACCTGGGGGTGGCCTGCGTGCCTGCATGCAAGCGGGGCCCTAGCGTGCCGTCCGAGGCATGCAGAGGCGGTGGCGCCGATGAAGCATGGACGTCGAGCGGCAGGGGTGACGCCGCGGGAACCTGCACAGGAGAACTAACAACAACACCACCAGGTGCATTAGCCGGTAACAAGGTAATGTCATAATTACGCGTGTCGGTACTCTGAGTAACTGGCTCATCTGACGGAAACGACACGGGAAGGAGTTTGGAGACATCAACAGTGGCACCGGGAGTGGCATAGGGAAACACCGTCTCGTCAAACACGACGTCACGGGAGATGTAAATACGACCAGTGGAGCGATCAAGGCACTTGTAGCCTTTATGCATGGGACTATACCCAAGAAACACACACATCCTAGAGCGAAACTCAAGTTTACGTGAATTATACTTACGCAAACTAGGCCAACACGCACAACCAAAAGTGCGGAGAAAAGAATACTCAGGAAGCATGTTGAGGAGGCGAAACACGGGTGTGGCATTGTTGATAACAGGCGTAGGCATCCTATTGATGAGATAGCAAGCAGTTAGAAACGCCTCGTCCCAAAACCGAAGAGGTAGTGAGGAATGCGCTAGGAGAGCTAGACCCGTCTCAACAAGATGACGGTGCTTGCGTTCAGCTATACCATTTTGTTGGGAGGTATGCGGATAAGACACACGATGAGCAATGCCGGTGCGCTGAAAATAAGCATGGAGACGGTGATACTCACCCCCCAGTCAGACTGAACAGAACGAACCTTAGCATTTAAGAGACGCACAACATGGTTTTGAAAAGTGTAAAATATGCTCTCAACATCAGATTTATGCTTGATCAAGTATATCCAGCAATAACGACTATAGTCATCAATGAAGCTGACATAGTACTTAAAACCCTCGGAAGAGGGCAAAGTAGGCCCCCAAACATCGGTGTGAATAAGCTCAAGTGGTGATGTAGAAACACGAGTAGAATAATTATATGGTAATTGGTGACTTTTAGCACGCTGACAAGCATCACAAACGGAAGACTCAATGTTTGGAGAGCACAACAATTTATTGGAGCTAACAATGGTATGAACTATCTTATTCGAAGGATGACCAAGACGCCGATGCCACTGCTCGGTAGTCAGCCTAACGCCAGAAGACGCATGACGTCCAGAGGCTACGGCGCGGCTGAACGGAAGAGGGTAGAGGCCGCCACGACTCCTACTGCGAAGAAGGATTTTCTTCGTGACCTTGTCCTTGACATAGAAAAAGAATTTATGAAATTCAATGAAGATTTTATTGTCAGAAACAAGGCGATAGACAGAAAGCAAATTAGTGCTAAGTTCAGGAACAAGAAGTATATTTTTGAGTTCAATTGGAGCGGATGAACCAGGGAATCGAGAGTGGCCAACATGTGTAATAGACAAACCTGTACTGTTGGCGACTTGCACTTGATCCGTGCCGGTGTAGCGCTCCTGGATGTTCATCCGGCTCATGTCGTTGGTGAGATGATCAGTGGCGCCGGTGTCGAAGAGCCAAGGTTGGCCGGGTCCATGTTGGTAAGAGGCAGAATTACCAGCACGACTCTCGTCATACTGGAACGCGTGGTTGAAGCGTTGTTTGCACTGGAGAGCCTCATGCCCCCAGTACCGGCAAACTTGACAGCGGGGGCGCTCGCGCCGGTTGTTGCGCCTGCCACCGCCGTTGCCCTGTCCTCCTCCGCCGTTGCCACCACCACCGCCCCCTTGGTTGGAGCGGTTGTTACCGCGGGGGGCCTGCTGCTGGCCGCCGTTGTACTGACTGCCTCCTTGCGGGCCAGCAGGGCGACCCCCGGAGCGGCCGTCGTTGGTGGTGTCGGCGAAGGTGCGTCCCCCTCCACGGCCGTCGCCTCGCGCCACGGCGTTAGCGGAGGTGGAAAACTCGGGGGCGTAGGCATTCTGCTCCTTGAGGGACTCGCAGGAGAGGAGCATGGAGTAGAAGTCCGACAAGCTGAGATTGTCAGCGCCGGCAGCAGCCAGCACCGTGAGAGAGTGCTGGAGAGACTCGTACTGAGGCCCGAGACCGACGACGATGTAATTGATCACCTCAGCATCGGAGAGAGGCGACCCCACCTGGGCCATGGCGTCCGCGAAACCCTTCATCTTGTGAAAGTAGGCAGCGGCGGTGAGGTCGTTCTTTTTCAGTGTCGAGAGTTGATGCCGCATCTGGCGCACCCCGGCCCTGTTCTGCACCGAGAACATGGACTCGAGGCACGCCCACACAGACGACGCGGTGGTGCGGCCGATGACATGGCCGAGGATCTCCTCCGTCATGGAGCCGACGAGGATGCTGAGAACACGCTGATCCGTGTAGAACCACAAGGCGTAGTCTGGATTGGGCTTGGTCACGGCCTTGGCACCGTATCCTTCGGTGATCGTGGCCGGAGGCGCCCTGCAGGAACCGTCCAGGAAGCCGTACCAACCCTGGCCGGCGATGTTGGGGATGACCTGCATCTTCCAGAGAAGGAAGTTGGTGCGATCTAGGCGCACCGTGATGGTATTGATGTTGTGGCTGGTCGGAGCAGAGATGAGAGCACCGGCTGGGATGGATGGGGCGGAGGATAAGGCTAGCGTGCTGGTGGAAGTGGAGAGCTGCAACGTGGAGGTCATCGTGTCGGATGGCTGCGGCGGTAGCGCAAAGGGCAGCGGCGGCGGCTAAAAGACGGCGGCGGCGGAAGCGCAGGAGCAGAGAAACCCTAGGGCGATCGGCCTGCTCTGTATACCAAGTTAAAAAGATTATTTGCCGTGGTTAGCCCCAACCGGCTGGCATCTCTTTATATTGATAGATCAACTTGTACAACAAGGAAATACAGCGGTATATAATACCGAACTATACACGTACACGTATACACATAAAATACAACTCTAACAAACTAACTTGTCACCTTACGTCACTAGAATTGTCATAAAAAATATTCGATTTGTCATGTGCTTGTACCTGACGTAGGTACTTATCATTTTAGAAATTGTTTGCCTTTTCTTAAAAGTCAGCCAACCTTGTGGGACGTTCGACCTAGGGATAAACAATCATGGGCTCCCTTTTTCTTTCCCAATGAGCCGTAGCTCTTGAGAACATCAACATTGCAAGACATTCACCAAAAGGATAAAGGATATACAATCCATTCTTAGAGAATCATCCATCTTCTCCATCCTTTATTGATGGAGTGTCATTGCTGCCAAAGGAATTACTCGTCGTCGCCAAAACAATAAAGGTGTACCATGCACGCAATCGGGAAGTCACCAATCTCTGCCAGAAAGTGTCGGCGACGTCGATCCCAAAGGATCGATAGCCCAAAGAAGAGGACGACGCTGAGCTGATCACACCTAGACATCCACCGGAGTCGACGAAATATGAAAATAGGCATTGTTGTTGCCGAAGCACCATCGGCCTGACAAAGATACAACTAGCTCCCCCTGCGTTGAACATGAAGGAAAAGACAAACCAGTCCACCCAATCTCGCCACTAGATCTAATGGCACATGCAGCGCCGGAGAAAAAACCAAGGTAGAACTTATTGTGCACTACGCCACCAACGGCCTTAGCGGTCCATCTGATCTCGTCGCCGGTCGACAAGATCAAAGGAGAGCCCAAGAACACTAAAAATTCGTCCCACCCGCCACCCATGAAGTCGCTACTGTCAAATATTTAACCGACATACCGGATCACACCTCTGAAAAACACACCAATTCGGAACAAATTGACAGCGATCCATCGCAGGACGTGCTCCCAATCACCACCGAGGAGACTGAAAGTCAAGCGGTTCCCTCCACCCAAGACTTCTGTATGTTGGACAGTACAAGGGATGAGGAGGACCCCAATAATTATGATTATTATCCGGAGACTGAGGATAATTTAAGCCTCGGATCCGGTGACTTCGATATCCCTGAGGAGCCGTTCACGGACCCTTAGTTACAGGCTTTCCGCCGGCGGTTAATTAGTATCGCCAAAATAATGAAACAGAACTCCGAGCAGCTTCCAGCCGAGCAGGACAGACTAAATGGCAAGTGGACTGAGGTCCTTATCCCTAAGCAAGAATTCGAACAAAGAACCATCGGCAACAAGCAGCGACATCCTTGGAGGAACTCCTTCCTAGAAATCAAGAAGGAGGTCGCCCACTCCCCGCAGTCAACGCTGGTTGGAGCCATAAATCTGGAAAGCCCTCCCTGAAGACAAATGAGGCCACCCGGTCAATGCTATGACACTCCAGAGGAAAGACACCGTCACGGCAAGGAACCAACCCCACTTCGGAATAGTCACGATCCACATGACAGGTTAGACCCGATACCAGGGTCTCGTGTAGGACCTACCTACAGATCCCAGGAACAACCACCTGCTAGACAGGCGGGGAAACTGGCCTGGATGGCCAAATATGGCCAAGCATGTGATTATACACGTAATCAGGGAGTAACAGCGTCAGACGTCTCACACGCTGCAGCTTGGATCCGAGGAGTAGCACACCCGAGGTGTTTTACCAATAAGGTGATGCAGTACCCATTCCCCGATGGGTTTAAACATATTAATATCGAACCATACGGTGGGACCACGAATCCGACAGTGTGGATTGAGGATTTTCTCATGCACATGAATATGGCCCAAGGCGATGACCTTCATGCCATCAAATACCTGCCTTTAAGGCTTCAAGGACTGGCGCGCCATTGGCTTAATAGCTTGCCCGCAAATTCAACAAACATATGGGAAGAGCTCGAGGAGGCTTTCCGAGCTAACTTTCAAGGGACTCATGGACGGTCTTCGAATGCCGATGACCTCGGCCTGATCATACAGAAGCCCGAAGAGCCCAACAGACAATTTTGGAATCGGTTCCTAAATAAAAAGAACCAGGACTGTCCAGACGCGAAAGCAATCACTGCCTTTAAGCACAACATCCGCGACGAATGGCTCACTCAAGAGCTCGGGCACGAGAGACCCCAAACAATGGCGGCCCTCACTCATTTAATGACTAGATTCTGTGCGGGAGAGGATAGCTGGATTAGTCACAGCAATCGACCTCGGCGCATCACGCACCCTACCACGCTCAGCACCAGTAACGCCAACAAGGGAGCAATCAATGCCGCAGTCATAAATCAACGCAGAGGTAACAAACAAAAACCAGCTCAAATGGACAGAGAGGGCCCCTCAATGTTGGATCGGATCCTGGACAGGCCATGTGCCATCCATGGTACCCCTGACAAACCGGCCACTCATTCTAATCAAAATTGTTGGGTGATCAATCAAGCCGGCAAGATAGCTGTCGAGCACCAAGACGGAGGCCAAGGTTGTAACAACAACAGAGGCCAGCCCGGACCAAGCAATACCGGCCAAAAAAAGTTTCCTTCTGAGGTTAGGGACGTCAACATGCTATATTCCACTCATATTCAAAGGGGGCAAGCGCGGGTCACCCGAAGACGCATACCAAAACTGCCTCATCAGAGCAGAAGGTCGGATTTTCCAATCACGTGCGAGCTAACAAAAAGCTTGAAACAACTCCGTTATGGAGAGGAGGCCGTATTAGTACTTGATCCCATCATGGACGACTTCCACTTAAACCGCATGTTGATGGACTGTCGAAGCAGCTTTAACCTGCTCTATGCTGACAATGTCAGAGAAATGTGTATCAACCCGGCAAGGATAAGACCAAGCAAAATTATGATAAAAGGCTTCATGCCGGGGGTTTGGACCTGAAGCATCAGAAATATCACACTTGAGGTGGTATTCGGCACGCCCAAATTTTTTTGCAGGGAAGGCTTAATCTTCGAGATAGCACCCTTTCATGTCCTCAGGCAGCCTGCTTTTGCCCGTTTCCATGTCCTCCCGCGATACGAAAACCTAAAGCACCAGCTGGACGGACCCAAGGGCATAATCATATTAAACGGAAACAAGGCACTTTTCCCTTTAAAGGAAAAACAATCCACGGCCTTAGTGGCCGAGGCACAGGAAGCCGAGGAACAAGTAACTGAGGACCCGACATGTAGTAGAGTCATCTCAGGCAATCCAAGGAGTGCAATGCACCCTGTCAACACGGAGAACACCTAGGCGCAATCCAGCGGCACCCCTCAATAGGGGTACGCACTCCATTATCCCCACCACATGACTGAAGACCATGTTCCTCGGATACACAACTTCGTGTTAAAAATCCCATGAGGGACCATGGAGCACGTGTAAGCTTGAGAATGGGGGCAGTTCGGATCAACCGATGACCCATTCCTATATACATTGCCTTGGATAATAACCCAGTTCAACCGGGGGCTAGGCAAGCAGCCTCTGGCCGCCTTTTGATACATCTTCACCAAAGTATGTGATAACCCACAAGTATAGGGGATCAATTGTAGCCTTTCTTGATAAGTAAGAGTGTCGAACCCAACAAGGAGCTAAAGGTACAATTTATATTCCCTTCAAGTTCTATCGACCACTGATACAACTCTACGCGCACTTAACGTTCGCTTTACGTAGAACAAGTATGAAACTAGAAGTACTTTGTAGGTGTGATAGGATAGGTTTGCAAGATAATAAAGAGCACGTAAATAAAAGTTTGGGGCTGTTTAGGTAAAGAAACAATTAAGTTAGTTTTAGTCAAGAGCTTTTTGTCACAAGAAAGTTATTTATCCCTAGGCAATCGATAACTAGACCGGTAATCATTATTGCAATTTTATATGAGGGAGAGGCATAAGCTAACATACTTTCTCCACTTGGATCATATACACTTATGATTGGAACACTAGCAAGCATCCGCAACTACTAAGGATCATTAAGGGAAAACCCAACCATAGCATTAAAGTATCAAGTCCTCTTTACTCCCATACGCAAACAACCTACTTACTCGGGTCTGTGCTTCTGTCACTCATGCCACCCACCATAAGCGAATCATGAACATATTGCAAACCCTACATGATCACCATAGGACAACACCAATAATAAAACATACAACTCAAACCAATCATGATCATCAATCAACCCATAGGAAAAAACGGATCTACTTAAACATCATAGGATAGCCATACATCATTGGGAAATAATATATAGCGTTGAGCACTATGTTTAAGTAGAGATTACATTGGGGAGAAGAGGTGTTACACCGCTGCATAGAGGAGGGAGAGTTGGTGATGACGATGGCGAAGTTGTTGGTGTAGATCGACGTCACGATGATGGCCTCGGTGGCGTTCCGGCGCCACCGGGAGAGAGGGGGAGAGAGCCCCCCTTCTTCTTCTTCTTCCTTGACCTCCCCCCTAGATGGGAGGAAGGTTTCCCCTCTGGTCCATGGCCTCCATGGCGGCGGAGGGGTGGGAGCCCCTCCGAGATTGGATCTCTCTCTCTGTTTCCTTCTGTTTCTGCGTTCCTATTTTCTAGCCTTTCACCGTTTCTTAAATTCCCTGAGATCCGTAACTCCGATTGGGCTGAAATTTTAACACAATTTTTATCCGAATATTATCTTTCTTGCGGCCGAAAAAGGGCATGAACCGCCTTACGGAGTGGCCACAAGCCTGCCAGGCGCACCTAGGGTAGGCGGACGCGCCCCTAGGGCTTGTGGCCCCTCAGGCATCGTCTGACGTTGATTATTTTTCTTAAAAATCACATATATTCCAAAATAAATCTCCGTAAATTTTTATCGCGTTTGGACTTTGTTTCGTATGCATATTCTGTGAAACAAAAAACATGCAATAAACAGGAACTGGCACTGGGCACTAGATCAATATGTTAGTCCCAAAAATAATATAAAAAGTTGCCAAAAGTATATGAAAGTTGTAGAATATTGGCATGAAATAATAAAAAATTATAGATACTATGGAGACGTATCAGCATCCCCAAGCTTAATTCCTGCTCGTCCTCGAGTAGGTAAATGATAAAAAGATAATTTTTGATGTGGAATGCTACCTAGCATAATCTTGATCATAT